>CM038670.1:132952363-133552363 GCA_021605145.1 Aegilops bicornis | reverse complement strand
CAGGGGCACGATCCACCAGCCGACGCAGGCCGGCGGTAGCTCCTGTGCATGGCCTCTCCGTGCCACAAACCGGACTATGAGGCCCTTTCATGGCCCGCTCGGCCACCTTAGGAAGCTTCGACCACCGCTTCACCTGGTCGCTAGGGGCACTGGATGGCCGGCCTCAAAGATATCGAGACGAAGACCTTTCTCCGTTGAGCTCCCTCCTCGGCTCGGTAGAATGCGGCGGCATCGGACACACTTCGAGGCAGATCTGCAAACGCCTCGAGAGCTCCGAATTCGGTAAGTAACACGTAATTTACATTCACATGCTTGCTTTGCATGAAAAAT
This sequence comes from Aegilops bicornis, assembly GCA_021605145.1. Taxonomy (NCBI): domain Eukaryota; kingdom Viridiplantae; phylum Streptophyta; class Magnoliopsida; order Poales; family Poaceae; genus Aegilops; species Aegilops bicornis. The sequence goes on along the minus strand of CM038670.1, from coordinate 133,552,033 downwards.
GCCTTACCCGCCGCTATCTTCCTCATCAACTCAATCTCTGAAGGGACTTATGGGCCTCGGCCTTGGCGGTTTTAGCACTTCGAGAGCCGAGGCAAGCTCGGACTCTCGAAGTCTTTGAGTCACGCCCAAACTCTCATGCTTCTCCATGAGAGCCTCGGAGCTCTTGCTCAACCACCGCCAACCGCGCCTCCTGCTTTTCTCGCCTGCCTGTTCCGTGATTGCTTTCGGCCACGGACACAGCTCTCCTTCGTGGTCGCCACCTCGCTCGTGGGCCCTCCAAAGACCCATGTTATCCTTGTTATTTTGTTGCAACCTAAATCCTTTTCTCAGAAGGTACAAGTTCAAAGTGGTGTTAGTCACCTTCTTTGTCCCGAGCTGCTTCGGCGCGGCCGAAGCTCTTGCTCGGACCGCCGAGCTCTCGCTTCAAAGCACCGACCTCCGCAACAAGTGCGGTAGAGGTCAGCGCGAGCTCGCAACCCATATTGACATAATTTTTAGCAACCTCACAGATATCTTTTTTTTTTTCAGATCCTCATCCGCTTTTCTTTCCAACACCGAACCGAGCATCGGGGCTACCGTCTATGCGGTATTACATTGCATATTTTTAACTTCTTACCTCAAAGCCCGATAGAAGGCTATCAGAGGCTTCGGTCAGCCCGCTCTTGGCGAAGCTGCACCTTTCAATCACCGCACTCATAATAGTGCGGTGTTCTTCCTCGATGGAAGCGCCTGCAGCGCCTCCAACAAGTTGCCCGGGCGCCTCTGGTTGGACGGAAGCCCGGGCGTCCACGGTCTTGCCCTTCGTTGAAGGGCGCCGGCCGGACTCGGAACCACTGCGGGTTACGATGTGGAGTCGGCGCCAAAGTCCGGAGGACGCCTTTGTGGCGCCTCCCGATGGGTCCCTTCTTGGGATCCCACCTCGGCGCCCTCGGCGTCGCGAGGGGTGGAGGCGGTCGGGATGGAGTCTACATCCGACGGAGCTAACGACCCGCCGATGAAGCGGGGAGATCATCACTGGCCGGACTACAGCAAAGCATGCGGCATCGTAATGACATTATGTGACGCGGAAAAAGAAATTATAAATCATTCAGAATCCGGATACTTACGATCTCGCCAGAGGCCCGGCCCTTGAAGGCCATTCTTCCTCGCCAACGTTGATGTTGGCGGAGCTGTCCGGGAATAGTCCTTCCTCTTGGACCCTTCGCCTCCCTGCTGGGGAAGCCTTCCTCTTCCTCTCTCCTCCTCCGAGAGAGTCCTCTTTCTCCTCCTCGCGGGGAGGAGTCTGCCCCGAGTCGCCGGTCACCTAAAAACGGGAGCTCTTTTCGAGAACCCGTGGCCTCCTTCTTGGTTTTCTTCTCCGCACCACGCATGCGGTGCCGGAACCAAAGAGCCTTGCTAGACGAAAGGCCCATCGGATTTTCTCGCATAGGAGCGACAGTAATCTGCCCGCCTTCCTCATCCAGTCCTGTCAAAGGAGAAGGGAAATTAAAACCCGCATAGAGTCAAACTATGAAAAACAAGTGTCCCGTAAAGGGTAGAATCACTTACCTTGCCGGCCCGGCGCTGCGGCGAAATCCGCGATCTTCAACAAGGATGCGGGGCTTACGCCTTGAACAGCACCTTCCAGCGCCTTTCAGACGTTGTGTCGAAGAGCTTGCTCGGCGCTCGGTGCTGTTCCGGATCGAACTCCCATAGATTGAATGCCCGCTCATGGCATGGGAGAATCCGCGGACGAGCATGACCTGGACCACGTTAACCAGCCCGAGCTTCTTCACCACTTCTTGATATGTGCTTGGAGTCCCGTCGGCTCCTCCGAACTGCCCCACAAAGAAGCCCTTCTTCTTCCAAGAGGTGAGCTGCGTGGGAATACCAGATCTGAACTCGGGGCCGCCCGCCCATGTAGGGTCACGCTGCTCGGTGATGTAGAACCACCGATTGCCACCCCTTGACGGATTCCACGAAGGCCCCTTCAACTAAAGGACATTGGGCATCTTGCCCAACATGGCGCCCAAGACTCCGCTTGAGTGCCCTTCACTACCTTCGCTTGACATTGAAGGTCTTGAGCCATGTCAAGTGGGGCTGGATGGATGAGAGGAAGGCCTCGCACGCATTTATAAACGCCGAGATGTTGAGGATGAAGTTGGCGCCAGATCATGGAAATCCAGGCCGTAGTAGAACATGAGCCCCGGACAAAGGGGTGAAGTTGAAAGCCCAGTCCATGGAGGAAGTGGGGAAGGAAAGCGACCCTCTCATGGGGCCTGGGGTGGGGATGAGCTGCCCTCGTCGGCGGCCGGTCTGTGATGTCGCTGAAAGGTATCCGCGCCATGCAGATTTGGCGATGTGCTCCTCCTTAACGGTGGAGGCCAACCATTTACCTCCCGCTCCGGACATGGTCGGAGAAGGTTGAGACGAGATGCGCGAACTTGGGCGCTGGAGCTCGAAAAGCGCGGAGATGGATAAGCAAAGGAGGAAGAAGGCGAGGTGAGAAGGTGAATCCTTATCCCTTATATGGGCGGGGCGAAGTCTCACGTCCCCCACCGGCCTAGTAAAACTCGCTTATCTCCTGTTGCCACCATCAATGACGCGGTTGGGTTACCCACGTCCGTATTGATGAGAATCCGGATTAAGGGGAAACACGATCTCTCGCTCGACAAGACGTGCCAAGGAAACCGCCCTTAAATGCGCCGAGGTGGTAAAGTAAAAAACAATTCGAGTAATGGCTTGGTAGTGGTGTGACATCATGCCACAAAAACGCCGCCAGATTGAACTTGTGTATATATTATTATTCTCTCTACGGTGGAATGTGGAATTTATTTTGCAGAGCGGACACTATCCTCGGTGTTCACAATCTTCTATCATTTGGAGGAGGAACCCGCCTTGCAATGCCAAGCAATATACGCTACCGGACTTATCGTCATTGAAGCCTGGTTCAGTGGGCTACCGAGGAGTCCTGGATTAGGGGGTGTCCGGATAGCGGACTACCATCATTAGCCGAACTATCATTGGCGGACTATCATCATCGAATCGGACTCCAAGACTATGAAGATACAAGATTGAAGACTTCACCCCGTGTCCGGATGGGACTTTCCTTGGCGTGGAAGGCAAGCTTGGCGATACGGATATGTAGATCTCCTACCATTGTAACCGACTCTATGTAACCCTAGCCCTCTCCGATGTCTATATAAACCGGATGGCTTTAGTCCGTAGGACTAGAACAACAACCCTTACAATCATACCATAGGCTAGCTTCTAGGGTTTAGCCTCCTTGATCTCGTGGTAGATCCACTCTTGTAAACATCCACAATATCAATATCAATCAAGCGGGACGTAGGGTTTTACCTCCAGCAAGAGGGCCCGAACACAGGTAAACATCGTGTCCCTTGTCTCCTGTTACCATCCGCCTAGACGCACGATTCGGGACCCCTACCCGAGATCCGCCGGTTTTGACACCGACAACAAGGTAACATGGGCTCTTGGTTAAATCAACAATAATGCATATAAGAACCACTCAACATTTTCATCATGGTCTTCTCCTCTCGACCCCCAAAGAAAAGAAAGGAAATAAAACTATTTACACGGGAGAGCTCCCAACAAGCAAAAGAAGAACGAGAAATCTTTTTGGGTTTTCTTTTAATTATTACTACTACAAGCATGGAAAGTAAATTAGCTAAAAGCTACAACTATTTTTTTTTGTTTTTCTTAAGGTTTTTCAAACACACAAGAAGAAGGCTTAAAACAGTAAATAAACTAGCATGCATAGTACAATGAAAAAGTATGAGCGCCGACAATGGGCATGAGTGTGTGAACATGAATGTAATGTCGGTGAGAGATACGTACTCCCCCAAGCTTAGGCATTTGGCCTAAGTTGGTCTATGCCCATGGATGGCCTGGCGGATATCCGAAGTTGTAGCTGGGGTCGTACTGAGATGCAGCGGCTACTGCCTGACGAGCTGCCTACGTCCTCCTCTCATACTCGTCCGCCTCCTCCCTGGTTATAACATATCTCCTTTTGCCTGAAAGTCAAAGAAAGTAGGAGCAGGGAGAGCAACATCGACAGTGCGACGTCTGTCAAAGGTTAGTCGGTATTGGAGGAACTGTTCATTCCTCTCAATAAACTAATGACGAACCATAGCATTATAATCTAGATAAACAGGAGGCAATTCCATATCATTTTCATGTATGGGTATCTCAAGATAATTAGCTACACGGGTTGCATAAATTCCACCAAACAAGTCTCCACTTAAAGTATTAAGATGCAACCTTCGTGCAACGATGGCCCCCAAGTTATATTGTTTATCACCTAATACCGCACTCTTGAGGACACTAAAATCTGGGACGCACATGTGGCAAGCCTCATCTTTACCGTTAATGCATCTACCCACGAAAAGAGCAAAATAATGTATGGCAGGAAAATGAATGCTCCCTATGGTAGCTTGTGTGATTTCTTTAGATTCCCCCACAGTGATACTAGCAAGAAAATCTTTATATTCAGATTTGCGAAGTTCACTAACAATACCCCATCATGGAGTTTGCAAGCATTATTAAAATCTTCTAAATCCATGGTATATGATTTATCATAAAGATCAAATAAAACAGTGTGAGAGTTGCGCGAGGATGTATATTTAAACCTTCTAAAAAATGAGTTAGTTAGGTATCGGTATTGAGGGCACTTATCGGACACGAAGTCCTCGAGATCATCATTACGTACATATGTGTCAAATTCATCCTTGATACCTGCTCCGACCATAAACTCTTTTGACGACCATTCACAAGGCCACACTTGAGCTTCCCTTGGTAGTTCATTGTCCGGTTCACGTATCGCAAGCCTTGGGCCATGCTTCCTTGAGGAACCACCTTGGTACATTTTCCTAAACATATTTCTTCCTCTGAAAAATTTCTGAAATTTTTAGTGACTCAAAATAAAAGTGCACCAAACTCAACAAGATTGATAGCAACTACTCCCACAAGTGCCTAGAGACTATATCATGCATTAGCACTACTTGGGACCATATAAATTTAACATGCAAGCTCAAGAACAGTGTCACCAAAGCAGCAAAAATTTGCAATAAATAAAGCACTTGAACAAAAACTAATTGGACCATTGGAGGAGTCACATCTTTGAAGAACAATCCCCCAAAGCAGTTTTGTGAATGGAGCTTTGAGCAAGGAGATCGAAAAATCGCAGCAAGATGAGCTAGAACACGGGTTTGAGCTAGGGAGGATTTTTTCGGAGGAAGAAGAAGTGTGTGGGTCTCGGAATAAGTGGAGGGGGCTATGGGGCCCACGAGGTAGGGGGGCGCCGGTGCCCTCGTGGCTGTGTGGTGGCTCCCTCGGTGTGTTCTCGGTGCGGATATTCTTAAATATTCTACAAAAATCATATTTCATTTTCGGGACATTTGGAGAACTTTTATTTTTGGGGTATTTTTTATTGCAAGGATAATTCAGATAATGCATGTAAAATACTATTTTTGCTTTATTTAATCTAAATAACAGAAAGTAAAAGGAGGTACAGAGAGTTGTGCTTTCTAACTTCATCCATCTCATGCTCATCAAAAGAAATCCACTAACAAGGTTGATCAAGTCTTGTTGACAAACTCTTTCTGAATCGCATGAAACCGGAGAATTTTCGAATAACACTAAGTTACCTCAACGGGGATATGCACAACCCCAACAATAAGAATATCATATTTCTTCTTGACAGTAGGAAGAGGGATTTCAAAACCTCCAATAGTAATCGTTGGAATTTTTCCAATAGAATTGATACTGTGGACTTGAGGTTGTTTCTCGAAAGTGTACCGTATGCTCATTACCATTAACATGAAAAGTGACATTGCCTTTGTTGCAATCAATAACAGCCCCTACAGTATTCAAAAGGGTCTACCAAGAATAATAGACATATTATCGTCCTCGGAAATATCAAGAATAACAAAGTCCGTTAAAATAGTAACGTTTGCAACCACAACAGGCACATCCTCACAAATACCAACAGGTATAGCAGTTGATTTATCGGCCATTTGCAAAGATATTTCAGTAGGTGTCAACTTATTCAAATCAAGTCTATGGTATAAAGAGAGAGAGGCATAACACTAACACCGGGTCCAAGATCACATAAGGCAGTTGTCGTGGAATTGTCACGGCGGATGTCCTAGTATGAGGACTTAGTCGCGAGGCCAACGCATCTATGTGGTAGCTTGAGAGGGGTTGAGCGGAATCGAGAGATGAAACACAAGACAGGGATTTAGACAGCTTGGGCCTGTGGAAACATCATCCGTAAAAACCCTACATGCCGCTTTGAGGCTAGGTCTCATTATCATCACGAGGAGTCGCCAGAACCGGCTCTCCTCTTTGTGTCTAGCCCTAAGTTTGTTTCTTCTTGCTTGTCTGTAGCTTGTCCCTCTTTGGGGAGCCCTACCTCTCCTTATATATGCTGAAGAGGCGGGTTACATGTGGAGTCCTATTAGGATTAGGACTAGTCTATCTCTAATACAAACCGGATACAAGTCCAGGTCTTAACTCCTTGTAAGACAAATATTCCTTATGCCTTTCCTCTTAAGCCGGCCCAGCATAGTTCAACCGGCCTTCATGAACCGATCGTTGGGCCACCAGGTCTTGTCGCTCCTCGCACCCGCTTGCCGGATTACCAATGAGTCGTGAACCGCCAGGTCCAAACGGGTCGCCGGTGAACCGCCAAGTGTCGTGGGTCTCAAATAAACCGCCAAGTCCGGCCGGTGATACTTCCGGGTTATACTTCCGGCCGGTTTACGCCAAGGGTATATCCCGACATTAGCCCCAGCTTTAATTTGGATTTATCCATGTTAAACTGATCCTGTGAAATAAACACAAGAACAAAGTTGATGATTATGCTCGGGTTAAGAATTCTTGTAAACCGACATCCGATCATCCTTAAATCCTTGTCATTTCCTCCTTCTAGAAAAATCCGGTCAACAAGCCAGCTTCATACTCAATTTGTTGACATTGATTTCTCACAGAGAAAATTTGTGAAGAATAATCCACTTGAGCCGGCCTTCAATGCTCTGATTTGACAAAAATAATGGTCTTCAAATATTCCACTGATACCAGCCGGTTTGAAAATTGAGAACTTGCCGGTTTATCATTGCCAAAATTGCCGGTTTGTAAATATGAATGGCACCGAGTCATAATTGTTACCAATGCTGGCTCATAATTGTTGTATTACCGGTCAATCTGGTTTGCTCGTAACCGAGAATAGAAGATTTTTCTCCCTTATATCCATATTACTGTAGCCCCAAGTGCCGGGTCATTATGCCATAATGATGGTGGACTTTATAAATATGATCATGTAGATTCCAACAATAACGTGTAGCCCCCAAGGGCCGGCTCATTATGATGTGATGAGTCGGGTCTTCAATAAGATTAATAAAAATGACTTTGCATTAGCCCCCAAGTGTCATGGTGCATGCTTGCAGCAACATGAGACTTGCATATTTGATGTAATCTCAATTTGAATAATGTAGCCCCCAAGTGCCGGGTCGAAGCCTGCAATGACTTGGGACTATTCCTTCCATTGTAGAATAAATCATATCCTTTGATAAAATAATAGCCATTGCGCTTAAAGCGACTTTGAAAACCTCAATAATACCGGTTATTAATAACCATAATAAAAATCCAGCCATGTTGGCTATTCAAGATAATATAATCCGTATGAAAACCTTATTCATTCAATATCATAATGAAAATTCAGCCAAGTTTGGCTATTTGAATAATATAACCCAATGATTTATAAGCACATGATTCCAATGGCGCAATCCAAATATATGCCGGCGACTTATAGTCCAAAACCAGGCCGGTTTAATAAACACCGGATAATTTATCATCATATACTGGCGACTTATCATCTTAAAGCCATACCGGTTTAATAAACACCGGATAATTTATCATCATACTGGCGACATATAGTCGAAAGCCAGGCCGGTTTAATAAACGCTGGTGATTTATAATCATGCTTTATTCAACCTGTTTCTACATACAACAAGTTTAAAGTATCCTGGCGGTTTACCGCCGGAATGAATCATAATGCCGAACATATAACCTGGGTTGATAACCAAGGCTGCACTTAAGAATAATCAAATAGGAAATATATCATACCTGTGGCATTGAATCACGTCGTTGGTTTACCAACTTTTTGTAGTAAGAGTGATAACCCCAATCTTGAGTAATGATAACTCCTTTCATACTGTGCCGGTTTATGATAAAACCGCATCGGGTTGTGATAAACACGGTTTAACCATATATATCTTGGCGACTTGTAGTCAAACCAGACCGGGCTGATAGTCTCGGATTATGATTTGATCATGTCTTGACAATTTGTAATTGAAAGTCAAGCCGGGTTAATGAACACCGGTTCACTCCATAATAAGATGGTAACATAAAATCAAACCGGGCAGATAGTCTCCGGATTAAGATTTGACCGTGTTCCGCCAATTTGTAATTGACAGTTTGAACCGGATTAACAATGTCGGTTTAAAAACGCAACAGAAGTAAAAGTTCTTTAGCAAAAAAGAATAGAATTCAAGCAAAGGCAAAATAAAACCATTGCAAATGAGGCTTTACTGAGCCGATCAGATGGTGTTACCATGGTCGGACACGACCAAGCTCCTAATAAGGTGTAGCCATGGTTCAAGTCAGCCAGGTCCCCAACTGAAACCGTGGCATTATGCCGATCAAGTGGCGTGGCAATGGTTCGGGTTCGACCAAGCCCCAAGTGACTCTATGGCCTTAGGCCGATCAAGAGGCGTGGATCGGTTCAGACTTGACCATGTCCCCAAGTGATCTCGGTGGCTGCGCCTATCAAAAGGTGTTGCATTGGTTCGGACACGACCAAGCCCCCAAGTGATGTTGTGGCACTAGGCCGATCAAGAGGCGTGGCTATGGTTCAGACATGACCAAGCCCCCAAGTGATCAATAATATGATAAGCCAACAAGGCATGATACCCACGTTTGAACCGCGCATCATGGCAGCAGGTCCTCTTTGGCACCTTTTAATTTATTGTAAGAGAAAAATCCTTCTTGAACCGGGATTTTGAACCGGATATCGAGAGCTTCAAAGCTTTGTGGGAGACATCTTTCCCTTGAACCGGATTTTAAACCGGAATCTTCATTTTCAGCCGGAAATTTTCTGACCTCCTTTAAACTCGAACTTGCGAGAAGTTTAATTCCTTTTTGAACCGGACATTTTTAAACCGGATTTGAGCGCTTCAGAGCTTTGTGGGAGAACATATTTCCCTTGAACCAGAATGTAAACCGGCATAAGTTGTATATCATCGGTGTTGATAGCCCGATGTGAAACCACAAAAGATTGAGGCGACTGCGGCGGGTTATAAATGATCCCGTATGAGCCCTGTCAGCAACTCGGCCAATGGTTCCTTCCAACTGGTGATTTGAAGTTAACCAAACTGTAGTGGCGGCGACTTGTGCGCCTGCCCATTAAGCCATCCAGTGCGGGCGGCGGTTGATAGTATATGATAATTTGCCTCCATCTTGTTGAAAGAAAAACCGGGCAACCCAAGCTGTGACTTGCTCATGCTCAATAAACAGCTCATGTGGACAGGTGCGGCCCGGTGTGTTGATGTAGACCGGATCGCGAGAGATGGATGGTAAAGACGTCCGCCGTATCGAGTAGGCGCATGCAGATGAGTCGGCCACGGCGTTGTAAACCGATTCGACGGGCGACTCAACGCAGTGCACGGGTCCCGCAAGATGATGTAAACCGGGCGTAAGGGCGGCGTCTTGCACGCGTCCATCATTCGCCGTGTAATGTGGCGCGGACGAACACCGGCAGGGGCGTTGCCAGCGCGTGCCGTACCCATGGTATAAACCACGTTTATAATGAATAATTGTCCTGCATACAATATTGCGTACCAAGGCAAAGATAAACCGCTCTTTGACAAAAATAATATGTACTAATAAAATATATTTTAGATGGATATCACTGATGTGCGGGCGGAAATAATCCGCCATGACATTGATGATCGCTAGATGAAGTTGAAGTCGCTCACGGGTGAACCGGCCACATCGTGGTAAACCGATGCGGACGGGTGAGTCGGTGCAACGTTTGTAAGCTAAGCGCGACATGAGTCGACCACGGCGTTTGTAAGCTAAGCGCGGACCGTGAACCGACGCCGCGAGGGCGGGCCAGGCGTCGTCCGTGGTATGTGTAAGGCGGCGTGGACGGACGAGTCAATCACACATGTTGATGTAGCGGGGCGCAACTTGCGCATATATCCGTCCAGCTGCACGGACAAGCGCTAGTGCAAAAATAATATTGGCGCATACTCCTTATGTGACACCTTAGTAATGAATAATGGTCCTGATTTGATTTTTTATGGGATATCAACCCAGTCGTCATTACGAGGCCATTATGAAGATGAATCATCAGGCACAATTAATTCCCACTGATTATCTTTAGCAGTCATCCGTGCGGGTCAACACCTCCTCTTATCCGAGGCGGAGTTCTTCTTTGCAGCCCGCGTCACTTTCGGTTGTAACGGTGATTGATTCTGGCGATGGTAGCATCTTGGTGATGAAGCGCCGCTCTTCTGTTGCTGTCTTGGTGGCAACGGTGGCTCAAGTCAGACGCGACTCAAACGACAAAGCAGCTATGACTCATGTCCCGGTCCTTTTGTAAATCGTGATCTTCAGACAAATCTTCGGCAACAAATTTTGATCCCATGGACTACTGCTTGACGTAGTACTTTTCCTTCCATCACTACATTAGGAAGTAACAGCAAGTATGTATACTTATACCTTGAGACTTGAACTCGTAGCAGGTATGACCCGGCGGCGGTTCATGATAACAGGGTCGGCGACTCAGCAGGCCGCGGAAGGGCAGTCCTCGTGCGGGCGGCGACTCAGTAGCGACAGCTAAAGCCGGCCGGAGGAGCGGCAGAGATGAGCCTCGGCGGCGGGTCACTGAAACCACGGGCGTGGAGGCCTGGCCCGTTCAGGGTCGCAACGGCTGAAACGGCAACCCGGAGGCAGCGGCGCTCGATGGAGCGGCGGCCCAAAGGCGATGACTGTGGCCGGTTGCTGACAAGGCGAGGGGTGAGGTCGTGGCGCGGCGCTAGAGGCAGCAAACCGGCTTGTGGGCAAGTCCGCGACACAAAGCGGAGGCGGCTTGAAGCTTCGTATCTTGCCGGTTTAAGACTCGGATAAGGCCACAAACCGGTTTCAAGGCGGAGGCGCACCCGTAGCTTGACGCGGAGGCACACCGGTGGCTCCAGGCAGAAGTGAGGACGGGCCGCTGCGGCTGCGGCTCTAAACCGGCCACAGCCGAGCGAAGGCGCGCAAGATCCGGCGTGAGCATGGCGGCTTGATGCGCTGAATCCGGGTCAGGGCCATTATCTGTCTCCAGGCCATGGCGAGTCAAAGCGGCGGCTGAGATGGCTCAGGGCCGGGGCGGCACCGCAACCCGGATGGCGGTTGGACGACACGACCGAGACGAAGAGCGTCCGCGGCTCAAGACGGCGGCAGGCGACGCAAGTCCGGGCTTGAGGCCGCGGCTGCTCACGGGCAAGGCGGCCAACGGAGATGACTCGTTAGAAACCCACAGCTAAGATTAAGGCGGATAGTGGCGGAGGTGGACGAAGCATCTCAAACCGGGTTAATTTAGCACTGCCATAGTTGAGATATTCAGCGAGGCGAGACAAGGGACCCCGGCGGCGGCAATGAGCGAAATAGCAACGGCTCGGAGACGGGGATGGTTCCGCCGGTTTATCGCACGATGGCGGAGACGAGTCGAGTCCGAGTTGTCCCCGCTCCGTATTCGGGTCGCGACACCCCTTTTTTTTAATTCCTTTGTCGCTTCTATTCCGTAGTACTAGTCCATGGTTGGTTTCCTCTTGTCTTCGTCAGGTGATGGCCAATAGCAGCAGTGAATTTGCCCGACCTCCCCAAAACTGGCCTAATCATCTCGGAATTCAAGCAGCCAACTAACCTTGTCTCGGTTTCTAATGACAACTTCAATCGGAATCAATCGATCTGTATTTTGACGGACCATCTAGTGGCAACGGCGTGCTCCACACAACCCTAATCTTTTCTTAATTCAAACCTCGAACGGGTATTAGATCTGACTGCTTGTCTTGAACACAATATAAATTCTTCCCCAATGATTCTTCTTCATCTGGAAAATTGCAAACTTTTCTCGATCCCTAAGATTAAATCCCTCCAAGAATCTCAACACCACCGTGAGCCTTGCCCCACGGTGGGCGCCAACTATCGTGGAATTGTCACGGCAGATGTCCTAGTATCAGGACTTAGTCGCGAGGCCAACCCATCTATGTGGTAGCTTGAGAGGGGTTGTGCGGAATCGAGAGATGCAACACAAGACAGGGATTTAGACAGCTTGACCCCAGGAAACATCATCGGTAAAAACCCTAGATGCTTTGTTTGAGGCTAGGTCTCATTATCATCACGAGGAGTCGCCGTAAACCGGCTCTCCTCTTTGTGTCTAGCCCTAAGATTGTTTCTTCTTGCTTGTCTGTAGCTTGTCCCTCTTTGGGAGCCCTACCTCTCCTTATATATCTTTGAGAGGCGGGTTACATGTGGAGTCCTATTAGGATTAGGACTAGTCTATCTCTAATACAAACCGGATACAAGTCGAGGTCTTAACTCCTTGTAAGACAAATATTCCTTATGCCTTTCCTCTTAAACCGCCCAAAGACATAGTTGAACGGCCTTCATGAACCGCGTTGGGCCACCAGTCTTGTCGCTCTCGCACCCGCCGGATTACCAATGAGTCGTGAACCGCCAGGTCCAAACGGGTTGCCGGTGAACCGCCAAGTGTCAGCGGGGTCTCAAACAAACCGCCAAGTCCGGCCGGGTTATACTTCCGGCCGGTTTACGCCGTGGGGTATATCCCCGACAGCAGTTTTAACATAGTTTCTTTTAATGGAGCATGGTATAGTTGGTACTCCTGAATCTCCTAGCTTCTTAGGTATTCCACCCTTAAAAGTATAATTAGCAAGCATGGTGGAAATTTCAGCTTCCGGTATCTTTCTTTTATTTGTAACAATTTCTCTCATATACTTAGCATAAGGATTCATTTTAAGCATATCGATCAAGCATACATAAAAGATAGGTCTAATCATTTCAGCAAAGCGCTCAAAATCCTCATCATCCTTTTTCTTGGATGGTTTAGGAGGAAAAGGCATGGGTTTACGAACCCATGGTTCTCTTTCTTTACCGTACTTCCTAGCAACGAGGTCTCTCTTATCATAACGTTGATTCTTTGATTGTGGGTTATCAAGATCAATAGCAGGTTCAATCTCTACATCATTGTTATTGCTAGGTTGAGCATCAACATGAACATCATCATTGATATTATCACTAGGTTCATGTTCATTACCAGATTGTGTTTCAAAGATCGTAAATAGAAATATCGATTGGGATTCTCGGTGTGTGTCAACAACAGGTTCACTAGAAGCATGCAAAGTCCTATCATTTTTCTTTTTCTTCTTCTTAGAAGGACTAGGTGCATCAACATTAGTTCTCTGAGAATCTTGCTCAATTCTCTTAGGGTGGCCCTCAGGATAGAAAGGTTCCTGAGTCATTTTACCCCCTCTAGTCATAACTCTAACAACATTATAATTTTTCATATTATTTAATTCATTGAGCAAATCATTTTGAGCCTTAAGCACCTGTTCTACTTGAGTGGTAACCATAGAAGCATGTTTACTAATAAGTTTAAGTTCACCTTTAACTCTAGACATATAATCACTCAAGTGTTCAATCATATAAGCATTACATTTCAATTTTCTACCAACATAAGCATTGAAGTTTTCTTGTTTAACAATAAAGTCATCTAACTCATCCAAGCATTGGCTAGCAAACTTAGTAGATGGGATTTCACCCTTATCAAATCTATAGAGAGAATTTACCTCTACTACGTATGTAGGGTTATCAAGACCATGTATTTCTTCAATAGTTGGTAAATTCTTAACATCTTCACCTTTAATGCCCTTTTCTTTCATAGATTTATTTGCCTCTTGCATATCTTGAGACTGAGAAATAGAATACCCCTTTTCTTGGAGTTGGCTTAGGAGTTGGTTCAGGAAGTGTCCAATTATTATCATTACTCAACATATTATTCAATAGCAATTCAGCTTGATCATCTTTTCTGTCCACGAATACACAGCCAGCACAACTATCCAGGTGGTCTCTGGTAGCATCGTTTAGTCCATTATAAAAGATATCAAGTATTTCATTTTTCTTGAGAGGATGATCAGGCAAAGCATTAAGTAATCGGATAAGCCTCCCCCAAGCGTGTGGGAGACTCTCTTCTTCAATTTGCACAAAATTATATATTTCCCTTAAGGCAGCTTGTTTCTTATGAGCGGGGAAATATTTAGCAGAGAAATAATAAACCATATCCTGGGGACTACGCACACAACCAAGAGAAAGAGAATTAAACCATGTTTTAGCATCACCCTTTAATGAGAACGGAAATAACTTGAGGATATAGTAGTAACGAATTTTTTCCTCATGAGTGAATAGGGTGGCTATATCATTCAATTTAGTAAGATGTGCCGCAACAGTTTCAGATTGATATCCATAGAAAGGATCAGATTCGACCAAAGTAATTATCTCAGGATCGACGGAGAAATCATAATCCTTATCGTAAATACTGAGATAGGTGAAGTAGCAAAAGCAGGGTCATATTTCATTCTAGCATTTAAAGACTTTTCTTTCAGCTTAGCTAACAGTTTCTTAAGATCATATCTATCTTTGCAAGCAAAAAGATCTCTAGCAGTTTCTTCATCCATAAGATAACCCTCAGGTACATCAGACAATTCATATCTAGGGGGAGAATCTTCATCATCACTTTCATCAATATTATCAGTTTCAATAATTTCATTCTCTCTAACCCTAGCAAGTTGTTCATCAAGAAATTGACCTAATGGAACATTATTATCAAGCATAGAAGTAGTTTCATCATAAGTATCATGTATAGCAGAAGTGGCATCATCAATAACATGCAACCTATCAGAATCAATAGCAGGTGTAGGTGTCGCAAATTTACTCATAACAGAAGGTGAATCAAGTGCAGAGCTAGATGGCAGTTCCTAACCTCCCCTCATAGTTGAGGGATAAATCTTTGTTTTTTCTTTCAAGTTCCTCATAGTGATCAGCAGATATAAATCCCAAATGACTCAAAGAATATAGCTATGCTCCCCGGCAACGGCGCCAGAAAATAGTCTTGATAACCCACAAGTATAGGGGATCGCATAGCAGTTTTCGAGGGTAGAGTATTCAACCCAAATTTATTGATTCGACACAAGGGGAGCCAAAGAATATTCTCAAGTATTAGCAGTTGAGTTTTCAATTCAACCACAGCTAAAAGACTTAATATCTGCAGCAAAGTATTTAGTAGCAAAGTAGTATGGAAATGCTTGATAGCAATTGGCAAAAGTAATAGTAGCAGCTTTGTAGTAATTGTAACAGTGGTAGCGGAAAAGTAACTAAGCAAAGATCAATATGTGAAAAGCTCGTAGGCATTGGATCAATGATGGATAATTATGTCGGGTGTGATTCCTCATGCAACAGTTATAACATAGGGTGACACAGAACTAGCTCCAGTTCATCAATGTAATGTAGGCATGTATTCCGAATATAGTCATACGTGCTTATGGAAAAGAACTTGCATGGCATCTTTTGTCCTACCCTCCCGTGGTAGTGGGGTACTTTTGGAAACTAAGGGATATTAAGGCCTCCTTTTAATAGAGTACCGGACCAAAGCATTAACACTTAGTGAATACATGAACTCCTCAAACTATGGTCATCACCGGGAGTGGTCCCGATTATTGTCACTTCGGTTACCGGATCATAACACATAGTACGTGACTATTGACTTGAAAGATAGGATCAAGAACTCACATATATTCATGAAAACATAATAGGTTCAGATCTGAAATCATGGCACTTGGGCCCTAGTGACAAGCATTAAGCATAGCAAAGTCATAGCAACATCAATCTCAGAACATAATGGATACTAGGGATCAAACCCTAACAAAACTAACTCGATTACATGATAAATCTCATCCAACCCATCACCGTCCAGCAAGCCTACTATGGAATTAGTCACACACGGCGGTAAGCATCATGAAATTGGTGATGGAGGAAGGTTGATGATGACGACGACGATGACGGTTTCTCCTCTCCGGAGCCCCGAACGGACTCCAGATCAGCCCTCTCGAGAGAGATTAGGGCTTGGCGGCGGCTCCGTATCGTAAAACGCGATGAATCCTTCTCTCTGATTTTTTTCTCCCCGAACGTGAATATATAGAGTTGGAGTTGAGGTCGGTGGAGCCTCAGGGGGCCCACGAGGCAGGGGGCGCGCCCCAGGGGGGTGGGCGCGCCCTCCACCCTCGTGGACAGGGTGTGGGCCCCCTGGTGTTGATTCTTTCGCCAGTATTTTTTATTTATTCCAAAAATATTCTCCGTGAAGTTTCAGGTCATTCCGAATACTTTTATTTCTGCACAAAAATAACACCATGACAATTCTGCTGAAAACAGCGTCAGTCCGGGTTAGTTCCATTCAAATCATGCAAGTTAGAGTCCAAAACAAGGGCAAAAGTGTTTGGAAAAGTAGATACGATGGAGACATATCAATTATGAATCATCTGATACTTGCGAACCATGTCTCATGGGCAAGATGACTAAAACTCCGATCTCAGGAACAATGGAGCGAGCTAATAACTTATTGGAAATAATACATACCGATGTATGCGGTCCAATGAGCGTTGAGGCTCGCAGTGGGTATCGCTATTTTCTGACCTTGACTGATGATTTGAGCAGATATGGGTATATCTACTTAATGAAACACAAGTCTGAAACATTTTAAAAGTTCAAAGAATTTCAGAGTGAAGTTGAGAATCATCATAACAAGAAAATAAAGTTTCTACGATCCGATCATGAAGGCGAATATTTGGGTTACGAGTTTGGCCTTCATTTAAAACAATGTGGAATAGTTTCACAACTCACGCCACCTGGAACACCACAGCGTAATGGTGCGTCGAACGCGGTAACCGTACTTTATTAGATATGGTGCAATCTATGATGTCTCTTACCGATTTACCACTATCGTTTTGGGGTTATGCATTAGAGACAGCTGGATTCATATTAAATAGGGCACCGTCTAAATCCGTTGAGACGACACCGTATGAACTATGGTTTGGCAAGAAACCTAAGCTGTCGTTTCTTAAAGTTTGGGGTTGCGACACTTATGTCAAAAGGCTTCAGCCTGATAAGCTCGAACCCAAATCGCAGAATTGCGTCTTCATAGGATACCCTAAGGAAACAATTGGGTACACCTTCTACCACAAATCCGAAGGCAAGATTTTTGTTGCCAAGAATGGAAACTTTCTAGAGAAGGAGTTTCTCTCGAAAGAAGTGAATGGGAGAAAAGTAGAACTTGATGAAGTAATAGTACCTTCTCTCGAATTGGAAAGTAGCTCACAGAAAACCGTTCTCGTGATGCCTACACCAACTAGAGAGGAAGCTAATGATGATGATCATGAAACTTCAGATCAAGTTACTACTGAACCTCGTAGGTCAACTAGAGCACGATCCGCACCAGAGTGGTATGGTAATCCTGTTCTGGAAGTCATGTTACTAGACCATGACAAACCTACGAACTATGAAGAAGATATGATGAGCCCAGATTCCGATAAATGGCTTGAGGCCATGAAATCTGAGATAGGATCCATGTAGGAGAACAAAGTGTGGACTTTGGTGGACTTGCCGGATGATCGGCGAGCCATAGAGAATAAATGGATCTTCAAGAAGAAGACTGGCGTTGATGGTAATATTACTATCTACAAAGCTCAACTTGTCGCGAAAGGTTTTCGACAAGTTCAAGGAGTTGACTACGATGAGACCTTCTCACCCGTAGCGATCCTTAAGTCTGTCCGAATCATGTTAGCAATTGGGGCATTTTATGATTATGAAATTTGGCAAATGGACATCAAAACTGCATTCCTTAATGGATTTCTTAAAGAGGAGTTGTATATGATGCAACGAGAAGGTTTTGTCGATCCTAAAGGTGCTAACAAAGTGTGCAAGCTCCAAATGATCCATCTATGGACTGGTGCAAGCATCTCGAGTTGGAATATCACGCTTTGATAAGGTGATCAAAGCATATGGTTTTATCTGAGACTTTCGGAGAAGCTTTGTATTTACAAGAAAGTGAGTGGAAACTACTGTAGCATTTCTAATATCATATGTGGATGACATATTGTTGATTGGAAATGATGTAGAATTTCTGGATAGCATAAAAGGATACTTGAATAAGAGTTTTTCAATGAAAGACCTTGGTGAAGCTGCTTATATATTAGGCATCAAGATCTATAGAGATAGATCAAGACCGTTAATAGGACTTTCACAAAGCACATACCTTGATAAAGTTTTGAGGAAGTTCAAAATGGATTAGTCAAAGAAAGGGTTCTTGCCTTTTTTACAAGGTGTAAAGTTGAGTCAGACTCAATGCCCAACCACTGGAGAAGATAGAGAGAAAATGAAAGTAATTCCCTATGCCTCAGCCATAGGTTCTATCATGTATGCTATGTTGTGTACGGACACGATGTGTGCCTTGCTATAAGTTTGGCAGGGAGGTACCAAAGTAATCTAGGAGTGGATCATCGGACAATGATCAAGAACATCTGAAGTACACGAAAAGGACCAAGGATATGTTTCTAGTTTATGGAGGTGACAAAGAGCTCGTCGTTAATGGTTACATCGATGCTAGCTTTCTGCGATCCGGATGACTCTAAGTCACAAACCGGATACATATTTATATTGAATGGTGGAGCTGCAGTTAAATGCAGTTCCAAAATGAGCGTCGTGGCGGGATCTACGTGTGAAGCGGAGTACATAGCTACTTGGAAGCAGCGAATGAAGGAGTCTGGATGAAGGAGTTCATATCCGATCTAGGTGTAATACCTAGTGCATTGGGTACAATGAAAATCTTTTGTGACAATACTGGAGCAATTGCCTTGGCGAAGGAATCCAGATTTCACAAAAGAACCAAATACATCAAGAGACACTTCAACTCCATCCGTGATCAAGTCAAGGAGGGAGACATAGAGATTTGCAAAATACATAGGGATCTGAATGTAGCAGACCCGTTGACTAAGCCTCTTCCACGAGCAAAACATGATCAACACCAAGACTCCATGGGTGTTCGAATCATTACAATGAAATCTAGTATATTGACTCTAGTGCAAGTGGGAGACTGAAGGAAATATGCCCTAGAGGCAATAATAAAGTTTTTATTTTATATTTCCTTATTCATGATAAATATTTATTGTTCATGCTAGAATTTTATTGATCGGAATCCTAAATACATGTGTGAATACATAGACAAACACTGTGTCCCTAGTGAGCCTCTACTTGACTAGCTCGTTGATCAAAGATGGTTAAGGTTTCCTGACCATGGATATGAGTTGTCATTTGATAACGGGATCACACCATTAGGATAATGATGGGATGGACAAGACTCATCCGTTAGCTTAGCATTATGATCCTTCAGTTTTATTGCTATTGCTTTCTTCATGTCAAATATATATTCCTTCGACTATGAGATTATGCAACTCCCGGATACCGGAGGAATGCCTTGTGTGCTATCAAACATCACAACGTAACTTGGTGATCATAAATATGCTCTACAGTTATCTCCGAAGGTGTTTGTTGAGTTGACATAGATCGAGATTAGGATTTGTCACTCCGAGTATTGGAGAGGTGTCTCTGGGCCCTCTCGGTAATACACATCACAAGAAGCCTTGCAAGCAAAGTAACTAATGAGTTAGATTCGTTGGGATGATGTATTCTGAAGCGAGTAAAGAGACTTGCCGGTAACGAGATTGAACTAGGTATGAAGATACCGACGATCTAATCTCGGGCAAGTAACATACCGATAGACAAAGGGGATAACGTATGTTGTCATAACGGTTCGACCGATAAAGATCTTCGTAGAATATGTAGGAGCCAATATGAGCATCTAGGTTCCGCTATTGGTTATTGATTGGGAGAGGTGTCTCGGTCATGTCTACATAGTTTTCGAACCCGTAGGGTCCGCACGCTTAACGTTCGATGACGATATTGTATTATATGAGTTATGTGATATGGTGACAGAATGTTGTTCGGAGTGCCGGATGAGATCATGTACACGACGAGGAGTCTCGAAATGGTCGAGAGGTAAATATTGATATATAGGATGATAGTATTCGGACACCGGAAGTGTTCCAGAGTGTATCGGGTATTTATCGGAGTAACGGAGGGATTACCGGAACCCCGGGGGAGGTATATGGGCCATATGGGCCATAAGAGGGGAGCACACCAGCCCACAAGGGGCGGCGCACCCCCCCCTTGGCATGTGGACGAATTGGAGAAGGAAAAAAGGGGGTTCGGCCCCCCTTCCTTTCTCTTTACCCCCTTCCTTTTCTTCTCCAGTGGAAAAAAGGAAGGGGGGGGGGGCGCCAATTGGGGAAACCCCAAGTAGGATTCAAATCCTTCTTGGGGCACCCCCTGGTTGCCTCTCCTCCCTTCCCACCTATATATATGTGGGGAAGGGGGCGCCTAGAACACAGAACATCAATTGTTAGCCGTGTGCGGCGCCCCCTTCCACAGTTTACACCCCCGGTCATATTTTCGCGGTGCTTAGGCGAAGCCCTGCAAG
Organism: Aegilops bicornis; assembly: GCA_021605145.1. NCBI lineage: Eukaryota > Viridiplantae > Streptophyta > Magnoliopsida > Poales > Poaceae > Aegilops > Aegilops bicornis. Next base: position 133,531,326 of record CM038670.1, on the reverse strand, counting down.
GATTACTTCACCATCACCGTCACCACGCCTTCGTGCTGACGGGACTCATCTTGTACCTCGACACCTTTCTAGATCAAGAAGGCGAGGGACATCATCGAGCTGAACGCGTGCAGAACTCGTAGGTGCCGTACGTTCGGTACTCAATCGATGGATGCTACCTCTTGAGCTTGCGTTGGTTTTTCCCTTGAAGAGGAAAGGGTGATGCAGCAAAGTAGAGTAAGCATTTCCCTCAGCTTTTGAGAACCAAGGTATCAATCCAGTAGGAGACAACGCGCACGCCACCGAATACCTGCACAAACAAACACCAACTTGCACCCAACGCGACAAAGGGGTTGTCAATCCCTTCACAGTTATTTGAAAAGTGAGATCTGATAGAGATGGATAAACGGTAAAGTAATATTTTTGGTATTTTTGGTTTATGGAACAGAAAGTAAAATATTACAAAGAAAGTAAATACGAAACTAAAATTGTAGATCGGAAACTTATATGATGGAAAGTAGACCCTAGGGCCATAGGTTTCACTAGAGGCTTCTCTCAAGATAGAAATTATTACGTGTTGGGGAACGTAGTAATAATTCAAAAAAAATTCCTACGTGTCACCAAGATCCTAGGAGAAGCTAGTAACGAGCGAGAGGGAGTGCATCTTCATACCCTTGAAGATCGCTAAGCGGAAGCGTTATAAGAACGCGGTTGATGGAGTCGTACTCACGGCGATTCAAATCACGGAAGATCCGATCTAGCGCCGAACGGACGGCGCCTCCGCGTCCAATACACGTACAGCCCAGGGATGTCTCCTCCTTCTTGATCCAGCAAGGGGAGAGGAGAAGTTGAGGGAGAGCTCCGACAACACGACGGCGTGGTGGTGGAGCTAGCGGTTCTCCTGCAGGGCTTCGACAAGCACTACGGAGGAGGAGGAGGAGGTGTTGGAGGAGGGAGCCAGGTGAAGGGGTGCGGCTGCCCTCCCACCCCCCACTATTTATAGGGGGGAAGGAAAGAGGGGGCTGATAACCCACAAGTATAGGGGATCACAACAGTTTTCGAGGGTAGAGTATTCAACCAAATTTATAGATTCGACACAAGGGGAGCCGAAGAATATTTGAAGGTATTAGCAGCCGAGTTGCCCATTGAACCACACCTGGAGATTAATTACTGCAGCAAATAATCAATAGCAAAGTAATATGATAGTTTTGATAGTAGTGACAGTAAAGTAGCAATGCAGTATGATGATAGCTGATAATTTTGTAGCAAGTGTAGCAGTTGATGATGATAACGATGAGTAATTTAAGCGAAAACAATATAAGATAAATTCATAGGCAATGGATCGGTGACTTGTTGGATGATATTCATCATGTGACAGTTATAACCTAGAGCGTCTGGCACTAGCTCGATTCATCGAATATAATGTAGGCATGTATTTCGTATATAGTCATACATGCTTTATTAAAAGAACTTGCATGACATCTTTTGTCCTACTCTCCCATGGCAGCTGGGTCCATATTGGAAACTCAGGGATATTAAGGCCTCCTTTTAATAGAGAACCGAAACAAAGCATTAACACATAGTGAATACATGAACTCCTCAAACTACGGTCATCACCGGGAGTGGGCCCGGCTGTTGTCACTCCGGGGTTGCAGGATCATAACACGTAGTAGGTGACTATAACTTGCAAGATCGGATCTAAAACATGGATATAATGATGATAACATAAACGGTTCACATCTGAGTTCATGGCACCCGGGCCCAAAGTGACAAGCATTAAGCATAGCAAAGTCATAGCAACATCAATCTAAGAACATAGTGGATACTAGGGATCAAGCTCTAACAAAACTAACTCGATTACATGATGAATCTCATCCAATTCCTCACCGACCAATGAGCCTACAAAGGAGTTACTCACTCCCGTGGGGAGCATCATGAAATTGGCAATGGAGAAGGGTTGGTGATGATGAAGAACAAAGACCCCCCTCTCCGAAGCCCCAAACAGACTCCAGATCTGCCCTCACGAGGAAGAACAGGGCTTGGCGGCGGCTTCGTCTCGTGGATCGTGATAATTCTTTCTCCCTGATTTTTTTCTGTAAAAACAGGAATTTATAGCATCTGCTTTGTGGCTGCGGGGCACCAGGTAGGGACAACCCACTGGCGCGCCCGAGAGAGAAAGCGCGCCTTGGTGGGTTGTGCCCACCGGTGCCCTCTCCGGCAGGTCTTGGCTCGAAATTCTTATTTATTATATAAAAATTCCTCGCGAAGTTTCGTTCCATTTCGAGAACTTTTATTTCTGCACAAAAACAACACCATGGTAGTTCTGCTGAAAACAGCGCCAGTCCGGGGTTAGTTTCATTCAAATCATGCAAATTAGAATCCAAAATAAGAGGAACAGCATTAGAAAAAGTAGATACGTTGGAGACGTATCAACTCCCCCAAGCTTAAACCTTTGCTTGTCCTCAAGCAATTCAGTTGATAAACTGAAAGTGAAAAAGAAAAACTTTTACGATTTCTTTTGCTCTTGTTTGCATGAATAAGCTTAAACAGCACCCAGGTTTTCAGCCAACATTATAACTAAGCATGTCGACAATAACTCTCAAAGATTATAATGACTCATATCAATGACATAATCAGCTAGTGAGCAATAATAAGATATCTCAAACAGCAACACATTGTCAAAACAACCATGATATAATATGACAATAGTGGTATCTCGCTAGCCCTTTCTGAGACCGCAAAACATAAATGCAGATCGCCTGCAAAGTTCAAGCAGCGACTAAACATTGTAATTCATGGTAGAAAAGATCCAGTCATGATGCACCCAACATTAGCTACACACAATGCATAAATCATGACAACTATGCTCTCTCAGTTTCTGGCACTTGTTTTAGAAGGTGAAGACACAACATAAAAGTAAATAGATAGTCCCTTCACAGAGGGAAGCGATAAGAATGTCTTGAGGTGCGAGCTCAAAATTTTAAAACAAAGATAAATGATATTTTGAGACATGCACCCTTCTCATTTACTTCACAACCATCAGTTATCAACATCTTCCATGCTAAGCATGCTAGTGGCGGTTCCCAAGCGATAAAAGTAAAGGTTTTGACTCCATTGGGAGTTTTTGTTTGATTATTCAAGAGATTAACTCTTTTTCATGTTTGCAGTTTGGGACTGGGCATCCCCATTATCGCCCTTTTCTCGTGCGATGGCGAGTGAATAAACACTCGACCTGAGAATAACCCACTTAGCATGGAAGATACCGACCACCTCCTATTGTTTCATGAACGATCCAGGCACACAAAAAGATATTTATTAGAAGTTTTTAGAGGTGGCACATGCAAATTTACTTAGGACGGCAGGGTAATACCGCATACAGGTAGGTATAGTGGACTCATCTAGAATAACTTTGGGTTCAAGGTTTTTGATGTACAAGCAGAATTCTCACTTAGTACAGACGAAGGCTAGCAATTAGATTGAGAAGCTGCCAGCTAGAGAGTAACAACGGTCATGAACATGCATTATGCATAAGTAACACTAGCAAAAGAGCCCATGCGTTGCAACGGGGTAAGAAAAAAATGTGTCCTTCAAATCAAGCCACTCGAAACATAATATGTACAGTGATTATACACACACACACACACACACACACACACACACACACACACACATATATATATATATATATATATATATATATATATGTATAACTCACCTAGTTTTTTGTTGGAGAAGATCCATGTATTCATTCATAATAGTAGCAACATACAACATAAATGGCTTCTCTCTGGAAGAGCCCGGAGAGACAGCACACAAAGAAATTTACATCAGAATCGCCAAAGAATCCAGCCGCCGTCATCGGCCAAGTGTTCGCCTGAGGAGAGAAACACAAACATCCAACTTGCCAAGATCCAAGATAGTGCCATAGCAGTCAAGCTGCGTTACGAGGTGCCGCCAAAAGTGGCGACGCACATGTCGATGTGGGTTGTCGGCCGAAGAAACACTCCACACATCTTAGATTGCGGTTTTGAAGATCTCGAGTGGCGACACCACCGGAAAACTCCAGAACTGGCAACTATATTCCACCTTGTTAAAGATCTGGCTAGGCAACAATTGACTAATCTAGACTTACATATAATCCTTACCGCAACAAAATTTATTAATGAAGTTGTGCTTCAGAAAAATTATGTATCAAATCATAGCGAATGATTTGCAATGGAATTCACTCTATGATGTATACCGACCCGACTTTTTCAAAAGCTCACAACAATATGTATACAACATTCATTTGCCACTCTCTGTGTGTATAGCATTACTGAGTATAAGAACTACTAAAAAACTTAGTTTGCAATAAAGCAAAAATGCATTCGTGAGTAATAAGCATGAGCTCAGCTCAGGTGAACAAACTGAGCACAAATGTATGTCATCTACACAGAAGACCATGCAGTCTGATCTAATGCTAAAAAATTGTGCTTTGTGGTTATATTAGTGCTTGCTGGGTCGCCCGGGGTTACGCATCAGAAACTGAGGGGGAAAATCACTTCAATTTTCTAAAAAACATTAAGTTCATGGCATGTCTTGCAGCTAAGAAACTAATTTTCAGAGCAAAGAAAAGGATTTAGTATCAATGCAGATTAAATATATTTTTTTGCAGGGAAAAGGAGATTAAATATTAATGTTGCGACCTAGTTTCGGAGACAAATCAGAACCTTGATCAAGCACACCTTGAAGGAAGCACATAATTTCTAAGTATATAAACCAAGAAATTAGAAAAAAGCTTGTATACATTGGAATGATTAGCTCTGAATGTGTTTATGTTTTTTGGTTCAGTTTTAGAAGGTCAACTCGTTCAAGGAAGCCAAAAAACTAACGTCTTGCACTCTTTCTTACCCTGAAATTTGGCTGGATACACTTGACGAATCCAATCCTCTACGCAGGCTGCAGGCGGCCGCGTGCACTAACCGCTGGCTGTGTACGACCTTGTAGTTGCACAGCAGCACACGATGGGGCCAATATGTATGTGGACGCAGCCGGGGAAACATGCATCCCTGACATGCAGAAGTACCAGCGTTCACATGCTCCACAGGTTACCCTCCTTTGGAGCGTTTGTGAGCTGCTCGAGGATCAGAAAGCTCCTTTACCCTTCATCGTAGCGCCAGCTTCTTGCAGTCCGGCGGACACGGGTGCTCTATTGCCGTTCAAGCCAACAGTGATGCTCGCTACCTTAACTCCCAGGGGAGACGCCGGTTAGCAGCTCGCTAACTCTGCTCCCAAGGCCAAGTCCATCAAGGTCGTTTCCATTGCTGCCTCCGCTCCCAAGGACGACGCCGGCATAGCTGATCCACCATGGCTATGAATGGACCTCGCCATGAATTTCGGAGGGCGCGGGGCGAAGCGAGTGCGAGTAGGGGCGCAATCTCAGTGATGCGGAGGGCTCGATCGGTTAGGTAGGGGAGAAGGAGAGCGGCGACCGCGCGTTGTACTGGACCCGGCGGCAGTTGGGTAGGGGTCACACGGGTGGCATGTGCCTCGGCCGTTGTTTTCGCTAGCCTTGACGCAGGCAAGGCCGAGACCTTACGACTAGGTAGGAGGGGGATGATGGTTTGGGGCTTCATCATCCGTATCTGGCGCATCCCTTCCTCCATGCCAGCCGCGGCGGCCCGCAGTGCTGTGTGCCTGCTTCCATGGTCTTGGAGGCATCCGTGTGAGAAACGATTGGTGAGGTACCTCGTGGGACATGGTTACGCCTCATTGTCGGGCGGTTTCGTCTGCAGGTTTTCATCTTGGGTGATATATATGGGAGGCGTTAGGGAAGGGTTCGACTTCGCCTGAGAGTCCATCTTGACCGAGAGGGGCAACACACGTTCACGGCATTATATATCGATCGTGATCTTTTCCAACACTTGTTCACGTGTCCAGGGCTACAGGCTAGATAGTTTTTTCTGAACCTTGTCCAAGCTAGATAGTACCGGCAGGTACACAGAAAAATTCGAATCAGATGGCCATCCCAATAAGCAGCGAGGGACGTTTTCATACGTTTTTTTTGACTATTGGTTTATTGTTATAAATTTTATGTGCTGGAATTTAGTCTATTATGAGACAACCCAATAACTATTCCAGAAATTCCTAATAAATCCTAGAGGCCCACGCAACCTATTTGTGCAAGGCAAGGGATACTATTAAAGTTTAGTCCCACGTTGCTAGTTTAGTGGGAGTTGGACCTTCTTATAAGGGAGGTTCTTTCCCCACTTGTATGAGCATGAGAATAAGAGGGACATCCACGCGCGCTCCTCCTCCGCCGCCCGCCTCGGGAGGGGAGAAGGGCCTGACGTCGACAACCTCCTCGACAACGAGGACACCGACCCACCACAAGTCCAGTGCCTCTGCTCCTAGATATGTTACACTCTATTTCATATATGCAACCTGCTATACTGTCTTCTTTTGATATGTTTTGTTATGGTTCATATATGAACATGCTGTTTACCTTCTCTTTGTCAAATCGCATGGCTTATTTTACCACTGCTATACTAGCCATGCTTTATCTAGTATTTCTGTTAATAAAATCACTCGGTAAATTGCTCATATTTCCAACAATCCAAAAACCTTATTATAGGCAATTTACCCCAAATGGTTTTGCTGCTTCCATGAGACCTCCTATGTTTGAGGGTATCCACTATAAGAGGTGGCGCGTGAGGAAGCAGTCTTATGGTTTCAAACCATGAGTTGCTATGACGCCACTCTTGGCAAACACAAGGAGAGCAAGATGCCCAACAGGCACAAGCTTTTCAGAAAATGGATACCTTGTTTAAGGCTACTCTCTTGAGTGTTCTTGGTGAGAACATAGTTGATGCTTGCGTCCAATTGATAATGGAAAAGATATGTGGACGCACTTTTCGAGGCCAAGTTTGGGGTCTCGAATGCCAGACCGAGCTGTACATCATGGAGCAATTCTATGATTACAGGATGGTGAAGAAGCGCCCGTGGTTGAGCAGGCTCATGAGATAATACCATTTGCTAGAGAACTTGAGCACTTCCATTGCATGCTACCGGACAAGTTTGTTGCCGGGGGTATCATCACTAAGCTTCCTCCTTTATGGAGGAACTTTGCTACCTTACTGAAGCATAAGAGACATGAGTTTTCCGTTTTGGATCTCATTGGTAGTCTTGATGTGGAAGAAAAGGCGAGAGCAAAGGACACACGTGCGTTTCGAGGTATTGAGGAGGATCTAGTGCCAATCTAGTATGTAAGAAAAACTTCCAGTCCACAAGTTCAAGAACAAGGGCAAGCTTGATGGTAAAGCAAAGTTTGATGGGAAGAACAAGGCTGTACAACACACGAACTTCAAGAAGAAGAGTGACAAGAAGAAAGGTGCTTGTCATGTGTGTGGAGATCCTGATCATTGGGCTCCTAGTTGCCCCAATCGCTATGACAAGCGTCATCCTGGGAAAGGCGGCAAGACCGCTAATGTTGTCATTGAAGACTTGAGCACTTCAATTGCATGCTACCGGACAAGTTTGTTGCCGGGGGTATCATCACTAAGCTTCCTGCTTCATGGAGGAACTTTGCTACCTTACTGAAGCATAAGAGACAGGAGTTTTCCGTTCCGGATCTCATTGGTACTCTTGATGTGGAAGAAAAGGCGAGAGCAAAGGACACACGTGCTCGAGGTATTGAGGGAGGATCTAGTGCCAATCTGGTATAGAAGAAAAACTTCCAGTCCCACAAGTTCAAGAACAAGGGCAAGCTTGATGGTAAAGCAAAGTTTGATGAGAAGAACAAGGCTGTACAACACACGAACTTCAAGAAGAAGAGTGACAAGAAGAAAGGTGCTTATCATGTGTGTGGAGATCCTGATCATTGGGCTCCTAGTTGCCCCAATCGCTATGACAAGCGTCATCCTGAGAAAGGCGGCAAGACCGCTAATGTTGTCATTGGAGACACTGACATGAAGGATGCTGGGTATGGTATATTTCCCAATATTCTTTCAGTATGTCATTCTCCTGATTGGTTGATTGACACGGGTGCTAGTGTGCATGTATGCGGTGATATTTCCATGTTTTCATCTTATCAGACCGCAGGGACTTCAACCGGCCGATGGGCAACGGTTCAAGTGCTTCTGCTCGTGGTGTTGGCACGGTCGATCTGAAGTTTACCGGGGAAGATCGTCGGCTAAAGAACGATGCATTATGTCCCCTCCGTCAATAAAAACTTGTTAGCGGATCTCTTACGTGTAGAGATGGCTACAAGCTTGTCTTTGAGTCGAATAAATTTGTAATCTCCAAGTATGGAACCTTTGTTGGTAAAGGCTATGAGTCGAGGAGGCTGTTTCGTTTATACTTATCGGGGCGTTTGCAATAAAGTTGTTAATCATATTTGCAACAATAGTGAATCAAATGTGTGGCATTCACGTCTTTGTCATGTTAACTTTGGTTGCATGTCGTGACTAGCTAAGTTGAACTTAATCCTAGTTTCACCACCGCCAAGGGATCTAAGTGTCAAGTGTGTGTGCAAGCTAAGCAACCTAGTAAGTCTCACGTGATTGCGGAGACGAGAAATCTTGCACCACTAGAACTTATACATTCAGATCTATGTGAAATGAATGGTGTTTTGACAAAAGGTGGAAAGAAATATTTCATGACGTTGATTGACGACTCCACTAGATACCGCCGTGTGTATCTTACGAAATCTAAGGATGAGGCTTTGAACTTTTCAAGATCTATAAAGCTGAAGTGGAAAACCAACTTGATTGAAAAATCAAGAGGCTTAGGTCCCACCGTGGTGGGAGAGTATTTTTCCAATGAATTTGATGCTTTTTGTGCGGAACATGGTATAATCCATGAGAGGACGCCTCCCTACTCATCTCAGTCAAATGGGGTGGCCGAAAGAAAGAACCGCACTCTAACTGACTTGGTTAACGCCATGTTAGACACATCGGGTCTCTCCAAGGCATGGTGGGGGGAGGCGATATTGACAGCAAGTCATGTCCTAAATCGAGTCCCCACAAAGAACAAAGAGATAACTCCATTCGAGGAATGGGAGAAGAAAAGGTTAAAACTCTCTTATCTACGAACATGGGGTTGTTTGGCGAAAGTCAATGTTCCAATCCCAAAGAAGCGGAAGCTTGGACCAAAGACTGTGGATTGTGTTTTCCGGGATATGCTTTTCATAGCATTGGCTATAGATTCTTGGTTGTAAAATCTGAGGTACACGACATGCATGTCGGTACGATCATGGAGTCGAATGATGCGACTTTCTTTGAAGATATCTTTCCCATGAAGGATATGGCTACCTCATCTAATCAGGGAGATGCCTAGTTCATCGAATCGTGAAGTAGTTACAATTACCGAACCTGCCATTTTGATGGAACACTTTGAAAGCCCTGTGGAGGAGAACAATGAAGTTCCTACTAGGAGCAAGAGACAGAGGACAACAAAGTCCTTTGGTGATGATTTTCTTGTGTATCTCATAGATGATACTCCCAGTTCTATTTCAGAGGCCTATGCATCGGAAGATCTTTGACTCGAAGGAAGTGGTTAAATGGCGAGATGGATTCCATCTTGGCGAATGAAACTTGGGAGATAACTGATCGTCCTTATGGGTGCAAACCTATAGGATGCAAATGTGTATTCAAGAAGAAGCTTAGGCCTGATGGTACTATCGAAAAGTACAAAGGCTCGGCTCGTGGCTAAGGGTTATACCCAAAAGGAAGGTGAAGACTTCTTTGATACTTACTCACCTGCGGGCTCGAATGACCACTATTCGAGTTCTACTTTCACTAGCTGCCTCATATGGTCTTCTCTCGTTCATCAAATGGATGGTAAGACTGCTTTCCTAAATGGAGAGTTGGATGAGGAAATTTATATGGAACAACCAGATGGGTTTGTAATAGATGGTCAGGAAGGGAAAGTGTGCAAGTTGCTGAAGTCTTTGTATGGAATCAAGCAAGCACCCAAACAGTGGCATGAGAAGTTCGAAAGAACTTTAACAGCTGCAGACTTTGTTGTGAACGAAGCTAACAAATGTGTGTACTATCACCATGGTGGGGGCGAGGGAGTTATGCTTTGCTTGTATGTTGATGACATACTGATTTTCGGAACAAATCTGAATGTTATTAAGGAGGTCAAGGATTTCCTATCTCGCTGTTTTGAGATGAAGGATTTAGGAGTGGCTGATGTCATTCTCAGAACATCAAGTTGTTGAGAGATGATGATGGTGGGATTACATTGCTTCAATCTCACTATGTGGAAAAAGATCTTGAGTCGCTTTGGCTATAGTGACTACGAGCCCTCTCCAACACCATATGATGCTAGCGTGTCGCTTCAAAAGAATCAAGAATTGCTAGAGATCAATTGAAGTATTCTCAGATTATTGGCTCGCTTATGTACTTAGCTGTGCTACAAGACTCGACATCTCTTTTCTTTGTTAGCAAACCGAGTCTGGTTTGTCTCAAAACCAGGAGATGTGCGTGGAAAGCTCTAGAGAGAGTTTTATGCGTTATTCGAAAGGCATGCGACCACGGAATTCACTACACCAGGCACCCAAAAGGTGCTTGAAGGGTATAGTGACTCAAAGCTGGATCTCGAGATCTTTGATGAGATAAAGGCCACAAGCAGATATGTATTCACTCATGGAGGTGGCGCTGTTTCTTGGAAGTCTGCAAGCAGACCATCTTAACGAGGTCAACAATGGAAGCAGAACTCACAACACTAGATACAACTACGGTCGAAGAAAATTGGCTTCGTCAGCTCTTGAATGACTTGCCGGTTGTCGAGAAACACGCATCGGGTATCCTTATGAACTGTGACAATCAAACTGTGATCATGAAAGTGAACAGCTCAAAGGATAACATGAAGTCATCAACACACGTTCAGAGAAGGTTAAAGTCTGTCAGAAAAATGAGAAACTCCAGAGTTATTGCATTGGATTATATCCAAACATCTAAAAATCTGGCAGATCCTTTTATTAAGGGTCTATCACGTAATGTGATAGATAATGCATTGAGGGAGATGGGTATGAGACCCACAATATGAGTTGTTCACAGTGGTAACCTATTCTTTGTGATTGGAGATCCCGTGAATTAGATGTGGAAGACAAGCTATTGGTCAACTGGGAGGAGAGTACCCTTACTATTTAAAATACCACTCCATGAAGATGCAATACTCTCTTAAATCTGCATGGCAGGTTGATGTATATCTTAATGTGTTCTAAGTGGCTCTTTGAAGCAGAGATGTTGTCCTGCAGAATATCTTTTGAAGAACGCACCTATATGAGTCTCGATTGTTAAACATCGCAATCTATGAGAGTAGGGTTCTCTATAGTAAACTTCGTGAAAGGTCTCCAAAGTAGCGACGATAAGCTCCACCATTGGGGAAGACCCACGGTAGCCACGTATGGTCAAGGCTTTATGTGAAGCTAGATTCGCAGAAAACTTGCAGTTCAAGGCCCAAATTAATCTGCTCAAGTTGCTTACTAGTGTAGCATAGAGTTCTAGGTGGAAGTTCAACTTAACAGTTTCCACCGCAGCATCGGGTATATAAAATAGTGTTTTGAACCAAACGCCAAATTTGTGTGTGCCTCGGGATCCAGTGGGGATTCTTTGGAATTTAGTCTATTATGGGACAACCTAGTAACTATTTCAGAAATTCCTAATAAATCCTAGAGGCCCACGCAGCCCATTTGTGCAAGGCAAGGGATACTACTAAAGTTTAGTCCCACATTGCTAGTTTAGTGGGAGTTGGACCTCCTTATAAGGGAGGTTCTTTCCCCACTTGTATGAGCATGAGAACAAGAGGGACATCCATGTGCGCTCCTCCTCCACCGCCCGCCACGCCACGCCACGCCACGCCACGCCTCGTCCCGACGCGCCGCGGGTTGCGGGAATGAGCCGAGCCGATGTCTAATTTTTGCCACGCACTACGGGTATACGAAAGGTCACTTGGGAGCTGAAAAGTTTTTCGGTAGTGGATAATGAATACAAACGGCTCACCTCTTCGCATGCTGCCTGTTCACTTCGTCTCCCTCCGTTGCTTCTCCTCCCATCGCAGCCTGTTCGCGTCCCTCTCCTGTGCCTATATAAGAGAGGTCGCTCCTCTACAGAGAGACACATCAGAAGGTCCTCTTCCTCTCGCCACACAGTTCCTGAGCATTGCGCTGCTGCTACAATCTTCCCCATCCCGGCTTGCGGCGTGCACCGCAGGTCGGGACAGTAGGCCTTCGAAACCGCACCTTTTGAGTCCTGTACGGGAGAAGGGTGATAAGGTTTTTGGGGAGCGCTCTGCGCGACTACTGACTTCTTCATCACGGACGCCCCGGACTCCGACGACTTCTTCCCCGACGACGACTACTTCCCTGACGTCGACGACATGGAGGACACCGACCCCAAGTCGATGCCTCGCTCCTGCCGCTGCATCACGTACGTGTTTCTCCCCTTTCTATTGGAGGTTCTGCTATAGTTCCTTGTTCTAGTATTTGCCCTAGATATGTTAGACTCTATTTCATATATGCAACCTGCTATACTGTCTGCTTTAGATATGTTTAGTTATGGTTCATATATGAACATGTTGTTTACCTTCTCTTTGTCAAATCGCATGGCTTATTTTACCACTGCTATACTAGCCATGCTTTATCTAGTATTTCTGTTAATAAAATCACTCGGTAAATTGCTCATATTTCCAACATTATGGACTTGTAGTTGTAGCGTTTGTTTTTCCCTTTTCTCATCTAATTGGACGTGCAGACTTTCTTCTGCAGTGTTTTTTTCCTTACACGTGTCTAGATCAATTTTTAAATCTCAACCATCAATTTTTATGGTTAACACAAATCTAACGGGTATAAAGAGGTGACGTATGGAGAACTATGAAAGGCTCTGTCTTTTAATATTATATAGATATAGATTGGACACTAGTATGAGTAGGATATGAACACCATGAACAAGAATATCATAGAGGCTATGTTGGTTTTTGATTCAACTACATGCATGAACATGTGCCAAGTCAAGCCACTCGAACATTCAGAGGAGGATACCGTGTCATCATACTACATCACAATCATTTTAACGCAATGTTGATATCCAAGATAAATCATTATCCACTCCTAACTACTTATGCATGGCATGAGAAACTATAATCTCTAATTGTCATTGCAAACATGTTTAATTATAATGGGCTAAATCATGGATACCAGGTTAAACATATTTACACAAACAGAACAAGTCGAGTTCATACCAGTTTCTCTCTGCCACGGCCAGTTCATCGAATGTCGTCATTATTGCCTTTCACTTGCACGACCGAACGATATGAAAATAATAATAGTGCAAGAGTGCCGTGGACTAAGCTGGAATCTGCAAACATTTTATTCAATAGGAGAAGACAAGGTAAAATGTGCTCTTTATTAGTTCAACAATTATTAATATAAGAGCCACTCAACATTTTGATCGTGGTCTTCTCCTTGGTACAACTCGAATAAAAGGAAAAGAAATTCAGAGAAACACACTAAAATATTTTTGGAGTTTTTGGTTTTCTTGAACAAGCAAATAAAAAGGGAAAAGCAAGTACGAGAAAAACTATTTACACGGGAAAGCACCCAACAAGTAAAAGAAGAATAAGGAAATCTTTTTGGATTTTCTTTTTAATAGTACTACTAAGCATGCATAGAAAGTAAACTAACTACAACTATTTTTTTGGGTTTTTTCTAAGGTTTTTCAAACACACAAGAAGAAAGCAAGAAAATAAAATCTAAGCATGGGTGATACAATGAAAAAGTGTGAACACCGACTAATGGAACTAGAAGATACCTCACATGATTATGCAAGAGGAATTTGTAGAAAGCGACGATAATGCGCATGGAAAGTGACTATAATGCGCATGGAAAATCTTGAGCGGAAAAAATCTCTAAAAAAACATAATATAACTATGAAAAAACATTTAGGTTCAGGATCACAAACATTGGGACCTCAAAATGCATGTCTTCTTATTTTCTCTACCGACTACATGAAGTATATACAGTAAACATAACATAGTTTTCCATTTTATCACTTAAATTATATATTACAGATTCCGACATAGCATGTTGTGTTTCAGTTCACCAACTACGAGGATTTACTTGCAGTATTATCATATTGATGCTTCACGGGTGTAGCAATGCAATATTGTTCTCAGAATGTAACTTCTGCAATAATATGTTATTGGTCATCATTAGAACTAATGTGATGATTTAAGAGGGCTATGAAGAGAGGCGAAAGTATTTCCATTAGTCCTGTCACAATGCCTAAAGGCATATAAAATTCTTAGACAGATTTTGCCATTGAACCAATGGTGTCACTTAAAATGAAGATTACAATTTTGAAGAAAAATATCAAACATATTTAATCTGGATTACATGCCTGTAGCTGCACAAATAGCTGAAGGTGCTCCAGTGTAGAAACTCCTGGAAAACAACATCTTATGATTATGAGAGAAGAAAATAGATCCAATATGAGTATAACTACCAATCATCATACAAAAAGGTTTAGGGCATAGTTACCTCATTGCGAAAGAGGTGTAGTCACCAATCTAGCACACTACTAGCTAAAAGTCAGTTAGGAAGATATAAAGATAACCCACTTGAAAATCCATGGAAGAATTTAATGAACCGAAATAGAATGATTGCATGCACCAAGTATACTTGATAAAAAAACCGGCTATGTTTTCCATTGCATACAAATACATGAGCAAATGAGCAAAAAAGAAAACCTGACCCTCTTTCCGTGCAAAATCAGTCCATATACTATTGGGCCATACTGGCCAAGGCTCTGGCGCTTGACGTCGCCCACCCACACATAGGCGTACCCGACGCCGGCGTCCGTGCCGTGGAGCGGTGGAGGCTGTAGCGAGCGCTGCAGAACTGCTCGGCGACCAGGTACTGGTCACGGATCACCACCACGACGGCGCCTTAGAGAGTGCACCGGCCGCCAGCTGGAAGATCTCGACCAGTGTCAACTGACTTGCGGAGGGAGTAGTGCTCATCGGAGATCTGACCGGCCAGAAGGACGCAGGTTGTCGCCTTCAAGGCGGCGGCCCCATGCGCCGTGGTGTTCGACTGCAGATGTGAACAAACCAGTGGCATACACAATCAAGGATTATGGCAGCAGTGTGTGAATCTCCAACTGCGATGGACCCTTAAGGCTGGCTGGCGACGCAGTATGAGAGAGGGAGGTAGAGATGCAGGAAAGTTACGTTTGGGATTTTTGTAGTTCATCGATGGAGATTTATACCTTCAGGAGATGAAGGAACCTAGTTTTCCGAGTATAAATTCTCATCGTAATCAAAGCAGTTTCATTGTTCACGTCCCGTTAATTCTAGCATCAGTTTCCTACAGTATATTGGTGGCTAACTATGGAACCGACGCAGTATTGATTACCGTTTATTACGCATGGCAAGCAATTGACGCTTGCATGTAGAGTCCAGCGATTGACCTTTTCTTTTTTGCTAATTATCTGTCGCACGGGAGGCTACCTAAGTTAAGGTGAATGGGCTGCATGCCTCACGGCTAATTGGTGGAGAACTGCTGACGTGGTAGCCTGCTGATGTGGATAGCCTGCATGTCTAGAGAAATCAACTGGTGGGGGGCTTCTATTTAGATATAGTAGATATGTGCACATGAATGTAATGTCGGTGCGAACACGTACTCCCCCAAGCTTAGGCTTTTGGCCTAACTTGGTAGTCGATCAGTAGCCTGGGTGGTAGTAGGGGTGGTAGCTCACGGAGGCTCTTGGTGCGGATGCCTCGGCCTGCCGTGCTGCCTCCACTGCTGCGTTGTGAGCTCGGGCCTCGCTCTCAAAACAAAATATCTTCCTTTGCTGTGATAGTCAAAAAGAGCAGGCGCAGGCAAATATGCATGCACAACAGATGTTTGGTTAAACAACAGATTGTAAGTGAAGTTATGAATCTTTCCTTTAAGGATCTTATGATATTTTAAGGTATCAGAATCTAAATATTGCGTGGCTAGGATAGGATCAAAGGGCAAAGGTGAAACACCCAGCCCTCGTGCTAAACGCGTGGCATATATTCCACCATAGAAACAGCCACCGTTAGCGTTGTGCTGAAGTCTGCGTGCAACAATCGCTCCAAGGTTATAATTCCTTTCACTGGTGAGAGCGGTGTGTATGAGGCTCAAGTCTGGAGCACAAAGTGTACTATAGTCTTGCTTGCCTACTATACATTTCCCGTTAAATAACGCAAAGTACTGTATTGCGGGAAAATGAATGCTCTTTATTCTACCTTGTGTCACTCCCCTCGTCTCACCGCAACAAAGACTAGTCAAGAATGATTGGTACTCAGCCCTTGGTGGTTCATCAAGCGAACCCTAGAATGGGAGCTTGCAGTGGTAAGCAAAATTCTCTAGTGAGATGGTAAATAGATTATCATAAAGCATAAAGGACACCCTAGACTCACGGGGATGGAATTTAAATCCTTTGACAAAAGATTCAGTAAGAATGTGGCGTTGTTCGCACTTATCTGAAATGTAGGGACCGAGACCAGCATTGTGAACATATTGCTCAAATTCCTTCTTAGTGCCCACACGCACCATATAATCATCGCAAGGCCATAAGCATGTTTTGGTAGCGGCATCTCGTGCCGAACTTTCACTTGGTTAAACATAAGACCGGCGAGCGGAACTGTCACTAGAAGATGCCCCTGAGGATCTCCTCCTCGAAGAACTCCTTCCAAATAAGTTCATCATGTACGCATACAATTTTCTGAAAAAATTTAGCTGACAAAAAATTTATCAACAAAACTTCATACAATTGATAGCAACTACTCATAGGGACACATAGAGGCCATAACAACCATTCAAACTACTTAGAACTCTAAGAATTCAATAAGCAAGCTCATCTACAGCAGCACCAAAAGTAGCTAATTATTCAAAATGTAAACCACTAAAATGAAAACTAATTGGACAAATGGTGGAGTCTGCTACGTCTCCAACGTATCTATATTTTTTATTGTTCCATGCTATATTATATTCTGTTTTGGATGTTTATTGGGCTTTATAATACACTTTTATATTATTTTTGGGACTAACCTATTAACCGGAGGCCCAGCCCAAATTGCTGTCTTTTTTTTTGCCTATTTCAGTGTTTCGAAGGAAAAGGGTATCAAACGGGGTCCAAACGGAATGAAACCTTCGGGAATGTGATTTTCGGAACAAACACGATCCAGAGGACTTGGAGTCTACGTAAAGCAATCAACGAGGAGAGCACGAGGCAGGGGCGCGCCTACCCCCTGGGCGCACCCTCCACCCTCGTGGGCCCCTCGTTGCTCCACCGACGTACTTCTTCCTCCTATATATACCCATATACCCTGGAAACATCATATACGGAGCCAAAACCCTATTTCCACCGCCGCAACCTTACATGCCGTGAGATCCCATCTTGGGGCCTTTTCCTAAGGCGCTCATTTGGAGGGGGCATTGATCACGGAGGGCTTCTACATCAACACCATATCCTCTCCGATGATGTGTGAGTAGTTTACCTCAGACCTTCGAGTCCATAGTTATTAGCTAGATGGCTTCTTCTCTCTCTTTGGATCTCAATACAAAGTTCTCCTCGATTCTATTGGAGATCTATTCGATGTAACTCTTCTTTTGCAGTGTGTTTGTCGAGATCCGTTGAATTGTGGGTTTATGATCAAGTTTATCTATGAACAATATTTGAATCTCCTCTGAATTCTTTTATATATGATTGGTTATCTTTGCAAGTCTCTTCGAATTATCAGTTTGGTTTGGCCTACTAGATTGTTCTTTCTTGCAATGGGAGATGTGCTTAGCTTTGGGTTCATTTTGCGATGTCCTTTCCTGATGGATGCAGGGGCAAAGAAGGTACGTATTGTATTGTTGCCATCGAGGATAAAAGATGGCGTTTATATCATATTGCATGAGTTTATCCTCTACATCATGTCATCTTGCTTAAAGCATTACTACGTTCTTATGAACTTAATACTCTAGATGCATCCGGATAGCGGTCGATGTGTGGAGTAATAGTAGTAGATGCGAGAATCGTTTCGGTCTACATTGTCGCGAACATGATGCCTATATACATGATCATACCTAGATATTCTCATAACTATGCTCAATTCTATCAATTGCTCGACATGAATTGCTTACTCCACCGTAATACTTATGCTATCTTGAGAGAAGCCACTAGTGAAACCTAAGGCCCCCGGGTCTATTTTCCATCATACTAATCTTCCAACACTTAGCTATTTCTATTGCCATTTATTTTACTTTGCATCTCTATTTCTCTTTATCTTAAAAATACCAAAAATATTATCTTATCATATCTATCAGATCTCACTCTCGTAAGTGACCGTGAAGGGATTGACGACCCCTTTATCGTGTTGGTTGCAAGGTTCTTATTTGTTTGTGTAGGTGTGTGGGACTCGAGCGTGGCCTCCTCTTTGGATTGATACCTTGGTTCTCAAAACCGAGGGAAATACTTACGCTTACTTTTATCGCATAACCCTTTCCTCTTCAAGGGAAAACCAACGCAGTGCTCAAGAGGTAGCAAGAAGGATTTCGGCGCCGCTTGTGACGGATTCTACGACAAGGAAAGACATACCAAGTAGCCATCACAAACTCTTATCCCTCAGATTACATTATTTGCCATTTGCCTCTCGCTTTTCCTCTCCCCACTTCACCCTTGCCATTTTATTCGCTCTCTCTTTTCCGCTCACGCTTTCTTGCTTGCCTTGTCATTATGGCTAGTCCTCTATCTACTCCGTTGTCTCTCGAGTTTGAAGTTCTTCACTTCAAACAAAGACAAGGAGAAAACTTAAAAGATGCTTGGTTTAGAATGATGGAATCTTATCGTAATTGTACCCTAGAGGTGAACTTTAGAATTTTGCTTCATAATTTTATGTTGGACTGAATATGTCTCATAGACAACTCTTGGATTGCGTTGCCAAAGGCAATTTTATCAAATTGATCCCAGTATTAGCATGAAATTATAGTGGGTATAGTGGGAACACTACCTCAACAAAAGGGGCCTCATCATACCTGTGAAGAAACGCAAGTTTTTGAGAAAATTTATTGAAGTAACAAATTTTTACAAAAATCTCTTGAACCTCTTAAGAGTGTTAGTGGAAATCTTCACCGCATGAATATGTTGATTACTCTTTGCAATAAGCGGTTGGATTCTTTAGATCTGAAAATCTCGGAATATGAAGGGAAGCATAAAGAACCTCCCGGATTCGAGCATAACTCCACCAAAAAATTAAAGACCCAAGATGATAATACTTAGATCTATCCTGGCTTTTATGCCTAGCTAGGGGCGTTAAACGATAGCGCTTGTTGGGAGGCAACCTAATTTTATTTTTATTTTTTTGCTTTTTGCTTTTGTTTAGGAATAAATATTTGATCTAGCCTCTAGTTAGATTTGTTTTTGTGTTTAATTTGTGTTTGTGCCAAGTGAAACCTATAGCATCTTCTAGGATGATAGTTATTTGATCTTGCTGAAAATTCCAGAAACTTTATGTTCACGAAAATAATTGTTAAAATCACCAGAACGTGGTAAAACACTGATTCATATTGCAGTAGATCAATAAACAAATTATTTAGGTCGTCCTATTTTGATAGAATTTTTAGAGTTCCAGAAGTTTAGATTAGATTCTGATTACTACTGCATCGCTCTGCTTTTGACAGATTCTGTCTTTCGTGTGTTGTTTGCTTATTTTGATGAATCTATGGCTAGTAAAATAGTTTATAAACCATAGAGAAGTTGTAATACAGTAGGTTTAACACCAATATAAATAAAGAATGAGTTCATTACAGTACCTTGAAGTGGTGTTTTGTTTTTCTTCGCTAACTGAGCTCATGAGATTTTTTGTTAAGTTTTGTGTTGTGAAGTTTTCAAGTTTTGGGTAAAGATTTGATGGATTATGGAACAAGGAGTGGCAAGAGCCTACGCTTGGGGATGCCCAAGGCACACCAAGGTAAATCTAAGGACACCAAAAAGCCAAAGCTTGGGGATGCCCCGGAAGGCATCCCCTCTTTGGTCCTCGTCCATCGGTAACTTTACTTGGAGCTATATTTTTATTCACCACATGATATGTGTTTTGCTTGGAGCGTCTTGTATGATTTGAGTCTTTGCTTTTTAGTTTACCACAATCATCCTTGCTGTACACACCTTTTGAGAGAGACACACATGATTCAGAATTTATTAGAATACTCTATGTGCTTCACTTATATCTTTTGAGCTATATAGTTTTTTCTCTAGTGCTTCACTTATATCTTTTAGAGCACGGTGGTGGATTTTTTTATAGAAATTATTGTTCTCTCATGCTTCACTTATATTATTTTGGGAGTCCTACAAAACAACATGGTAATTTGCTTTAATCGTGAAATTAGTCCTAATATGCTAGGTATTCAAGATTAGTAAAAACTTTCTTATGAGTGTGTTGAATACTAAGAGAAGTTTGATGCTTGATGATTGCTTTGAGATATGGAGGTAGTGATATTTAAGTTGTGCTAGTTGAGTAATTGTGAATTTGAGAAATACTTGTGTTGAAGTTTGGAAATCCCGCAGCATGCACGTATGGTAAACGTTGTGTAACAAATTTGAAACATGAGGTGTTCTTTGATTGTCCTCCTTATGAGTTGCGGTCAGGGACGAGGGATGGTCTTTTCCTACCAATCTATCCCCCTAGGAGCATGGGCGTAGTGCTTGGTTTTTGATGACTTGTAGATTTTTGCAATAAGGATGTGAGTTCTTTATGATTAATGTTGAGTCCATGTATTATACGCACTCTTACCCTTCCATCATTGCTAGCCTCTTGATGCAGTGTATTGCCCTTTCTCACCTTGAGAGTTGGTGCAAACTTCACGGCAGCATCCAAACCCGTGGATACGATACGCTCTATCACACATAAGCCTCCTTATATCTTCCTCAAAACAGCCACCATACCTACCTATTAAGGCATTTCCATAGCCATTCTGAGATATATTGCCATGCAACTTTCCACCGTTCTGTTTATCATGATACGTTTCATCATTGTCATATTGCCTTGCATAATCATGTAGTAGACATCGTATTTATGGCAAAGCCACCATGCATATTATTTCATACATGTCACTCTTGATTCATTGTCCTTCCCAGTACACCCCCGGAGGCATTCATATAGAGTCATACTTTATTCTAGTATCGAGTTGTAATCATTGAGTTGTAAATAAATAGAAGTGTGATGATCATCATTCATAGAGCATTGTCCCAAAAAAAGAGAAAGGCGAAAAAAGGCCCAAAAAAAAGAAAAGAAAAATAAAGAGGGGCAATGCTACTATCTTTTTCCATACTTGTGCTTCAAAGCAGCACCATGATCCTTATGATAGATTGTGGCACCCCGGCTCAGAGAAAACCGGAACGCCCCGTATTCCAGCCCAGAGATCGAGGAGAAGTCTTCTGGAATACGGAACTGCTTAGCATAGAACAAACCAGCCTTCTATTATTTCACGAATATGATTACAAGGTCTCCGATATTACAATGAATAACATCGGCATGGCGACACTACCCCATCCTCAGTTGCTCTATGCAAGCAGCAGAACAACTTGAAGCAGCGGAATAACTCTAGCAGCAGAACAACGACGACGGTGGTGAACTCCACTCCGCAGGGACTCTGGCTGGAACGCTTATCCTAGCTCGCAAACAAAGAATCCACGGCAAACAAGCAAGCAATCGTGGCACGACCTGCAAGCTGGCATGACACGCAAGGTTAGTACATTGAATGTACTTGCAAGCTCACAATTAACCAGAAGCATTCAAGACAAACAACAGCATGGCAATTACAGGTTAAGCGGGAATTAACATGAGATCCTCATAACAACATGACATGAGCAACATGACATCCAAAGTAATACTCCCAAAATAATACCAGCTACCATCATGAAAATAATCATAATAGCCACTAAGAATCCAAAGGCAACATGAACATGATACAGCTAGAACAATATGAGCATGGCATGAACATATGAATCTGATGATACTAGCATGCAACATGATGACACTATATGCACCATTTATTCTGCTCGGGTTACTACGTAACCATCACATGCATCACTTACCAACCTTGGACATCACACGATCATCTCAGGATCAAATCAAGCTTGGTATAAACAATACCGTAGTAATCATTAAATGACCACAAGGAGCTTGATCTTTACCCACGATTCTCGCACAACATCACGAATATCCAACAACTCGGTATCCTCGATACAACGGTGATCATTCCGGCGATCACAACCATGACCAACACTTGGTCCCAAACCGCGATCCTTCTGGCGATCACAACCAACTTATCTCATCATCGAACCGGGGTTGTCATTAATCAAGTTATTATTAATACTGTTGACTCACGGTGAGACCGACACGAACTGGGCCCTTATCCGCGGGCGCGACTATCGATGCAGAGGTTAGCACACTGTACCCACACCACGGAACCCATGGCCTCGCACTCCCATTCGGGTGGACCAACGGCGTTCCGACAAAACCGATCTGTTGCCATGACACTCTCCCGGCCACTCCGACCCACTCCCAACTGGGCTAGTCTCGGGTGGCCCCTGTCTACTAAAGACACCCGACCACCGTCGTGGTCAAATCTCCCTCACGGGACCGGATCCATAAAAACAAAAACAACGGGCACACAAGGTTATGTCCGCCACTCGATCGTAGGTAAGCACACCCATAACCTTCCCTCGTGGGAGGCACCGGCGAGATGCACGACAATAGACCCAGTTAGGACCTTCCCACAAAGGTAAGCATGGTTGCACTGTTCAGTTTCGATACGGTGGCACCATGACTCAGCCAACAGTTGTTCAAGTTCAATTAAATCCGGTTAAACTTGAATGCAATATGCTGAGCCATGATAAAATAACATGATGCAAGGACAATGCATGAGCATGATATCAACATAAGCACGGGATGCAACATAACTATCCACCATATCAACAATGAATCATATCCAGCTGAACATGGCATAATGATGAGCATGAATATTACAAGTACAACACTACTCATAGCATAACATGACCATTATCATCAACCATAAATAACATGCGAGAACTCATCAATAACATTACCGAGTAACACTTAACCAACTAATAGCAAAGGAACAACGCATATTAATAGTACTTGGTAACTGACATTAGTCATGCACCGAAGAACATGACCAACCCAACATGTACTACTATCAAGCATGGCAATATGAAAGTAATACTAGCAACTAGCAGGGCATGATAACCAGGTGCATAAAAACATAGCAAGCAAGTAAGCACTAACCCAAAAGCATTACCGACACAACGATAACCATATTTTAAACAAGCAAACATTTGTTAAATATTCAAGTTGAAATACACGGCTACTGCATGACTATCATGCAAGTGGGTATTGTGGCTTGCCTGGGGGTGAAGAAGGCATCGGGAAGAAGTGCGGTGAAGGCGCTGAAAGATTTGGCTTAAATGCCTTCTCTCGGAGGGGCTGTTTACGTGCAAGGGCAAAAAGGGTCATTTTCACAGTGTCAAACCATAGTGAAAATGAAACCAACAGAACGGGCTCGACGAAACGAAGACGTGGGCTTTGGAATCACCTCATTTGGAGTTGTGGTTAAAAAGATAGGAAGGGTTGAATTTCAGGGACTTTTCTGCAAAAATATCATCACAAACAAGTCCCTAAGTGGATAAGGCAGAAGCGCAAAGTTAGAAATACGCTTTCTGTTTAAGAAAGCGCATTCTGGGCTGAAGCAGAGAGGAAATAGGCTTTCAGAATAACGAAAACGTACTCTGAGCTGAAGCAGAGGAAAAATACGCTTTCGGTGGATGAAAGCGTACACAGGCAAAGCCCGTGTCCCCTTATCCACGTCAGCCGGGGGCGGGGCCGGGGCTTGTTTCGCTGACGTGCGGGTCCCACGGGTGGGGCCCGTCACTTATCTAGGTCAGCCGCCCGGGTCAACGCATGCAGGGGCGGGACCGGGGTTTGTGTGACTGACATGTGGGGTCAGGGAAAGGGGAGCGGGGCCCGCCTGGCCCTGTCTTCTTCCTCCTCTCCCCGCCCCCGATGGAACCAGAGGAGGGAGGCGGGGAGGCGGCGCGGCGACGGGCTCGGCGCCAGGCCACTCCGGCAAGCGCCGGCCACCGGGATGGTCGGGGAGACGAGGCGAATCCATCTAGTGGCCACACGCACGCCAAGAGGTGTGGAACGACGACGCCGCCATGGATGCAGAGAACCACGGCCGGCGACCACTTTGGTGGCGCGACCACGCCGGCCGGGAGAAAGCGAGAAGACGGGGAGGTTCGGGATGATCTGAAGGATCTACTTGTGGAGGAAAGGGGAGGGGAGGAGTGCTGCCGTGCTCGAATTTGAGCCGAGCAGAGCGGCGGCCTGATACGTCTCCAACGTATCTATAATTTTTTATTGTTCCATGCTATTATATTACATCTTTTGGATGTTTATGGGCTTTATTTTTCACATTTATATCATTTTTGGGACTAACCTACTAACCGGAGGACCGACCCATATTGCTGTTTTTTTGCCTATTTCGGTATTTCGAAGAAAAGGAATATCAAACGGAGTCCAAACGGAATAAAACCTTCGGGAGCGTGATTTTGGAACGAACGTGATCCATAGAACTTGGAGTGCAAGTCAAGAAGCTTCGAGGAAGCCACGAGATAGGAGGGCGCCCCTATAGGGCGCGCCTGCCCTCGTGGGCCCCAAGGCCACCGACGCATTTCGTCCTCCTATATATACCTACGCACCCGAAAACATCCAGGCACCACGAAACACAATTTCCACCGCCAGAACCTTCTCAGATCCGCGAGATCCCATCTTGGGGCCTTCGCCAAGACTCACGGAGGGGGGAATCAAGCACGGAGGGCCTCTACATCAACATCCTTGCCCCTCCGATGAGTTGTGAGTAGTTTACCGCTGCACTCCACGGGTCCATAGTTATTAGCTAGATGGCTTCTTCTCTCTTTTGGAACTCAAGACAATGTTACCCCCTCTCTTGTGGAGATCTATTCGATGTAATCTCTTTTAAGGTGTGTTTGTCGAGATCCGATGAATTTTGGGTTTATGATAAAGTTTATCTATGAATAATATTTGAATCTTCTCTGAATTCTTTTATGTATGATTGAGTTATCTTTGCAAGTCTCTTCGAATTATCAGTTTGGTTTGGCCTACTAGATTGGTTTTTCTTACAATGGGAGAAGTGCTTAGCATTGGGTTCAATCTTATGCGGTGTCCTTACCAAAGGATGTAAAGGGTCGCAAGGCACGTATTGTATTGTTGCCATCGAGGATAACAAGATGGGGTTTATATCATATTGCATGAGTTTATCCTCTACATCATGTCATCTTGCTTAATGCGTTACTCGTTCTTATGAACTTAATACTCTAGATGCATGCTGGATAGCGCCGATGTGTGGAGTAATAGGAGTAGATGCAGGCAGGAGTCGGTCTACTTGTTATGGACGTGATGCCTATATACATGATCAGGCCTAGATAATCTCATAACTATGCGCTTTTCTATCAATTGCTCGACAGTAATTTGTTCACCCACCGTAATACTTATGCTATCTTGAGAGAAGCCACTAGTGAAACCTATGGCCCCCGTGTCTATCTCTTATCATATTTGCTTTCAATCTACTTTTATTTGCATCTTTACTTTTTGCATCTATATTATAAAATACCAAAAATATATTTATCTTATCTTACTATCTTTATTAGATCTCACTTTCGCAAGTGGCCGTGAAGGGATTGAAAACCCCTTTATCGCGTTGGTTGCGAGTTCTCAATTTGTTTGTGTAGGTGCGTGGGACTTTTGAGGAGCCTCCTACTGGATTGATACCTTGGTTCTCAAAAACTGAGGGAAATACTTACGCTGCACTTGCTGCATCACCTCTCCTCTTCGAGGAAAACCAACGCAAGCTCAAGATGTAGCACGGCCATGGCGGCGATGGGGGTCGAGGAGAGCTGCTCGAGCTCGTTTGACTGGCTGGGGAGGGGTAGTGGAGGGTGTGAGGTCGAGTGGTGAGCTCGAACGAGGCTGGGGTGGGCTTATATAGCCGCGGGCGAGGAGGCCGAGCTGTCACCGCCGCGGACGTGTGTCCGGCGCCGCGGACGCGTGCCCATGCGCATGAGCTCGGGGAAGGCGACGAAGAAGGCAACGGACGAGCCGCAGAGGTCACGGAGACGAGCGGAGCTCGAGGACAAGGGGGAAATGGCCACGGCGCCATTAATGCTCGGTCGGCCACAGTACGCCCGTGGGCGCGCGGCGATGAGCGCTGACGGAGGGGCTGGCGGAGGGGGGAAGGGCTCCAGGAGAATGGCGACAATGTGGGCTAGCTGCTGGACATGCCCGTGCTCGCTGAGACGCCGAGCAGAGAAGGGGTGATGACCCACAAGTATAGGGGATCTATCGTAGTCCTTTCGATAAGTAAGAGTGTCGAACCCAACGAGGAGCGAAGGAAATGATAAGCGGTTTTCAGCAAGGTATTCTCCGCAAGTAATCAAATAAGTGGTAACAGATAGTTTTGTGATAGGATAATTTGTAACGAGCAACAAGTAACAAGAGTAAATAAAGTGCAGCAAGGTGGCCCAATCCTTTTTATAGCAAAGGATAAGTCTGGACAAACTCTTATAATCGGA
Source organism: Aegilops bicornis (assembly GCA_021605145.1). NCBI lineage: Eukaryota > Viridiplantae > Streptophyta > Magnoliopsida > Poales > Poaceae > Aegilops > Aegilops bicornis. The sequence goes on along the minus strand of CM038670.1, from coordinate 133,504,681 downwards.
AAAGCGCTCCCGAGGACACATAGGAATATCGTCAAGCTAATTTTCATCACGTTCATATGATTCGCGTTCGGTACTTTGATAATTTGATATGTGGGTGGACCAGTGCTCGGGTGCTGTTCTTACTTGAACAAGCATCCCACTTATGATTAACCTCTATTTCAAGCATCCGCAACTACAACAAAAGTATTAAGGTAAACCTAACCATAGCATGAAACATATGGATCCAAATCAGCCCTCACGAAGCAACGCATAAACTAGGGTTTAAGCTTACGTCACTCTAGCAACCCATCATCTACTTATTACTTACCAATGCCTTCCTCTAGGCCCAAATTATGGTGAAGTGTTATGTAGTCGACGCTCACATAACACCACTAGAGGCTAGACAACATACATCTCATCAAAATGTCGAATCTAATACCAAATTCACATGACTACTAATAGCAAGACTTCTCCCTTGTCCTCAGGAACAAACGTAACTACTCACAAAGCATATTCATGTTCATAATCAGAGGGGTATTAATATGCATAAAGGATCTGAACATATGATCTTCCACTAAATAAACCAACTAACATCAACTACAAGGAGTAATCAACACTACTAGCAACCTACTAGCACCAATCCCGGACTTGGAGACAAGAATTGGATACAAGAGATGAACTAGGGTTTTGCGAGGAGATGGTGCTGGTGAAGATGTTGATGGAGATATGCCCTCTCCCGATGAGAGGAGCGTTGGTGATGGATGGCATGACGATTTCCCCTCCCGAGGGAAGTGTCCTCAGAACAGCTCACGGAGCCCTAGATTGGTTCCGCCAAGGTTCCGCTGTATGCGATTTCCGGAGTTTCGTCCCGAAAGGTTGCTTATGATTTTTTCCTCGACGAAAGACCTCATATAGCAGAAGATGGGCATCGGAGGGCCACCAGGGGGCCCACGAGGTAGGGGGGGCGCCCAGGGGGGTAGGGCGCGCACCCACCCTCGTGGCCAGGTGGGGCCCCCTCTGGTGAACTGTTGGGGAACGTAGAAATTTCAAAAAATTTCCTACGCACACGCAAGATCATGGTGATGCATAGGAACGAGAGGGGAGAGTAATGTCCACGTACCCTCGTAGACCGTAAGCGGAAGCGTTATGACAACGCGGTTGATGTAGTCGTGACGCCTTCACGATTCGACCGATCCAAGTACACCGAACGACGGCACCTCCGAAGTTCAGCACACGCTCAGCTCGATGACGATCCCGGACTCCGATCCAGCAAAGTGTCGGGGATGAGTTCCATCAAGACGACGGCGTGGTGATGATGATGATGTTCTATCGGCGCAGGGCTTCGCCTAAACTCCGCGACGATATGACCGAGGTGGAATATGGTGGAGGGGGGCACCGCACACGGCTAAGGAACGATCACGTAGATCAACTTGTGTGTCTATGGGGTGCCCCCTGCCCCCGTATATAAAGGAGTGGAGGAGGGGAGGGCCGCCCTCTATGGCGCGCCTTAGGGGGAGTCCTACTCCCACCGGAGTAGGATTCCCTTTCCTAGTAGAACTAGGAGCCCTTCCATGTAGTAGGAGTAGGAGAGAAGGAAAGGGAAGGGAGAAGGAGAAGGAAGGAAGGGGGCGCCTCCCTAGTCCAATTCGGACTAGTCAATTGGGAGGGGTGCGGCCACCCTTGAGGCCCTTTTCCTTCTTTCCCGTATGGCCCAATCATGCCCAATACGTATTCCCGCAACTCTCTGCTACTCCGAAAAATACCCGAATCACTCGGAACCTTTCCGATGTCCGAATATAGTCGTCCAATATATCGATCTTTACGTCTCGACCATTTCGAGACTCCTCGTCATGTCCCCGATCTCATCTGGGACTCCGAACTCCTTCGGTACATCAAAACTCATAAACTCATAATATAACTGTCATCGAAACCTTAAGCGTGCGGATCCTACGGGTTCGAGAACTATGTAGACATGACCTAGAACTATTCTCGGTCAATAACCAATAGCGGAACCTGGATGCTCATATTGGCTCCTACATATTCTACGAAGATCTTTATCGGTCAAACCGCATAACAACATAATGCTGTTCCCTTTGTCATCGGTAGATGTTACTTGCCCGAGATTCGATCGCCGGTTTCCAATACCTAGTTCAATCTCACATCGGCAAGTCTCTTTTACTCGTTACGTAATGCATCATTCCGTAACTAACTCATTAGCTACATTGCTTGCAAGGCTTATAGTGATGTGCATTACCGAGAGGGCCCAGAGAGATACCTCTCGGCAATCGGAGTGACAAAACCTAATCTCAAATACGCCAACCCAACATGTACCTTTGGAGACACCTGTAGTAATTCTTTATAATCACCCAAATACGCTAGGACGCTTGGTAGCACCCAAAGTGTTCCTCCGGTAAACGGGGGTTGCATAATCTCATAGTTACAGGAACATGTATAAGTCATGAAGAAAGCAATAGTAATATACTAAATGATCAAGTGCTAGGCTAACGGAATGGGTCAAGTCAATCACATCATTCTCCTAATGATGTGATCCCGTTAATCAAATGACAACACATGTCTATGGTTAGGAAACATAACCATCTTTGATCAACGAGCTAGTCAGGTAGAGGCATACTAGTGACACTATGTTTGTCTATATATTCACACATGTATTATGTTTCCGGTTACTACAATTCTAGCATGATCAATAAACATTTATCATGAAATAAGGAAATAAATAATAACTTTATTAATGCCTCTAGGGCATAATTCCTTCAGTCTCCCACTTGCACTAGAGTCAATAATCTAGTTCACATCGCCATGTGATTTAACACCAATATTCATATCTGCATATGATTAACATCCATAGTTCACATCGTCATGTGACGAACACCCAAAGGGTTTACTAGAGTCAATAATCTAGTTCACATCGCTATGTGATTAACACCCAAAGAGTACTAAGGTATGATCATGTTTTGCTCGTGAGAGAAGCTTAGTCAACGGTCCGCTACATTCAGAGCCGTATGTATTTTGCAAAATATTCTATGTCTACAATGCTCAGACGGAGCTACTCTAGCTAATCGCTCCCACTTTCAATATGTATCCGCATTGAGACTTAGAGTCATTCGGATCAGTGTAAAAGTTTGCACCGATGTAACTTTTACAACAAACTCTTTATCACCTCCATAATCGAGAAACATATCCTTAGTCCTCACTAAGGATATTCTTGATCATTGTCCAAGTTGATCTACTATTAGATCAAAATTGTATTCCTCCGCCAAACTCAGAGCAAGGCATACAATATGTCTGGTTCACAGCATAGCATACTTTATAGAACCTATGACTAAGGCATAGGGAATGACTTTTTCATTCTCTTTCTATTTTCTGCCATGGTCGGGTCTTGAGTCTTACTCAACTTCACACCTTGCAACATGTGCAAGAACTCTTTCTTTGACTGCTCCATTTTGAACTATTTCAAGATCTTGACAAGGTATGTACTTATTGAAAAACTTATCAAGCCGCTTTTGATCTATCTCAATAGATCTTGATGCTCAATATGTAAGTAGCTTTACCGAGGTCTTTCTTTTAAAGAACTCCTTTCAAATACTCCTTTATGCTTTCCAAAAATTCTACATCATTTCGATCAACAATATGTTACTCACATATATTTATCGTAAAAGCGGTAGTGCTCCCACTCACTTTATTGTAAATACAGTGCTTCACCGCAAGTCTCAGTATAAAACTATATGCTTTGATCAACTTATCAAAGCGCATATTCCAACTCGAGATGCTTGCACCAGTCCATAGATGGATCGGCTGGAGCTTGTACATTTTGTTAGCACCTTTAGGATTGACAAAACCTTCTGGTTGCATCATATACAACTCTTCTTTAAGAAAACCATTACGGAATGCAGTTTTGACATCCATTTGCCAGATTTCATAAAATGCGGCAATTGGTAATATGATTCGGACAGACTTAAGCATCGATAAGAGTGAGAAAATCTCATCGTATTCAACACCTTGAACTTATCGAAAACCTTTTGCAACAAGTCGAGCTTAGTAGATAGTAACACTACTATCAGTTTCCGTCTTCCTCTTGAAGATCCATTTATATAATATGGCTTGCGGATCATCGGGCAACTCCACCAAAGTCCACACTTTGTTCTCATATATGGATCCCATCTCAGATTTCATGGCTTCAAGCCATTTCGTGGAATCTGGGCTCATCATCGCTTCCTCATAGTTCGTAGGTTTATCATGGTCTGGTAACATGACTTTCAGAACAGGATTATCGTACCACTACAGTGCGGACTGCACTGGAAGACCCACGAGATTCTGTAGTAACTTGATCCGAAGTTTCATGATCATCATCATTAGCTTCCTCACTAATTGGTGTAGGAATCACCGAACTGATTTACGTGATGAACTACTTTCCAATTCGGGAGAAGGTACAAATTACCTTATCAAGCTCTACTTTTCTCCCACTCACTTCTTTCGAGAGAAACTCCTTCTCTAGAAAGGATCCATTCTTAGCAACGAAGTTTTTGCCTTTGGATCTGTGATAGAAGGTGTACCCAATAGTTTCCTTTGGGTATTCTATGAAGATGCACTTCTCCGATTTGGGTTCGAGCTTATCAGGTTGAAACCTTTTTTCACATAAGCATCGCAACTCCAAACTTTAAGAAACAACAGTTTAGGTTTACTGCTAAACCATAGTTCATACGGTGTCGTCTCAACGGATTTAGATGGTGCCCTATTAAACGTGAATGCAGCTGTCTCTAATGCATAACCCCAAAACGATAGTGGTAAACTGATAAGAGATATCATAGATCGCACCATATCTAGTAAAGTACGACACGACGTTCGGACATACCATTACATTGTGGTGTTCGGTGGCGTGAGTTTGCGAAACTATTCCACATTGTTTTAATTGAAGACCAAACTTCGTAACTCAAATATTTGTCTCCGCGATCAAATCACAGAAACTTTATTTTCTTGTTACGATGATTCTCCACTTCACTCTGAAATTCTTTGAACTTTTCAAATGTTTCATACTTGTGCTTCATTAAGTAGATATACTCATATCTGCTCAAATCATCTTTGTGAAGGTTGGAAAAATAACGATACCTGCCACGAGCATCAATACTCATTGGATCGCATACATTGGTATGTATTATTTCCAACAAGTCAGTAGCTCGTTCCATTGTTCCGAAGAACGGAGTTTTAGTCATCTCACCCAAAGGCACGGTTCGCAAGCTTCAAATGATTCATAACCAAGTGACTCCGAAAATCCATCTTTATGGAGTTTCTTCATGCGCTTTACACCGATATGACCCAAACAAAGGTGCCACAAATAAGTTGCACTATCATTATTAACTTTGCATCTTTTGGCATCAATATTATGAATATGTGTATCACTACGATCGAGATCCAATAAACTATTTTCATTGGGTGTATGACCATTGAAGGTTTTATTCATGTAAATGTAACAACAATTATTCTCGACTTTTAAATGAATAACCAGTATTGCAATAAACATGATCAAATCATATTCATGCTCAACGCATAAAAAGCTAAATAACATTTATTTAGGTTTAACACTAATCCCGAAAGTATAGGGAGTGTGTGATGATGATCATATCAATCTTGGAACTACTTCCAACACTCATCGTCACTTTCCTCAACTAGTATCTCGCTTATTATGTTACTCCCTGCTTTGAGTTACTAATCTTAGCAACCAACAAGTATCAAATACTGTGGGGCTACTATAAACACTAGTAAAGTACTCATCAATAACATGTATATCAAATATACCTTTGTTCACTTTGCCATTCTTATTATCCGCCAAATACTTGGGGCAGTTCCGCTCAAAGGACTAGCCTTTGCAAGAGAAGCACTTTCGGTCAGTGCTTAGGTCCAGACTTTGGGCTTCTTCATTTGAGCAGCAACCTGCTTGCCGTTCTTCTTGAAGTTCCCCTTCTTCCCTTTGCCCTTTTCTTGAAACTAGTGGTCTTGTTAACTATCAACACTTGATGTTTTTCTTGATTTCTACCTTCATCGATTTCAGCATCACGAAGAGCTTGGGAATTACTTTCGTCATCCCTTGCATATTATAGTTCATCACGAAGTTCTACTAACTTGGTGATGGTTACTAGAGAATTCTGTCAATCACTATCTTATCTGGAAGATTAACTCCCACTTGATTCAAGTGATTGAAGTATCCAGACAATCTGAACACATGCCCACTAGTTGAGCGATTCTCCTCCATCTTTTAGCTATAGAACTTGTTGGAGACTTCATATCTCTCAACTCGGGTATTTGCTTGAAATATAACTTCAATTCCTGGAACATCTCATATGGTCCATGACATTCAAAAACGTCTTTGAAGTCCCGATTCTAAGCCGTTAAGCATGGTGCACTAAACTATCAAGTAGTCATCATATTGAGCTAGCAAAACGTTCATAACGTCTGCATCTGCTCCTCCAATAGGTTTGTCACCTAGCGGTGCATCAAGGACATTCTTCTGTGCAGCAATGAGGATAAACCTCAGATCACGGATCCAATCCGCATCATTGCTACTAACATTTTTCAACATAATTTTTCTCTAGGAACATATATAAACACATAGGGAAGCAAAAACATAGGGAAGCAACAACGCGAGCTATTGATCTACAACATAATTTTCAAAATACTACCAGGACTAAGTTCATGATAAATTAAAGTTCAATTAATCATATTACTTAAGAAATCTCACTTAGATAGACATCCCTCTAATCTTCTAAGTGATTACGTGATCCATATTAACTACACCATGTCCGATCGTCACGTGAGATGGAGTAGTTTCAACGGTGAACATCAATATGTTGATCATATCTACTATATGATTCACGCCGACCTTTCGGTCTCCGTGTTCCGAGGCCATATCTGTTATATGCTAGGCTCGTCAAGTTTAACCTGAGTATTCGCGGTGCAACTGTTTTGCACCCGCTGTATTTGAACGTAGAGCCTATCACACCCGATCATCACGTGGTGTCTCAAAGACAAAGAACTTTCGCAACGGTGCATACTCGTGGAGAACACTTCTTGATAATTTTAGTGAGAGATCATCTTAAAATGCTACCGTCAATCAAAGCAAGATAAGATGCATAAAGGATAGACATCACATGCAATCAATATAAGTGATATGATATGGCCATCATCATCTTGTGCTTGTGATCTCCATCTCCAAGCAACCGTGATCACCATCGTCACCGGCGCAACACCTTGATCTCCATCGTAGCATCGTTGTTGTTACGCTATCTATTGCTTCTACGACTATCGCTACCGCTTAGTGATATAGTAAAGCAATTACAGGGCGTTTGCATTTCATACAATAAAGCGACAACCATATGGCTCTCGCCGATTGCCGATAACTTCGGTTACAAAACATGATCATCTCATACAATAAAATATAGCATCACGTCTTCACCATATCACATCACAACATACCCTGCAAAAACAAGTTAGACGCCCTACTTTGTTGTTGCAAGTTTTACGTGGCTGCTACGGGCTTAGCAAAACCGTTCTTACCTATGCATCAAAACCACAACGATAGTTCGCTGGTTGGTGCTGTTTTAACCTTCGCAAGGACCAAAGCGTAGCTACACTCGGTTCAGCTAAAGTGAGAGAGACAGACACCCGCCATTCACCTTTAAGCACGAAAGTGCTCGCAACGGTGAAACCAGTCTCGCAGCGTAAGCGTCTGGCGTAATGTCGGTCCGGCCGCTTCATCTCACAATACCGCTGAACCAAAGTATGACATGCTGGTAAGTAGTATGACTTGTATCGCCCACAACTCACTTGTGTTCTACTCGTGCAAATAACATCAACGCATAAAACCAGGCTACATGGGGAACGAGTAATTTCAAAAAATTCCTACACACACGCAAGATCATGGTGATGCATAGCAACGAGAGGGAGAGTAATGTCCACGCACTCGTAGACCGTAGAAGCGAAGGCGTTATGACAACGCTGTTGATGTAGTCAGACGCCTTCACGATTCGACCGATCCAAGTACCGAACGACACGGCACCTCCGAGTTCAGCACACGCTCAGCTCGATGACGATCCCGGACTCGATCCAGCAAAGTGTCGGGATGAGTTCCACAAGACAACGGGCGTGGTAACGATGATGATGTTCTACCGGCGCAGGGCTTCGCCTAAACTCCGCGACGATATGACCGAGGTGGAATATGGTGGAGGGGAGCACCGCACACGGCTAAGGAACGATCACGTAGATCAACTTGTGTGTCTATGGGGTGCCCCCTGCCCCCGTATATAAAGGAGTGGAGGAGGGGAGGGTCGGCCCACTCTATGGCGCGCCCATAGGGGAGAGTCCCACGCCCACCGAGTAGGAGTCCCCCTTTCCTAGAAGAACTAGGAGCCCTTCCCTGTAGTAGGAGTAGGAGAAAAGGAAAGGGAAGGGAGAAGGAGAAGGAAGGACGGGCCCCCCCCCCCTCCCTAGTCCAATTCGGACTAGTCAATTGGGAGGGGTGCGGCCACCCTTGAGGCCCTTTTCCTTCTTTCCCGTATGGCCCAATAAGGCCCAATACGTAGTCCGTAACTCTCCCAGATTCAAAAATACCCGAATCACTCGGAACCTTTCCGATGTCCGAATATAGTCGTCCAATATATCGATCTTTACGCCTCGACCATTTCGAGACTCCTCGACATGTCCCCGATCTCATACGGGACTCAACTCCTTCGGTACATCAAAACTCATAAACTCATAATATAACCACATGAAACCTTAAGCGTGCGGACCCTACGGGTTCGAGAACTATGTAGACATGACCTAGAACTATTCTCGGTCAATAACCAATAGCGGAACCTGGATGCTCATATTGGCTCCTACATATTCTACGAAGATCTTTATCGGTCAAACCGCATAACAACATACGTTGTTCCCTTTGTCATCGGTATGTTACTTGCCCGAGATTCGATCGTCGGTATCCGACCTAGTTCAATCTCAAGCATTGGCAAGTCTCTTTACTCAAGATTCGTAATGCATCATTCCGTAACTAACTCATTAGCTACATTGCTTGCAAGGCTTATAGTGATGTGCATTACCGAGAGGGCTCAGAGATACCTCTCCGACAATCGGAGTGACAAAAGCGTAATCTCGAAATACGCCAACCCAACATGTACCTTTGGAGACACCTGTAGTACTCCTTTATAATCACCCGATTACGTTGTGACGTTTGGTAGCACCCAAAGTGTTCCTCCGATAAACGGGGTTGCATAATCTCATAGTTACAGTGAACATGTATAAGTCATGAAGAAAGCAATAGCAATATACTAAATGATCAAGTGCTAGGCTAACGGAATGGGTCAAGTCAATCACATCATTCTCCTAATGATGTGATCCCGTTAATCAAATGACAACACATGTCTATGGTTAGGAAACATAACCATCTTTGATCAACGAGCTAGTCGTAGAGGCATACTAGTGACACTATGTTTGTCTATATATTCACACATGTATTATGTTTCCGGTTAATACAATTCTAGCATGAATAATAAACATTATCATGAAATAAGGAAATAAATAATAACTTTATTATTGCCTCTAGGGCATAATTCCTTCATGAACTTCTTCCGCTGGATATTTTTTATTATTTCCCAAAATGACTTTCGTGGAGTTTCAGGACTTTTGGAGTTGTGCAGAATAGGTCTCTAATATTTGCTCCTTTTCCAGCCCAGAATTCCAAATTGCCGGCATTCTCCCTCCTTATGTAAACCTTGTAAAATAAGAGAGAATAGGCATAAGTATTGTAACATAACGTGTAATAACAGCGCATAATGCAATAAACATCGATATAAAAGCATGATGCAAGATGGACGTATCAGGGGGCCCGAGCAAGAAGCCATTCTGGGCGCGGCCATTGCACGCCAAAATGGTGGTCACTGCGTGCATTGGTGCACACAGTGCCACGCGCTAAGCCCAACGATGTCTGGGGTGGAGTTCTTCCTGGGGAGGTTTCAACTGTGGTGGTAGATTGGTTAAAAGTGCTCTGGTTAAGTGGTAAACCACCTCTGAAGTTTACTGCAGTAAACTTGATCGAGCACTGCTGATCCACAGAGACTTGATTGAGGTCAATGGAGTTGTCCGGTAGGCTCAGGTAAGAAGGACTTACATCCGGTAATTTTGAGAAGAATTGGACCACTAATTAATATAGTTGCTTTACAACTAAGTAATCTGGTCCAGAATGAAGATCATGATGATGCTCTCAAATGGAGAAGCCACTTGAGTTGAACCCATAGCAGGCTTATTTGGCCATATGAAGATGCTGCAAAAGGTTTCATACCAATTGGATAAACCAAAATGGTACTTCCTTCACAAACATTTTCATTGACCAGAAACTTGCAAAAATTCTAGAGGAAAAATGGTTTGATGAACCATGCCCAAAATGGGTGGAGGTAGGTTATATGGATAACAGAAGGCCTAGAAAAATTGGCAGCCATCATGGAGCAAGATAAAATATACTTGCTTCACAAACTGAAATTTTGGACAGAATCAAAGAATTGAAGATGAGCTCACATGGAGGCATGACATGAGCTCTACTTTGGTGGAGAGTGATGATATGATGATATGAGGGATCATGCAAAATGGCAACTCATTTGGATATGCCTAGCTTGTACTTCCTTCACAACTAGTTCCCTCAGACAGGAACTTTGAAAACTTGCTCAGGAATATTTACTAGGCAAATGAGGTTGCACTTTGGCATGTGGCAATGATATGGACAGGAAAAGATGTCCAAGGAGTTTGAGGTCAATTGGGAAAAGGAAAATAGCACTTGCTTCACATTCTGCCATTCAGGACAGAATAGGAAATGAATTATTTGAGCATGATGATAAACATGACAAATGAAATATTTTGCCATATTTGAGAAAGATATGACCCAAACAATTTACGAGAATTATTTGGGAATTTTAGGAGTGTAGGAAATAAAGGTTGCTTCACAACCTAGGGCAAAATTGGGTTATTCCTTTAATAGAAAAGGAATATTCCCAAGGAAAAGAATATTGGGATCTGGGCTAGGATGAAAGGGTCTAGGGAAAGATTTGGGTATGACAAGCCACTCTGGAAGAAAAGAAGAGTTCATCTTCTTCAGTTTCCAGACCACAAAGCCACGGAAAAAGAAAACTCAAGCAAAAAACCTCAGAAAAACACAAGAAAAAGAAAGGGCCAAAAATCAGGCTGTCACATAGATAGTCTCTTGTTTTGTCATTTTCATATACTAGTGGGAATTTTTCATTATAGAACTTCCCTTGTATATTCCAAGAATGGGCTTCCTCAAATACCCTAGGTCTTCGTGAGCAAGCAAGTTGGATGCACACCCACTTAGTTTCTTTTGTTGAGCTTTCATACATTTATAGCTCTTGTGCATCCGTTGCATGGCAATTGAGGGAGTCCTGGATTAGGGGGTATCCGGGCAGCCGGACTGTGTACAACGTCCGGACTATTGAAGCGTGAAGATACAAGACTCAAGACTTCGGCCCGTGTCCGGAGTGGGACTTTCCTTGGCGTGGAAGGCAAGCTTGGCGATCCGGATATTATATTTCCTTCCTTGTAACCGACTCCATGTAAACCCTAGCCCTCTCCGGTGTCTATATAAACCGGAGAGGTTGGTCCTTAGAAGGCCGATCACAATTACAATCATACCATCATAGGCAGCTCTTAGGGTTTAGCCTCTACGATCTCGTGGTAGATCTACTCTTGTACTACCCATATCATCAATATTAATCAAGGTGAAGTAGGGTTTTACCTCCATCGAGAGGGCCCGAACCTGGGTAAACATCTGTGTCCCTTGCTTCCTGTTACCATCAGCCTTGATGCACAGATCGGGACCCCTACCCGAGATCCGCCGGTTTTGACACCGACATTGGTGCTTTCATTGAGAGTTCCTCTGTGCCGTCGCTGTCAGGCTCGATGGCTCCTTCAATCATCATCAACGACGCGGTCCCGGGTGAGACCTTTCTCCCCGGACAGATCTTCGTGTTCGGCGGCTTCGCACTGCGGGCCAACTCGCTTGGCCATCTGGAGCAGATCGACAGCTACGCCCCTGGCCACCAGATCAGAATCGGAAACCTGAATTGCACGGCGGATATCCGTGGAGACTGGATCGCCGACGAATTCGTGCCTATGCCAAGAGCACCGGACAGTCACGACAAGCATGGCTTAGGCCTGCTGTCGGACAAAGCTCGGGGTATTACCCCCGCAGTAGCCTCGGACCTAAATCCGGAGCAGCCGCTGCGTTCGGGGACGGAGGGCTGGACCCGCCCGCAGTGCAGACTTATCGGCGGTGGAGCCGAACACGGGCCTTACCTTTGCGGTGGCCTATGACTCCGGACACCCGGATTCGTATCTGGATGTTGAGTTCAGTCCGCGCACTCCCGAGCCGGTCGAGCCAGGTTGGGCTCCGGTAATGGAGTTCATCGCAAGACATCTTTCGCACTTTCGCCCTTTGGCGACATGTCAACTCGTTGAAAATCCTCTCTTTGACAGAAATTTCTAGGCCAAACTATGTCCGGTTCGAGTGGGAAGCAGGCGACGAAGAAATTCTTTGCCCATCCACCACCCACTTCATAGCCACGGTCGATGATTTAACCGACGTGCCTGACTTCGACTCCGAAGACATAGACGGTATGGACGACGATGCCGGAGAAGATTCGGAATCTATGGGTCGCCGGACTTCCCCTCGTCACACGACATATACATGGTGGATACGCCTAAAGAGGACAAAGGCGTACAATCCAGACTATAAAACACCCGGACAAAAGCCAACGCGACGGCGCAGACGCGGTTCTAAGTCCAGCAACAGTAAAAATAGTGACAAGAGCGCCAGAGGGATCGGCACTACAATCAACTCCGAAGGCAACAACGACCATACGGACCCAGCGATGGAGCGGGACCAAACAGGTCACCCTGAACACAGTTCGGAGCAGACGCCCGAGGACAATGATCCCGACGGACGAGGTCATCAAAATGAACCAAAGCACAGAAAACAGTCCGGATAATGATGCAATCCCGAAAAACACATGGAACGAGATAACCTCCATAGAAAGCTTATGGCCACCGCAAGAAGTCTAAAGAAGGTATAACGGCTCAAAGTCACAAGCAGAAACGCCAACCGCAGATGGAATAAAGTGCTAGACATCGATGAAAGATACGGCGATGATCGCCATACAAAGAGCTATCCAAAACGCAAGCTACCGCCAGTAATTCACGATGAAGTCACTACTTCATAACCGCAACAAAGCGGCTACCGACGCTGCTCACGATCCACGTGAACACCTGAATAAGAAAGCCGGCGCGGCCAGGTCCATTTATGGATCCAAAGGACGCACCCCGGCGAGGGACTATGGTCACCAAAACGATTACGCCAATTGAATACTAGTCCGGAAAAAACACCGGACACAACAACAGCCGACGGCATGCCATAGCATGTCTAGATACAGGGGGGCTGCTCACCCCCTGTGCTTTATCGATGAAGTACTAGACCATGAATTTCCACAGGGCTTTAAACCTATGAACATAGAGGCATACGACGGAACGATGCACCTGTGGAGTCTGGATCAAGGACTTTATCCTACACATACATATGGCTCGTGGGGATGACCTTCACGCCATCAAATACCTCCCCCTCACTAATGGGACCAGCTCGGCACTGGTTGAAAAGCCTCCCCGAAAATTCAATTGGGAGCTGGGAGGAACTCGAGGACGCTTTCAGGGCCAATTTTCAAGGGACCTATGTTCGGACTCCGGATGCTGACGACTTAAGTCACATAGTCCAACAGCCCGGAGAATTCGCCCACAAGTTTTGGAACTGATTCCTCACTAAGAAGAATCAAATTGTTGAATGTCCGGATGCCGAAGCCTTAGCGGCATTCAAACACAACATCCGTGACGAGTGGCTCGCTGCACACCTCGCCAAGAAAAGCCAAGGACAATGGCAGCCCTAACAAAGCGTTATGACCCGCTTTTGCTGGCGGGAGAAGATAGCTGGCTAGACCAGAAGGCACCAAATGACCCCAAAGACATCCGAAATAAGGGATGGCAACGGGAAGCCACGGCGTCATAAAAACAAACGCCAAAACAAGGAAGACAGCCCGGATAACACGATGGTTAATGCCGGATTCAGGGGCTCTCGACCTAATCGGCAAAATAAGCCATCTAAAAGCAGCAAAGAGGGACTGTCCGGTCTGAATAGAGTCCTAGACAGACTATGCCAAATTCATGGCACTTCGACAAACTCGCAAACCACACACACACAGTAGAGTGCTGGGTCTTCAAGCAGGCCGCAAACTAAATGCCGAACACAAGGGAAGGGAAACACCAAGTGAAGACGAGGATGAACCTCGCCACCGAACAATCGGGCGACGTAAAAAATTCCCGCCAGAGGTTAAAACAAAGGAACATGATCCACGCGACTCACACATCCATGAGGAGGCACGAACGCGCGCATAGAGCCACGCTCGATATCGAGCCCATCGTACTCATACCTAACCACTGGATGCCTTATCCGATCACTTTCGATAACTTGGACGACCGAACCAGTATTCGGCGCGGAGAATCAAAGGCCTTGGTGCTTGACCCGATAATCGACGGATACCGCCTCACCCGCGTCCTTATGGACAGCGACAGCGATCCTCAATTTAATATATGAGGACATCGTCCGCAGGATGGGGATAGACCCATCCAGAATTAAAAGGCAACACCACCTTTGAAGGGGTGATACCAGCGTTGAAGCCCATAGCGTAGGCTCCGGCCGCATTTGGAGGTAACATTCGCCTCTAGGAAACTCCAGACGCCTTTAGCTACTCTTCATCATCTCACCCTTCCAAAGCAACTATCATGCATTGCATGGAAGAACGGCTTCGCCCGCTTCAATGCATTGCCGCACTATGGCTACCTTACACTCAAGATGCCCGTCCACGTGGCGCCATCACCGTTAGAAGGAATAACAGAGCGCTGCCACGCGCAGAGGAACACGCAACGACCTCGCGGCCGGACTATAGGCGACCTCCAACATCAAAAATATGACCGGTCGTTAAGACCAGTGGACACAAGCTAGATTTGAGTCCGGTAGCTCCAGATCGAACCAGTGGCAATCAGATATGTAATCCTATAGCGCATACCAGGGGCTATAACTACCTAATACAACCCCACACTTGGCTCAAACTTATTGGCAGGCCAATAACTTACACTTTTATCCATCGCGTACTAACGTTGCAACCTCCTATGAGTTTTCTTTTTACGGATACAACTTTCGAGCGATACCCTTTCAGGATACGGCACAATGGAGACAAAGGCGCAGACGTGCAGCAGGGCCCTGTTCAATAGGTTTCTTTTTAGATTAAGCCCCTGTGTAAACCTTTTCTATTGCCTCTTGTTGTTTAACCATCCCATATGTCCCATACCCACAGAGGATACTGCCGTTTTTGGCATTTTGCCACGACAGAGTAACGCACGTACCTGTAAACACAGGGTTTACAATGAATGGGCATTCTTGAGCCCATAGTCTATTATAAAGCCCGAACACCTTCGGTAGTGTTCGGCATCACGAGTTTGGCCTTATATGTAGCAGCTCCGAATCATGTCTTTGGTCAAATGTTGGGTTTGCCCGGCTCCTGGGTTTGCCGCCTTACATTCCATTATTATCGGCTAAGGTGGCCAAAGGAGAACTACTGCGATTGTGCCCTGGTTATTCCGGACGAGCACCTCGGTAGAGAAAGCCGAAAACTGACTGCTATGATACAAATGAGAGACTGTTCAACCATCAAGACTTATCGGAATCTTTAGGATCCCTCCGCATTAACGAAGCGACCGCTTTCGGTCATGTACACACGCTACCGTATTCGGATGCACGCTAATGTACCCGAGGCTACATAGTAGCCCCAACATTAGATTCCCATGGCTAAGCGAAAGTGTTCTGACCTATATAGTCTCGTTGCCTAGTTCGACGCATGCGATCACCTCCTTCATGGACCAAGACGTTAGATCAAGTGTGATTAAGCATATTTTTATGAACACCCCGCATTGTTTGCGTGGGGGCTGAAACCGGCATCGCTATCTTCGGATTCGCATTCATATATATATATATATATATATATATATATATATATATATATATATATATATATATATATATATATATATATATATATATATATATATATATATATATATATATATATATATATATATATGTAAACGGCCGCATTGTGGGACACAATAATACTTTCGGGCAAAAAGTATAAATATAGCCTTATAACCAAAATAACATTGTTCTTACAATGATTCGATTCATCACTCGAATAAGACATTCTTCGAGCACTGTGCCTCTATTAGGCGGGCACCTTCTGTGACCTGCGCCAAGTAGTGCTCGGCCGGATATTGGCCCCCCGCCGGATCTTGGGTCGCTATAGAGGTGGCCTCCATATCCGTCCAATAGGCTTTAATGCGGGCAAGAGCCATTCGTGCACCCTCTATGCACGCCGACCTCCTCATGGCGGCGATCCGAGGCACGGCCCCAAGGAATTGCTGCACCAAGCCAAAGTAACTGTCCGGCTTAGGCCCTTTCGGCCAAAGATGGTCTATCACAGACCGCATTGCAAGACCGGACAGCTTGTGAAGCTCCGCTACAGCAGCCATGTTGTCACTTAAAGGCAGCGGGCGAGTGGGAGCATTGAATTGCGACCAGAAAAGCTTCTCCACTTCCTTATCAACCTGATCCTCGAAGAACTTGGCTGCGTCACCGCATTTCTTCGCCAAATCCAGACACGCATCCGCAGGACTCCAGCCGCCATCCGTGGGGAGCGATTAATGAAAAACTTTGTCCGTAGCAAGTAGGGAGCCTCCACCGCGATTTTACCAGCCTGTTGAAGTTCCTCCCAAGCACTCGAAAGCGCCGCTGTATGTATTTCCTTGGTGGCATTACGCCTTTTCCAGCTCGCCAAACTATCCTTATGCTCCTTTTCAAGGAGCTCATACCGTCAGCCGCATTTTTTAACTCCACAGCCATTTCGGCTATCTTTTCCTCGCTTCGGCGATGAGCAGCCTGTTCGACTCTCAATTCTTCGGCCGCCTTTAGGGCAGCCGCATTGCTAACCAAGCTTGTTCCTTGGCTTGGACAAGTTCTGCCCTCAGGGCCTCCACGGCAGCAGTACCATCTGCAGTCCGAACATATTACATTAATACCATGACGCCTCCATATTTTCCTATACAAAGGAAGGCAGAGCACATACCTTGTGATTTGTCCAGCCGCTCGTTCACCAGCGTGATATCGACATCAATCGATCGAATCTTCCTGGTCAGTTCGGAAACTTCAATGGACTGGTCGGCGCCAGACTCCAGTACCTGCACATATTTACAAGGTAATCGTTAATTTATGATCCTCGCTTACGCTTAGGGCGGGCAACCAGAGTCTCAGGGGCTACTATCTATAATGAAGGACACCTAACGCGTGCCTCACAACCAAAAACAAAGTGTATTCTTCACTACATACCTCAAAGCCTCCGAGCAGCATTTGTAAATGTTTCATTCAAACCGCTTAGAAGCGGATTTAAATCTTCTTCAAGATCTGGCTCATTAATGAGCGGTGCTCCTCCGAGAGCGCAGCTCGCCCAAAGAGGGTTCACAAGACGTCTGCACGGACATCGAATCAGGCTGGACCCTCCTGCCGCCTCGTGGGAGCCAAACGCCCGGCCTGGCTCAGGGGTCGACATTGGCTTCCGGCTTCGGCAAATCCGGACTCCTCTGTGAGGACACCTCAGTGTCGCCCGCTTCATGAGCCGGAGAGGTAGGTGGGGTTTCGCTCTCCATCATCTCCGGAGGAAGATCCCCCGAAGACGAACTCTGTTGAGAAGGGCTGCTAGCAGTGACCGCCAAGGAAGATTTAATCCTGGTTATTGATCTAGGAGGAACGCAGTACCTTCAATTAAAAATTAACTTACAGCTCGGTGGAGGGCTGGCCCGCTGGAGGCATGGTGCGGTGAGGGTGCCCGTGCCAGGCAAAGCCCCTGGGATGTATTTTTCCCTAATTTGGGCATCTCAAGGCCCAAATCTTCGGAGGCGGCCTCTTCTTCCCGCTGCTGGGAGGAGGCTTTAGCCTCCCTCCTCGACTATCCTCCTTGGGGAGGTAACAATTCCCGGTTCGGATGCGTAGCATGGGGGATTAGGTTTCTTCGCTCCTCCTTGTCTTTCCCTCGAGGGCATTCTACCGAAAATTTACCCGGCCGAGCATCTTGGCCATGGTGGGGTGGGCGAGCCTTCTAAAGTGGCGTCGGACACCTGATTCTCTCGCTTTGCTGAGCCATTCCTCGGACGCGGATGATTTTCAGAATAAACAATCATGACAAATACAAAACAGGCGTCCGCATCGTGGCTACTTACTTGAGTATCTAGGCGATTGCAGCAGCTTAGGCCCGCATCCTCGGTGGTATTCGGACGCACTACTTTCCGTCCAAGAATAATTTGCACATCTCTTCGAGCTTCAAGTCAAGAAGTGCTTGACAGTCCAGCGGACCCTCCGGATTGAACTCCCACATCCGGAGAGGCCGGGCGTTTGCACGACAACATCCGTCGGATTAACATCATTTTCATTATCTTGACAAGGTTAATGTCCCTCTCAAGAAGCTCCGGATGCGATTCTCGCAAAGATCATATATCACCGGGGCCCCCCAATTCCGTGCTACCTCCATCCAAGACGCCAACTGTGACGGAGGGCCCGAGCGAAACTCGGGGGCAGCCACCCACTTTGTGCCTTTGGGAACCGTGACGTAAAACCACCTCCGTTGCCATACATCGGATACTTCTGGGAAAGAACCCTCTGGCCATGGGGCATCAACGTTTCTACTTATTACGGCACCTCCGCACTCCGCATGTCGTCCCTCGATCATCTTCGGCGTCACATTGAAGGTCTTGAGGCATAAGCCGAAGTGTGGGGTAATGTGGAGAAAAGCCTCGCACATGATAATGAACGGTTTAGATATGGAGGATAGCATCCTGAGCGATCGTGAAAATCCAACCCATAATAGAACATGATCCCCCTCACAAAGGGGTCGAGGGTGAAGCCTGCATCATGGAGGAAGTGTGGGACAAAAACAACACACTCATTAGGCTCCGGCAGGGGATGACCTGCCCGGATGCGTGAAGCCTGTGTTGGATGTCGGCGGTCAGGTATCCGACCTCCTAAGCTTCGCAATGTCGCCCTTCTTGGATCGAGGAGGCCACCCATTGGCCTTGAGGAACGGATCCGGACATATCGGTGGATCCGGGGTGTTGAAGCTTAGGTTTCGTGTTAGAACTCGAGGTACAAGAAGACGCGAGGAAGGTGGAAAGAGGCATAGGCCTCGACCCCTTTTTATAAAGGGGTGAATATCAAGAGTCCCCGAGTGGCCGTTGAGGCTTATCTAAAACAAACGGAGTTATACCAACAGCCGTCCGTGGGGTTGCGCGGCGCCCATATTGATGGAAAAATCCCGTAATAAGTCGAACACGATCTACGCCCCGACGGACGTGCTAATAAAACCGTCTCGTAGTGAGTCGTCATGGGTAAGAAACGCTGGTTCGCGTTGGGCCCGAGCCATGATGCACGGGCACGATGCACGAAGATTGCCAGAGATCAGGTTTATGCCATGTGAAGACCATCTTGTGGATCCGGACACGATCTGTGTGTTCGATGATTACTTTGGAGTATTCGAGAAGGAACCCGCTTTGCAATGTCAAGACACATCTGCGCTACCGAACTCATCGTCATTGAAGCCTGGGTTCAGTGGGCTACCGAGGGAGTCTCGGATTAGGGTATCCGGCAGCCGACTGTGTACAACGTCCGGACTATTGAAGCGTGAAGATACAAGACTCAAGACTTCGCCCGTGTCCAGGAGTGGGACTTTCCTTGGCATGGAAGGCAAGCTTGGCGATCCGGATATTATATTTCCTTCCTTGTAACCGACTCCATGTAGTCTCCTAGCCCTCCCCGGTGTCGATATAACCCGGAGAGGATGGTCCTTAGAAGGCCGATCACTATTACAACCATACCATCATAGGCAGCCCTTAGGGTTTACCCTCTACGATCTCGTGGTAGATCTACTCTTGTACTACCCATATCATCAATATTAATCAAGCAGGAAGTAGGGTTTTACCTCCATCGAGAGGGTCTGAACACAGGTAAACATCTGTGTCCCTTGCTTCATGTTACCATCAGCCTTGACGCATAGATCGGGACCCCCTACCCGAGATCCGCCGGTTTTGACACCGACAGCAATCCCTACTCCTCACATTAACATCAATTGATGGGCATCTCCATAGCCCGTTGATTAGCCGCGTTGATGTGAGACTTTCTCCTTTTTTTGTCTTCTCCACATAACCCCCATCATTATATTCTATTCCACCCATAGTGCTATATCCATGGCTCACGCTCATGTATTGCGTGAAAGTTGAAAAAAGTTTGAGATTACTAAAGTATGAAACAGTTGCTTGGCTTGTCATCAGGGTTGTGCATGATGAGAACATTCTTGTGTGACGAAAATGGAGCATGACCAAACTATATGATTTTGTAGGGACGAACTTTCTTTGGCTATGTTATTTTGAGAAGACATAATTCCTTAGTTAGCATGCTTGAAGTATTATTACTTTTATGTCAATATTAAACTTTTATATTGAATCTTTCGGATCTGAATATTCATACCACAATTAAGAGGGTTACATTGAAAATTATGCTAAGTAGCATTCCACATCAAAAGTTCTGTTTTTATCATTTACCTACCGACGCATTTGAGCAGGTGAATTAAGCTTAGATGCTTGATACGTCTCCAACGTATCTATAATTTTTTATTGTTCCATGCTATATTATATTCTGTTTTGGATGTTTATTGGGCTTTATTTTACACTTTTATATTATTTTTGGGACTAACCTATTAACGGAAGGCCCAACCCAAATTGCTGTTTTTTTGCCTATTTCAGTGTTTCGAAGGAAAAGGATATCAAATGGAGTCCAAACGGAATGAAACCTTCGGGAACGTGATTTTCGGAACAAACGTGATCCAGAGGACTTGGAGTCTACGTAAAGCAATCAACGAGGAGAGCACGAGGCAGGGGCGCCTACCCCTCGGTGTGCTCCTCCACCGTGGGCCCCTCGTTGCTCCACCGACGCATTTCTTCCTCCTATATATACCCATATACCACAGAAACATCATATACGGAGCCAAAACCCTATTTCCACAGCCGCAACCTTTGTAAATTGCGTGAGATCCCATCTTGGGGCCTTTTTTCGCGCCCGCCGGAGGGGGGGCATTGATCACGGAGGGCTTCTACATCAACACCATTGCCTCTCCGGCGATGATGTGAGTAGTTTACCTCAGACCTTCGGGTCCATAGTTATTAGCTAGATGGCTTCTTCTCTCTCTTTGGATCTCAATACAATGTTCTCCTCGATTCTCTTGGAGATCTATTTGATGTAACTCTTCTTTTGCGGTATGTTTGTCGAGATCCGATGAATTGTGGGTTTATGATCAAGTTTATCTATGAACAATATTTGAATATCCTCTGAATTCTTTTATGTATGATTGGTTATCTTTGCAAGTCTCTTCAAATTATCAGTTTGGTTTGGCCTACTAGATTGATCTTTCTTGCAATGGGAGAAGTGCTTAGCTTTGGGTTCAATCATGCTGTGTCCTTTCCCAGTGACACCAGGGCACTACTAGAAATACCACTACTAATGGCGCACCTAATATGGCCATTAATGGCGCATCACTGGCGCGCCATTGATAGCACGCCATTAGTAATTTTTACTAATGGCGCACCACCGGTGCGCTTATTAGTATTCGGTATACTAATGGCGCACCACAGTACGCCATTAGTATATGCGAGGGTGCGCCATTAGTATGCCTCCCGGGGCATGTATACCCAGTGCTTTGGCATACTAATGGCGCACCACCTGGATGCGCCATTAGTAATCAAGAGATACTAATGGCGCACTACCCGTGATGCGCCATTAGTATGCACTGTCATACTAATGGCGCATCGTCATGTGATGCGCCATTAGTATGAATATTAGGTTTTTTTTATTTTTTATTTTCTGTTTTTGCACAGGTTACAAAATGTATAATTTGACAAAATATAGACAAAGCACACATCAACAATAGATTCATCAAATACAATAGAAGATTAGTCTTTGAATACAATTCATCATATTAGTCTCCTAATACAATTCATCATATTAGTCTCCAAATTGAAAAGACCGAACAAAGATAGAACATTATATTACAAGTCTCGAGACCATGAGTAGCGAGTTTATCTTCGCATTACAAGTCGATATCGATCATCTAAACTACCATCACATAGAAGAGAGTCATGTCATCACGATGAGCATCATCACGATGAAACTCGCCTTCATCCGGTTCCTCCAACGCCCTCCCTCTCCCGCTAGATAGCGGGCGTATCTAGATTCGGCCTCGGCCCTAGTGGTGTACCCTTTGTAACTGTTACCGCTGAATCGGTGAACCTGTCTCCGACACTCCTCCCGATCATCGTAGACTCCGGAACCTTACCCTTGTACACGACATACACGCCGGCATCGCTATGCACTAGCCAAACGTAAACGTTAGCACCAATTCACAGACAATACATAAGCAATATATAAGTATGCAAATGTAACGATCTAAGAGAAAAGCAAGACATTAATAGCATCGATTACATCTAAGTTGAACAACTCTCAAACCAAAGAGACATACTACAAGTTCATTAAAGTTTAATTACAACATGAGCCAATCGATGTTTCGTAACTAGACAACTCGACTCAAGGGACGGAGCGTGGATGAAGCCGCCGCTCTATCGTGGGAGTCATGAAAGAACGGGCGTTGTCATCCCGCATTTGTAGCATTGTGTCGATGTCACCGTTGGACGGTTGATTTCGAGGTAGAACTGCCCCGAGGTACGGCGACATCTTGATGGATGATTTCCGCAAACTCCGATCGGATGCGAAGAATTCTTGCTCTGGAGGTCCGCGGCCTGGATTGCCGACACGCCGCGGCCCAATCTTGGAGTTTACTCGGTAGCGAAGTTGATGATGGTCCCGCATTTATCGCCTGCATGTGATGGATGGCGTAGAGGCACCCTTCCGACAGCCCGGCTTGGCTGCTTGACGCAGCGTAACGTCAGATTGGGAGAACACGCGTGCTTGCCGTACTTACTTAATAGGCTCGGTGAAGGTGCCTCCAGATTTGGCGAGCTGGGAGAACATCATCAAGAACCTTCTTGACATTTGTGTAGTCTACGCTCAATCGACGGTCCGGTCGAAATACGTGGCCATGGAATATTTGGGGCTTAGGAGGATGAGCGTGCAACGTGTGTCACCGCAGAAAACACGGAATGTTAAAAGAAAACGATCGAAATGTAAGAATTCATATGTTACGGGCGGTTGAGGGAGGACTTACTCGGGAAAGTAAGGCACGAGGAAGTTATCCTTATCTTGGTTTGCCGTAATGACGCCTTCGAGGTAAGAACTCGCGACTTGCCGGGTCCCCGCCACGCTGCCCAAGATCTTGGCACGCATGTAGAAGGGGTCGACTATCACGATGTCCGGTCTTGTCGCGAATGATCCGCATCTCCATACTCAAATAAAATAGCCGAACGAAGGTGTAGTGCAGCGGATGAAGGTTAAACATAGCAAAGATGTCATCAAACCGCAGGACGATCGTACCCCAATGTCGCCATCCACAAAGCCCTTGCCCTCTCGCACCTTGGCCACGAAAACCGGTATGCCACATCCTTCTCTCTCGAGACGCCGCTTCTCCAAAGAAAGAACACCGCCGTGCAGACTCCGCGATAGCACCGGTTGCAGCATTGGAGCATATTTGGTGGTAGCATCGCCCCTACCCGCCACATGCACCCTCCTCGAGATATCCTTAGGTGAAGGTGGCCTGCCCGAGCACGGATCGCACTGGTGCCGGGCTGGCTCGCACCCTTCTTAGTCTTTCTTTGCGTGCCTTCTTCTTCTCCTGTAATGGGACCGAGTTTTGCTCACAGACCGCCTTCTTGAGTGTGTTGGGGCTGATAATATTTCGCACCTCGCCTATCCGAGGCTCGGTGAAGTCGGCAAATGGAGGCGCCTCTCGAGAGCTGAACGCCAGACGGCGCCTGTTGTAACTTGGCTTCTCCGCGGTATGAGCTAGATCGCACATCGCCTTTTGTTGGGTTTGGTTCTTGAGAAGGAGGCCCCATGAAGTCGCCATCGCACTCCATGCTCGGCAAAGTAGTGATCGACGCTGCCAAATGTATCATAGTCGCCGTCGTCGCCATTCTCGATCCCGTGCCATATGCATGTTTGGATCCAAAGGGCATAGGGATGTCCGCAAGACCGTTACGGGCGGTCTTGCCATGGGGTCGACTTGGCGCCGCACGACCGGGCGGTGTTGTCTTTGGGGTGGTGTCCCCGCCCCCAAACGAATCTGGCTCTTCGCCAAAGCAGGGCCAGCTCAGCAGGCCGAGGGTCATCACGTCATCATCGCCGGCCCCGACGGGTCGATTCGAGGTAACAAGTCGTCGCAGCCTCGGCAAAGCACCAACCAGTTGAACCCTAAACAAGTTGGGTGGCATCCGGGTACCGTGGAACAAGGGGTTGCCCGTTGAACGATTTTGCCCTTGGCGACATCGACCAACTCGTTGTTCACGAAGTGGAGGAGAGTGCACGGAACGTCGGGCGGCGCTCGCGAAAACATGTAGGGCGCCGTGGATGCCCAAATAAAGGCAAGGAGATGAAGTCCTCGGCCGAGAGAGGCTTAATTAGTTACCATGATGATGGCGCCGAGCTCGGCTATCGTAGAGGCACCGCCAACGGCGGGCGCAGTTGACGGAGGGGCCGCTTTGCTGCAGAGGTGCCGGCGGGCGACACCCGGTGCATTAAGCTCCCGTGCCGGGCCGGAGACACCAATGCCGCCCGCCGGAGGCACCAATGGCCCCGCCATCGCATTATGCAAGTTGCTGGCCGTGAAGCTAGGAATCGGGGCGGCCTCGTTGCCGCCCGCAATCCACGCAGACTCAACCCCGAGATCAAGGTAGGCACAAGGGCGGTGATCGCCGCCCGAGTCGTTGTTCCACTTGCTCTTGGACAATCTCGGAATCCACGCCACCGTGCCTTGAGTTCTTGAACCTCTCGTGGCTCGGCTTTACGAGCTGGTCTTTTTCTCCTTCCGCACACCAAATGTATAGTATGACCCCATTTTGTCGACAAGCCTTTGCCGCCACACGACTCACCGACGCCGGCCATCGAGCTTATCCTTGTTCTTCATTATATTCAACCCCTATTTAGAGTGGTGTCCCAAGGGTTGCTCTGAGTCGACCCAGCGCCATCGCTTTCAATACCATGGAAGGAATGTGAACCATTTAGAAATTCGGCTTCATTAATTAGAATGCAAACCATATGGAGCTAATTACGCTGGGGTGTATTCCTTACTGTAACAAGCTCAAGCCGCCTGGTCTTCGGATCCGTGGTAAGCTCCTTTGTTTTCGGGTCCTTCTTGTACCGGGCCCCGACAAAGTTCCTGGTCCGCTTGTCACCGTATTTATCGAAGAGGGCGGTAGGCCTTGCTCGGCACGGTCCGCCTCCTCCTTGTCCCATATAGGCTCCGCCACTCAGAACCGCCGGGACCGAGTGTGTGTTCCCCTATGTTCAGCTCCCAGATTTGTTTCCCCCACTCACTTGATTGGGAGCTTATGTGCTCGAGCAATTGATCTTGAAGTCGCTAGTAGTCATCTTCGTGATCGAAGGATTTTTCTCCTTGATCTTCTCATAACTCTCACCTTTCTCGATCATTCTCTTCACATTGCTTTTCCAAGTAGATGTGGCCTTGCTCATCTTCGTGAGGGCAGCATTGTTCACTTTATTCCCTTTGAGGCTTGTGTTTTCAAATTCAGCGGGAACTTGTATGGTTCAGGCAACCGCGGAAGAGGAGGTTGCGCAAATTCCCTCGGTCAGATGCCTCGTGTTCTCGGTGTTGATCGAGACGGTGCTCGGACAATGCACCCGAGCTGAAGCGAGTACCCTTGACTATTCGTTCGGGCGCCGTTGGATTCCGTTGGAGTCCACTTCAGTAACTTCCTCCTTGAGGGTGCGGAGCACGATCGGGCGCCGTCCTTCCGTTGCCTCTTCGGCTGGCTGCTATCTCAGGCGCGGCGCCGCCATCATCGATGGTGGCATCTCGGCGGCACCATCGGGTGGCATCGATGTGGTCATCCTCGGCGGCACCATCCGTGGGTCTCAGATCGATGGGGAAGGCGGCGGCCTCATACAAGTGAGGTTGTTCCTCCATCTCCCGGGACAGCTCCTAGAATGCCTTGCCGCTCAACCCCCGCCTCATCGTTAGGGCCATGTTTCTCTCTAAATAGAAACAAAGTTTGGTCAAAAGTTGGTTATTGTCAAGGAACAAGATCATGGTCTCATCATTTAGGGTTTGTCGACACCGAGGCATCCTAAAATCTAAGCTTTTATCATTGAGGGTTTTTCGACGCCAAGGCACCCTAAAAGCCTAACTTTTCATCATTTCGGTTTTTATCGACACCGAGGCACCCTAAAAGCCATGCATTAGTCACAAGTACGCCGGGCACTTGATCCTACTTAATTAACTACTAAGATACCTCGCCTATGCATTAGTCACAGTACCCATATGTCCTATTTTTAGCAAAGTCATGCTAAAATTCACGGAAAATTTCAGCATGACCTTTGCTGAAAATAGGACATATGGAGTACCCGAATTTGCCGGAACGGAAGTTAATCGACATTCCAAAGCAAACTCAAGGGCCTCTCGGGGTACTGCAAGAAATCATCACGACACGATGGTCGGAGACAAAACCCACAAACTAGCAAAATCATCACAAATTGTTTTCCTCGTTAAAGATGATCATCATCTTTACAAGTCTTTCTCAATGTGATCACAAGTAATTCAGAGGCATCACAAGTAATTCAGAGCATCACAAGGCATTATTAGTTCAAGACATGAACAAGTTTTACAAACCCATATAAGAACAAGTGAATTCTAGTCCCATTGACACTCCTGGTTTTCTACAAACACTAGTACTAGGGCACACAAAAAGTTCTGAAATTTGTGTGCCTAATCAATTAACTGAATTTTCAAGAATCGAATAAACTGAATTTTCAAAACTGCAAGAAGCCAATTAAAAAATCCAACAGCACTAGAACTGAGCTGATTGATGTAGTTTTGTTCACTGTTATGAAGAGAAACTTCTTCTTGTAAGAAAGGACTTCAAGGCGTGTGGTTTGGAATATTCCGTAAATCAAGTTGAAATATAAAACCATATAGAGGTAGGTATGCTACAAGTCTACAACATATATACTAATTAATCAATCGCAATCAGAGATGCTTTCTTCTTCTAAGTCCATCTCACGGTTCGCTGAATTAAGAAAAATACATCATCATTTCAGAAAACTTACGCAAAACTACTCAAAACAGGAAGAAGAAGAAAAACACATTTCAGAAGGAAACAATGCATGCAAAATAGCTTTCAACTTAACTCGAATGCTTGTATATATCATTATAAAAATTGGTGCTAACTCGACGCAGACTTCTCGATAATCATTCGTGAGCAGCTCAACAAACTTTGAACAAGCAGTGACTCATGGCCAAATTAAAGTAGAGTAATCCTACGGTGCATTTCCGATAAATCCATGGATGGATGTAATGATTACCACAGATTGAACACAACATTTCCATTAATTTTTCTCCAACCGGTAGTATAATAACTATACTCTAATTCAAGAAGTAATTTAATCTTCCGGGCCAAGACCTACAAGTAGATTAATTGACTAAGGAGGAGAAAAAGACTGCGGGCGGCTCTCCATGTTTGCGTAGAACCTTGTAATCTACTCCTTCGTGTCAAAATATAAGTCATTTTTGACACTATCATAGTGTCAAAAACCGCCTTTATATTTTGATACGGAGGGAGTATTTCATAGTTTATATCTATTTGTGAGCCACTTATCCCTTGCTCCCAATGCTGCTTCAAGTTGTACTCTTTGTTGAGATGGCTAGCGAAGATTTATTTGACCAATTTATATGCTACTCAAAAGAGGATATATGCTACAGAGTACATGTACTTCTCTAAACTGAAGTGTAACCATTTATTTGTCAAAAGTTTCTCAGACATATCTATTCCTGTGTCGCATAATATTTTGACATCCAAGTGTGCAAGAAGACATTCACAAACAGAGCAGCAAAGATACAGCTCCAAGTTTTAAGTTCCAGGACAGGCCCACACTGTCTGCTCCTAATTCAGAGATGTGATTCAGCATTTGTTCAAAACTAACACTTGCATATATACCAGCAGATACTGCCCTCAAGTTGCGATTATTCCTCACAGTGTATGTGCTAGTGTAACTAACCGACATTTACAAAGTTTTTTTCTTGAATGTACAAATGGTTTTGTATTTTTAACAGCTTTGTTATAGTCAAATGACCAGAACTGCACATGTGCTGCTACAACACACACACTTTTGCCAAAAATGATCAATCATCTCCCTCTTCTCTAAACTTTGAGAATCGAGGTCCTACAATATCTTGACTTGAACAGAGCAGTAATGATATAGTTTTAAGTTTTGTTCAAAACTGCAATCATAACAGACTTTCTTGCGGCTATAAGTAGATTAATTGACATGAATGGAGAAGTAAGGAGGAGGTGGTCGCATCTTGGGCGCCTAGTCTAGGGTTCTGGGCGGTGGGCGCCGAGGGGAGGCGGGTTGACGGTGGTGTGGACGGGCGGGTCGAGGTGGGGCAGCAAGCCGGGCGGGGTCGAGGCGGCGGCCGGGCGGCGGGCAGCGTCTGGCGGCGGGGGTCGGGCGGCGTCTCGGGGCGGCAAGGCGGGCGGCGGGTCGGGCGGCAAGGCTCGGGCGGGCCGGGCGGCGCTCGGGCGGCGGGTCGGGCGGGTCCGGCGCGGGTCGGGCGGGTCGAGGCGGCAAGGCTACAAGGGCCTCGGGCAAGGCCCCGGGCGAGGAGAGGGCGAGGGAGGGAGAGGCGAGGGCGAGGGCGAGGGCGAGGCAGCGGCGGCGGGCGGTGGATCGAGAGGAGAGAATCGCGAGGGGATCGCAAGGGGATCGGGCGAAGGGGATCGGGGGGTTATTACTAATGGCGCACCTCACCGTGGTGCGCTTATTAGCATATCCATACTAATGGCGCACCTCACCGTGGTGCGCCATTAGTATTTTTTTATTTCAACTCCAGCCAAAAGGTTATGTAGTACCGTAACCTATCTATGTCAAGCCCACTCTACTAGCTCGACCGGTCACAGCCAGCTTCACACTGTGAGGTCCCGGGTTCGACTCCTGTGCTCCACAAATTTTTTTAGCATTTAAAAAGCTGTTTGATACTTATATATGTTTAAATATGTTCAAACTTGTTTAAATAATAACAGTAATATTTTTTTATAAGACAAGAGCATTTAAAAAGCTGTTTGATACTAATTTTTTTATAAGACGGTGCGGGTGCGGGGGTCGGCGGCGGCGTTGAGTAGGGGAATCGAGGGTGCGGGGGTCGGGCGACGGCCGGTGGATCATGGGGGTGCTCGGCGGCGTAGGGGGGTGGATCCGCGAGGTGGGATAGCGATCGAGATGGAGGGGATCGAGATCGAGTGTCCATGAAATTTAAAAATATTCATGATAGTTCAAAAGTACCCATGAAATACAATCGAGAAATGAAGGCTACGTATTTAAATACAATCGATCTTAGCTAGCTATCTGCTCACAATCTTCTTGCCCTTCTTTTTCGCAAATGGAGTTCTTCCGTGGAACGGACGCCCTTTAGGTAGGGTGGTCCCGCTTCTTCTTGTGGTGTATGCTGCTACTTCATCATCGCCGCCATGTTCGATCCTCGGTCGCCGCATTTGTCAAGTCTTGCTCATTGGCTACTCCATCCATTCCGATGATCTTCCTTTTGCCTCTCCTCACGACAACACGACCGGGCTTTGGCGGGTCGGTAATGAAGAAGCATTGGTCCACTTGGGAAGCCAAGACTATGGCTCATTTTTCGCGGTGACGCTTATGCCATGGTCTTGGATTTGGCTTCGTATAACCATGGTGGTGAAATACCGGTCTTCTTTATGACGTTCTTGGCCCATCCGGACACGGAACATCGGGACCTTCTCTCCAGTAGCTCAGCTCCCAGATCTCCTCGATCCTTCCGTAGTATCTGTCCTTTTCGTTACCGTGTAGGATTCCATCGTTACCCCGGAGTTCGATAACCATCGCCTTCATGTCCTTGGCCTTGGTGTAGAATGTGTAGTCATGGATATCGTGACGCCTCATAGGTCATCGTTGTGCTCGGCGCCTACCGTGATAAGGCTTAATATGAGTTGTTCTTCCGCTGAAGAATCCTCATGTAAAGGGTAATGGCTGTAAGCTTATGCTTGAACCAACGCTGTGAAACATGAGTTGTGCTCTTTGAGTGTATCTCCGTCCCGCCCTCTGTTGGCCTCGGTCATTGTACGCCTTTTAATAAAGGTTTTGTGCTCTACCACCCAAGGATCGACCACGCCTATGTGTTGTAGCGCCGACTAGGTTTGCTCTTTCAAAGTCGGTAGTCGACCAAGTCGACATGCATTTCGGGCGACCCTCACGGTGACCCCATCCAGCGAGCCCGCCGAGGTGCTCGCTGACGGGCGTATCAACGGGGTTCTCGATGCCTAGATAATCCATGCAGTAGGAGATGCACTCTTCGTCGAAAAGCCCCGGCTATGCTTCCTTCTCGGACGTGACATGTTGCGAACGTATCCTTTGATGACACCATTCATCCTTTCGAACGCGGCATCATGCTGTGCAGGAACGCCGGCCCGAGTTGGATGATATCCTCCACTATATGGACCAGCAGATGCACCATAACGTCAAGAATGCGGGCGGAAGTACATCTCAAGCTCGCATAGTATCACCACGATCTCTTCCTCGTAGCCTTCGAGTTGCCTCACGCCAATCGACTTCCGAGATGACGTCAAGAAGTTGCATAGGCCAAATAGCGTTTCACGGACGCGCTGGCCCATGATCCCACGGATTGCAATCGGAAGTATCTGCGTCATCGACGCGTGGCGGTACCGTGGAGACTTCATCCCTTGAACTTCGCTTCACTGGGTCTAGGTATCTCGCTTATCTTCCACAGAATCAGAAGGGAAGTTTTACTCCTAGGAGGCAGGTGAAAACTGCTCGATCTCCTCCTCGACTTAGAGTGAAGCATGCGGAGGGTAGTCATTTCCGGTCTTCTTGGCCTTTTTGCCTTTGGCGACGATTTCTTCTCGTGGTCCCGCTTCGCCTCATCATCATCATCATCATCATCATCATCATCATCATCATCATATAGCGTGAAGCTCCCGCCGATGCCCATTGATTTCAAGTTCCGCCCTTGCTTTCGCCCATCTTTGGTCCTCTCTCGCATGTTGAGCAGTGGTACCAAGCAGACTCTCGCACACGCTCTTCGTGGATATGCATGACATCAAGGCTGTGGAGGCACACGGTGGATCTTCCAAGACGGCAAGTCCCGTAAAATGCACTCGCTTTTCCATACCTTCAGCAGCTGCTGGCGCTTTCGCTTCTTTCGGCTCTGGCGCTTTTTGCTTCTTTCGGCAAGGGCGGTCTTTCCAATTTTTTCAACAGCTTTGTCTATTTCCTCGCCGCCTCGTGACATCGGCGTTTTCGCTGGGTTCGGTTTCACCATCGAACAGATCCTTGCGTTTTCTCCACGGGTCATCGCCGAAGCCACCTTCGATGTCCCATGAACACGGTTTTCAAGACCCGGATCTCTATCTAGTCGGGCGATACGCCAGTCATCCATGCACCTTACGCATCCGTAAAATCCGCGGACTACCTGCCCGCGACATATCCGTAGAATCGAGATAGTCGTGGCACCGCCGTGAGCAAAGGCGGCTCTCATAGGGAAATATTCTTTTCTCACAAGGCCCCACGTATTGGCCGGGCGTTTTCCACAGTGCGTCAAGCTCCTCTTTCAGCAGCCCCAGACATGATTGATGTCGCTCCTCGGTTGTTTCGCCCTTCAATTAGCATACTCATGTGAATGTACTTCCTCTTCATGCACAAACTGTGGGGAAGGTTGTACATCCACACAAACACAAAGGCCGTGCTATGTGTGCTTCTCCGCTGCCAAACGGATTGACTCCATCGGTGCTCGCGCCCAAAGACGATGTTCCTTGGATCGCTCCCAAATTCCGAGTCTTCGAAGTTCAACGCTTGCCACCGCTCGCATCCTTAGGGTGACTCAAAGCATCTTGTCTTTTTATCTATCTCCGGATCATTTGCGCTATCTTCCCGCTTTCTTTCTCCTCCCTATCCGCGTGCCAACGCAGGAGCTTTGCTACCTTAGGGTCCGCGAAATACGCTGCAGACGAGGAGTGATCGGAAAGTACCACACCACTTTTCGAGAAGCTTTCTTCCTCTTCTTGTATCGAGTGACGCCGCACACCGGACATATGGTAGACTCCGCTTTCGTCCCGATAAATGATGCAATTGTTCATGCACACATGGTATTTCACGCGGCGGTAAATCCAGAGGACACACGATTTTCTTCGCCTCCTCCAAACTGGTCGGGCACTTGTTCCCTTGGGAAGACGCTCGTGCTGTAATGACATGTTCTCGCCGGCTACGCGCCGGTCATTTTGTGTTTTACCTTCATCTCCGTGGCCATGAGCGTTACTTTCAGCGGTATCCTCGGCCTGCATCCTTCATACAATGGAGTAACCGCGTCTAACTCAAGTTGATCCATCTTGGCTTTCTCTCGGGCGGCAGCTCTTGCGTTATCCGTCCGCTTGAGAAGCAACTCTTGAATATGAGGGTCCCGCACCCAGCCCATCGATGGTCCAGCCGTCGTCGCCTCCGGGCCGCATCATCATCTTCATGATCATGCCTGCCGCCGCCTTCCGCATCTTCCTCATCATCATGTCCCGCATCTTCTACATGATGATCGTACAAAGATCACAGCCGTGATCATCTCCTCGGGATTCTTCGGTCTTCTCGCCCGCCTCGAGCCGCTGGTGGTTGTCTTGCTGCCCTTCCTCATTTCTTGCCCGCCCGCATGGACGACTTCGTAGTCATCTTCATCACCTTGCCACCGATAGCCATCCATGAAACCACGCAATAGCAGGTGGTCCCAAGACTCGTTCGAATCCGGGTCCGCAATAAGGCTCTTCAGCTTGCATCTTCGACACGGACATCTTATCTCCGCCTCGCTCTTTTTGAAGCATCTCGGCCTTCATGGACCTCAAAAACCTATTCACGATGCCTTCGGTCATCGTATGCGGACTATGGTCGTCAAGGGTAGAGCAAAACGATATTTTAGAACCAAACAAAAATTTGGCATGACTTTCCTAAAAATAGGACCAAAAGAATGCTTAATGCCAAAATTCTCGCCAAACGGAAATGAATCAACATTCCGCAAAATATTGGCAACTATCGTGATATCAAATACCGGTACACCTCCAAACACAAACACATATGCAACACCACAAACATATGCAACACCACCTAACATACATAGATCTAGCTAGGCCGTAAAAAGTGCATGTGCACATTGTTGTAAGGAGAACAACCTAAATATAGCTTCCCCTTACTTACCTATTAAAACAAGGTAATTTAACCACTTAATTTGAATGAATCTATGGTGGAAATGAGGTGAAAAGAGGAGGCACCCAGACAAGGAGGAGGTGGAGAGAATGAAGTGGGGAGAAAGTGAGTGTGTGGGTAGGAGAGGCTGTCCCAAATATCTTGTTGCTTCCCACTTACTAATGGCGCACTTCTTGCATGGTGCGCCATTAGTAGTTACAACTACTAATGGCGACTTTTAAGGTGATGCGCCATTAGTATGTTTGGATAGGCGACTAGTTCAAAAAAAATTCTATACTAATGGCGCACCCAACGCCTGGGTGCGCGCCATTAGTAATATAACTACTAATGGCGCACTTGGGGAGGATGCGCCATTAGTATGTTTGGATAGGCGCACTAGTTCAAAAAAAAAATTCTATACTAATGGCGACTCTATCGTTGGTGCGCCATTAGTAGTTACAACTACTAATGGCGACTTTGCCCTTGGATGCGCCCATTAGTATGTTTGGACAGCGCACTAGTTAAAAATTTGATACTAATGGCTAATTCCGTAGCATGGTGCGCCATTAGTAGTATATACTAATGGCGCACCATCTTTCTGGTGCGCCATTAGTGTCAATCCCATCTATAGCCCTTTTCCTAGTAGTGGGGGCAGCAAGGCACGTATTGTATTGTTGCCATCAAGGATAAAAAGATGGGGTTTATATCATATTGCATGAGTTTATCCCTCTACATCGTGTCATCTTGCTTAAAGCATTACTCTGTTCTTATAAACTTAATACTCTAGATGCATGCTGGATAGCGGTTGATGTGTGGAGTAATAGTAGTAGATGGAGAATCGTTTCGGTCTACTTGTCGCGAACGTGATGCCTATATACATGATCATACCTAGATATTCTCATAACTATGCTCAATTCTATCAATTGCTCGACAGTAATTCATTTACCCGCCGTAATACTTATGCTATCTTGAGAGAAGCCACTGGTGAAACCTATGGCCCCCGGGTCTATTTTCCATCATACTAATCTTCCAACACTTAGCTATTTCTATTGCCGTTTATTTTACTTTGCATCTTAATTTCTCTTTATCTTAAAAATACCAAAAATATTATCTTATCATATCTATCATATCTCACTCTCGTAAGTGACCGTGAAGGGATTGACAACCCCTTTATCGCGTTTGTAGCAAGGTTCTAATTTGTTTGTGAAGGTACATGGGACATGAGCGTGGTCTCCTCTTTGGATTGATACCTTGGTTCTCAAAAACTAAGGGAAATACTTACGCTACTTTACTGCATCACCCTTTCCTCTTCAAGGGAAAACCAACGTAGTGCTCAAGAGGTAGCAGAGTCACATACCAAGCAACAATTCCCCGAAACAGTTTCAGAAATGGAGCTTCAAGCAAAGAGATCGAAATCCGTGGGTTTGAGAGCAAGAACACGGGAGAGAGATCAATGGAGATTTTTTTTCTAGAGCTAAGTGATGATGTGGTATGAAGAGACAAGTGAGGGGGCCCACATGGGGACCACAACCCACTGTATGCGTGCCTCGGGTCTCAAGCGCCAGTGGGTTGTGCCCACCTGGTGCACCTCCCTCTGATATTATTTGCACCAAAAATTCATAAGTATTCAGAAAAAAAACGTATTAAATTTTTAGAGCATTCTGAGAACTTTTATTTTTTTGGTCATTTTTTATTGCATGGAAAACTCAGAAAACAGAAAAAGCATTGCATTTTATTTTATTTAACTAATAAAAAAAGAAAACAAAGAGTAAGGACAGAAGGTAGTGCTTACTAAATTCATCAACTTCACACCGCTAAAAAATGATTCATTAATAAGGTTGATCAGATCAGGTCTTATTAACAACCACTTTTGATTAGCATGAAACCGAAGAACTTTCGTAAATCACTAAGTTACCTCAATGGGGATATGAATGTCCCCAACAATAAGCATTTCATATTTCTTTTTGACAGTAGGTAGAGGTATTTGAAAACTTCCAATAGTGATTGTCGGAGATTTTTCAATAACATTAATACCATTCACATGGAATTGTTTCTTCGGAAAGTGCACCCTATGCTCATTACCATTGATATGAAAAGTGAACTTGCTTTTATTGCAATCAATAACAACCCCTGCAGTATTCAAGAAGGGTCTACCAAGGATAATCGACATGTTGTCGTCCTCGGGCATCTCAAGTATAACAAAGTCGATCAAGATAGTAACATTAGCAACAACAACGGGCACATCCTCACAGATACCGATAGGTATGGCCGTTGATTTGTCACCATTTGCAAAGATATTTCAAAGAGGTGTGAGTTTGTTCAAATCAAGTCTTTTATATAAATAGAAAGGCATAACACTAACACCAGCTCCTAAATCACACAAAGCAGTTTTCACATAATTCTTTTTGATGGAGCAAGGTATAGTTGGTATTCCCGGATCTCCAAGTTTTTTAGGCACTTCATCTTTGTAAGTATAATTAGCAAGCATAGTGGAGATTTCAGCTTCCGGTATTTTTCTCTTATTAGTGATGATGTCTTTCATATACTTTGCATAAGGAGGCATTTTTAGGACATCAGTCAAGCGAGTACGCAAAAAGACTGGCCTCACCATTTCAGCAAAGCGTTCAAATTCTTCATCATATTTCTTTTTAGTTGACTTGGGTGGAAAATGCATAGGTTTTTGAACCCACGGTTCTCTTTCCTTACCGTGTTTTCTAGCCAAAAAGTCTCTTTTACCATACCTTTTATTCTTAGGTTGTGGGTTATCAAGATCAACAGGTGGTTCTATCTCAACATCATTATCTGGTTCTTTATTATTATTTGGTTGAGTGTCTTCATGAACCTCATCATTATCTTTTTCATTATCACTAGGTGGATGTTCATTACTGCATTGAGTTTCAACATCAGAGATAGAAGATTCATTTTCATTATCAGGAGGTTTCTCTATTTCAGGTTCACTAGAAGTGTGCAAAGTCCTATCATTTTTCTTTTTCTTTTTCTTTATAGAAGGACCAGGTGCACTAGTGTTATTTCTTTGTGAATATTGTTCAATTCTTTTTGGGTGTCCCACAGGATAAAGTGGTTCCTGAGTCATTTTACCTCCTCTAGTTGCAACTCTAATAGCAAAGTCATGCATATTGTGATTCATTTCATCAAGCAACTCTCTTTGATATTTAGCAACTTGTTCTGACTGAGTTTGAACCATAGAAGCATGTTTTCCAACACCTCTAACATCATTTGATATTCTAAATAACAAGTCACTCAAGCGAGCAATCATATCAGAATTATATTTCAATTGTTTCATAACATTTGCATTGAAGTGATCTTGTTTTCTAATATAATTTTCAAACTCATAAAGGCATTGGCTAGGATGCATATGGTGAGGATTATCATTATCATTGAATTTCATTAAAGAATTTACCTCTACCACCTTAGGCAGTTGTGGTGTATTAAGCTCATGTATTTCTTCAATAGGAGGTAAATTTTTAACATCCTCGGCTTTAATACCATTTTCCTTCATAGATTTCTTGCCTCTTGCATATCTTCAGGACTAAGATATAATATACCCCTCTTCTTTGGAGTGGGTTTAGACGGTGGTTCAGGAAGAGTCCAATCATCATAATTTTTCAATATGTTATTCAATAATTCTTTAGCTTGTCCAACAGTTCGTTCTCTGAAAATGCAACCAACACAACTATCTAGGAAGTCCCTAGAAGCATCAGTTAGTCCATTATAGAAGATATCAAGTATTTCATTTTTCTTAAGAGGATGATCAGGAAAATCATTAAGTAATTGGCAAAGCCTCCCCCAAGCTTATGGGAGACTCTCTTCTTTAGTTTATGCAAAGTTAAATATTTCTGTAAGGCAGCTTGTTTCTTATGAGCAGGGAAATATTTTTCAGAGAAGTAATAAATCATATCCTGGGGACTACGCACACAACCAGGAGCAAGAGTATTGTACCAAGCTTTAGCATCACCCTTTAATGAGAAAGTAAATAATTTGAGAATAAAGTAATAGCGAGTTTTCTCATCATGAGTAAAAAGGGTGGCTATCATTCAACTTAGTAAGATGTTCCACAACAGTTTCAGTTTCATAACCATGGAAAGGATCAGATTCAACCAAATAATTAACTCTGGGTCGACAGAGAATTCATAATCCTTATCATCAATAAAGATAGGTGAAGTAGCAAACTTAGGATCACATTTCATTCTAGCATTCAGAGAATTTTCTTTATACTTGCATAATAATTTCTCTAGATCATCTCTATCCTTACTAGCAAGAATATCTCTAGTTGTCTCCTCATTCATAACATAACCTTCCGGTAACTTAGGCAATTCATATCTA
This sequence comes from Aegilops bicornis, assembly GCA_021605145.1. NCBI lineage: Eukaryota > Viridiplantae > Streptophyta > Magnoliopsida > Poales > Poaceae > Aegilops > Aegilops bicornis. The sequence continues at coordinate 133,466,715 of CM038670.1, read as the reverse complement.
GGAAGGCTAGCTCTAGCAGGTGTTTCAGGAGTTTCAGTTTCAAGCTCATAATCAGATTCAACAACATCATGTTGTATTACTCTAGCAATTTGTTCATCAAGAAATTCACCAAGTGGCACATTATCATTATCAAGCAAGGTACTAGCATCATCGTAAGCATTATCCATAGAAGAAGTAGCATCATCAGTAACTTGCGACATATCAGAATTAATAGCATGTGGCGGTGTTGCAAGTTTACTCATAACAGAAGGTGAATCTAAAGCAGAACTAGATGGCAGTTCCTTACCTCCCCTCGTCCTTGAGGGAAATATCTTAGTCTTTGGATCCTTCAGATTGTTCATAGTGATAATATGATAATAATCCCAAGTGACTCAACAAATATAGCTATGCTCCCAAGAACGGCGCTTTAAAAGGTCTTGATAACCCACAAGTATAGGGGATCGCAATAGCTTTTTGAGGGTAGAGTATTCAACCCAAATTTATAGATTCGACACAAGGGGAGCCAAAGAATATTTGAAGGTATTAGCAGCTGAGTTGTCAATTCAACCACATCTGGAGATTAATTATCTGCAGCAAATAATCAGTAGCAAAGTAATATGATAGTTTTCATAGTAGTGACTGTCGGTGTCAAAACCGGCAGATCTCGGGGTAGGGGGTCCCAAGCTGTGGATCATGGATCGATGGGTAACAGGAGACGAGGGACATGGTGTTTACCCAAGTTCGGGCCCTCTCTAAGTGGTAAAACCCTACTCCTGCTTGATTATACTCGATGAGTATAGGGGTTACAAGAGTTGATCTACCTCGAGATCATGTGTTGAGGTCTAAAACCTAAGGGTATGATGAATAATGTCATAATGATCTAGCATATCCCTATCGACTAGACCGGCCTCGGCTTATATAATGTACCAGAGGCCTAGGATAACAAGAGTCCTAGTCTAATACGTCGGTGGAGAGGAGTCCTTGTCTTGATCACCAAGTCTTGTGGAATCTTCCTCGTGTATGCATCGGTTGTCCGAACTGGCCCATGGGTAAATGGCCATGGGGTCCTCGGCCCAATCCAACTGATCGGGAGACGACGTGGTGAGTACCCCCTAGTCTAGGACACCGTCAGTAGCCTCCTGAACCGGTCTTCAAGTTGGGGATGCTCTTCGGTTCTTCCGAACTGTTCTTCGTCTTCGGTCGTCGGTCTCGAAAACTGGTTCAACAAATCTTCCCATCTTCTATATTGAGGATTGCCGAGCTAAATCTGAAGATCTCACACGTTGGGTATCCGAGGAGCCCTTTAAGTCTTCGGCCTTTATCAATGCCTTGTTATTTTATGCCATGCCTCGGGTTTGAAGTGTTTCCCGTGCGGCTGTGTCCTCTTGCGACCGAACTCCAACACTGGATTGTATTCGAGTTGTCTTTTGGCAGCCCAGCTCCAATGCCGAACCGTATCCGAGCTCGAATGCCGGACCATGTCCGAGCTCCAACGCCGGAATATGTCCAAGCTCCAACATCGGACTGTATCTGAGCTCCAACGTCGGACTATGTCCAAGCTCCAACGTCGGACTGTATCCGAGCTCCAACGCCGGACTATATCCGAGGTGTCATAGATCACCTTGGTTCAAAAAAGTTGAAGGAGTTTAGCGGAGCTTAATGTCGGAAAGGCCCTCTATGGAGCCAGCCACTTGCATCCGAGCTATATCCCGAAATGCTTTCGAGGTGGTTTAACACCTCGGTCATGGGCTGATTGTTTGCGGATTTTATTTCCGATGCGTGTAAATTTATTTGCTGTCAATATGTATAACCAGTAGCCCTCAAGGTGTGTGTAGGTCTAAAACCCGAGATGCACCTGAAGAAAAACATGAAATCGCTGATCCTAGTAACCCTTGAGACTCAGGTCGATTCACGAAATCGGCCTGAGGATCAACTCCTCGGCAAAGATAATGTAGGGAGTAGAAACGCAAAGGTAATATATTAGAGGTAATAGTGATTGGCGGACGGGCCCCTGAGAGAGGGTCGTGAGAAGTCGCCGTGATATATTAGCTTGATGTCGGATAAGTCCTAGATGGTACTTATTGTTGTCCAAAGACGCGCTTGTCCATAGTTCGGTCATGCTTAACACCGAAAGCACTTTGAATTTTCTCGCATTGAATAGGTAATGCAGTAGCCCTTGAGCCACCGGGTCGGGTAGCAACACCAGATTAGGGATCGATGTGCCCTTTAATATTTATAAATAATGAGCGCCTTGAAGCCCGTAGCCCCGAGCCTTAATGTGGGCATAGGTGGCCGAATTAAGGATCGATATCCGTTCGATAGAAAAATTTGTTGTGTTTAATACAAACTTCTTAGAAAGAGAATAAAGATCTCTGAAAGGAGATAGAGCTAGTGAAAGCTGAGCTTGTCAAGGTCGGACTTAAGGGGCTTAATAGGTAGGAAATCAATGCCAAATAGGGAATTGTGAGAGCGTTATGTCAGCCGCTCGGTTGTCTCAGCGAGATTGTGCCCTTAACTTTAAAAAAAAAAGATGGGCTGCAATATATTTACCTTTGCTCGCAATTTATGTGTAATGATTCTATGTACCCAAGTACTTTACATCATTAATGCTCGGATCCGTATTATACAAAACTTTGTTGATCGACCATCGGCTTGAATCTCCTCAGCCAGTAGCTGGGAAGTCCCACTTTATAAAGCCTTTATAATGGCAAAATATTTACGGAAAACAAGGCAATCTGGCCATACGGTTTTCTAAACAAAGGTACACGGAGAGATAGGTTATAAAACTTCTTCTAGTAAAAATAGTTCCATTATAGGTTTCTGTTCCCGGGCTGTTATGTTGATCATGATCATGAAACCTCAACTCTGATCAACATGGGAGGAAAATATTGAGGATTTAGTTGGGGGAAAGTTCCCGAACTCTGTGGTCCACAAAAGGAACCAAAATTTTCACTTCCATCGTTGCCGACCAATTATATCCTTTAAGATGGCTAGCTTTCGGCTTCACCCAATCTGAGGTACTAACCCGGATGACCCGGTAGTAACAGTCACAAAGGTGCTCCCTTTACCACCTAGCTGAACAATCGGAAACGCAGGGGTAACCACAGGAGCCAGGCAACCCAGCTTGGCCAAAATCTTAAGTCAAATTGATTCATATTTATGGCTTTATTATGATAATTATGGAAGGCAAATTCTCCATTAAGACTGTTTATAACCTGAAAGTGGTCCATCGCCGGCTTCCACCCCTTTGTAGATTCTACACAGGGTGTTTCCGTACTAACAATACAACCCTTAGCCGATGACTCGGTGCCCGGAGGCGGTTGTGTTTAGCGGAAACGAGGTAATCAGATATGCGGGCTCTATAACGTTCACTTAGTCATAGGAGTTTAAAGTTTGGGGCCAATTACTAGCCCCGATCGTTGTTCGCGTCACCTGAGGTCAAGCCGCTTAACACTTCAGCCAGTTTATGAAAGGTCCGCTGCTTAACATGGTCGCCGGATCGACCGATTTACGCTCATTATGACAGTCAGTTTTCAGCTTTCTCCACTGAGGTACTTGACCATCTTAACCGGAAGTACGATCACAATGGTTCTCCCTTTGCACACCTAGCCGAACAAAGCGGAACATATGAGGCAAGCACAGGAGCCGGGCAACCCAACTATTGACCGTAGACACAATTCGAAACGGATGCATATAAAGCAATATCCGAGAACATTTTGCCGAGGACACCTCGAAGTACCTTGGCTTTTGGTGGGTTTGGCTCAAGTCGCAACCCCCGTTGATATTGTCGATGCTTAAAAAGTGCCCGACAGTGTACTTCGGGATTTATGTTCGAACCCAACACCGAGGTGCAAGTCGACAGGAAAAATGCCGAACTATGGGTCGAAAAATATTTCCCAAGCTGGATTATTACGGAGGGTACCTCGGTCAAGAGGATGTCCCACCTAATAAAAGAAAAACACACAAATAGATCAAAAGCGCCATAAGCTTAAAAAACCAAAAAACTTATGCGAAAACTTTACGTCCGAACTAAATCAAGTTTTTTGGTGTCAATCCGAAAATTGGTCTTAAAATTAGTTTGTGCTTCCGTCGTGCTTTAAGATGACACATCCGATCTCAAGACTTCGAGTGGGCCAGCCTTCGGCTTCAACCTCCTATCCCAAAGACAGAGTGCTTCTCAGGCCAGTTTAGCGAACTAAACTCGAGTGGCTTTAGAGGGAAACCATGCTATTCGGCTATTGACCACACACTTGAGTCGAAGAAGGAGTGATAGAAAAAGACTTTGCAACGAACAAGAAGAAAACACATTTATTATAAAATGGCTCATATAAATTTTTAAGAGCCCCTAGTTAACATGGGTAAAGGGAGTTTCTTTTAACAAACAACTCTCGTCAGCATCTTCGAACTGAACACAAATTAAAAATTTAAAAACTTTGAGCATGAAAGCGACTTAGCTGATTAATGTGTTCGACATTGATGACGCGGGTCGAGCTTGCAGTGGGTCAAGGTCCCAGCCCCCAAGCCAGTCCCGAGATGCCCGAGCGAAGAGCTCGGCTTGCTGAAGTGGCGATGCTGCATGGTCAATGTGGCGAGCCGAAACCCCTGGTCCAGCCGAGGTGACAAAAACCTTGGTATTCTTGACGAGGTCCGAGCTCGTGGGGGGACGAAGACATAGTTCTCAGCCTAGCCAAGGTCCCAGCCCCCAAGCCCGAGGTGGCCGAGCGAGGAGCTCGACTTGATGAGGTGGTGATGCCGCACGGTCGATGTGGCGAGGCAAAGCCCCCGGTCCAGCTAACGTGACAAAGATGGTCGGCTGGTGATGCCGGAGTCACCGGAGTAGGTTGATGAAGAGAGCGTCGCAGGGTTGCCAACACAAGGCAGCACGCCAAGGCGACGACACAATTGTGTCGATCGAGGTAGGACGACGACATCGGCACGCCGAGGTGACAGCGCGGTCCGGTCTGAACCAATCGCCTGGACATATAAAATAGTGCAAGCCAGAAATAATAACAATAATATACTTAATTAATTTAAGTGAAGCAAATAATTAAAGAAATATGGCCTGAATGCCGAGGTGACAGAGCAGGTCGGTAAGGTGATGTTGCAGCCACCATGCCAGCCGATGTGTCGAAGCTGGTCGGCCGGTGACGCAAAAATCACCAGAGCATGTTGATGAAGAAATAGCGGAGCCCCCGGTCCAGCCGAGGTATCAAAGCCTCCATGTCAGCCGATGAGTCGAAGTAGGTCGGCGTGATGGACATCGGCTTGAAGAAGCAACAGTGCAGCCATGCCGATGCATGATGTAACTCGTGACGTGGTCAATGCCGGCTTGTTGAAGTGGCCGTATGCGGCGATCTTACGGTGTGCCGCTCCGTGCCAATCCGTGGGGCGGCGAGGTTGGTGATGATTTATCCTTCGTGATGCTGAACTCTTGTTCGGCTTGCCGAGATGATGATCCGAAGAAGTTGAGCTCGGCTCAACAAAGCGACGACGTGTCTAGCGAAGGTCAGCAGCCATGGAGCAATGTTACCAGACTGGTTTGACACCACCGTGATGGTGAAGAGTACCTCAGAGAAGGCTTAAAATTTTATGGGCATGTGTCAAGAACAACGCACAATATCCTAGAAGAAAATTCCTTTAAAAAGGTTGTCCAATATCACGTTCATAAAGAAACATGAGTTCGGGTCGGATCTGTATTCGCGCAGAAAACATATCAGAAAATTGTCAATTCATCGGAAGGTTCCCGGATTTGAACCGTCGGATCGAGCTGGAATTTTGAGGGGTGGTAGATATGGGAATTCCGCAAAAAATAAACGGTCGGATCTTCCAAAGGACCCCCGAGCTAGGCTCTGGAGACCACGCCCTAAACTCGTCCAGATTCCCATCCAGATTTGACACGGCTCCGGTATATCGTAGATTGCCGTAGAATCCTCCATCGGAACTCGACGAAATTTTGCATGGTCGTTGTAGACTTAATTCCGCACAATTCCACCGAAGCAATCATTAAAACGACACTCGAGGAGGCGGTGGCAGCAGATACAAGTTCGTTGTCAAGAAAAACTGCATGGTCGCTCAAGGGCAATGTTGATGCTGAGCCCCTGGGCTCCATGAATGATTCCTCCATGATCTTGATAGAGATCGGAGTTGATGTTGATGAAGATCATCGTCAGAACATGACAATCTGACGCGAAGTGCAGTCCTCGGTCGAGCCAAGGTGACCAGTCGAGTCGGTGATGAAGATGTCGACATTGCAGTTAATCTGCAGACGAGCCATTGATCCTTCGTTGATCTCACAGCGGAGCTCTCAATGAAAGCACCATTGTCGGTGTCAAAACCAGCAGATCTCGGGGTAGGGGGTCCCAAGCTCTGGATCATGGATCGATGGGTAACAGGAAACGAGGGACACGATGTTACCCAGGTTAGGGCCCTCTCTAAGAGGTAAAACCCTACTCCTGCTTGATTATACTCGATGAATACAGGGGTTACAAGAGTTGATCTACCTCGAGATCATGTGTTGAGGTCTAAAACCTAAGGGTATGATGAATAATGTCATAATGATCTACCATATCCCTATCGACTAGCCCGGCCTCGGCTTATATAATGTACCAGAGGCCTAGGATAACAAGAGTCCTAGTCGAAAACGTCGGTGGGGAGGAGTGATGACCCACAAGTATAGGGGATCTATCGTAGTCCTTTCGATAAGTAAGAGTGTCGAACCCAACGAGGAGCCGAAGGAAATGATAAGCTGTTTTCAGCAAGGTATTCTCTGCAAGTACTGAAATAAGTGGTAACAGATAGTTTTATGATAAGGTAAATTGTAACGAGCAACAAGTAACAAAAGTAAATAAGGTGCAGCAAGGTGAATCCTTTTTGTAGCAAAGGACAAGCCGGAACAAACTCTTATAATAGGAAAAGCGCTCCCGAGGACACATGGGAATATCGTCAAGCTAGTTTTCATCACGTTCATATGATTTATGCGTTCGGTACTTTGATAATTTGATATGTGGGTGGACGGTGCTTGGGTGCTGTTCTTACTTGAACAAGCATCCCACTTATGATTAACCTCTATTGCAAGCATCCGCAACTACAACAAAAGTATTAAGGTAAACCTAACCATAGCATGAAACATATGGATCCAAATCAGCCCCTTACGAAGCAACGCATAAACTAGGGTTTAAGCTTCTGTCACTTTAGCAACCCATCATCTACTTATTACTTCTCAATGCCTTCCTCTAGGCCCAAATTATGGTGAAGTGTTATGTAGTCGACGTTCCCATAACACCACTAGAGGCTAGACAACATACATCTCATCAAAATATCAAACGAATACCAAATTCACATGACTACTAATAGCAAGACTTCTCCCTTGTCCTCAGGAACAAACGTAACTACTCACAAAGCATATTCATGTTCATAATCGAGGGGTATTAATATGCATAAAGGATCTCGAACATATGATCTTCCACTAAATAAACCAATCGCATCAACTACAAGGAGTAATGAACACTACTAGCAACCTACTAGCACCAATCCCGGACTTGGAGACAAGGATTGGATACAAGAGATGAACTAGGGTTTGGAGATGAGATGGTGCCGATGAAGATGTTGATGGAGATTGCCCTCTCCGATGAGAGGAGCGTTGGTGATGATGATGACGATGATTTCCCCCGCCGGAGGGAAGTGCCCCTAGAATAGCCTCGCCGGAGCCCTAGATTGGTTCCACAAGGTTCCGCCTCGTGGCGGCAAGTGAGTCTCGTCCCCGGAAAGGTTGCTTCCTGTTTTTCTCATCGAAAGACTTCATATAGGAGAAGATGGGCATCAAGAGCCACCAGGGGGCCCACGAGTAGGGGGCGCGCCCCACCCTCGTGAGTGGTGGTGTGGCCCCGGCCTTCATCTTTGGCGACGATTTTTCTTTATTTATTTTAAGACATTCCGTGGAGTTTCAGTGACTTTTGGAGTTGTAATAGGTCTCCAATATTTGCTTCTTTTCCAAATTCTGCATTCCAGATGCATTCTCCCTCTTCATGTAAACCTTATAAAATAAGTGAGAATAGCCATAAGTAGTGTGACATAACGTGAAATAACAGCCCATAATGCAATAAGTATCGATATAAAAGCATGATGCAAAATGGACGTATCAACTCCCCCAAGCTTAGACCTCGCTTGTCCTCAAGCGAAAAGCCGATAACAATAAATATGTCCTCATGTTTAGAGGTAGAGGCGCCGATAAAAATAAAATACGGACATGAATGCATCATGATTATTCTCATAACAAAGAACATACATAGATTTTGTCATATGATTACTTATGTTCAAGTGATGATCTTTTCACAATGCGAAAGTATGAATCGAAACCTTATTGAGCACCAACAAATTATAACCTCTATCATTGAAGCAATTGCAATTTATCATAACATCGGAAAGAGTCTATGTCAGAGCTTAAAAGCAAGTTCACATACTCAACTATCACTTAGTCCTTCATAATTGCTAACACTCACGCAATACTTGTGGTTACTGAATTTTAATCGGACACAGAGAAAGATAGGGGCTTATAGTTTTGCCCCACAACCTTTACCTCAAGGGTAATCACAACAATAATAATTCATGCTCCCCTACATCCAATTAGATATGTATATCATGTTCTTTCCAACATGCCGGGCTTGCCAAAGGATAAAATGAAAAGGAAAGGTGAAGATCACCGTGACTCTTGCATAAGGTAGAGGATAATAATAAAAGATAGGCCCTTCAGAGGAGGGAAGCAGAGGTTGCCATGCACTTTTATGATTGAATGCACAAAATCTCAATGCGAAAGAACATCACTTTATATTGCCCCTTGTGATATGAACCTTTATTATGCAGTCCCTCACTTTTATTACTTCCACATCACAAGATCGTATAAAGCTTATTTCTCCCGCACCGATGACAACTTACTTGAAGGATCTTACTCAATCCATAGGTAGATATGGTGGACTCTCATGGCAAAACTGGTTTAAGGGTATTTGGAAGCACAAGTAGTATCTCTACTTGGTGCTGAGAATTTGGCTAGCATGAGGGGGAAAGGCAAGCCCAACACGTTAGAGGATCCATGACAACATACTTTATCTCAGATGTAAGAAAACATAACTCATTATATTGTCTTCCTTGTCCAACCTCAACTCTTTAGCATGTCATATTTTAATGAGTGCTCCCAATCATAAAAGATGTCAATGATAATATATCTATATGTGAAACCTCTCTTTCCTTATTACTTCCTATTAATTGCAACAATGACCAAATCTATATTTGCCAACTCCCAACAACTTTTAATCATCATACTCATTCTATGTGAAGTCATTACTTTCAATAAGATCAATATGAACTCTTTGATTCTTTTTATTCCTTTTCCTTTATTCACCCAAGATCATGGCAAAATAATCAAGCCCTTGACTCAACACTAATCTTTATTATATAGCTCACGGACTCGATTACAAAGAGGGATCATAAAGCAAAACTCAAAACTAGATCGTGCCATGACTTTATTCTACTAAATCAAGATACTACTGATAGGATCGAACTAAGAAAATGGTAAAGATAGGAGTTGTGATGGTGATATGATACCGGGGCACCTCCCCCAAGCTCGGCAGTTGCCAAGGGGAGTGCCCATACCCATGTGATTATGTCTCCTTCTTTGTCGGTGAAGGTGGAGGTGTTATTGACTTAGTTGATGGCATAGACTTCTCCCTTAATTTGCGCTTTAGGACGGCATTTTGATCCCTCAGATCATCAATCTCCCACCTGTGGTTAATATCTTCTTGCATAGGTCCCGCTTATTTTCCTGCAAGAGAAGAAAAGGGATAAACTCAAACTTTGGTTTCTTTACCCTATCAGGGAGGCTTGACTTTTTGAGCTCCACATGCATGTCCCCAGGTTGAGGTAGTGGGGTTTCATCTTCGTCTGAGCTCGTCTCTTCCTTCCCCTTGGGTTCATAGTCCTCTTCCTCCTCTGTGGTCCAACCATCGTGCTCCACATCTCCATAGACCTTAGGATTTGCTAGATAATCATTCACATAGCTTTCTCCTTCCGAATCCTGAAATGACATGTTGATCTAATCTGCAGTAGGACAGCTAGAAACAAGAACAGAGGATATTTGCGTGATACGGGAGTCAAAACCTTCGGGAGAATATACAATGAATTTTTACCGACCAAAATACGATTGCAGCAAGAAAACGGAGTCCTGGAGGGCACACGAGGTGCTCACGAGGTAGGGGGCGCGCCAGGGGTAGGCGCGCCCACCACCCTCGTGGAGGCCCTCGTGTCCTTCCCGGACTGCCACTTATTTTTCTATTTTTCTAAATATTCCAAAACGGAGAAATATTGCCTTAAAAATTGTTTTGAGTCGGTTTACTTACCGTACCACATACCTACTCCTTTCTGAGTCTGAAATGTTCCTAGAAAGTGTCCCTTATGTATTCCTCCGGGTTACGGTTTCAATAATATTGTTTTCAACATTTATGGGATTACCCGAGATATAATGTTTGATCCTTTGACCGCTTACCACCTTGATTTGTGCCTTGAAGTTGTTGATTTTATGGCACCTAACGATAGACCTCCTCGATAATGTAGGGACCTTCCCATTTAGAGAGAAATTTTCCGCAAAAAATCTTAAACGAGAGTTGTATAGCAATACATAATCACCTACATTAAACTCACGCTTTTGTATCCTTTTGTCATGCCATCTTTTAACTTTTTCTTTAAACAACTTAGCATTTTCATAAGCTTGGGTTCTCCATTCATCAAGTGAGCTAATATCAAATAACCTTTTCTCACCGCAAGTTTGAAATCGTAGTTGAGCTCTTTAATAGCCCAATATGCCTTATGTTCTAGTTCGATGTAAGTGACATGCATTTCCATAAACCATTTTATACGGAGACATACCCATAGGATTCTTATATGCGCTTATATAGGCCCATAATGCATCATCAAGTTTCTTGGACCAATTCTTTCTAGACCTATTAATGTCTTTTGCAAAATTAATTTGAGCTATCTATTGCTCAATTCTACTTGACCACTAGACTGGGTGATATGGAGATGCAATTCTATGATTAACATCATATTTAGCGAGCATTTTACTGAAAGCACCATGAATAAAATGTGAACCACCATCAGTCATTAAATATCTAGGGACTCCAAACCTCGGAAAATAACTTCCTTAAGCATTTTAATGAAGTGTTATGATCAAACACTACTAGTTGGAATAGCTTCTACCCACTTAGTAACGTAATCAACAAAGCAACCAAAATATGTGTATATCCATTAGAGGCAGGAAAAGGTCCCATATAATCAAAGTCCCAAACATCAAATGGTTCAATAACAAGTGAATAATTCATAGGCATTTATTGACGTCTACTAATATTACCAATTCTTTGACATTCATCGCGAAAGACAAAACAAACTTACGGGCATCTTTGAAGAGAGTGGGCCAATAAAACCGGATTGCAATACCTTATGTGCGCTTCTATCTCCGGTGGTGTCCTCCATAAGCTTCGGAGTGACACTTGCGTAGGATCTGTTCTGTTCATGCTCAGGCACACAACGTCTAATAACACCATCTACTCCTTCTTTATAAAGATGTGGGTCATCCCAAAAGTAATGTCGCAAATCATAGAAAACTTTTTCTTTTGTTGGTATGTGAAGCTAGGTGGTATAAATTTAGCAACAATATAATTAGCATAATCAAGATACCATGGAGTGCTACGAGAAGTGCTTATGACATTTAATTGCTCATCGTGAAAGCTATCATCAATAGGTAGTGGGTCATCAAGAACATTCTCTAACCTAGATAAGTTATCTCAGAACGGGTTCTCGGCTCCTTTTCTATCAACAATATGCAAATCAAATTCTTGCAGCAAGAGAACCCATCTAATAAGTCTAGGTTTTGCATCTTTCTTTTCCATAAGATATTTAATAGTAGCATGATCAGTGTGAATAGTTACTTTAGAATCTACAATATAGGGTCTGAATTTATCACAAGCAAATACAATCGCTAAAAGTTCCTTTTCGGTAGTAGCATAATTTCTTTCGCATTGTCTAGAGTCTTACTAGCATAATGGATAACATTTAATTTCTTATCAACTCTTTGCCCTAGAACAGCACCTACAGACATAATCACTAGCATCACACATAATTTCAAAGAATAAATTCCAATCGGTGGTCGAACAAAAAGTGCAGAGACTAATGCTTTCTTAAGTATTTCAAATGCTTCTACATAATCATCATCAAAGACAAATGGTACATCTTTTGTAATAAATTGGTCAGAGGCCGAGAAATTATTGAGAAGTCCTTAATGAACCTCCTATAAAATCCGGCATGACCAAGGAAACTTCTTATACCTTTGATGTCCTTGGGACATGGCATCTTTTCAATAGCATCAACCTTGGCTTTATCAACTTCAATACCTCTTTCAGAAACTTTGTGCCCCAAGACAATACCTTCATTAACCATAAAGTGGCACTTTTCCCAATTCAAGACAAAATTAGTTTCTTCACATCTCTGCAGAACCCGATCAAGATTGCTCAAGCAATCATCAAAAGAGGATCCATAGACGGAAAAGTCGTCCATGAAAACCTCACAAATCCTTTCACAAAAGTCAGAGAATATAGCCATCATGCATCTTTGAAAGGTAGCAGGTGCATTACATAAACCGAAAGGCATACGTCTATAAGCAAAAGTACCAAAAGGGCATGTAAAAGTGGTCTTTGATTGATCTTTGGCCAACATGTATTTGAGAGAAACGGAATAAACATCTAGAAAGCAATAATGTGTATGTTTGCATAGTCTTTCTAGCATTTGATCAATAAAAGGTAAGGGGTAATGATCTTTCTTAGTAGCTTTATTTAATTTTATGGAAATCAATTACCATCCTATAACCTGTGATAATTCTTTATGGATCAATTCATCTTTATCACTAGGGACAACAGAATACCTCCTTCTTAGGGACACAATGGACAGGACTTACCCAATCGACTATCAAAGAACGGGATAAATTATACCGCCTCCGAAGCTTGAGTATTTCTTTTCTTACCACTTCTTTCATTTAGGATTCAAACGTCGTTGAGGATCACGAATCGGTTTGGCATCCGCTTCCAAATTTATTTTATGTTGACATAGAGTGGGACTAATGCCCTTAAGATCATCAAGAGTATATCCAATAGCGGCACGGTGCTTCTTATGAGTTTTCAATAATCTTTCTTCTTCATGCTCTGAAAGGTTAGCACTAATAATTACAGGATATGTTTTCTTTTCATCAAGATAAGCATATTTAGGATTATCAGGCAATGGTTTAAGCTCAAACACGGGATCACCCTTGGGTGGAGGAGGATCCCCTAGGATTTCAACAGGCAGATTGTGTTGCGTAATAGGTTCCTGTTTAAAGAATACTTCATCTATTTCCTTCTTTCATTCATGAACATATCATTTTCATGGTCTAGCAAATAGTGTTCTAAAGGATCACTAGGAGGTACGGCAATAGAAGGAAGACCAATAATTTCATCCTCACTAGGCAATTCTTCCTCACGATGTTGTTTACTAAATTTAGAGAAATTAAACTCATGAACCATGTCATCCAAGCCAATAGTAACAACATTCTTTTGCGGTCTATCTTAGCATTAACAAAGTGTTCAAGAAGGGTCTACCAAATATAATGGGACAAAAGCTATCTTGTGGGGAACCGAGAACAAGAAAATCAAAGGGATATTTAGTTTTCTCCCACACAAGACTTCAACATCTCTAACAATTCCCATTGCAGATATAGTATCTCTATTGGCAAGTTTAATTGTAACATCAATATCTTCTAACTCACCAGGTGCAATTTCATGCTTAATTTCTTTATATAAATCATAGGGTATAACACTAGCACTAGCACCCATATCACATAAGCCATGATAACAATGATCTCCTATTTTAACAAAAATAACAGGCACGCCTACCACAGGTCTATGTTTATCTTTAGCGCAAGGTTTAGCAATTCTAGCAGATTCACCGTAGAATTGAATAACATGCCCATCAATATTATTGGACAAGAGATCTTTAACAATAGCAATATTAGGTTCTACTTTGATTTGCTCAGGAGGTGTATAAGTTCTAATATTGCTTTTACGAACCACAGTTGAAGCTTTAGCATGATCCTTTATTCTAACAGTGAAAGGTGGTTTCTCAACATAAGAGGTAGGAACAATAGGATCATTATAAGTGACAGTCTTTTCTTCAACTTTAATAGGTGCAGCTACTTTTACTTCTATGGGAGGATGATATTTAAACCACTTCTCCTTGGGGAGATCAACATAAGTAGCAAAAGATTCACAGAAAGAAGCTACTATCTCAGAGTCAAGTCCATATTTAATGATAAACTTACGGAAAATATCGGTATCCATAAAAGATTTAACACAATCAAACTTAGGTGTCATACCTGACTCCTTACCTTCATCGAGGCCCCAATCTTCAGAGTTGCGTTTAATTCTATCCAATAAATTCCATCTGAATTCAATAGTCTTCATCATAAAAGAGCCAAAGACAAGAAGTATCGAGCATGGTGCGTATTGTTATCGTAAAGTCGAGCATAAAAATTTCAAGGATTGTCACTCTTGAGAGCTCATGATTGGGGCATGAATATAACATTGATTTAAGCCTCCCCCAAGCTTGAGCGATGCTTTCTCCTTTGCGAGGCCAAAAATTATATATATAACTGCGATCACGGTGAACAAGATGCATAGGGTAATACTTTCGATGAAATTCCAATTTCAATCTTTTATAGTTCCATGATCTCGTATCATCACATAGCCTATACCATGTCAATGTGTCTCCCTTCAAAGATAAAGGGAAAACCTTCTTCTTAACAACATCATCGGGTATACCTGCAAGCTTAAATAGTCCACAAACTTCATCCACATAGAGTAGATGTTCATCAGATGCTTTGTTCCATCTCCCGTAAAAGTATTAGCTAGCAGTTTTCCATCATACCAAGGAAATTCAAAAGGAGTTTCATTTTCAATAGGTTCAGTAGGTTGAGGGGCAACTCTTTGCTCTCTTTGGGACGGGGTGAAGATACCCTAACAAGCCCCTCGTAGAATTACTTTCCATAGTAACAAGTGATGATGAAATTTCAGCACACTATATAAATTTTTCCTTACCAAATTCCACCTACCAAAGGCGCTACACTCCCGGCAACGGGCGCCAGAAAAGAGTCTTGATGACCCACAAGTATAGGGGATCTATCATAGTCCTTCGGTAAGTAAGAGTGTCGAACCCAACGAGGAGCGTAAGGAAATGATAAGCGGTTTTCATCAAGGTATTCTCTGCAAGTCTTTGAAATAACTGGTAACAGATAGTTTTGTGATAAGGTAAATTGTAACGAGCAACAAGTAACAAAAGTAAATAAGGTGCAGCAAGGTGGCCCAATCCTTTTTGTAGCAAAGGACAAGCCGGAACAAACTCTTATAATAGGAAAAGCGCTCCCGAGGACACATGGGAATATCGTCAAGCTAGTTTTCATCACGTTCATATGATTCGTGTTCGGTACTTTGATAATTTGATATGTGGGTGGACCGGTGCTTGGGTGTTGTTCTTGCTTGCACAAGCATCCCACTTATGATTAACCTCTATTGCAAGCATCCGCAACTACAACAAAAGTATTAAGGTAAACCTAACAATAGCATGAAACATATGGATCCAAATCAGCCCTTACGAAGCAACGCATAAACTAGGGTTTAAGCTTACATCACTCTAGCAACCCATCATCTACTTATTACTTACCAATGCCTTCCTCTAGGCCCAAATTATGGTGAAGTGTTATGTAGTCGACGTTCACATAATACCACTAGAGGCTAGACAACATACATCTCATCAAAATGTCGAACGAATACCAAATTCACATGACTACTAATAGCAAGACTTCTCCCTTGTCCTCAGGAACAAATTTAACTACTCACAAAGCATATTCATGTTCATAATCAGAGGGGTATTAATATGCATAAAGGATCTGAACATATGATCTTCCACTAAATAAACCAACTGCATCAACTACAAGGAGTAATCAACACTACTAGCAACCTACTAGCACCAATCCCGGACTTGGAGACAAGAATTGGATACAAGAGATGAACTAGGGTTTGGAGATGAGATGGTGCTGATGAAGATGTTGATGGAGATTGCCCTCTCCGATGAGAGGAGCGTTGGTGATGATGATGACGATGATTTCCCTCCGGAGGGAAATGTCCCCTAGAATAGCTCACGGAGCCCTAGATTGGTTCCGCAAGGTTCCGCCTCGTGGCGGCGGAGTCTCGTCCCGAAAGGTTGCTTCCTATTTTTTTTCTCGTCGAAAGACTTCATATAGGAGAAGATGGGCATCGGAGAGCCACCAGGGGGCCCACGAGGTAAGGGGGCGCACCCCAGGGGGGGAGCCCCCCAACCTCGTGAGCAGGGTGTGGGTCCCCTGGCCTTCATCTTTGGCGACTATTTTTCTTTATTTATTTTAAGACATTCCGTGGAGTTTCAGGACTTTTGGAGTTGCGCAGAATAGGTCTCCAATATTTGCTCCTTTTCCAGCCCAGAATTCTAGCTGCGGCATTCTCCCTCTTCATGTAAACCTTGTAAAATAAGAGAGAATAGCCATAAGTATTGTGACATAACGTGAAATAACAACCCATAATGCAATAAATATCGATATAAAAGCATGATGCAAAATGGACGTATCAAGGAGTCCTTGTCTTGATCACCAAGTCTTGTGGAATCTTCCTCGTGTATGCATCGGCTATGCGAACTGGCCCATGCGTAAACGCCCATGGGGGTCCTCGGCCCAATCCAACTGATCGGGAGATGACGTGGTGAGTACCCCCTAGTCCTGGACACCGCCGTGTGACAAGAGTAACGATAATCGTAATAAAGATGAGAGCAGTAATATTGTAGCAAGTGTAATAGTGATGATAACAGTAGTAACTTAGCAGAAACAATATAAGATAAATTCGTAGGCATTGGATCGGTGACTTGTTGGATGATATTCATCATGTGACAGTTATAACCTAAGGCGATACGGCACTAGCTCCAGTTCATCGATATAATGTAGGCATGTATTCCGTAAATAGTCATACATGCTTTATTAAAAGAACTTGTCGACATCTTTTGTCCTACCCTCCCGTGGCAGCGGGTCCATATTGGAAACTAAGGGATATTAAGGCCTCCTTTTAATAGAGAACCGGAACAAAAGAATTAACACATAGTGAATACATGAACTCCTCAAACTACGGTCATCACCGGAGTGGGCCCGTTGTTGTCACTCTAGGGTTCTTGCGGATCATAACACGTAGTAGGTGACTATAACTTGCAAGATCGGATCTAAAACATGGATATAATGATGATAACATAAACGGTTCTGATCTGAGTTCATGGCACCCGGGCCCAAAGTGACAAGCATTAAGCATAGCAAAGTCATAGCAACATCAATCTAAGAACATAGTGGATACTAGGGATCAAGCCCTAACAAAACTAACTCGATTACATGAAGAATCTCATCAAAATCCTCACCGATCAACGAAACTACGAAGGAATTACTCACTCCCGGTGGGGAGCATCATGGAATTGGCGACGGAGAAGGGTTGGTGATAAGGAAGAATGAAGATCCCCCTCTCCGGATCCCCAAACGGACTCCAGCTCTGCCCTCCCGAGGAAGAACAGGGCTTGGCGGCGGCTTCGTCTCGTGGATCACGATAATTCTTTCTCCCTAATTTTTTACGGAAAATAGGAATTTATAAGCGCTTGCTTCAGTGGTCTCATGAGGCCATCAGGTGGGGACAACCCACCTCGGCGTGTTGTGGAGGGAGGCGCACCACGGTGGGTTGTGCCCACCTGTGCCCTCTCCGAAGGTCTTGGCTGTAAATTCTTATTTATTATATAAAATTCCTCGTGAAGTTTCGCTCCATTCCGAGAGAACTTTCATTTACGCACAAAAACAACACCATGGTAGTTCTGGCTGAAAACAAATGTCATCGAGGTTAGTTTCATTCAAATCACTCAAATTAGAGTCCAAAACAAGAGGAAAAGCGTTAGGAAAAGTAGATACGTTGGAGATGTATCAGGGGCCGACCCCCCTAGATGCATCTAGAGAGGGGGGCGGCTAGGAGGGGGAGACTTGCCCCCCAAGCAAGGTGGGAGGCGCCCCCTCCCGTAGGGTTTCCAACCCTAGGCGCCTTGGGCCCTTGAGGGGGCGCACCAGCCCACTAGGGGGATGGTTCCCTCCCATATTCAGCCCATTAAGTCCTCCGGGGCAGGTGATCCCACCCGGTGGACCCCCGGACACCTTTCGGTGGTCCCGGTACAATACCGATAACCCCCGAAACCATTCCGGCGATCGAAAACCGACTTCCCATATATAAATCTTCACTGCATGCCATTAGGAACTCCTCGTGACGTCCGGGATCTCATCCGGACTCCAAACAACCTTCGTAACCACATACAATTTCCCATAACAACTCTAGCGTCATTGAACCTTATGTGTAGACCCTACGGGTTCGGGAACCATGCGCATATGACCGAGACATCTCTCGGCCAATAACCAACAGCGGATCTGGATACCCATGTTGGCTCCCACATGTTCCACGATGATCTCATCGGATGAACCATGATGTCGGGGATTCAACCAATCCCTTATACAATTCCCTTTGTCCATTGGTATGTTACTTGCCCGAGATACGATCATCGGTATCCCCATACCTCGTTCAATCTCGTTACCGGCAAGTCTCTTTACTCGTTCTGTAACGCGTGATCCCGTGGCTAACTCCTTAGTCACATTGAGCTCATTATGATGATGCATTACCGAGTGGGCCCAGAGATACCTCTCCGTTACACGGAGTGACAAATCCCAGTCTCGATTCGTGCCAACCCAACAGACACTTTCGGAGATACCCGTAGTGCACCTTTATAGCCACCCAGTTACGTTGTGACGTTTGATACACCCAAAGCATTCCTACGGTATCCGGGAGTTGCACAATCTCATGTTCCAAGGAGATGATACTTGACATTAGAAAAGCTCTTAGCAAACGAACTACACGATCTTGTGCTATGCTTAGAACAGGGTCTTGTCCATCACATCATTCTCCTAATGATGTGATCCCGTTATCAACGACATCCAATGTCCATGGTCAGGAAACCATAACCATCTATTGATCAACGAGCTAGTCAACCAGAGGCTTACTAGGGACATGTTGTGGTCTATGTATTCACACATGTATTACGGTTTCCGGTTAATACAGTTATAGCATGAACAATAGACAATTGTCATGAACAAGCAAATAACCATTTTATTATTGCCTCTAGGGCATATTTCCAACAGTCTCCCACTTGCACTAGAGTCAATAATCTAGTTACATTGTGATTAATCAAACACCCATAGAGTTCTGGTGCTGATCATGTTTTGCTCTTGGAAGAGGTTTAGTCAACGGATCTGCGACATTCAGATCTGTATGCACTTTACAAATATCTATGTCTCCATCTTGAATATATTCATGAATGGAGTTGAAGCGACGCTTGATGTGCCTAGTCTTCTTGTAAAACACAGGCTCCTTGGCAAGGGCAATAGCTCCAGTGTTGTCATAGAAGAGAGTCATCGGGCCCGACGCATTGGGAATAACTCCTTGGTCAGTGATGAACTCCTTCATCCAGACTACTTCATGTGCTGCCTCCGAGGCAGCTATGTACTCCGCTTCACATGTAGATCCCGCCACGACGCTTTGCTTGCAAATCGCATGTCGATCGCCTCACCATTCAAAATGTACATATATCCGGGTTTGTGACTTGGAGTCATCCAGATCTGTGTCGAAGCTAGCATCGACATAACCCTTTATGACGAGCTCTTCATCACCTCCATAAACGAGAAACATATCCTTAGTCCTTTTCAGGTACTTCAGGATATTTTTGACCGATGTCTAGTGTTCCATACCGGGATCACTTTGGTACCTCCCTACCAAACTTATGGCAAGGTTCACATCAGGTCTATTACACAGCATGGCATACATAATAGAGCCTATGGCTGAGGCATAGAGAATGACACTCATCTTTTCTCTATCTTCTGCCGAGGTCGGGCATTGAGACGTGCTCAATCTCACACCTTGCAATACAGGCAAGGAACCCCTTCTTGGACTGATCCATATTGAACTTCTTCAATATCCTGTCAAGGTATGTGTTGTGTGAAAGACCAATGAGGCGTCTCGATCTATCTCTATAGATCTTGATGCCTAATATGTAAGCAGCTTCTCCAAGGTCCTTCATTGAAAAACAGTTATTCAAGTAGGCCTTTGTGCTTTCCAAAAGTTCTATATCATTTCCCATTAACAGTATGTCATCCACATACAATATGAGAAACGCAACAGAGCTCCCACTCACTTTCTTGTAAATACAAAGCTTCTCCATAAGTCTCAGATAAACCCAAACGCTTTGATCATTTCATCAAAGCGAATGTTCCAACTTCGAGATGCTTGCACCAGCCCATAGATGGAGCTACTGGAGATTGCATACCTTGTCAAGATTCTTAGGATCGACAAAACCTTCCGGTTGCATCATATACAATTCTTCCTTAAGGAAACCGTTAAGGAATGCCGTTTTGATGTCCATTTGCCAGATCTCATAATCATAGAATGCGGCAATTGCTTACATGATTCAGACGGTCTTCAGCTACGGGTGAGAAGGTCTCATCGTAGTCAACCCCTTGAACTTGTCGATAACCCTTATCGACAAGCCGATCCTTATTCTCTATTGCTAAAATTACCATCCGTTTTAGTCTTCTTCTTAAAGATCCACTTACTCTCTATGGCTTGCCGATCATTAGGCAAGTCTGTCAAAGTCCATACTTTGTTTTCATACATGGATCATATCTCAGATTTCATGGCTTCAAGCCATTTGTTGGAATCCGGGCCCGCCATCGCTTCTTCATAGTTCGAAGGTTCACCATTGTCTAACAACATGATTTCCACGACAGGGTTGCCGTACCACTCTGGTGCGGAACGTGTCCTTGTGGACCTATGAAGTTCAGTAGCAACTTGATTCGAAGTTTCATGATTATCATCATTAACTTCCTCTCTAGCCGGTGCAGGCACCACAGAAACATCTTCTTGAGCTGCGCTACT
The DNA here is from genome assembly GCA_021605145.1 of Aegilops bicornis. Taxonomy (NCBI): domain Eukaryota; kingdom Viridiplantae; phylum Streptophyta; class Magnoliopsida; order Poales; family Poaceae; genus Aegilops; species Aegilops bicornis. The sequence goes on along the minus strand of CM038670.1, from coordinate 133,445,590 downwards.
CTCCGGTTCAAGAGGGGGTACCTCGTCAAGTTCTACTTTCCTCCCACTTACTTCTTTCTCGAGAGAAACTCTTTCTCCAGAAAGGATCCATTCTTGGCAACAAAGATCTTGCCTTTGGATCTGAGGTAGAAGATATACCCAATAGTTTCCTTAGGGTATCCTATGAAGACGCATGCTACCTCTTGAGCACTGCGTTGGTTTTTCCCCGAAGAGGAAGGGATGATGCAGTAAAGTAGCGTAAGTATTTCCCTCAGTTTTTGAGAACCAAGGTATCAATCCAGTAGGAGACCACGCACAAGTCCCTCGTACCTACACAAAAACGATGGCAACTCGCAACCAACGCTTAGGGTTGTCAATCCCTTCACGGTCACTACTTTAGAGTGAGATCTGATAGAGATAATAAATAATATTTTTGGTATTATAGATAGATGCAAAGTAAAAAGTAAAAGGCAAAGTAAAACAAAGCAAGTAAATAAAGTGATATAGATTGATATGACGAGAATAGACCCGGGGGCCATAGGTTTCGCTAGTGGCTTCTCTCAAGAGCATAAGTATTCTACGGTGGATGAACAAATTACTGTTGAGCAATTGCTTAATTGAGCATAGTTATGAGTATATCTAGGCAATGATCATGTATATAGGCATCACGTCCAAAACAATTAGATCGAAACGATTCTGCATCTACTACTATTACTCCACTCATCGACCGCTATCCAGCATGCATCTAGAGTATTAAGTAAAGACAGTGTAACGCCGTAAGCAAGATGACATGATGTAGAGGGATAAATTCATGCAATATGATAAAAACCCCATCTTGTTATCCTCGATAGCAACAATACAATACGTGCCTTGCAACTCTTTACACATCGAGTAAGGACACCGCAAGATTGAACCCAAAGCTAATCACTTCTCCCATGGCAAGAACTACCAATCTAGTTGACCAAACCAAAAAGATAATTCAAAGAGACTTGCAAAGATAACTCAATCATACATGAAAGAATTCAGAGAAGAATCAAATATTTTCCATAGATAATCTTTGGATCATAAACCCACAATTCATGGGTCTCAACAAACACACACCGCAAAAAGAAGATTACATCGAATAGATCTCCACGAGAGAGGGGGAGATCATTGTATTGAGATCAAAAAGAGAGAAGAAGCCATCTAGCTAATAACTATAGACCAAGGTCTCAAATAAACTACTCACACTTCAACGGAGAGGCTATGATGATGTAGAAGCCCTCGTGATGACGGCCTCTCCGGTGGAGTTCCTAACAGCCCCAAGATGGGATCTCGTGGATCTGAAAGTTGCGGCGGTGGAATTAGGTTTTGGCTCCTGTTACGATCGATCGGGATACGAGGTATATATAGGAGGAAGGAGTACGTCGGTGGAGCTCAAGGGGCCCACGAGGTAGGGGGCACGCCCTAGGGGTGGGCGCGCCACCTACCTCGTGATCGCCTCCGGCTGCCTTGGCGAGGGTCCAAGTCTTGTGTCTTATTCGGGAAGAAAATCACGCTCTAAAAGGATTTTTCTGTTTGGACTCCGTTTGATATTCTCGCTTTCTTCGTGTCTTGAAAAAGGCAAAAAAGCAACAGTGCAGGTTGGGCCTCGGTTAATAGGTTAGTCCCAAAAATAATATAAAAGTGGAAAATAAAGCCCAATATAGTCCAAAGCGGTAGATAAAGTAGCATGGAGCAATCAAAAATTATAGATACGTTGGAGACGTATCGTGCACCCCCAAGCTTAATTCCTGCTCGTCCTCGAGTAGGTAAATGATAAAAAAGAATTTTTGATGCGGATTGATACTTTGGCATAATTTCAATGTGAATCCTCTTAATTGTGGTATGAATATTCAGATCCAAAAGATTCAAGACAAAAGTTCATATTGACATAAAAATAATGATACTTCAAGCATACTAACTAAGCAATTATGTCTTCTCAAAATAACATGGCCAAAGAAAGTTATCCCTACAAAATCATATAGTCTGGCTATGCTCCATCTTCCCCACAAAAAATATTTAAATCATGCACAAACCCGATGACAAGCCAAGCAATTGTTTCATACTTTAACATTTTCAAAACTTTTTCAATCTTCACGCAATACATGAGCGTGAGCCATGGATATAGCACTATATGTGGAATAGAACGGTGGTTGTGGAGAAGACAAAACGGAGAAGATAGTCTCACATCAACTAGGCGTATCAACGGGCTATGGAGATGCCCATCAATAGATATCAATGTGAGTGAGTAGGGATTGCCATGCAACGGATGCACTAGAGCTATATAAGTATGTGAAAGCTCAACAAAAGAGAATAAGTGGGTGTGCATCCAACTCGCTTGCTCACGAAGACCTAGGGCATTTGAGGAAGCCCATCATTGGAATATACAAGCCAAGTTCTATAATGAAAAAATTCCCACTAGTATATGAATGTGACAAAACGAGAGACTCTCTATCATGAAGATCTTGGTGCTATTTTGAAGCACAAGTGTGGTAAAAGGATAGTAACATTGTCCCTTCTCTCTTTTTCTCTCATATTTTTTTTACTTTTTATTTTTTTTATTTGGGCCTTTTCTCTTTTTTTTATGGCCTCTTTTTTTCGTCCAGAGTCTCATCCCGACTTGTGGGGGAATCATTGTCTCTATCATCCTTTCCTCACTAGGACAATGCTCTAATAATGATGATCATCACACTTTTATTTTCTTACAACTCAACAATTACAACTCGATTCTTAGAACAAAATATGACTCTATATGAATGCCTCGTGATGTGTAGGATATGCAATGAAACATGAGTGACATGTATGAAAGAATTATGAAAGGTGGCTTTGCCACAAATACGATGTCAACTACATGATCATGCTAGCAACATGACAATAATGGAGAGTGTCATAATAAACGGAACGGTGGAAAGTTGCATGGCAATATATCTCGGAATGGCTATGGAAATGCCATAATAGGTAGGTATGGTGGCTGTTTTGAGGAAGATATATGGTGGGTGTATGATACCGCTAAAAGTGCGGTATTAGAGAGGCTAGCAAAGGTGGAAGAATGGGAAAAAGTGCGATAATCCATGGACTCAACATTAGTCATAAAGAACTCATATACTTATTGCAAAAATCTAGAAGTTATCAAAGCAAAGTATTACGGCGCATGCTCCTAGGGGGATAGATTGGTAGGAAAAGACCATCGCTCGTCCCCGACCGCCACTCATAAGGAAGACAATCAATAAATAAATCATGCTCCGAGTTCATAACATAACGGTTCACTATATGTGCATGCTACGGGAATCACAAACTTCAACACAAGTATTCTTTAAATTCACAACTACTCAACTAGCATGACTCTAATATCACCATCTTCATATCTCAAAACAATTATCAAGCATCAAACTTTTCTTAGTATTCAACGCACTCAAAAGAAAGTTTCACATATCTTGAACACCAAGTATATTAACATTAAGCAAATTACCATGCTATTAAAGTCTCTCAAAATAATCTAAGTGAAGCATGAGAGATCAAATAGTTTCTTTAAAACAAATCCACCACCGTGTTTCTAAAAGATCTAAGTGAAGTACTAGAGCAAAAATTATCACGCTCAAAAGATATAAGTGAAGCACTATGAGCAAAACTATCAAGCTCAAAAGATATAAGTGAAGCACTAAGAGTATTCTAACAAATTCCAAATCAAGTATGGCTCTCTCAAAAGTTGTGTAAAGCAAGGATAATTGTGGTAAACTAACAAGCAAAGACACAAATAATACAAGACGCTCCAAGCAAAACACATGTCATGTTGGTGAATAAAAATATAGCTCCAAGTAAATTACCGATGGAAGTGGATTTAAAGAGGGGATGCCTTCCGGCATCCCCAAGCTTTGACTTTTGGTGTCCTTGGATTATCTTGGGGGTGCCATGGGCATCCCCAAGCTTAGGCTTTTGCCACTCCTTGTTCCATAATCCATCAAAGAATTCACCCAAAACTTGAAAACTTCACAACACAAAACTCAATAGAAATCTCGTGAGCTCCGTTATAGAAAGAAAACAAAAGACTACTTCAAGGTACTGTAATGAACTCATTATTTATTTATATTGGTGTTAAACCTACTGTATTCCAACTTATCTATGGTTTATAAACTAATTTACTAGCCATAGATTCATCAAAATAAGCAAACAACACACGAAAAACAGAATCTGTCAAAAACAGAACAGTCTGTAGCAATCTGTTACTAACGCAAACTTCTGGAACCCAAAAAATTCTACCAAACTTAGATGACCTAGAAAATTTATTTATTGAACAGCAGCAATTGGAATCAGTATTTTATCACGTTCTGGTGATTTTTAACAATTCGGGCACTGAGCACAAAGATTCTGGAAATTACAGCAAGATCAAATAACTATCATCCAAGAAGATCCAATAGGTCCAACTTGGCACAAACACTAATTAAAAGTTAAAGCCACATCTAAACAGAGGCTAGATGGATTATTTATTCATAAACAGAAGCAAAAACAAAAAACACAAAATAAAATTGGGTTGCCTCCCAACAAGCGCTATCGTTTAACGCCCCTACCTAGGCATAAAAACGAAGATAGATCTAGGTATTGCCATCTTTGATAGGCAATCCATAAGTAGCTCTCATGATAGATTCATATGGCAATTTTATTTTCTTTATAGGGAAGTGTTCCATACCCTTCTTTAAGGGAAATTGGAATCTAATATTTCCTTCCTTCATATCAATAATTGCACCAATCGTTCTAAGGAAAGGTCTACCAAGGATAATAGGACATGAAGGATTGCAATCTATGTCAAGAACTATAAAATCTACGGGCACATAATTCTTATTGGCAACAATAAGAACATCATTAATTCTTCCCATAAGCTTTTTAATAGTGGAATCCAAAAGATGCAAGTTTAGAGAGCAATCATCAAAATCACGGAAATCTAGCAAATCACATAAAGTTTTGGGGATAGTAGAGACGCTAGCACCAAAATCACACAAAGCATAAAATTCAAAATCTTTAATTTTAATTTTAATAGTGGGTTCCCACTCATCATAGAGTTTTCTGGGGATAGAAACTTTCAACTCAAGTTTTTCTTCGTAAGATTGCATCAAAGCATCAACAACATGTTCGGTAAAGGCCTTATTTTGACTATAAGCATGAGGAGAATCTAGCACGGATTGCAACAAGGAAATACAACTAGTCAAAGAGCAATTTTCATAATTAAATTCCTTGAGATCCAAAATAGTGGGTTTAGCAACACGGTTTTATTTATTTCAATCCCACTTTCATCAATTTCATCATCAAGATCTCGAAACTCCGAATTCTTAGAATGCCTTCTAGGTAAAGGAAGATAATCTTCAGATTCATCAAGATTCATATTGCAAAACAAAGATTTAATGGGGGACACATCAATAACTTTTAGATCTTCATCTTGATTTTCATAGGGATTGGAAGAACACGCTTTAATAAAGGCATCTTTGGAAGCACGCATCCTAGCGGTTCTTTCCTTGCACTCATCAATGGAAATTCTCATGGCTTTGAGAGACTCATTGATATCATGCTTAGGAGGAATAGATCTAAGCTTTAAAGAATCAATTTCAAGAGAAATTCTATCAACGTTCCTAGCCAAATCATCAACTTTAAGCAATTTCTCTTCAAGCAAAGCATTAAACTTTTTTTGCGAATTCATAAACTCTTTAACACTACTTTCAAATTCAGAAGGCATCTTATTAAAATTTCCATAAGAGTTGTTGTAGGAATTTCCATAATTATTAGAAGGATTACTAGGATAAGGCCTAGTATTAAAATTCCCTCTACGCTGCGTTGTTTCCAAAACTATTCCTACCAACAAAGTTCACATCCATAGATTCATTATTATTCTCAAGCAAGGTAGATAAAGGCATATCATTGGGATCAAGAGGAATATTTTAGGTGCAAACATCTTCATAAGTTCATCCATCTTTTCACTCAAAACATTGATTTCCTCTATAGCATGCACCTTTTTATTAGAAGATCTTCGATTGTGCCATTGAGAATAATTAGCCATAATATTATCAAGCAATTTGGTAGCATCCCCTAACGTAATTTCCATAAAAGTGCCTCTCATGCCGAATCTAAAAGATTTCTAGAAGCAAAATTCAATCCGGCATAAAAAATTTGTATGATCATCCATAAATTCAAACCATGAGTAGGGCAATTGCGAAGCATTAATTTCATTCTTTCCCAAGATTGGGCAACATGCTCATGATCAAGTTGTTTAAAATTCATGACATCGCTCCTAAGAGTGATAATCTTAGCGGGAGGAAAATACTTAGAGATAAAAGCATCTTTGCACTTGTTCCAAGAATCAATACTATTTTTAGGCAAAGATGAAAACCAAATTTTAGCACGCCCATCTCTAAGTGAAAACGAAAATAACTTCAATTTGACAATATTGTTATTCAGTATCTTTCTTCTTTGCATATCACCCAAATCAACAAAATTGTTTAGATGAGTAGCGGCATCTTCACTAGGAAGGCGGCGAATTGATCTTTCATAACAAGATTCAAGAAGCGGTATTGATTTCACAAGACTAAATCATTATTAAGAGGAGCAATCGGAGTACTAAGGAAATCATTATTATTGGTATTCGAGAAATCACACAATTTGGTATTATCTTGTGCCATGGCAACAAGTAATCCAACACACAAGCAAACAGAAAGGCAAAGGGAAAAAGGCAAACGGGAAAGAGAGGAGGAGATTAGGAAAGAGAGGGCAAATAAAACGGCAAGGGCGAAGTGGGGGAGAGGAAAACGAGAGGCAAATGGCAAATAATGTAATGCGAGAGATAGGGATTGCGATGGGTACTTGGTATGGTTGACTTGCTTGCGTGAGCCTCCCAACAACGGCGCCACAAATCCTTCTTGCTACCTCTTGAGCACTGCGTTGGTTTTTCCCTCAAGAGGAAGGGATGATGCAAGAAAGTAAGCGTAAGTATTTCCCTCAGCTTTTGAGAACCAAGGTATCAATCCAATAGGAGACCACACACAAGTCCCTCGTACCTACACAAAACGATAGCAACTCGCAACCAACGCTTAGGGGTTGTCAATCCCTTCACGTCACTTACGAGAGTGAGATCTGATAGAGATAATAAATAATATTTTTGGTATTTTTGATATAGATAGATGCAAAGTAAAAAGTAAAAGGCAAAGTAAAACAAAGCAAGTAAATAAAGTGATATAGATTGATATGACGAGAATAGACCCGGGGGCCATAGGTTTCACTAGTGGCTTCTCTCAAGAGCATAAGTATTCTACGGTGGGTGAACAAATTCATCGTTCAAAGAATTGTGTAATTGAGCATTGTTATTTGTATATCTAGGCATTGATCATTTATATAGGCATCACTTCAAAAACAAGTATATCAAAACGATTCTGCATCTACTACTACTACTCCACTCATCGACCGCTATCCAAAGATGCATCTAGAGTATTAAGTAAAGATGAGTAACGCCAGTAAGCAAGATGACATGATGTAGAGGATAAATTCATGCAATATGATAAAAACCCCATCTTGTTATCCTCGATGGCAACAATACAATACGTGCCTTGCAACTCTTTACATCCTTGAGTAAGGACACCGCAAGATTGAAGCCAAAGCTAAGCACTTTTCCCATGGAAAGAACTACCAATCTAGTTGGCCAAACCAAAAAGATAATTCGAAGAGACTTGCAAAGATAACTCAATCATACATAAAGGAATTCAGAGAAGAATCAAATATTTTCCATAGATAATACTGGATCATAAACCCACAATTCATCGTTCTCAACAAACACACCACAAAAAGAAGATTACATCGAGTAGATCTCCACGAGAGAGGGGGAGATCATTGTATTGAGATCCAAAAAGAGAGAAGAAGCCATCTAGCTAATAACTATGGACCAAGGTCTGAAATAAACTACTCACACTTCATCGGAGAGGCTATGATGATGTAGAAGCCCTCGTGATGACGGCCCTCTCGTGAACTCCTAACAAGCCCCAAGATGGGATCTCGTGGATACGTAAAGTTGCGGCGGTGGAATTAGGTTTTTGGCTCCTGTTACGATCGATCGGGGATACGTGAGGTATATATAGGAGGAAGGAGTACGTCGGTGGAGCTCGAGGCCCACGAGGTAGGGGCACGCCTGTGGTGGGCGCACCCCTACCTCGTGACCGCCTCCGGCGTTCCTTGGCGTAGGGTCCAAGTCTTCTGTGTCTTATTCAGGAAGAAAATCACGTTCCCAAAAGGATTTTTCTGTTTGGACTCCGTTTAATATTTTGTTTCTTCGAAACACTGAAAAAGGCAAAAAACGGCAATTCTGGGCTGGGCCTCCGGTTAATAGGTTAGTCCCAAAAATAATATAAAAGTGGAAAATAAAGCCCAATATAGTCCAAAACAGTAGATAAAGTAGCATGGAGCAATCAAAAATTATAGATACGTTGGAGACGTATCAACGCATTTTTCCGATTTGGGTTCGAGCTTTTCGAGTTGAAGTTTCTTGACATAAGCATCGCATCCCCAAATTTCAGAAACGACAGCTTAGGTTTCTTCCCAAACCATAATTCATATGGTGTCGTCTCAACGGATTTCGACGGAGCCCTATTTAAAGTGAATGCGGCAGTCTCTAAAGCATAGCCCCAAAATGAGAGCGGTAGATCGGTAAGAGACATCATAGATCACACCATAACCAATAGAGTGCGATTACGACGTTCGGACACACCATTACGCTGTGGTGTTCCAGGTGGCGTGAGTTGTGAAAAAATTCCACATTTCCTTAAGTGTGTGCCAAACTCGTGACTCAAGTATTCTCCTCCATGATCTGATCGTAAGACCTTTATTTTCCTGTCATGTTGATTCTCTACCTCGCTCTAAAATTCCTTGAACTTTTCAAAGGTCTCAGACTTGTATTTCATTAAGTAGACATACCAATATCTACTTAAGTCATTAGTGAGGGTGAGAACATAATGATAGCCACCGCGAGCCTCAACGCTCATTGGACTGCACACATCAGTATGTATGATTTCCAACAAATTGGTTGCTCGCTCCGTTGTTCCGGAGAACGGAGTCTTCGTCATTTTTCCCATGAGGCATGGTTCGCACGTGTCAAATGATTCATAATCAAGAGACTCCAAAATTCCATCTACATGGAGTTTCTTCATGCGTTTGACACCAATGTGACCAAGGCGGCAGTGCCACAATTATGTGGGACTATCATTATCAACATTACATCTTTTGGCATTCACACTATGAATATGTGCAACATCACGTTCAAGATTAACTAAAAATAAACCATTGACCAATGGGGCATGACCATAAAACATATCTCTCATATAAATAGAACAACCATTATTCTCGGATTTAAATGAGTAGCCATCTCGCATTAAACAAGATCCAGATACAATGTTCATGCTCAAAGCTAGCACTAAATAACAATTATAGAGGTTTAAAACTAATCCCGAAGGTAGATGTAGAGGTAGCGTGCCGACGGCGATCACATCGACCTTGGAACCATTCCCGACGCGCGTTGTCACCTCGTCCTTCGCCAGACTCCGCTTATTTCGCAACTCCTGTTTTGAGTTACAAATATTAGCAACCACGCTGGTATCAAATACCCAGGAGCTACTACGAGCATTGCCGGTCTTCTTATCCGCTAAGTACTTGGGGCATTCCGTTTCCAGTGACCATTTCCCTTGCAATAAAAGCACTGAGTCTCAGGCTTGGGTCCATTTTTGGCTTCTTCCCGGCAACTGGCTTACTGGGCACGGCAACTCCCTTCCCGTCCTTCTTGAAGTTCTTCTTACCTTTGCCTTTCTTGAAACTAGTGGTCTTATTCACCATCAATTCCTTTTCGATCTCCACCTTCGCTGATTTCAGCATTGAAAATAACTCAGGAATGGACTTCTCCATCCCTTGCATATTGTAGTTCATCACAAAGCTCTTTTAGCTAGGTGGAAGCGGCGGAGGATTCATCACATCGATCGAGTCATCCGGAAGATTAACTCCCAGGTGAGACAAGCGGTTGTGCAACCCAGACATTTTGAGTATATGCTCGCTAACAGAACTATTTTCCTCCATCTTACAACTGTAGAACTTGTCGGGACTTCATATATCTCGACCTGGGCATGAGCTTGGAAAACCATTTTCAGCTCTTGGAACATCTCATATGCTCCGTGTTGCTCAAAACGCTTTTGGAGCCCCGGTTCTAAGCTGTAAAGCATGCCACACTGAACCAGGGAGTAATCATCACTACGCGACTGCCAGGCGTTCATAACGTCTTGAGTTGCTGGGAAAAATGGGTGCATCACCTAGCGGTGCTTCAAGGACATATTCTTTCTTGGCAGCTATGAGGATGATCCTCAAGTTACGGACCCAGTCCGTATAGTTGCTTGATACGTCTTCAATGTATCTATAATTTTTTATTGTTCCATGCTATTATATTATCTGTTTGGGATGTTTAATGGGCTTTATTATGCGCTTTTATATTATTTTTGGGACTAACCTATTAACCGAAGGCCCAGTGCAATTTTTTTTGCCTATTTCAGTGTTTCTCAGAAAAGGAATATCAAACGCAATCCAAACGGAATAATGAAACCTTCGCGAGGATCATTTTTGGAACAAACGCAATCCATGAGACTTGGAGTGGACGTCAAGGAAGCAACAAGGTGGCCACGAGGTAGGAGGGCGCGCCCAGGGGGGTAGGCGCGCCCCCCACCCTCGTGGGCCCCTTGTGGCTCCACCGACCTACTTCTTTCGCCTATATATACTCATATACCCTGAAAACATTCAGGAGCACCACGAAAACCTATTTCCACCGCCGCAACCTTCTGTACCCGTGAGATCCCATCTTGGGTCCTTTTTCGGTGCTCCGCCGGAGGGGGAATCGATCACGGAGGGCTTCTGCATCAACACCATAGCCTCTCCGATGATGTGTGAGTAGTTTACCACAGACCTTCGGTCTCATAGTTATTAGCTAGATGAATTCTTCTCTCTCTTTGGATCTCAATACAAAGTTCTCCTCGATCTTCTTGGAGATCTATTCAATCTAATTCTTTTTGCGGTGTGTTTGTCATGATCCAATGAATTGTGGGTTTATGATCAAGATTATCTATGAACAATATTTGATTCTTCTCTGAATTCTTATATGCATGGTTCAATATCTTTGCAAGTCTCTTGAATTATCAGTTTGGTTTGGCCTACTAGATTGATCTTTCTTGCAACGGAGAAGTGCTTAGCTTTGGGTTCAATCTTGCGGTGTCCTTTCCCAGTGACAGAGGCTAGCAAAGGCACGTATTGTATTGTTGCCATCGAGGATAAAAAGATGGGGTTTGTATCATATTGCTTGAGTTTATCCCTCTACATCATGTCATCTTGCCTAATGCGCTACTCTGTTCTTATGAACTTAATACTCTAGATGCATGCTGGATAGCGGTCGATGTGTGGAGTAACAGTAGTAGATGCAGAATCGTTTTGGTTTACTTGTCACGGATGTGATGCCTATACACATGATCATGCCTAGATATTCTCATAACTATGCACTTTTCTATCAATTGCTCGATAGTAATTTGTTCACCCACCGTAGATTATGCTATCTTGAGAGAAGCCACTAGTGAAACCTATGGCCCCCGGGTCTATCTTCCATCATATTATTTTCCTATCAATTTGCTATTTTTACCGCCGTTTATTTTGCAATCTTTATTTTTCAATCTATACAACAAAAAATACCAAAAATAGTTATCTTATTATCTTTATCAGATCTCAATTTTGCAAGTGGCCGTGAAGGGACTGACAACCCCTTTATCGCATTGGTTGCAAGGTTCTTGATTGTTTGTGCACGTCTGAGGGATTTGGCGTGTAGTGTCCTCTTGGATTGATACCTTGGTTCTCAAAAACTGAGGGAAATACTTACGCTACTTTGCTGCATCACCCTTTCCTCTTCAAGGGAAAACCAACGCATGCTCAAGAGGTAGCAAGGAGGATTTCTGGCATCGTTGCCGGGGAGGTTTACGCCAAGTCAAGTCAAGATCTGATCTCCCTCCAACGTGCGGATTTCTGGCGCCGTTGCCCGGGAGATCTACGCACAAGTCAAGACATACCAAGTACCCATCACAAACTCTTCTCCCTCGCATTACATTATTTTCCATTTGCCTCTCGTTTTCCTCTCCCCCACTTCACCTTTGCCGTTTTATTCGCCCTCTTTTTCCGTCCGTCTCTTTTCGCTTGCTTCTTGTGTGCTTGTGTGTTGGATTGTTTGTCCCGATGGCTCAAGACAATACTAAATTGTGTGATTTTTCCAATACCAACAACAATGATTTTATTAGCACTCCGATTGCTCCTATTACCGATGCTAAATCTTGTGAAATTAGTGCTGCTTTGTTGAATCTTGTTATGAAAGATCAGTTTTCTGGCCTTCCTATTGAAGATGCCGCTACCCATCTAAACAACTTTGTTGATTTGTGCGATATGCAAAAGAAGAAAGACGTGGATAATGATATTGTTAAATTCAAGCTATTTCGGTTTTCGCTTAGAGATCGTGCTAAAACTTGGTTCTCTTCTTTGCCTAAAAATAGTATTGATTCATGGAATAAGTGCAAAGATGCTTTTATCTCTAAGTATTTTCCTTCCTCTAAGATCATCTCTCTTAGAAATGGTATTATGAATTTTAAGCAACCTGATTATGAGCATGTTGCACAATCTTGGGAGAGGATGAAATTAATGATACGTAATTGACCTACACATGGTTTGAATTTATGGATGATTATATAAAAAATTTATGCCGGATTGAATTTTGCTTCTAGAAATCTTTTAGATTCGGCCGCGGGAGGCACTTTTATGGAAATCACTTTAGGAGAAGCTACTAAACACCTAGATAATATTATGGTTAATTATTATCAATGGCACACCAAAAGATCTACTAGTAAAAAGGTTCATGCGATAGAAGAGATTAATGTTTTGAGTGGAAAGATGGATGAACTTATGAAATTGTTTGCTAATAAGAGTATTTCTTCTGATCCTAATGATATGTCTTTGCCTACTTTGATTGAGAATAATAATGAATCTATGGATGTGAATTTTGTTGGTAGGAACAATTTTGGTAACAACATGTATAGAGGAAACTTTAATTCTAGGTCGTTCCCTAGTAATTCTCTAACAGTTATGGTAATTCCTACAACAACTCTTATGAAAATTTTAATAATATGCCTTCTGATTTTTAGACTAGTGTTAAAGAATTTATGATTTCACAAAAGAATATCAATGCCTTGCTTGAAGAAAAATTGCCTAAGATTGATGTGTTGGCTAGGAACGTGGATAGAATTTCTCTTGATGTTGATTCTTTGAAACTTAGATCTATTGCACCTAAGCATGATATCAATGAGTCTCTCAAATCTATGAGAATTTCTATTGATGAGTGCAAAGAAAGAACTGCTAGGATGCGTGCTAAAAAAGATTGCTTTATGAAAGCATGTTCTTCTAGTTTTAATGATAATAATGATGAAGATCTAAAAGTGATTGATGTGTCTTCTATTAAATCTTTGTTTTCCAATACGAATCTTGATAAAGATGGGACTGGAGATGAGTCAACTTTAGTTAAAAGGCGTCCCAATGATTCGGAGTTTTTAGATCTTGATGCAAAAATTGGTAAAAATGGGATTGAAGAGGTCAAAACTTTAGATAGCAATGAACCCACTATTTTTGATTTCAAGGAATTTAATTATGATAATTGTTCTTTAATAGATTGTATTTCCTTGTTGCAATTCGTGTTAAATTCTCCTCATGCTTATAGTCAAAATAAAGCTTTTACCAAACATGTCGTTGATGCTTTAATGCAATCTTATGAAGAGAAACTTGAATTAGAAGTCTCTATCCCTAGAAAACTTTATGATGAGTGGGAACCTAATATTAAAATTAAGATTAAAGATCATGAATGCTATGCTTTGTGTGATTTGGGTGCTAGTGTTTCCACGATTCCAAAAACTTTGTGTGATGTGATAGGTTTCCGTGAATTTGATGATTGTTCTTTAAATTTGCATCTTGCGGATTCCACCATTAAATTTGCATCTTGTGTGATGTGATAGGTTGTCCTCATGCTTATAGTCAAAATAAAGCTTTTATGTAACATCCCAAATTTTCAATTTGGAATGTTATACATAGGTCATCTATGCATATCATATTTTATTGCATCTTCATTCCGCAACCCTCGAAAATCCTAAGCAACTCAAGGACCCTCGGAGAGAGTTGGGGATTTTTCAATTTTCATATTTGATTTCTGTCAAATATTGAGAATGAGGATTTTTGATTTTAATTATTTTCTCTCCAGAAAATATTTCATATTAAAAATAAATGAGGGACATAATATGACTTCTCCAAAATAATTGAAATATTGGAGGAAAAATGTTAAAATCATTATTTGGATTTTATTTGATTTTATTTTGAATTTTATTTGCCCTAGAAAAATTTGCACGCTTTTAGAAATTGCATTTTAGGGCCAAGTAAATGTTCATTTTGTTCTAAATATTTTATTTAGACGGTGAAAATATATTTTGGTATTTTTAGATTTTTATTTTATTTTATAGGAGTTTTTCCGTCGGTAAATTATTTAAAACTCATACCGACCGGGGGCGAAGCTTCCGGAAAGGTGTCGCCAACCCAGCTGTCAAGGCGTCCTGCTACAGTGGCTTGTCACCGTGGTCCGACTCGGAGGAGTCCGAGCCGGACTCCGCCTCCGCCCGCCACCTTGCCCTCCTTCAAGCCGCCACCCCGCACTTTATATCCCCCCGTCGCCACCACCACCCACCACCACCACCACCGCCCGCCGAGCCGGAGCCCCGCCGCCCCACGCCACCCCGCCTCGCCGGAGGTATCCGCCGGATCCGAGACCGCCGGTTTTTTTTTAAAAAAACCGTTTCGTTTTTTTTAGAAACCCTAGTTGTGTTTTTTATTTAGATCGGTTTATTTCTTCGGCTTATTTGTTTAGCGAGCGTTCGCTCGTTCGTTCGTTTTAACGAACGTATTCTTCGTTTAAATTCAGTTAACGAACGTTCGTTCGTTACACTGTTCGTCGTTTTCTTTTTATCGGATTTATTCCGCGATTTTCCCGATCGTGATTTCTGATCCGATGTTCAAACTAGTTTAACTTTTCGCTCGTTTATCGGAATCAGGCAATTCAAGCGCCTGGAGTTTCATCTCGAAACTCTCTTTCCGAATAACCAACTCAAACAAGTTTTTGACTTTGTAAAAATTTGACCCTAGTTCAGATTAGTAAACGGATCTTATTGTTTTCGTCGTTTGAGTTTCGTTGCTCGATTTGGTTTGATTCTTTTTGCGAACCGGAGTTCTTAAGTTGAACTTTCTGGTCAAACCCTTGGGAGTTACTTCTACATTATGCTTATATTGCCATGCTATGCTCGTAGACGTGGTTCGGGTTTGAGTGTATTCCATGACAGATGTGAGATTATTAATTAATGGTTCAACTTAAGGTGGCAACTTTAATACACATCCGGGTGGATTGAGGCACTGGGAACCCAGTGGTGTCTGCTTTTTGAAATCCCGGGGTACCCGTGTGTGATCTTCCTATGGACCGCCACCCAGGCTCAAAGGGAACTGAGTTTATTCATGCTAGAAACTTCCGTGTGCAGCCACAAGCTATTATGGGCTCTAGCATAGTTGAGTAAATTACGTGAAGCTCTTGAGCATGTGTAGATCACAGGTAGTGGGTTTTGTAGGTTTGGTATGGTCTACGGAGTAGAGAGTTAATGTTTCGAAAGATCGTGTCTCGGCCATCCATTTCTCAAACACCATGTAGTCACGAGAAATCAACGGAGGCGATCGAGTCTTGTGGAGAAAAGTGCGCAAACCTCTACAGAGTGTACAATCTAATCATGGTTAGCCGTGTCCCCGGTTATGGACAATTCTGAGTATCTACTACTTGAGTATTCACATGTATCTCATCACTCTTAATTAATATTGTTGGGATGTTAATTACCTTAATTGGGAGTGAGTTGGGGTTTACCTTCTCAATGATGTTTCAACCACCATGATAGTTAAAATAAAATTTATTCCTTTGTTGTAGGGAAAAAATTGGCTTTCCGCAAAACTATAACCATAGAGCTTTCCACCAGCCAAATATTGCATGTAGTGATAGTATTATTCTTGCTCTACTGTGTTATCTTGCCAACATATTCCATGTGCTGACCCGTTTTCGGGCTGCAACGTATTATGTTGCAGAATTTTTAGACGAGGAGTAAGGTTCGATAGGTCGTTGCCGTGCAGCTCAGTTATGCCGTTGGAGTTGATGGACTCACTTTATCTTCCAAGCCTTCCGCGGTTATCGCATTAGATGGCCTTAAGCCATATTATTGTAATAAGTTCTCTTTTGATACTTTCGATGTAATAAGTGTGTGATTGCTACTCTGTTATAAATCCTTCGAGTATCATGGTGTGCCAAGATTACCGATCCAGGGATGACACGGAAGCAGAGACTTGACCATCTCGAGGTCGGGTCGCTACAAGATGGTATCGAGCACATCACTTGAGTGTAGGACACGACCACTAAGATAAACCATAGGTCACTCTTCTCTACTTATTTCTGACTCCTCTCCATTTTCCACTCCTTAGGATGACGGAGATGAAGAACAAGTTTGCACAACCGGATGAAGACACACCTTTTGGACGCCATTGAAGGAAGTCACTAGGTACTTGAACATTGAGATACCAAGCTTCACCGGGACGTACAACGCCACCCTACCAGAAGAGGAACGCTGGATGATTCAAGTACAAGTTCCAGGAAGGACGTTCTCACCAACTTCTAAGCCCATAGAGTTTTCTTTCGAAGCACCCACCTGGAGTCTTGGCAAGAGTATGGCAGCTCACATTACCATGGGACGTATTGGAGAAGTATACAACAGGGAGCTTAAGGACACCATCTACCAAATATGTGGGCGCCGAGACGAGCAATGGGAAGTAATCAGCACCGGAAGGATAGATCCATTGCAGATTTCATCCAGGAATTAAACCAGCACATTCGACGTCAGGAGAACCAGATGTGCGCAGACATGATGGAGTTGAAGAAGGCGAAGACCAGGATCATTGAGCTGGAGGAAGAACTCAAGTTTACACGCGATGGATATGAGGAGGAAATCAAGACACTACTGGAGAAGAACGACGATCTAGTCAAGAAGATCGGAGTATTCATGGGAGGATCACCACCGGAAGAAGAGGAAGAAGATCCCACTTGCCCGGATAACTACATCATCATCGTCGACACCGATTCCGATCCAAGTGATGATGACTACGAAGATGAAGCTGGAGCTGACATCATGGAGTCTTCCACCGATCAAAATTTTTAGATGACCACCATATATTAGTAGTATACCCCATGTAACTAGTAGTAGTTGAGCACTTTTGCGATAGTCCTAGATCGTTTGTATGCCCTTGCTTGATTGATTGAGTGAAATGATTGTGTTTGTCTCATGTGCATATGGGTAGTGCTTTCTCATTAGACCTCTTTCTATTCTAATCTCTCCCTCTAAACCCATCGGATGCCTCGAGACGTCACACCGGTTTTGCTTTCCCACCGGAGCTCACCCGGTTGATCCAAAGAGAAAATACCTTGATGCAGTTGCTAGTTCGTAACTGTGGCAACAACAACAACAACAACAACCCACCGAGATGAATAACTTAGCCTGCTTCGAGACTACAACCGCGGTGTTTTCCGGTAGCACCGAGCCGATAGTTCTTGATGATTGGCTCGCCGTATTGGAAGGAGTTAACCACCGCAGGATGCACGGATCTCGAGAAGGTGCGCTTTGCCGCACATCAATTGGATGGACCAGCAGCCGCATGGTGGAGAATTACACGACTACTTTTCCTATAGCCAATGTCACTTGGGACCTATTTCAACAAGCTTTTCGCACGGCCCATGTCTCAACTAGAGCCATGCAGATGAAGAAGCATGAGTTCCGCAACTTACGCCAGGAACCGCATCGCGTGGCCCAAAGACGTGAATGAGTTTAGCAAGTTATCACGCTATGTCCCTGATGATGTGGCCACAGATGCCGCGAAGCAGGAGAAGTTTATGGAAGGGCTGAATGATGAGATGAGTATGCAGTTGATGCTGGCAACTTTCAACAACTACAATGAGTTGGTAGACAAAGCCCTAATGATTGAAGGAAAGCAGCAGCAAATTGAGAGCCGTAAGAAGAAGTATGGACAAGGGAAGTACAACTCAGGAGCTCACCAGAAGCCTCGCTTAACCCCGAACTCGGGAGGACTTGTTCATAACCATGGAGGCCATAACCACACTGGAGGAGGTTCGCATAACCACAATGGTGCGAAGAATGGGAATGGGAACGGAGTTAATAACAATCAGAACCGCTCTAACCCATCTACACCCGCCAAAAGAGACCTAAGTCAAATCACTTGCTATAAGTGCGGGAAGACAGGGCACTATGCCAATGATTGCCCTGAAGGGAGGAATGGAAATGGAAATGGGAGCGCTGGGAAGAAACCTAATCCATTCAACAAAGGACAAGTGAACCACGTTAACGTGGAGGAAGTTGAAGTAGCGACGGGGCAGCGGTAAAAGGTAAGTTTTTGGTTAAGTCATTTACCGCTCTTGTTCTTTTTGATACTGGTGCATCGCATTCATACATATCAAGGGGATTTGTGGATAAGTTTAAGTTACCAACCCAGACCCTTAGGACCCCTCTTTTAGTGAGCTCGCCTGGAGCAGAGTACATGGCTAGCCGATGGTGCAATCAGATACCCCTAACCATTGGCACACATGTTTTTCTGTCCGACCTAATCATCTTGGAGTAGCAAGGATTGGATGTGATATTAGGTATCGACTGGATGTCGAAGTATGGAGGAAGCATTGACTGTGCTAGCAAATCAATTTACCTTACCAACCCGGAGGGACAAAGGATTAAGTATGTATCTAGGCATGTGCTTAATAGGAGCCAAGTGAATGCCCTCACGGGAGTTGTTCAGAGGAAGTGCACGTAGTAAAGACTTTCGGATGTTTTTCCGGAGGAGTTACGGGCATGCCACCGAATCGAGACATCGAGTTCTGATAGAGTTATTGCGGTATAGGGCCAATATCCAAGAGACCCTATCGGATGCCCGCAAATGATCCGGAGGAAATTAAGAAGCGATCAAGGAGTTATTGGAGAAAGGTTACATTCAAGAAGTTCATCACCTTGGGGAGCACCCATACTTTTGGTCGAGAAGAAGGATAAATCCACGAGGATGGTTGTTGATTACCGAGCCTTGAGCGAAGTAACGATAAAGAACAAGTATCCCTTACCGATGATCAATGATCTGTTTGATCGATTGCAAGGAGCTAAGGTGTTTTCGAAGATCGACCTACGATCAGGGATATCATCGATTGAAGATTCGAGAGAAGGATATACCAAAGACAGCATTCACCACGCGTTACGGATTATATGAGTATCACGGTCATGTCGTTTGGGTGACTAACGCCCGGCCTATTTCATGAGCATGATGAACAAGGTGTTCATGGAGTATTTGGACAAGTTTTTTGTGGTGTTTATTGATGATATTATGGTATACTCGAAGAACGAAGAGGAGCATAAGGAGCATTTGCGTTTGGTTCTCGAGAAACTCAGGGAACACCAGTTATATGCCAAATTCAGTAAGTGCGAATTTTGGTTGAAGGAAGTTGGATTTCTTGGGCATGTTATATCAGGAGAAGGTATAGCAAGAGATCCCAATGAAGGTTCGATCAATCACCGAATGGTTGGCACCCACTTTTGGCGAGATCCAGCTTTCCTTGGACTCGCAGGATACTACGGAGATTCATTGATAATTTTTCCAAGATTGCTAAGCCAATGACTGAATTGCTAAAGAAGGATACTAAGTTCAAATGGATGGAAGATTGCGAGGCAAGTTTTCAGGAGTTGAAGAAACGTTTGACTACAGCCCAGTGCTAACATTGCAGAGATATACATAAGGAGTTCCAAGTGTATTGTGACGCCTCACACTTGGGGAATTTGGGATGTCAATGTCTTATGCAGACGGAAAGGTTGTTTCATATGCCTCACGACAATCAAGCCTCATGAGTTAAACTATGCCACTCATGATTTGGAGCTAGCAATGTAGTGCACGCATTGAAGACTTGGAGACACTATCTTATTGGAAACCGTTGTGATGTGTACACGGATCATAAGAGTTTGAAGTACATTTTCACACGAAGGAGTTGAACCTAAGGCGAGGAGATGGTTGGAACTTATAAAGGATTACGCATGAAGCTACACTATCATCCGGGAAAGGCCAATGTCAGAGCGTACGCTTTGAGCCGGAAGAGTTATGCTAACATCCTTGAAAGTAAAGGATTGCCGAAGGAGTTAGCAGAGGATATCATGGAACTTCGGTTGGAAATTGTTCCACGAGGTTTCATTGTGACAATGGAGGTTCATTGTACATTGTTGGACAAGATTCGAGAAGCTCAGAAGGAGGACAAAGAGATTGCTGAGATAAAAGAGAAGATGAGCAAAGATAAAGCCAAAGGTTTTCGCGAGGATGAGCACGATACCTTGTGGTTTGAGGACCGAGTTTATGTGCCCAATAACCCAGAGATCAGGAAGTTAATACTTCAAGAGGCCCATGACTCACCATACTCGATACACCCCAGAAACACCAAGATGTATTTGGATTTGAAGGAACGTTTCTGGTGGACTGGTATGAAGAAGGATATTGCCGAGTATGTAGCCGTATGTGATGTATGTCAGAGAGTGAAGGAAGAGCATCGAAGCCGGCGGGACTATTACGGCCTATGCCGATACCGAATGGAAGTGGGATAAACTTGGCATGGACTTTATCACCGGATTACCCGAACCAAAGCAGGATATGACTCAATATGGGTAGTAGTGGATCGTTTGACCAAAGTAGCTCACTTCATCGGTGAAAACAACTTATACAAGTGCAAAGTTGGCCAAGATATATATGTCCAGGATCGTATGTACGCATGGAGTTCGAGGACCATTCTATCGATAGAGGAACACAATTTACTTCAAAATTTTGGCATCGGCTACACGGACTTTGGGTACCAGATTGGAGTTCGATGCCGCTTTCCACCCGCAGATGGATGGATGCATGAGAGAGTCAATCAGATTACGGAGGACATGTTGAGAGCGTGTGCGCTAGATTATGGATCTAGTTGGGATGACAATTTGCCTTTACGCAGAATTTTCAGACAACAATAGCTACCGAGCCGCTTTGAAGATGGCACTTTGTTTGAAGCTCTGTATGGGCGCAGATGTAGAACACCTACGATGTGGGATGAGGTAGGAGACCGTCGATTGTTCGGACCAGATTTGATTAAAGTAGCGAGAGGAGAAAGTTAAACTGATCCGAGATGCATTAAAGATTGCTCGATCCAGGCGGAAAGAGCTATGCTGATTCAAAACATAAGGAAGTAACCTATGAAATTGGAGATGAGCCTATCTCATGAGTATCACCCTTGAGGGAGTAAAGCGTTTTGGAGTTAAGGGAAAACTAGCCCGAGATTTGTAGGACTGCACTGTGTTTTGGAGCGGATGGGAGAAGTTGCCTACAATTTGGAGTTACTCAAGGATTGTCGGGAGTTCACGATGTGTTTCATGTATCGCGGTGAAGAAGTGTCATCTTTGAGATGGCCGATATACCGTTAAGAATCTGAAAGGTGCCGGAGGCGATTCGGTTGGATAGTAATCGACCTATGAGGAGAAGCCAAGAAAGATCCTTGACTTTGACAGGAGTCACTTTCATGATAAGGTTATCAAGTTTTGCAAAGTTCAATTGGAGCCACCATACCGAGGAGGAAGCCACACGGGAACGAGAAGATGATATTCGCAAGGACCACCGCACCTATTTTCTAGCCAACCCGAATCTCGAGGGTAGATTCATCTTAAGGGTAGGTTTGTAACATCCCAAATTTTCAATTTCGAATGTTATACATAGGTCATCTATGCATATCATATTTTATTGCATCTTCATTCCAAGAACCCTCGAAAATCCGAAGCAACCCAAGGACCCTCTGAGAGAGTTGGGGATTTTTCAATTTTCATATTTGATTTATGTCAAATATTGAGAATTAGTATTTCTGATTTTAATAATTTTCTCTCCGGAAAATATTTCATATTAAAAATAAATGAGGGGAGATAATATGACTTCTCCAAAATAATTGAAATATTGGAGGAAAAATGTTAAAATCATTATTTGGATTTTATTTGATTTTATTTTGAATTTTATTTGCCCTAGAAAAATTTGCACGGTTTTAAAATTGCATTTTAGGGGCCCGATAAATGTTCATTTTGTTCTAAATATTTTATTTAGGCGGTGAAAATTTATTTTGGTATTTTTAGATTTTTATTTTATTTTATAGGAGTTTTTCCGTTCATGAAATTATTTAACCCAGCCCTTGGCATGGCGGCCAGCCGAGCTGGCCGCCCAACCTCATGCCGCCTCCTCTTGCCTTGTATCTGCTTGACCGACTCGGAGGAGTCCGAGCGGACTCACCTCCGCCGCTTGCCCTCCCTCCAAGCCGCCACCGCCCCCTTTATATAACCCCACGAGCCCGAGCCCGAGCCCCGCCCGCCCCATGCCACCCGCCTGCCGAGGTATCCGCCGGATCCGAGACCGCGGTTTTTTTAAAAAACCGTTTCGTTTTTTAAAAAAAACCCTAGTTGCGTTTTTTATTTAGATCGGTTTATTTCTTTGGTTTATTTGTTTAGCGAGCGTTCGCTCGTTCGTTCGTTTTAACGAACGTATTCTTCGTTTAAATTCAGTTAACGAACGTTCGTTCGAAACACTCTTCGTCGTTTTCTTTTTATCGGATTTATTCCGCGATTTTCCCGATCGCGATTTCTGATCCGATGTTCAAACTAGTTTAACTTTTCGCTCGTTTATCGGAATCAGGCGATTCAAGCGCCTGGAGTTTCATCTCGAAACCCTCTTTCCGAATAACCAACTCAAACAAGTTTTTGACTCTGTAAAAATTTGACCCTAGTTCAGATTAGTAAACGGGTCTTATTCTTTTCATTGTTTGAGTTTCGTTTTCGATTTGGTTTGATTCTTTTGCGAATCGGAGTTCTTAAGTTGAACTTTCTGATCAACCTCTTTTAGTTGGAGTTTTTCTTGTGCATCTTTGCCTGTTGCTTATGTATGCTATTGTTTGCTTGCGATAGAATTCCCGGAGTGCGAAGCGTGTTACTACGAGTCTCTAGGATTCACGGATCGTCTGCAAGGCAAGTAACCCTTTGATCATACTCTTTCATACCCAGTTTTTATGCATTAGTTCCAATCCTCAAACATTGCATGATTAGGATGTCATTAACTTGTGGGTTGGGAAGTAGTAGTTGAGGTAGAACCTATTGCCTGTTACTATCAAACCCTTGGGAGTTACTTCTACGTTATGCTTATATTGCCATGCTATGCTCAGAGACGTGGTTCGGGTTTGAGTGTTTTCCATGACAGATGTGAGATTATTAATTAATGGTTCAACTTAAGGTGGCAACTTTAATACACATCTGGGTGGATTGAGGCACCTGGGGAACCCAGTGTCGTCTGTTTTTTTTTTTTTGAAATCCCGGGGTACCCGTGTGATCTTCCTATGGACCGCCACCCAGGCTCAAACGGAACTGAGTTTATTCATGCTAGAAACTTCCGTGTGCAGCCACAAGCTATTATGGGCTCTAGCATAGTTGAGTAAGTTACGTGAAGCTCTTGAAGAGGTAGATCGGCGGTAGTGGGTTTTGTAGGTTTGGTATGGTCTACCCGAGTAGAGAGTTAATGTTTACGAAGATCGTGTCTCGGTCATCCGCTTCTCAAACACCATGTAGTGCGAGAAATCAACGGAGGCGATCGAGTCTTGTGGGGAAAAGTGCATAAACCTCTACAGAGTGTACAATCTAATCATGGTTAGCCGTGTCCCGGTTATGGACAATTACGAGTATCTAGTACTTGAGTATTCACATGTATCTCATCACTCTTAATTAATATTGCTGGGATGTTAGTTACCTTAATTGGGATTGAGTTGGGGTTTACCTTCTCAATGATGTTTCAACCACCATGATAGTTAAAATAAAATTTATTCCTTTGTTGTAGGGAAAAAATTGGCTTTCCGCAAAACTATAACCATAGAGCTTTCCACCAGCCAAATATTGCATGTAGTGATAGTATTATTCTTGCCCTACTGTGTTATATTGCCAGCATATTCCATGTGCTGACCCGTTTTCAGGCTGCAACGTATTATGTTGCAGACTTTTCAGACGAGGAGTAAGGTTCGATAGGTCGTTGCCGTGCAGCTCAGTTATGCCGTTGGAGTTGATGGACTCACTTTATCTTCCAAGCCTTCCGTTGTTATCGCATTAGATGGCCTTAAGCCATATTATTGTAAAAGTTCTCTTTTGAAACATTCGATGTAATAACTGTGTGATTGCTACTCTGTTATAAATCCTTCGAGTACTGTGTGTGTCAGCATTACCGATCCAGGGATGACACGGAAGCACAGAGACTTGACCATCTGAGGTCGGGTCACTACAAAACCAAACATATCGTTGATGCTTTAATGCAATCTTATGAAGAGAAACATGAATTAGAAGTCTCTATCCCTAGAAAACTTTATGATGAGTGGGAACCTAATATTAAAATTAAGATTAAAGATCATGAATGCTATGCTTTGTGTGATTTGGGTGCTAGTGTTTCCACGATTCCAAAAACTTTGTGTGATGTGATAGGTTTCCGTGAATTTGATGATTGTTCTTTAAATTTGCATCTCGCGGATTCCACCATTAAGAAACCTATGGGAACGATTAATGATGTTCTTATTGTTGCAAATACGAATTATGTGCCCATAGATTTCATTGTTCTTGAAGTAGATTGCAATCCTACATGTCCTATTATTCTTGGTAGACCCTTCCTTAGAAGAATTGGTGCAATTATTGATATGAAAGAAGGAAATATTAGATTCCAATTTCTGTTAAGGAAAGTCATGGAACACTTTCCTAGGAAGAAAATTAAATTACCTTATGAATCCATTATGAGAGCCACTTATGGATTGCATACCAAAGATGACAATACCTAGATCTATTCTTGTTTTTATGGCTACCTAGGGGCGTTAAACAATAGCGCTTGTTGGGAGGCAACCCAATTTTATTTTATTTTCTTGCTTTTTGTTTCTATTTAGTAATAAATAATTCATCTAGCTTCTGTTTAGATGTGTTTTTATGTTTTAATTAGTGTTTGTGCCAAGTAGAACCAATAGGATCTTCTTGGGTGATAGTTATTTGATCTTGCTGAAAAAGACAGAAACTTTGCGCTCACGAAAATAATTGTTAAAATTCACCAGAACGTGATAAATTGCCAATTTGTTTTGAAGTAGATCAATATAGAAATTATCCAGGTTTTCCTAGTTTTTCAGAATTTTTGGAGTTCCAGAAGTATTCAAACAAATCTGATTGCTACATACTGTTCTGTTTTTGACAGATTCTGTTTTTCGTGTGTTGTTTGCTTATTTTGATGAATCCATGGCTAGTATCGGGGGGTGTGAACCATAGACTAACGGAGCTCATGAGATTTTCTGTTGAGTTTTGTGTTGTGAAGTTTTCAAGTTTTTGGGTAAAGATTTGATGGATTTTGGAATAGGGAGTGGCAAGAGCCTAAGCTTGGGGATTCCCAAGGCACCCCAAGGTAAAATTCAAGTATAACCAAAAGCCTAAGCTTGGGTATGCCCCGGAAGGCATCCCCTCTTTCGTCTTCGTCTATCGGTAACTTTACTTGAGGCTATATTTTTATTCACCACATGATATGTGGTTTTCTTGGAGCGTCTTGTATGATTTGAGTCTTTGATTTTTAGTTTACCACAATCATCCTTGCTGTACACACATTTTGGAGAGACACACATGAATCAGAATTTATTAGAATACTCTATGTGCTTCACTTATATACTTTGAGCTAGATAATTTTGCTCTAGTGCTTCGCTTATATCTTTTTAGAGCACGGTGGTGGTTTTATTTTATAGAAATTATTGATTTCTCATGCTTCACTTATAATATTTTGAGTGTCTTATAGAACAGCATGGTAATTTGCTTTGGCTATAAAATTAGTCCTAATATGATGAGCATCTAAGATGGGTACAATAAAAACTATCATATAAAGTGCATTGAATACTATGAGAAGTTTGATTCTTTATGATTATTTTGAGATATAAAGATGGTGATATTAGAGTCATGCTAGTTGAGTAGTTGTGAATTTGAGAAATACTTGTTCTAAAGTTTGTGATTCCCGTAGCATGCACGTATGGTGAACCGTTATGTGATGAAGTCGGAGCATGATTTATTTATTGATTGTCTTCCTTATGAGTGGCGGTCGAGGACGAGCGATGGTCTTTTCCTACCATCTATCCCCCTAGGAGCATGCACGTAGTACTTCATTTCGATAACTAATAGATTTTTGCAATAAGTACGTGAGTTCTTTATGACTAATGTTGAGTCCATCGATTATACGCACTCTCACCCTTCCACCATTGCTAGTTTCTCTAATACCGCACACCTTTCGCCAGTATCATACACCCACCATATACCTTCCTCAAAACAGCCACCATACCTACCTATTATGGCATTTCCATAGCCATTCCAAGATATATTGCCATGCAACTTACCACCATTCCATTTGTTATGACACGTCTCATAATTGGCATATTGCCTTGCATGATCATGTAGTGACATCATATTTGTGGCAAAGCCACCTTTATAATTCTTTCATACATGTCACTCTTGATTCATTGCACATCCCGTTACACCGCCGGAGGCATTCACATAGAGTCATATTTGGTTCTAAGTATTGAGTTGTAATTCTTGAGTTGTAAGTAAATAAAAGTGTGATGATCATCATTATTAGAGCATTGTCCCAAGTGAGGAAAGGATGATGGAGACTATGATTCCCCCACAAGTCAGGATGAGACTCCGGACGAAAAGAAAAAAAGAGGCCATAAAAAAAGAGAAAAAGGCCCAAAAAAATGAGAGACAAAGAGAGAAGGGACGATGTTACTATCCTTTTACCACACTTGTGCTTCAAAGTAGCACCGTGATCTTCATGATAGAGAGTCTTCTATGTTGTCACTTTCATTTACTAGTGGGAATTTTATATTATAGAACTTGGCTTGTATATTCCAATGATGGGCTTCCTCAAAATGCCCAAGGTCTTCGTGAGCAAGCGAGTTGGATGCACACTCACTTAGTTTCTTTTGTTGAGCTTTCATACACTTATAGCTCTAGTGCATCCGTTGCATGGCAATCCCTACTCACTCACATTGATATCTATTGATGGGCATCTCCATAGCCCGTTGATCGCCTAGTTGATGTGAGACTATCTTCTCCTTTTGTCTTCTCCACAACCACCATTCTATTCCACATATAGTACTATGTCCATGGCTCACGCTCATGTATTGCGTGAAAATTGAAAAAGTTTGAGAACATCAAAAGTATGAAACAATGGCTTGGCTTGTCATCGGGGTTGTGCATGATTTAAATATTTTGTGTGATGAAGATAGAGCATAGCCAGACTATATGATTTTGTACGGATTACTTTCTTTGGCCATGTTATTTCGAGAAGACATGATTGCTTTGTTAGTATGCTTGTAGTATTATTATTTTTATGTCAATATTAAACTTTTGTCTTGAATCTTTCGGATCTGAACATTCATGCCACAATAAAGAAAATTACATTGAGAATTATGCTAGGTAGCATTCCACATCAAAAATTCTGTTTTTATCATTTACCTACTCGAGAACGAGTAGGAATTAAGCTTGGGGATGCTTGATACGTCTTCAACATATCTATAATTTTTTATTGTTCCATCCTATTATATTATCTATTTGGGATGTTTAATGGGCTTTATTATGCACTTTTATATTATTTTTGGGACTAACCTATTAACCGAAGGCCCAAAGTGCAAATTGTTGTTTTTGCCTATTTGGTGTTTCGCAGAAAAGGAATATCAAACGGAATCCAAACGGAATGAAACCTTCGCGAGGTTCATTTTTGGAACAAACGCAATCCAGGAGACTTGGAGTGGACGTCAAGGAAGCAACGAGGCGGCCACGAGGTAGGAGGGCACGCCCAGGGGGGTAGGCTCGCCCCCACCCTCGTGGGTCCCTCGTGGCTCCACCGACCTACTTCTTTCGCCTATATATACTCATATAATCTGAAAACATCCAGGAGCACAACGAAACCCTATTTCCACCGCTACAACCTTCTGTACCCGTGAGATCCCATCTTGGGGCCTTTTCCGGCGCTCCGCCGGAGGGGGAATCGATCACGGAGGGCTTCTACATCAACACCATAGCCTCTCCGATGATGTGTGAGTAGTTTACCACAGACCTTCGGTTCCATAGTTATTAGCTAGATGGCTTCTGCTCTCTCTTTGGATCTCAATACATAGTTCTCCTTGATCTTCTTGGAGATCTATTCGATGTAATTCTTTTTGCGGTGTGTTTGTCGAGATCCGATGAATTATGGGTTTATGATCAAGATTATCTATGAACAATATTTGATTCTTCTCTGAATTCTTATATGCATGATTTAATATCTTTGCAAGTCTCTTCGAATTATCAGTTTGGTTTGGCCTACTAGATTGATCTTTCTTGCAATGGGAGAAGTGCTTAGTTTTGGGTTCAATCTTGCGGTGTCCTTTCCGGATGACAAAGACGGGCAAAGAAGGCACGTATTGTATTGTTGCCATCGAGGATAAAAAGATGGGGTTTATATCATATTGCTTGAGTTTATCCCTCTACATCATGTCATCTTGCCTAATGTGTTACTCTGTTCTTATGAACTTAATACTCTAGATGCATGCTGGATAGCGGTCGATGTGTGGAGTAATAGTAGTAGATGCAGAATTGTTTCGGTGTAGTTGTGACAGACGTGGTGCCTATATACATGATCATGCCTAGATATTCTCATAACTATGCACTTTTCTATCAATTGCTCGGCAGTAATTTGTTCACCCACCGTAGATTATGCTATCTTGAGAGAAGCCACTAGTGAAACCTATGGCCCCCGGATCTGTCTTCCATCATATTATTTTTCTATCAATTTGCTATTTTTACTGCCGTTTATTTTGCAATCTTTACTTTTCAATCTATACAACAAAAAATACCAAAAATATTTATCTTATTATCTTTATCAGATCTCACTTTTGCAAGTGGCCGTGAAGGGACTGACAACCCCTTTATCGTGTTGGTTGCAAGGTTCTTGATTGTTTGTGCAGGTACGAGGGATTTGCGTGTAGTCTCCTATTGGATTGATACATTGGTTGCCAAAAACTGAGGGAAATACTTACGCTACTTTGCTGCATCACCCTTTCCTCTTCAAGGGAAAACGAATGCATGCTCAAGAGGTAGCATTGCTACCATCGTCTTTCAGCTTGGTTTTCTCTAGGAACGCGTCGAAGTTGAGGGCAACATTAGTGTGGGTCATTTGATCCACAAGACATATTGTAAAGATATTTTAGACTAAGTTCATGACAATTAAGTTCATCTAATCAAATTATTTAATGAACTCCCACTGAGATAGACATCCCTCTAGTCATCTAAGTGATACATGATCCAAATCGACTAGGCCGTGTCCGATCATTACGTGAGACGGACTAGTCATCAATGGTGAACATCTCCATGTTGATCGCATCTACTATACGACTCATGTTCGACCTTTCGGTCTCTCGTGTTCCGAGGCCATGTCTGTACATGCTAGGCTCGTCAAGTCACCCTAAGTGTTTCACATGTGTAAATCCGGCTTACACCCGTTGTATGCGAACGTTAGAATCTATCACACCCGATCTTCACGTGGTGCTTGAAACAACGAACCCGCATAGCGGTGCACGGTTGGTGCAGATTAGAGAGAACACATTTCTTGAAATTTTAGTGAGGATCATCTTATTTATGCTACCGTCGTTCTAAGCAAATAAGATGTAAACATGACAAACATCACATGCAAATCAGTGACATGATATGGCCAATATCATCTTGCGCCTTTGATCTCCATATTCAAGGCGCGGCATGATCACCTTTGTCACCGGGATGACATCGTCATCTCCATCATCGTGTCTTCATGAAGTTGTCTCGCCAACTATTACTTCTACCACTATGGCTAACGGTTAGCAATGAAGTAAAGTAATTATATGGCGTTTACATTGACTCGCAGGTCATACAATAAACTAAGACAACTCCTATGGCTCCTACCGGTTGTGATACTTATCGACATGCAAGTCGTGATTCCTATTACAAGAACATGATCAATCTCATACATCACATATACCATTCATCACATCCTTTTGGCCATATCACATCACATAGCATACCCTGCAAAAACAAGTTAGGCGTCTTCTAATTGTTGTTGCATGTTTTACGTGCCTGCTATGGGTTTCTAGCAAGAAGGTTTCTTACCTATGCAAAATCCACAACAGTGATGTGCCAATTGCTATTTACCCTTCATAAGGACCCTCTTCACCGAATCCGATCCGACTAAAGTGGGAGAGACAGACACCTGCTAGCCACCTTATGCATCAAGTGCATGTCAGTCGGTGGAACCAGTCTCACGTAAGCGTACGTGTAAGGTCGGTCCAAGCCGCTTCATCCCACAATGCCGCTGAATCAAGATAAGAGTAGTAACGGTGAGCAAATTGACCAAATCATCGCCCACAACTACTTTGTGTTCTACTCGTGCATAGAATCTACGCATAGACCTAGCTCATGATGCCACTATTGGGGAACGTAGTAATAATTCAAAAAAAATCCTACGTGTCACCAAGATCAATCTAGGAGAAGCTAGCAACGAGAGAGAGGGAGTGCATCTTCATACCCTTGAAGATCGCTAAGCGGAAGCGTTACAAGAACGCGGTTGATGGAGTTGTACTCGCGACGATTCAAATCGCAGAAGATCCGATCTAGCGTAAGCGGACGGGCGCCTCCGCGTTCAACACACGTACGACCGGGGACGTCTCCTCCTTCTTGATCCAGCAAGGGAGAGGAGAAGTTGAGGGAGAGCTTCAGGCGACGCGATGGCGTGGTGGTGGAGCTTGCGGTTCTCCTGCTTCACCAAGCACTACGGAGGAGGAGGTGTTGGAGGAGGGAGGGGCTGCGCCAGGTGAAGGGGTGTGGCTGCCCTCCCACCCCCCACTATTTATAGGGGGAAGGGAAGAGGGGGTCGGCCACCCTAGATGCATCTAGAGGGGGGGGCAGGAGGGGGAGACTTCCCCCCCAAGCAAGGTGGGAGGCGCCCCCTCCCCTAGGGTTTCCAACGCTAGGCGCCTTGGGCCCTTCGGGGGGGGGGGGGCGCACCAGCCCACTAGGGGGCTGGTTCCCTCCCATATTAATCCCATTAAGTCCTCCAGGGTAGGTGGCCCCACCCGGTGGACCCCCGGACACCTTTCGGTGGTCCCGGTACAATACCGATAACCCCCGAAACCATTCCGGCGACTGAAACTGGACTACCCATATATAAATCTTCACCCCCGAACAATTCAGGAACTCCTCGTGACATCCGGGATCTCATATGGGACTCCGAACAACCTTCGGTAACCACATACAATTTTTCATAACAACTCTAGCATCACCGAACCTTAAGTGTGTAGATTCTACGGGTTCGGGAACCATGCAGACATGACCGAGACATCTCTCCGGCCAATAACCAACAGCAGGATCTGGATACCCATGTTAGCTCCCACATGTTCCACGATGATCTCATCGGATGAACCATGATGTCGGGGATTCAATCAATCCCGTGTAAAATTCCCTTTGTCCATCGGTATGTTACTTGCCCGAGATTCGATCGTCGGTATCCCCATACCTCGTTCAATCTCAAGCACGGCAAGTATCTTTACTCGTTAAATAACGCATGATCCCGTGGCTAACTCCTTAGTGACATTGAGCTCATTATGATGATGCATTACCGAGTGGGCCCAGATACCTCTCCGTCATAAAGAGTGACAAATCCGGTCTCGATTCGTGCCAACCCAACAGACACTTTCGGAGATACCCGTAGTGCAACTTTATAGCCACCCAGTTACGTTGTGGTGTTTGATACACCCAAAGCATTCCTACGGTATCCGAGAGTTGCACAATCTCATGGTCCAAGGAAATGATACTTGACATTAGAAAATCAATTAGCAAACGAACTCACGATCATGTGCTATGCTTAGGATTGGGTCTTGTCCATCACATCATTCTCCTAATGATGTGATCCCGTTGTCAATGACATCCAATGTGCATGGTCAGGAAACCACAAACATCTATTGATCAACGAGCTAGTCAACTAGAGGCTTACTAGGGACATGTTGTGGTCTATGTATTCACACATATATTACGGTTTCTGGTTAATACAATTATAGCATGAACAATACACAATATCATGAACAAGGAAATATAATAATAACCATTTTATTATTGCCTCTAGGGCATATTTCCAACATTACGATGGGTGAACAAATTACTGCCGAGCAATTGATAGACAAGCGCAAAGTTATGACGATATCTAAGGCAATGATCATGAATATAGGCATCACATCCGTATCAAGTAGACCGACTCCTGCCTACATCTACTACTATTACTCCACACATCAATCGACTCCTACCTGCATCTAGAGTATTAAGTTCATAAGAACAGAGTAACGCATTAAGTAAGATGACATGATGTAGCGGGATAAACTCAAGCAACATGATGAAAACCCCATCTTGTTATCCTCGATGGCAACAATAGAATACGTGTCGGTTCCCCTTCTGTCACTAGGATCGAGCACCGCAAGATTGAACCCAAAGCTAAGCACTTCCCCCATTGCAAGAAAAACCAATCTAGTTGGCCAAACCAAATTGATAGTTCGAAGAGACATGCAAAGATATCAAATCATGCATATAAGAATTCAGAGGGGATTCAAATAATATTCATAGATAAGCTGATCATAAATCCACAATTCATCAGTTCTCGGCAAACACACCGCAAAAGAGTATTACATCGAATAGATCTCCAAGAACATCGAGGAGAACATGGTATTGAGAATCAATGAGAGAGAAGAAGCCATCTAGCTACTAGCTATGGACCCGTAGGTCTGTGGTAAACTACTCACACTTCATTGGAGAGGCAATGGTGTTGATTTAGAAGCCCTCCGTGATCGAACCCCCCTCGGGCAGGATGCTAGAAAAGGACCCTAGATGGGATCTCATGGGTACATAAGGTTGCGGCGATGGAAAAGTGGTTTCGTGGCTCCCCTGGAAGGTTTTGGGATATTTGAGAATATATAGGCGGAAGAAATAGGTCGGTGGAGTCACGAGGGGCCCACAAGGGTGGGGGCGCGCCCTACCCCCCTGGGCGCGCCTCCCGACCTTGTGGCCACCTTGTGGCTTTCCTGACATGCACTACAAGCCCTCTGGATGTCTTCTGGTCCAAGAAAAATCATCACGAAAGTTTCATTCTGTTTGGACTCCGTTTGTTATTCCTTTTCTGCGAAACTCTAAAACAAGGGAAAAAACAGGAACTGGCAGTGGGCTCTAGGTTAATAGGCTAGTCCCAAAAATCATATAAAATAGCATATTAATGCATATAAAACATCCAAAACAGATAATATAATAGCATGGAACAATAAAAAAATTATAGATACGTTGGAGACGTATCAAGCATCCCCAGGCTTAATTCCTGCTCGTGCTCGAGTAGGGAAATGATAAAAACAGAATTTTTGATGTGGAATGCTACCTAACGTATTTATCCATGTAATTCTCTTTATTGTGGCATGAATGTGCAGATCCGTATGATTCAAAACAAAAGTTTAATATTGACATAAAAACAATAATACTTCAAGCATACTAACAAAATAATTATGTCTTCTCAAAATAACATGGCCAAAGAAAGCTTATCCCTACAAAATCATATAGTCTGGTTATGCTCCATCTTCATCACACAAAACATTGAAGTCATGCACAACCCTGATGACAATTCGAGCAATTGTTTCATACTTTTGACGTTCTCAAACTTTTTCAACTTTCACGCAATACATGAGCGTGAGCCATGGACATAGCACTATAGGTGGAATAGAAGGTGGTTGTGGAGAAGACAAAAAGAAGGATATAGTCTCACATCAACTAGGCGTATCAATGGGCTATGGAGATGCCCATCAATAGATATCAATGTGAGTGAGTAGGGATTGCCATGCAACGGATGCACTAGAGCCATAAGTTTATGAAAGCTCAAAAAGAAAACTAAGTGGGTGTGCATCCAACTCGCTTGGTCACGAACACCTAGCGCAATTTGAGGAAGCCCATCATTGGAATATACAAGCCAAGTTCTATAATGAAAAATTCCCACTAGTATATGAAAGTGATATCACAGGAGACACTCTATCATTAAGGTCATGGTGCTACTTTGAAGCACAAGTGTGGTAAAAAGGATAGTAGCATTGCCCCTTCTCTCTTTTCTATCATTTTTTTATTTGGGCCTTCTCTTATTTTTTTGGTCTCTTTTTTTTAGTCTGGAGACTCAACCCGATTTGTGGGGGTATCATAGTCTCCATCATCCTTTCCTCATATGGGACAATGCTCTAATAATGAAGATCATCACACTTTTATTTACTTACAACTGAAAATTTACAACTCGATACTAGAACAAATATGACTCTATGTGAATGCCTCCGGCGGTGTACCGGGATGTGCAATGAATCAAGAGCGACATGTATAAAAAATGATGAACGGTGGCTTTGCCACAAATACGATGTCAACTACATGATCATGCAAAGCAATATGACAATGATAATGCGTGTCATAATAAACGGAATGGTGGAAAGTTGCATGGCAATATATCTCGGAATGACTATGGAAATGCCATAATAGGTAGGTATGGTGTCTGTTTTGAGGAAGGTATATTGCGGGTGTATGGTACTGGCGAAAGTTGCGTGGTACTAGAGAGGCTAGCAATGGCAGAAAGGTGAGAGTGCATATAATCCATGGACTCAACATTAGTCATAAAGAACTCACATACTTATTGCAAAAATCTATTAGTCATCGGAACAAAGTACTATGCGCATGCTCCTAGGGGGATAGATTGGTAGGAAAAGACCATCGCTCGTCCCTGACCGCCACTCATAAGGAAGACAATCAATAAATAAATCATGCTCCGACTTCATCACATAACCGCTCACCATAATGCATGCTACGGGAATCACAAACTTTAACACAAGTATTTCTCAAATTCACAACTACTCACTAGCATGATTCTAATATCACCATCTTCACATCTCAAAACAATCATAAGGAATCAAACTTCTCATAGTATTCAATGCACTCTATATGAAAGTTTTTATTATATCCTTCTTGGATGCCTATCATATTAGGACTAATTTTATAACCAAAGCAAATTACCATGCTGTTTTAAAGACTCCCAAAATAATATAAGTGAAGTGCAAGAGTTCATACATTTCTCTAAAATAAAACCACCGTCGTGCTCTAAAAAGATACAAGTGAAGCACTAGAGCAAATTTGCCTAGCTCAAAAGATATAAGTGAAGCACATAGAGTATTCTAATAAATCACGATTCATGCGTGTCTCTCTCAAAAGGTGTGTACAGTAAGGATGATTGTGGCAAACTAAAAAGCAAAGACTCAAATTATACAAGACGCTCCAAGAAAAACACATAGCATGTGGTGAATAAAAATATAACATTAAGTAAAGTTACCGATAGACGAAGACGAAAGAGGGGAATGCCTTCCCGGGGCATCCCCAAGCTTAGGCTCTTGGTTATCCTTGAATATTACCTTGGGGTGCCTTGGGCATCCCCAAGCTTAGGCTCTTGACACTCCTTATTCCATAGTCCATCCAATCCTTACCCAAAACTTGAAAACTTCACAACACAAAACTTAACAGAAAATCTCGTAAGCTCCGTTAGTATAAGAAAATAAATCACCACTTGTGGTACTGTTGTGAACTCATACTTTAATTATATTGGTGTAATTTCTACTGTACTCAAATTTTTCCTTGGTTCATACCCCCCGATACTAGCCATAGATGCATCAAAATAAGCAAACAACACGCGAAAAACAGAATTTGTCAGAAACATAACAGCCTGTAGTAATCTAGATAGTTCGCATACTTCTGTTACTCCAAAAAATCCTAAAAATTTAGGAAAATAGGGGAAATTTGTATAAAAAACTACTGTAAAAAATTCATAATTTTATCACGCTCCTGTGATTTTAAACAATTCTGGGACTGAGCGCAAAAGTTTCTGTTTTTTTAGCAAGATCAAATCAACTATTACCGTAAGCTATCCCAAAGGTCTTATTTGGCACAACCACTAATTAAAACACAAAACCACATCTAACGAGAGGCTAGATGAATTATTTAATGCAAACAGAACCTAAAAGACAAAAACAAAAATAAAGTTGGGTTGCCTCCCAACAAGCGCTATGGTTTAACGCCCTTAGCTAGGCATAAAACACGAATAGATCTAAGTGTTATCATCTTTGGCATGCAATCCATAAGTGACCCTCATAATAGATTCACAAGGCAATTTAATTTTCTTTCTTGGGAATTGTTCCATGCCTTTTCTTAACGGAAATTAAAATCTAATGTTTCCTTCTTTCATATCAATAATTGCACCAATCGTTCTAAGAAAAGGTCTACCAAGAATAATAGGACATGTAGGATTGCAATCTATATCAAGAACAATGAACCCTACGGGCACATAATTACTATTTTCAACAATAAGAACATCATTAATTCTTCCCATAGGTTTCTTAATAGTGGAATCCGCAAGATGCAAATTTAAAGAACAATCATCAAATTCACGGAAACCTAACACATTACATAAAGTTTTTGGAATCATGGAAACACTAGCACCCAAATCACACAAAGCATGGCATTCATAATCTTTAATCTTAATCTTAATAGTAGGTTCCCACTCATCATAAAGTTTTCTAGGGATAGAAACTTCCAATTCAAGCTTTTCTTCGAAAGATTTCATCATAGCATCAACGAGATATGTTTAGTAAAGGCTTTGTTTTGATTATAAGCATGATGATAATTCAACATGGATTGCAACAAGGAAATACAATCTATTAAAGAACAATTATCATAATTAAATTCCTTGAAATCCAAAATAGAGGGTTCATTGCTACTTAAAGTTTTGACCTCTCCAATCCCACTTTTATCAATTTTTGCATCAAGATCTAAAAACTCCGAATCATTGGGGCACCTTTTAACTAAAGTTGACTCATCTCCAGTCTCATCTTTATCAAGATTTACATTGGAAAACAAAGATTCAATAGGAGTCACATCAATCACTTTAAGATCTTCATCATTATTTTCACGGAATCTAGAAGAACACGCTTTTACAAACCAATCTTTTTTAGCACGCATCTTAGCGGTTCTTTATTTGCACTCATCAAGGGAAATTCTCATGGCTTTGAGGGACTCATTGATATCATGCTTAGGTGGAATAGATCTAAGTTTCAAAGAATCAACATCAAGAGAAATTATATCCATGTTCCTAGCCAAATCATCAATCTTAAGCAATTTTTCTTCAATCAAAGCATTGAAATTCTTTTGTGAACTTATAAATTCTTTAACACTATTCTCAAAATCAGAGGGCATCTTATTATAATTTGCATAATAAGTGTTGTAGGAATTACCATAATTATTAGAGGAATTACTAGGAAACGACCTAGGATTAAAATTACCTCTTTACGCGTTATTACAAAAATTGTTCCTACCAACAAAATTGTAGCGACCAGACCTCAAACAGTCGATCTCTCGTGCTCGGTGTCATCCACGGATCAAGAATGTCGACACCACACAGTACTCGGAGGATTTATAACAGAGTAGCAACCACACACTTATTGCAATCGAATGTCTCAAGAGAGAGCTTAATAAAGTAAATATGGCTTAAGGCCATCTAAATACGATAACAGCGGAAGCCTTGGAATAATAAGCGAGTCCATCAACTCCAACGGCATCACTGAGTATAGAACCACGACCTAAGCACCTTACTGTCGTAAATGCGAAAAGTCTGCAACATGAAACGTTGCAGCAAAACGGTCAAAGACATGGAATATCTTTGGCAATGTAACACATAGAGAGATAATGGAATAAGCTATACTACATGCATATATGGCTGGTGGAAAGCTCTATGGTTACAGTTTTTGCGAAAAGCCAATTTTTCCCTACTGCAAAGGAATAAATTTATTTAACTATCAAGGTGGTTGTGAAACATTGAGAATGGTTGATAACATTCTCAATCTCAATTAAAGGTACTCATTAAAACCCAACAATATTAATTAAAAGTAACATGATGAGATTCACATGATATCCAAGTACTAGATACTCAAGATGTCCATAACCGGGGACACGGCTAACCATGATTAGTTTATACATTCTGCAGAGGTTTAGCACTTTTCCCCACAAGACTCGATCGCCTCCGCTTGATTTCACTACAAGGTGTTTGAGAAGCGGATGACGAGACATAGTCTTTCGAAGTGCTAGCACCTTACATGTGGGTAGACCGTACCACCTACAACCCCTACATCTGCTAGCCTACCCGTAAGAGTTCGCACAACTTAATCAACTATGCCAAAGCCCATAATGGCTTGTGGCTGCACATCAAGTTTCTAGTATGAATAATCTCATGATCCCTTTGAGCTGGGTGGCGGTCAATCAAGAAATACAGGAAAATCCTCGATAGAAACCAGGTGCCTCAATCCACCCAGATGTGTGTTTAAGTTGCCACCTTAAATAAACCATTAATTAACAATCTCACATCTGTCATGGATACACTCACCCAATCCACGTCTACTAGCATAGCATGGCAATAAGCAAACGTAGAAGTAACTCCCAAGGGTTTGATAATAAACAGGTAATAGGTACTACCTCAACTACTTCCCATCCCACAATTTAATTAGATCCTAATCATGCAGTGTTTGAGGATAGATCTAATGCATAAAACTGGGTAGTAGAAAAGGTATGATCAAAGTGTTACTTGCCTTGCTGATGATCCGCGAAACCTAGAGACTCGAAGTAACGGTAGCGCACTCGGGTATTCTATCGCAGACAAACAAACAAGCATACAATAAGTACTCATCTAATGCACAGGTAAAACTCAAATAGATCTAACCAGATAGTTCAACTTAAAAACTCCGGTTTGCAAAAAGAATCAAATCAAACGAAGCAACGAAAATCAAACGGCGGAAGAAAACAGCTTCGTTTTATTAATCTGGATATAGGTCAAATTTTACAGAAACAAAAACTTGTTTAAGTAGATTATTCGGAAAGAGGATTTCGAGACGAAACTCTAGGCGCTTGAATCGCCTGATTCCGATAAACGAGCGAAAAGTTATACTAAAACGAAAATCGGATCTGGAATCGTGTTCAGAAAAATCGCGAATTAAATCCGAGAAAAGAAAAAAAACGACGAACAGATTCATTTAAACAAAC
Organism: Aegilops bicornis; assembly: GCA_021605145.1. Taxonomy (NCBI): domain Eukaryota; kingdom Viridiplantae; phylum Streptophyta; class Magnoliopsida; order Poales; family Poaceae; genus Aegilops; species Aegilops bicornis. The sequence goes on along the minus strand of CM038670.1, from coordinate 133,406,120 downwards.
TAACGAACGAACGTTCGTTAATTAGCCTAAACCGAAAAAAAATAATAAAAAAACGAAAAAAAATAATAAAACCGAAAAAAAACCGAAGAAAAACCGCTCGGTTTTTTAAAAAACCGGCGGAACACGAGGCGGCGGTAAGCGAACTCCGAGGCTCACGTGTGGCCATGAGTCTCAAGGCGGCAGCGTGGCGGCTAGGGTTTCGGGCGGCAGGGCGCCGGGGTGGGCTGGGGCGCCGGGTGGCTATTTATATAAGCGCCCGAGCGGTGTCCCGCAGTGCCCGTAAGGCGGTTCACTTTTTTTAAAAAATAATAATTACGCTCGAAAAAAACAAAAGAAATACTAAACGGACTCCAAAAATCCCGAAATAAATTTTCCCCGGCTTTTAAAATCAAGCCGAATTTAATGAACATTTATTTGGGGCCTAGATGCAATTTTGAAAAACGCGCATTTTTCCTAAATTCAAATAAAAAGGCGAAAAACTCCAAAATAAAATCTTATTTGATTTTATTATTAAATCTTCATTATTTCTTTATTTTGGGAAAGTCATTTTATTCCCTCTCTCATATTTTTGTAATAGAAATAATTGAAGATAAAATAAATAAAACCGAATGATCCCTTTTTCAAAATTTGAGAAAACTCAAATATGAAAATAACGAAATCCCCAACTCTCTCCGTGGGTCCTTGAGTTGCGTAGAATTTCTAGGATCGAGCAAGAATGCAGCGAAAAAATATGATATGCAATGATGCTCTATGTATAACATTTCAAATTGGAAATTTGGGATGTTACAAACCTACCCCCTTAAGATGAATCTCGCCCTCGAGATTCGGGTTGGCTAGAAAATAGGTGAGGGTGGTCCTTAAGCAAATCTTCCTCTCGCTCCCAGGTGGCTTCATCCTCAATGTGGTGGCTCCACTGAACTTTGCAAAACTTGATAACCTTGTTGCGAGTAACTCGACTGGCAAACTCCAGAATCTTAACTGGTTTCTCCTCGTAGGTCAAATCATCATTCAACTGAATCGCTTCTAGTGGCACAATATCTCCCAATGGTATATCAGCCATCTCTGCGTGACACTTCTTCAACTGAGAAACATGAAACACATCATGAACACTTGACAATCCTTCGGGTAGTTCCAATTTATACGCAACTTCTCCCATGCGTTCCAAAACACGATAAGGTCCTACAAATCGGGGCGCTAACTTTCCTTTAACACCAAAACGCTTAATTCCTCAAGTGGCGATACTCGAAGATAAACTACTGTCTCCGACTTCAGATTCATCGTCCCTTGCATTTTGCATCCGCATAACTTTTCTGTCTTGGATCGGGCTACCTTGAGCCTATCGCGAATCAACTTTACTTTCCGTTCAGACTCCTTAATCAAATCTGGTCCAAAAAGCTGGCGGTCTCCAACTTCATCCCACAACAACGGGGTCCTGCACCTCCGTCTGCATAAGGCTTCAAAGGTGCCATCTTCAAACTGGATTGATAACTATTGTTGTAAGAAAACTCCGCATATGGCAAATTTTCGTCCCAATGGATCCATAATCCAAGGCACAAGCTCTAAGCATATCCTCCAAAATCTGGTTGACTCTCTCGGTTTGTCCATCATGCGTGGATGAAAAGGCATGCTAAACTCTAGCTGGTTCCCAAAGTTTCGTGCAATCGCTTCCAGAACTTTGAGGTGAATTGGGTTCCTCTATCCGACACGATACTCCTCGGAACTCCATGCAAGCATACAATCCTTGTCATGTATATCTTAGCCAATTTGGCGCTACAGTAGGTAGTCTTTCTTTGGAATGAAATGAGCTACCTTCACAAGCGATCGACTACAACCCAAATCGAGTCATAGCCCGAACGAGTCCCGGGCAATCCGTGATAAAGTCCATGCCTTGTTTATCCCACTTCCATTCGGGTATCGGCAATGGTTGTAACAATCCTGGCAACCGATGTTCGCCTTCACCTCCGACATACATCACAAACCGCTACATACTCCGCAATATCCTTCTTCATTCCGGTCCACCGAAAGTATTCTTCAAATCCAAATACATCTTGGTATTTCCTGGGTGAATCGAATATGGTGAATCATGTGCCTCTTGTAAAATCAATTTCCTGATCTCCGGGTCATTGGGCACATAAACACGGTCTTCAAACCATAGGGTATCGTGCTCATCCTCACGAAATCCCTTAGCCTTTCCTTCGCTCATTTTCTCCTTTATAGAGGCAATCTCTTTGTCGATCTTACGAGCTTCTACGATTCTATCCATCAAAGTTATTTGAATCTCCAATGCTTTGCTACATAGCCTCTCGGAACTATTTCCAAACATAGCTCTCCAAGATCCTCGGCTAACTCCTTTGGTATTTCTCCCGTCATTAGTGTGTTGACGTGGCTCTTACGTCTCAACGCGTCTGCTACAACGTTAGCCTTTCCGGGGTGATAATGTAATCTCATATCGTAATTATTGATGAGTTCCAACCATCTCCGCTGCCTGAGATTTAACTCCTTCTGCGTGAAGATGTACTTTAAACTCTTGTGATCCGTATACACCTCACAATGATTTCCAATGAGGAAATGTCTCCACGTCTTCAATGCATGCACTACGGCTGCTAACTCCAATTCATGCGTAGCATAATTTAGCTCATGAGGTTTAAGCTGTCGTGAAGCATACGAAACGACTCTTCCCTCCTGCATGAGCACTGCTCCAAGTCCTCGACGTGAAGCGTCGCAATAAACTTCGTAATCTTTGGTCCGATCTGGCGGTATTAACACGGGTGAGGTAACCAAGCGTTTCTTCAATTCTTGGAAACTAGCTTCACACTCCTCACCCGGATAAACTTAGTATCCTTCTTCAACAATTCTGTCATAGGCTTCGCAATTCTTGAGAAATTCTCAATGAATCTCCGGTAGTATCCTGCGAGTCCAAGGAAACTCCGGATCTCTCCAACTGTTGTTGGCGCTTCCCAGTTTGTCACAGTGACAAATTTAGTGGGGTCTACTGCTATACCTTCCCCGGATATAACATGTCCGAGAAATCCAACTTCCTTCAACCAAAACTCACACTTGCTGAACTTGGCATATAACTGGTGTTCTCTCGAGCTTCTCGAGTACCAAACGCAAATGCTCCTTATGTTCTTCTTCATTCTTCGAGTAAACCATAATATCATCAATGAACACCACGCGAACTTATCCAAAAACTCCATAAACACTTTGTTCATCATGTTCATAAAATAGGCAGGGGCGTTAGTCAGACCAAATGACATAACGGTATACTCATACAGCCCGTACCTGGTGGTAAAAGCTGTCTTAGGTATATCACGCTCTCGAATCTTCAATCGATGGTACCACGATCAGAATCGATCTTGGAAAACACCTTAGCCCCTTGCAATTGGTCAAACAAGTCATTGATCATCGGTGGTGGGTACTTGTTCTTAATGGTCACTTCATTCAATCCGCGATAATCAACAACCATTCTTAATGATCCATCCTTCTTCTCCACTAGAAATCTTGGTGATCCCCAAGGTGAAGAACTTGGGCGAATAAAACCTTTATCCAAGAACTCCTTAATGCGCTTCTTGATTTCCTCCAAATCTTGGGCTGGCATCCTATGCGGTCTCTTAGATATAGGCCAGTGCCTGGCAATAGTTCAATCAGAAACTCAATGTCCCTATCCGGTGGCATGCCTGGCAACTCTTCTGGAAACACGTCCGGGTAATCCCTTACCACTCATACTTCCTCCTGCACAACTCCCGTTAAGGAATTTACATGGGCTCTCCTCGGCTCATGCCGTGATACAAACTTGATTCTCCTCCCTTACGGGTGGTAAGCAAAATCGACTTCATCGACGCAATCTATGTTCCCTCCATACTTGATAACCAATCCATGCCTAATATCACATCCAATCCTTGCGATTCCGTAACTATTAGGTCCGAGGGAAATACATAGTGTCCAATCCTTAATGGCAATCGATCACACCATATACTAGCCATGTATTCTGCTCTTGGTGAGGTTACTAGCATGGGTGACCTAAGGGCTTGGGTTGGTAGTTTATACTTATCCACAAATCCCCTTGATATGTATGAATGCGATGCACCAGTATCAAAAAGAACAACTGCAGTAAATGATTCAACCAAAAACTTACCTATTACTGCATCTGGTTGAGCTTCAACCTCCTCCACGGTAACGTGGTTCACTTGTCCTCTGTTGAAAGGGTTCGGCTTCTTTCCTGAGCTTCCATACCATTACCATTTTGGCCTTCTGGACAATCATTTGCATAATGCCCGGGTCTTGCGGCACTTAAAGCAAGTGATGTGGCTCAGTCTACCTTGGATGGTGTTGACGGGTTGGTGCGGTTTTGTCCATTGCTTCCTCCATTCCCATTCCCATTCTTGGTGCCATTATGGTTGTGCGAGCTACCTCCTCCATGGGTATGCTGAAATTGTCCTCCTGGCTTCGGGGTAAAGCGTAGCTTCTGCTAAGCTCTAGAATTATACTTCCCCTGTCCATACTTCCTCTTGCGATTTTCAATCTGCTGCTGCTTCCCTTCAATCATAAGAGCACGATCTACCAACTCCTGGTAGTTATTAAAAGTGGCTACCATCAACCGCATGCTCAGCTCATCATTCAGTCCTTCTAGAAACTTCTCACGCTTAGCTGCATGTAGCAGCAACGTGATCCGGGGCATAACACGCTAGCTTACTAAAATCATCCACATATTGGCCAACCGTCCGTCCTCCTTGGCGCAAGTTGCTTGAAACTCACGCTTCTTCATGGCCATAGCTCCTGCTGAAACATGGGCAAGACGGAAAGCTTGTCAAATCGATCCCATGTGACATTGTCTCTGAGGTAAGTGGTAGTAAATTCTCCCACCATGCTTCGCGGGTCTTTCGAGCTGATGTGCGGCAAACTTCACCCTTTCTCCATCTCGTACATCCTGCGGTTGTCAACTCCCTCCCTACCTTACGGAGCCAATCATCTGCTACTATCGGCTCGGTGCTCTTTGGAAAACACCGCGGATTCAGCCTTAAGAAACGAGTCGGATGGTCATTTGGTGGTGGTGGTGGTTGTTGTTGTTGTTGTTGCCTTGGTTCTGCACCAATGTTTGAATCAAGGCATTCTGCTGCTGAATCAACTGAGTGATCTCCGGTGGGAAAACAAATCCTGGGTCGTGCCTCGGAGGCATCTGAGGGTTTATAGAAAAGACGAGAGTTAAGAATAGAATGAGGTCTAGTGAGAAACACTACCCATATGCACATGAGACAAATCACACAATATCACTCCAATCAATCAAACAAGGGCATACAACGTTCTAACTATCGTTACAAAAGTGTTGCAACTAAGGCTAATTTAAAATGGGGGAAAATCTACTACTGTTATGGTGGTCAACTAGAAAAACTGCTCCGATGAAGACTCCATGATATCTGCTCCAGCTTCATCTTTGAAATCATCATCACTAGGATCGGAATCGGTGTAAATCCGATGATGATGTAGTTCTCTGGACAGGTGCTACCTTCATCTTCTCCTCCGGGTGCTGAATTTCCCATGAGTTCTTCAATCTTCTCCTTAAGATCGCCATTTTGTCCCACTAGAGCTACAATCTCCTCCATGTAGTCCTTGCGTGTGGCCTTCAGTTCCCCTTCTAGTTCGATAATCTTAGATTTTGCTGTTTTCAACTCCATCATGTCTGTGCACATCTGGTTCTCCTGGCGTCGAATGTGCTGGTTTAACTCCTGGATGAAAGCTGCAATGGATCGATCCTTCTTAGTACCAACTATCTCCCATTGTTCGTCTCGGCGTCCACAAATCTGGTAGATAGTATCCTTGAGATCTTCTTTGTAGACTTCTCTAATGTGTCCCATGGCGATGTGAGCTGCCATGCTCTTTCCCAAACTCCATGTTGGTGCATCAAAGGAAAACTCTATGGGCTCCGTGATTGGCGCAAACGTCCTTCCTGGAATGTAGACTTGAATCTTCGGTGCTCCTCTTCGGGTAAAGTGGAATTGAAAGTCCCGGTGAAGCTTGGTAATCCGATATTTAGGTACTTAGTGACTTCCTTCAGGTGTCGTCCAAAGGGTGTATCTTCATCTGGCTGGGTGAACTTGTTCCTTGCTTCCGTCATCCTAAAAGAATAGAAAAGATGAGGAGTCAGAGATGAGAAGAAAGAGTAGTGATCTAGGGCTTTAGCTTAGTGGCCGTGTCCTACATACCGTGTGCTCTGATACCATCTACTGTAGCGACCGGACCTCAAGCAGTCGATCTACGTGCTCGGTGTCATCCTGGATCGATGTCTGACACCACACAAGACTCGGAGGATTTATAACAGAGTAGCAACCACACTTATTGCAATCGAATGTCTCAAGAGAGAGCTTAATAAAGTAAATATGGCTTAAGGCCATCTAAATACGATAACAAATGAAGCCTTGGAATAATAAGCGAGTCCATCAACTCCAACGGCATCACCGAGTATAGAACCACGACCTAAGCACCTTACCCGTTATGCGAAAATGCGCAACATGAAGCGTTGCAGCCAAAACGGGTTAGCACATGGAATATGCTTTGGCAATGTAACACATAGAGAGATAATGGAATAAGCTATACTACATGCATATATGGCTGGTGGAAAGCTCTATGGTTACAGTTTTTGCGAAAAGCCAATTTTTCCCTACTTCAAAGGAATAAATTTATTTAACTATCAAGGTGGTTGTGAAACATTGAGAATGGTTGACAGCATTCTCAATCCCAATTAAAGGTACTCATTAAAACCCAACAATATTAATTAAAAGTAACATGATGAGATTCACATGATATCCAAGTACTAGATACTCAAGATGTCCATAACAGGGGACACGGCTAACCATGATTAGTTTATACACTCTGCAGAGGTTTAGCACTTTTCCCCACAAGACTCGATCGCCTCCGTTTGATTTCTCGACTACAAGGTGTTTGAGAAGCGGATGACCGAGACATAGTCTTCGAAGTGCTAGCACCTTACATGTGGGTAGACCGTACCACCTACAACCCCTACATCTGCTAGCCTACCCGTAAGAGTTCGCACAACTTAATCAACTATGCGAGCCCATAATGGCTTGTGGCTGCACACGAAGTTTCTAGTATGAATAATCTCATGATCCCTTTGAGCACAGGTGGCGGTCCGAAGAAATACAGGCAAATCCTGATAGAAACCAGGTGCCTCAATCCACCCAGATGTGTGTTTAAGTTGCCACCTTAAATAAACCATTAATTAACAATCTCACATCTGTCATGGATACACTCACCCAATCCACGTCTACTAGCATAGCATGGCAATAAGCAAACGAAGAAGTAAATCCCAAGGGTTTGATAATAAAAAGGTAATAGGTACTACCTCAACTACTTCCCATCCCACAATTTAATTAGATCCTAATCATGCGGTGTTTGAGGATAGATCTAATGCATAAAAAGTGGGTAGTAGAAAAGGTATGATCAAAGTGTTACTTGCCTTGCCGATGATCCATGAAACCTAGAGACTCAAGTAAGGCGGCACACTCGGGTATTCTATCGGACAAACAAACAAGCATACAATAAGTACTCATCTAATGCACAGGTAAAACTTAAATAGATCTAACCAGATAGTTCAACTTAAGAACTCCGATTTGCAAAAAGAATCAAATCAAACGAAGCAACGAAAATCAAACGGCGGAAGAAAACAGCTTCGTTTTACTAATCTGGATCTAGGTCAAATTTTACAGAAACAAAAACTTGTTTAAGTAGATTATTCGGAAAGAGGATTTCGAGATGAAACTCCAGGCGCTTGAATCGCTGATTACGATAAGCGGCGAAAAGTTATACTAAAACGAAAATCGGATCTGGAATCGCGGTCAGAAAAATCACGAATTAAATCCGAGAAAAGAAAAAAACGACGAACAGATTCGTTTAAACGAACTAACGAACGAACGTTCGTTAATTAGCCTAAATCGAAAAAAAACGAAAATAAAAAATAAAATAAAACCGAAAAAAAGCGGAAGAAAACCACTAGGTTTTTTTTAAAAACCATGAACACGGTGGCGAACTCCGTGAGGCTCCGGGCGGCGGAGTCATGGCGGCTAGGGTTTCAGGCGGGCAGGCGCTCGGGTGGGGGCGCCGGGGTGGCTATTTATATAGCGCCTGAAGCGGTGTCCCGCTTCAGTGCACGCCGTAAAGGCGGTTCACTTTTTTAAATAATTACGCTCGAAAAAAAAACAAAAGAAGTACTAAACGGACTCAAAAATCCCGAAATAAATTTTCCCCGGCTTCTAAAATCAAGCCGGATTTAATGAACATTTATTTTGGGTCTAAATGCAATTTTGAAAAACGCGCATTTTTCCTAAATTCAAATAAAAAGGCGAAAAACTCCAAAATAAAATCTTGCTAGCAAATTTGGGATGTTACAAAAATTGGAAATTTGGGATGTTACAAAAATTCACGTCCACAGATTCATTATTATTTTCAATCAAAGTAGACAAAGACATATCATTAGGATCAATAGTAGCACTCTTGCTAGCAAATAATTTCATAAGCTCATCCATCTTTCCACTCAAAACATTAATTTCTTCAATCACATGCACTTTTTTACTTGTGGAAGATCTTTCGGTATGCCATTGGGAATAATTAACCATAATATTATCTCGGAGTTTACTAGCTTCTCTTAAAGTAATTTCCATAAAAGTGCCGCCCGCGGCCGAATCTAAAATATTTCTAGAAGCAAAATTCAATCCGGCATAAAAAATTGTATAATCATCCACAAATTCAAACCATGAGTAGGGCAATTTCGTATCATCAATTTCATACTCTCCCAAGATTGTGCAACATGTTCATGATCAAGTTGCTTAAAATTCATAATAACGTTCCTAAGGGAGATGATCTTAGCGGGAGGAAAATACTTGGAAATAAAAGCATCTTTACACTTATTCCATGAATCAATACTATTTTTAGGCAAAGATGAAAACCAAGTTTTAGCACGATCTCGAAGTGAGAACGGAAATAGCTTCAATTTGACAATATCATTATTGACATCTTTTTTCTTTTGCATAACACACAAATCAATGAAATTATTAAGATGGGATGCGGCATCTTCATTGGGAAGGCCGGAAAATTGATCTTTCATAACAAGATTCAGCAAAGCGGTATTAATTTCACAAGATTCCGCATTAGAATCGGGAGCAACCGGAGTACTAATAAAATCATTATTATTGGTGTTGGAAAAGTCACATAATTTGGTATTATCTTGAGCCATCATGACAAAGGAAGCAATCCAACACACGAGCACAAAAAGCAAGCGAAGAAGATGGATGGAAGAGGGGCGAAGAAAAGGCAAATCTTTTCGAAAATCGTTTTAGAAGTGCGGGAGAGGAAAACGAGAGGCGAATGACAAATAATGTAATGCAAGGGATGAGAGTTCATGATGGGTACTTGGTATGTCTCGGCTTGGCGTAGATCTTCGCGGCAACGGCACCAAAAATTGGCAAGTTGACGCGAGATCAAATCTTGACTTGACTTGTCGTATATCTCCCCGGCAACGGCGCCAGAAATTTTCCTGCTACCTCTTGAGCTTGTGTTGGTTTTTCCCTTGAAGAGGAAATGGTGATGCAGCAAAGTAGAGTAAGTATTTCCCTCGACTTTTAGAATCAAGGTATCAATCCAAGAGGAGACAACACGCAAGCCACGAATACCTGCACAAACAAACACCAACTTGCACCCAACGCGACAAAGGGTAGTCAATCCCTTCACGGTTATTTGCAAAGTGAGATATGATAGAGATGGATAAACGGTAAAGTAATATTTTTGGTATTTTTGGTTTATGGAACGGAAAGTAAAAGATTGCAAAGAAAGTAAATAGGAAACTAAAATTGTAGAACGGAAACTTATATGATGGAAAGTAGACCCGGGGTCCCACTAGAGGCTTCTCTCAAGATAGAAATTATTATGGTGGGCGAACAAATTACTGCCGAGCAATCCATAGAAAAGCGCAAAGTTATGACGATATCTAAGGCAATGATCATGAATATAGGCATCACGTCCGTGTCAAGTAGACCGACTCCTGCCTGCATCTACTACTATTACTCCACACATCGACCGACTCACCACTTTTGCATCTAGAGTATTAAGTTCATAAGAACGGAGTAACGCATTAAGTAAGATGACATGATGTAGTGGGATAAACTCAAGCAATATGATGAAAACCCCATCTTGTTATCCTCGATGGCAACAATAGAATACGTGTCGGTTCCCCTTCTGTCACTAGGATTGAGCACCGCAAGATTGAACCAAAAGCTAAGCACTTCTCCCATTGCAAGAAAAACCAATCTAGTTGGCCAAACCAAATCGAGTTCGAAGAGACTTGAAAAGATATCAAATCATGCATATAAGAATTCAGATGAGATTCAAATAATATTCGTAGATAAGCTGATCATAAATCCACAATTCACCGGATCTCGGCAAACACACCGCAAAAGAGTATTGCATCGAATAGATCTCCAAGAACATCGAGGATAGCATGGTATTACGAACCAAAGAGAGAGAAGAAGCCATCTAGCTACTAGCTATGGACCCGTAGGTGTGTGGTAAACTACTCACGCTTCATCGGAGAGGCAATGGTGTTGATGTAGAAGCCCTCCGTGATCGAATCCCCCTCCGGCAGGACGTCGGAAAAGGCCCCTAGATGGGATCTCACGGGTACAGAAGGTTGCGGCGGTGGAAAAGTGGTTTTGTGGCTCCCCTGGAAGGTTTTGGGATATTTGAGAATATATATGCGGAAGAAATAGGTCGGTGGAGTCACGAGGGGCCCACAAGGGTGGGGGCGCGCCTACCCCTGGCACGCCTCCGACCTTGTGGCAGCGTCGTGGCTTTCCGGCGTGCACTCCCACCCTCTGGATGTCTTGGTCCAAGAAAATCATCACGAAATTTTATTCCGTTTGGACTCGTTTGGTATTCCTTTTCTGCGAAACTCTAAAACAAGGAAAAACAGAACCGCACTTTGGGCTCTAGGTTAATAGGTTAGTACCAAAAATTATATAAAATAGCATATTAATGCATATAAGACATCCAAAACAAATAATATAATAGCATGGAACAATAAAAACTTATAGGTACGTTGGAGATGTATCAGTGGAGCGCCAAGAAAGTTCGACTACATCAACCGCATTGTGAAATGCTTCCGCTTACGATCGACGAGGGTACGTAGACACACTCTCCCCCCTCATTGCTATGCATCTCCATGGATAGATCATTGTGTGTGCATAGAATTGTTTTTTGTTTTCCATGCAACGTTTCCCAACAGCGCCACCATTACATTTCACCGGGAAACAAGAACATGGAGCAGGGCGAGGTGTCGGACCCCCACAATGGCACCTCCCACAAGGAAAATCACACCCGAAGGCGTCATTTGCCATAAGCCCAAACCAAAGTCGAGCATGACTTTTGTCAGGGAGCCGAGCACCCATGCCAAGATGACGTCTCCAAACACACCACCACCAGCACGGAGCAGCATGTGCCACTTGTTGCAGCGCACAAAACTAGCCAGAGCACCACCGCGCGTTGCAAGCCTAGAGCGTCCCGAAGGCACTGACCAGACCACCATCGTGACAGGGAGCCACCACGCAGTCTACTTGCAACTAGTCGCCCACTGAGCCACCTTCGGGCCTCCGGCCACCATAGCGCCAGATCTGGCCAGCAAGGCCTATCAGATCCGTCCGCTCAAGCGGAAGGCCGCCAACCAAGAGAGCCCGTGTCCCCCAGCATCACCTATGATGACGAAGCGCGCGTCAGCGCTGGTCTGGGCATCCCTCAGCAGTGACCACACCCAACCCTTCCGCCGCGCAGCCAAGGGCGCGCGCGCACCAGGCGCTAGATGGGCGTGCAGCCAAGCACCTCCAATGCACTGGCACTAACTCAAATTGCACGAATCTGGGCACACAGACCGCTGATCTCAAGCTCCGGAAAGCACATGCGGATCTCCATGATGCGCCGTGATGCTGCCCCTCTCGACGTGCTGCATTGGCAGGGGATAACGCCCCACCACCGCCTTCCTCAGGGCTGGCCTGGGCTTCACTTATGGGCACCCTTTGGTGATGGCGAGATGGGTGGGGGAGGAGGGGACGGTGGCGACGCTAGGGTTTTTACCCCGTGTCACCAGAGCTAGGGGGCGCGGGGGTCGGGTTACATGGGGGAGCACCTAGTTAACAGGCATCCCCATGGAGGGCACACAAGGGCGACATAATTGCTAGGAACCTGAGGGTGCACGATCATGTCAGGCAAACGATAGGTGGAGAGTGCAAGACCAACCTGAGCGAAGGATCGTGGAGCCGAGCGTGCTCCGAACGACAAAAATAGTCCCGCGAGTGGTTTGCGTGTTGTCCCGTAAAGGAAGCACACATTGCACTGAGTGAGAAGCGCAAGTACATTGCGCGGGGAGTATATGTTGTGCCACATGTGAGTACAACACCATGTATGTTATCGCATAAAGCACAACTATGTTAGGGAATCTCCAACCCCGACACTCAAATGGCCCGCATTTGTTCGAATCATGTGATCCGGACTCTGCAAATCATCCAACGGAGTCCCGCATCCATCCGTGGACCAGTCCAGACTTCCGTTTCCCCACAAAACGGAACCAAATCAGGGGGCTTTGCGGGAGTTCGGACAATAGCCACATATGACTCTGACACCCCCGGCCCACCCAAAATGAGGCGGAGCCCGCAAATTTAGAGCTTGGCGCACTATTTCCGCGGCAAATATTGCTTTGATTCCGCCCCTCACAAGGAGGTGATGTCCATATAATTCCATATTGATTTTTCTACTCCAAGAAAGCGAGGTTGATATATGTTTTACTAGCAAGCATCATCCAATGCATCCATGATATTTTCCACATCGACTTCTTGGCCTATTGTTGACAATACCAAAGGCAATGCACACCATTATCTTCATCATACGTCTAGTGCCCACAAGGCTAGACGAAATCATGGCCAAGTGCCAACAATGCCGGTCACCACTCTACTGTCATGTCATAAACCTACCAAATTGGGCACACCATTGTTGGGCACCAATGAGGCGATAGCAACATACACATGTCCACATCCAATGAAGTCAGATCTTGTTTTCACCTACGTTTTTAGCGGGAATTGTTCAAATTGTCAGGTGTTCAACTGCACATGAGTTCAGCTTTCCATTCGCAGTATGACAGACAAACTGGGGTGGCTGCTGCCTCTTGAGCATGCATTGGTTTTCCCTTAAAGAGGAAAGGGTGATGCAGCAAAGTAGCGTAAGTATTTCCCTCAGTTTTTGAGAACCAAGGTATCAATTTAGTAGGAGGTTACACGCAAGTCGCCTTGTACCTGCACAAACAAATAAGAACCTTGCAATCACCGCGACAAAGGGGTTGTCAATCCCTTCACGGCCACTTGCAAAAGTGAGATCTGATAGACATAATAAGATAAATATTTTTGGTATTTTTATGATATAGATTGGAAAGTAAAGATTGCAAAATAAATGGCGGCGGAAATAGTAAATTTATAGGAAAATAATATGATGGAAGATAGACCCGGGGGCCATAGGTTTCACTAGTGGCTTCTCTCAAGATAGCATAATGTACGGTGGGTGAACAAATTGCTGTCGAGCAATTGATAGAAAAGCGCATAGTTATGAGAATATCTAGGCATGATCATGTATATAGGCATCACGTCCGTGACAAGTAGACCGAAACGATTCTACATCTACTACTATTACTCCACACATCGACCGCTATCCAGCATGCATCTAGAGTATTAAGTTCATAATAACAGAGTAACGCATTAGGCAACATGACATGATGTAGAGGGATAAACTCAAGCAATATGATATAAACCCCATCTTTTATCCTCGATGGCAACAATACAATACGTGCCTTGCTGCCCTAACATCCTTTGAGGAAAGGACACGACAAAGATTGAACCCAAAGCTAAGCACTTCTCCCATTGCCAGAAAGATCAATATAGTAGGCCAAACCAAACTGAAAATTCGAAGAGACTTGCAAATATAACAAACCATACATATAAGAATTCAGAGAAGAACCAAATATTGTTCATAGCTAATCTTGATCATAAACCCACACTTCATCGGATCTCGACAAACACACCGCAAAAAGAATTACATCGAATAGATCTCCAAGAGAATCAAGGAGAACTTTGTATTGAGATCCAAAGAGAGAGAAGAAGCCATCTAGCTAATAACTATGGACCTGAAGGTCTGTGGTAAACTACTCACACATCATCGGAGAGGCTATAGTGTTGATGTAGAAGCCCTCCGTGATCGATTCACCCTCCGTGAGCGCGGAAAAGGCCCCAAGATGGGATCTCACGCAATCTGAGAAGGTTCTTGGCGGTGGAATAGGGTTTCGTGGTGCTCTCGGATGTTTTCGGGTATATGAGTATATATAGGCGAAAGAAGTCGGTCAGGGGAGCCACGAGGGGCCCACGAGGGTGGGGGCGCGCCTACCCCCTGGGCGCGCCCTCCTGCCTCGTGGCCGCCTCGTTGCTTGCTTGATATCCACTCCAAGTCTCCTGGATTGCGTTTGTTCCAAAAATCACTCTCCCGAAGGTTTCATTCCGTTTGATATTCCTTTTCTGCGAAACGCTGAAATAGGCAAAAAACTGCAATTTGCACTGGGCCTTTGGTTAGCAGGTTAGTACCAAAAATAATATAAAAGTGTATAATAAAGCCCATTAAACATCCAAAACAGATAATATAATAGCATGGAACAATAAAAAATTATAGATACGTTGGAGATGTATCAGTGGTCAACAAGGTCATTGCCGTGTATCTCGGTTGCTTAACAGGAGATCGACCACGTCGTTGGTTGGAGTGGCTTTCTTGGGCAGAATACTGCTATAATACATCATACCACTCCCCATTTGTGCTACGCCTTTTGAAGTAGTTTATGGGCGTTTTCTCCCCTGTCTGCGGGACTAGATCCCAGGCAAGTCGAACGTGGAAGCTGTTGACACGGCCCTTCAGGTCCGTGATTCTTTCCTCTGTGATGTGCATGAGCGGCTACTTTAGAGCAACTCTAGCAGACCCCACATTCCGCCCCGGCCCGCAAAATAACCGCCAAATTGCGGGTCAGGGCGGGAAAACCTGCCCGATCAGACCCCGCATCCCACCCCGGCCCACAAATATTTTTGCGGGGCGCGGCAAATCTTCTTCCCCAACCTCTATCTTCACGGGCTGGGAGGCCGGCCCGAGCTCAACCCCTATCCGCAGTGAGATTTGGCGGGAGGGACATTTCCACGCGCCCTTTCCCGCTCCCCCCACCCTCCGCCACCATTGCCCTTTCTGACGCTCGGTGCTTCCTCCACGCCGTCCTTCGCTGCCATGGACGAACCCATGCTGTCCCCCGTCACCGTCGAGGTCTCGCACGCTCCTTCCCCTAGGGCGGATCTCGTCGCCGGCCATGTTGGCCCCGTCGCCGTCGCCCAAGCAAACGTCGCGCCTACCCGCAAGCGGCTGGGCAACGTGGTCGTGCAGGGCGGAAATCCGGCTGCCCCTGCCGCAATGGCCTGCGCTCCGGGCGCCAACGCGCAGCGCGATCCCGGCCGGCGGCGGAGAAGGTCGGCAAGGTCGCGGGCGTAAAGCGGAGGAAGATTCCGGCTACAAAGAAGCCACCTTCTTCATCCTCTCACTCCATCCCCCAGCAAGGAGGTGCAACGGCGATGCCGTGCAACGGTGCCGCTCCCCATAGCGAGGTGTTCGACGAAATGGCCGGAAGGTATGCGTCTTCGGTCATGGCGATTTCCTTTCTTTTTCGCCATTATCCTCGATAGCTCGTGACTTGTTATTGTTCATTATAGCGGTGGTTCAAACAATGCAACTACCGAGTTTCCTGAACTTGTTGGACACGAACGCGGTTGACATTGATCAAGCCCCGTTCGCCGCATTCGACTACAATGAAACGGAGGGCGGCGCGGATGATCATGGTTGTGAGGACGAATTGGAGGAGATCGAAGCGGAAGCGTATGTGCAATCGTAAACAAAAACTGGGAAAAGCATAAGATCGAAGAACTACACGATCTTGGAAGATCAAGCTTTAATCAAAGCATGGAGTGCGGTGTCTCTTGATGCATGCACGGGTACTCCTCAAACCGCCAAGAGATATTGGCAAAGGATCGACTTTCGCATTATGGCAAAGCATCCCAATAGGACTCCACGCACATTTCGGTCGCTTCAAGGGCGTTGGGAGAATATCAAACCAATGTGCAGCCGTTGGGCAGCTTGCTTGGAGCAAGTATGCAATGCACCTCCAAGTGGCAAGGAGAAAAATCTTGAAGGATAATGGTTGCGTCGGCCGGTGCGTGCTACAGTTCCGAAGATGTTTTCTCCGCTCCATATGGTGGCAATGTTGATGATTTCGATGCGGGAGTTGGAACAAGCGCCGGAGGTGGATTCGGTGGTGGCGATGAACTTCAAGATGGACTCGATGGCGTGGAGTAAAGATCGATCAAGATGATGCCAGAAATGGGCGCAAACTTTTGCAGGGCCCTCTTTTGCGTTTGCCTTAATGAACTTTGCTTTTATTTGCGCGTAAAACTGTGTTATGTCGTTTGAATTTGAACTTGTTTGTGAAACCCTATGTCAAATGCGAGATTTGCAGTTTTTCTGTTTGCGGGTCGTCGTGGTGGTGCCCGAGCAGCATATTTCGCGAATATACTTATATACGGGTCTATTTGAAGTGCGTACATGGGCCGTCACGCGCCGTCCATAAAAAGCTGTTTCTTGTGAGCGAACTGCAAACACGTTTTGCCCGGCCCGGTAGGGATCACGGGGGTCTGCTAGAGTTGCTCTTAGGCCCAACAACGGTCCAAGCACTACTATGACAGTAGGAATCAAGATCTCTTCGTTGACATTGTCAAGCGGACATCGCTTTGCCTTCATCACCGGCCAACGACATCTCTACTAGGGCACAAGCGGGGCAAGTTGGCACCTCCATTCCATGGGCCTTCAGGTACTTGAGCGCATTGGCTCAGCGGCATACAAGCGGCATACAAACTTGCCCTTCCTGCTGGTACACGTTTACATGACGTGTTTCATGTTAGCCTGCTCAAGAAATTCCACGGGGATCCTCCCACATCTACTTCTACATTGCCTCATATTGAAGATGGTCATGTCGTACCTGCCCCCAGCAAAGTTCTTCATGGCCGCCTTCATCATGGTATCAAGAAGGTCTTAGTACAGTGGGTGGGTACTTCTGAAGATGACGCAACCTGGGAGCCCCCGGGAAGTTCGCCGCTCGTTTTCCTTCCATCCAACTCATCCTCGAGCTGCTTTTCGAGGAGGGGAGTCATGTTATATGGGGCCAGACTTATAGCCGTAGGGCCCACAACAATACAACAAAGGAACCACCATAGAAGGAGTGAGTAGCAGGGAGACTCTGTTTCCTGTAGTTTCAGTTTGAGTCAGAATCCAATTAGCTTTTAGAATGTGTTTAGATAAAGAGAAAACAAATTCTCCATGGCCTAAAAATAAAACAAAAATTAAACCGTAGCAACACACTGACACATCTTTTCGATAAGGGGCATTTTTATTAACTCGAAATGTAGCATTAAGCGGATACAAAGCATGATGGGCAACATCTACTAACATGTGATATATTTTTCTTTTCCGTTCTGCAAGACTTGGCAGGCGTGTTCTTCAGACTACTCTCTCCGTCCCAAAATAAGTGTCTTAACTTTAGTATAACTTTAGTACAAAGTTAGTATAAACTATAAAGTTGAGACACTTATTTTGGGACGGAGGATACACAGGAGAGGTCCGGCCTCCCCACCCATCCCTACTCCGACCGGCAAGGCTGCCGGAGAAGGAAAGGTGGGGAGCCGGGAGGACAACGGCGATGCTCAAGGGAAGGAGATGGAGAGAGAACAGAGAGAAGGGAGAAAAGAGTCTAAAGGGTGCCTCTTAAGCAGTGATTTTCATATATTTATGTCCTCATCAAGAGACATCGAAACTATTCTAACATTTTGTTGTCAAACATTTCAAGAAGTTTTTGACCTGAAATTTCCAGGCGCAAACATTTCGACACCCCACAAGGAATTTGAGATTCGGTCACGAGTTGTTTCCTTAGTAATTTTTCTTTTTTTGGAGTGAGAATATACAATCAACTCAACTCCAAAAGAATTAGTTTTTATCTGCAACGGCCAGAAAGCAAAATTGGCCTTATATACAAAGAGGAACACGTTCGGCTCTTTCCTTTCTCTCCCCCTCTCTTTTTACCTTCAACTTGGGCAAAAAACGAGCGACTGACCAACACTTCTTGATCGTCGTCCTCCTCATCATCATCCGTCCATGCGTCGTGTAAGCGAAGTAGCGTCATGTCAAGCAAGCTCCCTACTTCTCTCTTTTCTTTCTTGTAGATTAGCTGTTCTTCAGTAGGTAATTAGCACGAGCGAGAATAAAACGTTCCCTCACGCACACGGGGACGACGACCCCACCTGCCTCCGCTTCCACACGATCGGAGCGACGATCATCCATACTGCAAGATGAGCAAATTATCCATTCGTCAGTGGGTATACACAAACAAATTATGAACAGTTTCTTCCAGAACACAGAAGAAAACTTCAGCTCAGCAATGGCGTTCACACTTACTGTACGTGATCGCCGCTAGCCACTCGTTGCCGACGCGCACCCACGTGCTCGCCCAGCCCACGTCGATCGTCCACCTGAGGATGAAATCAGACAACGCGTTAATCAATTACTTGATGTTCTCAGATCAGGAACATTCTGATTTTGCAGTCAGTCAGTTCAGCCTGTCAGAGTGTTTTTTCTCTGTCTGATCAGTCCACCTGGGGATCAGACAGGCCGCGCGTTAATCAACCATCAATGTTCTCACATCAGGAACATCTGGTGATCAAAGTCTGAGCGTTCTGACTGCAATCTGTGAGAGTGTTTTTTCCTTGTCTGAAACTTACTTCTCCATCTCCTGATGCGCGTTCCAACCGATGAAGAGCATGGCGAAGTACATGGCGCCCATGGCGAACACGAAGTGGAAGAAGCCGAACCCGTACGGGATGTCGTCGTCCTCCGACTCCGTCTCGGCGCTCTTGAACTGAATACACTTTGAGTCTATCCCCGTCGAGAAGGTGGCCGCGACGACCACGATCACCGCGATCACGAAGCTCTGCCAACAGTGCATACATAGTTAACGCCTATTTTCCAGATAAGGCTAGCAAGTACAGCAACCAATTTGATTGATGGCATGTCTGCCTCCTCTGCTAAATTTCTACTGAAACAGTTTTATCACTGAAGAGAGACTGGGTTCTTACCGCGATGTTGAGCCAGTCCGCGCTCGTCGCGACCGCCGCTTTCCTGTTGCACATCTCCGTGTGCGGCTCACTGTAAATTTCACCATGCAAACAAGATGTAAGCAACTCCCGTACCACGAAATGGACTAGCTAAAAGCTAGTAATACGATGTTCGACGACATGTCTGAATTCATCTCTTAATTTGTCTCACCTTCTGATCGCGGACCAGCAGAGGAACACGATGTATATCCCCATCAGCCCCGGCGCCAGGTACCCCGCCTTCACCTGATCATTTCACCAACAGATCAGAATGCAATTTCTTTCGAGACCAACCATAGAACCGAGACGACGCCATTCAGCCTGACTAAGTAAGCACCTTGGAGTTGACGGAGACGAACGTCATGAGCTGCACGAGCGCGAGGGTGACGGTGATGAAGAGGATGTTGAGCTTGCAGGCGGACGTGGGCGCGTACCACACGTACATGAGCACGATCCCCAGGATGGACCCCACGTACGTCACGATCGACACCACCAGCACCTGCATGTGGCTGCAGCATCCATCCATCCCCAGTCGTTCGTTAGATCGACCAGATTTCACAGCAA
Organism: Aegilops bicornis; assembly: GCA_021605145.1. NCBI lineage: Eukaryota > Viridiplantae > Streptophyta > Magnoliopsida > Poales > Poaceae > Aegilops > Aegilops bicornis. Next base: position 133,386,243 of record CM038670.1, on the reverse strand, counting down.
CTTGGTCGGACAGACAGAGGAGGAAAAAGGTAGCGGCACCACGCACCATCTCTTGAGGTTCAGCTCCGATCGGCAGCAGTCGTTGAGCCACGTGATGAACCTGGTCACGCTGATGAGCTGGATCACGAGGAACGCCCTGCAGTTCAATTCACCCCGGAGGCAAGCTGATCAGTCACATGCCCCAAGAACGTGACCGAAGAACAAGGTAAATTATTGTCTGAGAAAAGGCAGGCAAGATCATGAGATGTAAGTAGCTTACCCTGCTCCGAAATGTGCCACCTTCCCTGAGAAAATTCAGACAAACCAAACACCAACATCGATCGATCAGCAACGGCAAGATGATTAGCAACATGAAGTTAAAATTTCTGCTTGGGAGATGGTTTGGGGCTGACCGTAGAGCTGGATGAGCGGCGAGGGCGCGAAGAAGGGGACGGCGGTGAGCGCCATCCAGAGCGCGATCTTGACCGGCCACCACTCGGAGTGCCACGAGTTGCGGCAGTCGTGCACCTTGCGCGTCTTCATGGTGGACAGGAACATGACGAAGAAGAAGAGGAAGCAACCGAGGCTGATGCGCAGCACGCCCTCGGCGCCCAGGCAGTAGCGCGCGCCCTGGCAGCCCTTGAGCCGCCGGAGCTCGCCCAGCGCCGAGTGGCCGTAGTCGCGGACCGTCCAGGCCAGCAGGTTGGTCACCAGGAAGATGAGCGCGTACACGTACCGCGCCATCATCGGGTTCGGCCCCACGCACACGCACCGCGCGCAGCACGACTCCTCCGCCACCCGGATCACGCACTGCTCGCCGCAGCTCCTCCCGCCGCCGTCGCTCTCCGCCGCAGTTGGCGCCACGCCGGCACCAACGCCGCCGTCCCTCTCCATCGCAGGGATCGTAACGCCGGCACCGCTGCCGCCGTCCCGCTCCACCACCACCTCCGGCGCCACGCGGGCACCGCAGCCGCCACCGCCCCTCTCTGCGGCCGTGGGCACGCCGGCGACGTCGGTGGTGACTGGCAAGCCGCCGTCAAGCGTCATCGGTGGACCGCTTGATCGCAAGAACGAGCACCAATGGACGAGTGCTGCTGTAGCTGTGCCGGGTTTCCTGCGGACATGAACGAGCAGGGTCACGAGATCGTCCGTGGCGTACGTTTCCGTGGATCGTCTATGAATAGGCGCGCGGATCGGCTAGCTCGTGAGCGAAAACGATGTGCTACTTTTTTACTCCCTCTCAACGGAGTGACGTCCCGGGCATGCTTTTTTATGGCCGAATTAGGACCGTTCTAAGCCGCTCTGCTTGGACAGAAATATGATTTTGTTGCCTGCCATCACTCCCAAGTTTGACCCCGGTTGACCTACTATATTTTTAAATTTTTATTATCGACCCTACATGACTAACGACCAGCAAAACTACGGCTACTCGGTTAAAAAGAAACTAATAACTACTGCCACCTGAGTAATTTTGTGGCAAAACAAAACGGCTTGCTAATTTTCACTGCTTTCTCGATCATTTCGCTTTCAACGGCTAGGATTGTGTGTTGCGTTGAACGGCCGCTGCTGATCCATCAAAGGTTTTTGTGCCAAAGCTGCATACATACATAGAGTGGTGTCCAATTTGATCTGGATGATTAAAAAGGGAAAGCAAGGCGTGAGTGGAGTGACCGTGACCAGAGAACATGCATGTTACTACATGTATGCGTTTATGTGTAGCAGCAAAGCTTGCCTTTAAAGGAAGATTAGGGTTACGGATGGAGGTAAGGTAAGTAAAGAGGGAAAGCTCCATGCACGAGTAGTCATAGGATTGCGGAGGATGCACAGTCGCACGCACATGGCTCTCTCTTTCTGTGCCTGTCATGTGGAGCTTTGGACGGCCGGCCGATGTGTTTGTAGAAAAACAAAAGAGCAAAGCTTTTTCTCTTTTTTTTTCTTGCGGGTAACAAAAAAGAGCAAAGCTGCAAAGCAAAGCGTACAAATGAATGATACTAGCAAAGAGATTGAATAAAGGGAAAAGGAAAGAGAGACATGTGGAATATCTTCATCAGGATTATCTATCGCTAATTAACAGAAATGTCCTAATTAATTGTGCTTGGAGCAAGTACATAATCTATTTAAAAAATCTCTACGTAGTTTGGCTCGGAGGATTGCTTAGTCCTGTCCTACTCCTCTTCTCTGTCGTGCAGCCAAGTTGCTGCTACTAAGCAACCGTAGATATGTAGAGAGCCCTTTTGGTAATAACATAAACTAGATTACTATACTAGGTCTAGGTAACCTCTAAATTCTATGTAAAGCTACGTAGGAAGGATCTTCTTTCCAAGCAAGCAATAATCCCATCCTTTCCTTTTGGCTTGCACATATTCTCCTCTGACTCTGAATGATAGGCAATCACGCATCTTTCTTCAGGATATATAATTACTGCTAGATATTTTCATACGTCCGGTTCCATCCGCTACATGAGCATAGAGATTCTTCCCGTTTATCCCAGCCGCTAAACACAGGTTAATCGTCATCTAGGCCGTGGTTAGAATCTTAATCAGAGGAGGTAGGGTGAGCAACTAAAGCATCGTTGACGACGCACCTTGATTAGATCCACGTCCGGCCGGCCGGAGCTGAACGTCGCGGTACAGAATCCGATCCTACCTCGGGTTACCTAACCTGGCTGCTGTAAGATGAAGAAGAAGGAATCGGAGGAAGGAGAGAGGGATTGGCGGGCACGGAACGCATCTCTGTGGCTTGCGCTCCCGACCACGGAAGGCAGAACCGAATGCGCTGCTTGCTACCCAATTGCTAATGTTGCGTATTATACTATTCGGTCTGCGTTCGTTTGCGGCCTCTCCCTCCCCGGTCGACAGACGAACCGATCCGGGGGAAACGGTATTTGGCCTCGAATATATGCGAGAAAGGGACGGCGCTCTCGTTGTGGTGTCTGTACTGATTTGGTTAGGGTTCTAATGTATTGTAGTATGAGAAAAAGGAGAGGAAATTCGACGCGGCCAGGAGCTGGGATGCTAGCGAGCTTATGGTGTTCGTGCGTGGACGATGATCATGGAGCAAGCAAGCGGACATAGACGAGGAGGAGGAGGAGGTAAGGAGGATGACTCACATGCACGCATGGACGGGACCCTAGACGGAGGAAGACGAAGGACTCCTTGATAATGTCTTCCGGGAGGTAGAAGCCGAGCTGCCCTGCCTGCCTGAGTTGTACGTACGCCGCTGGCTCAACTGTGGTTAGCAATAGCGGATTGGCGGTGCGCTGGATGCGTCAATGCCGGCCTGGGGGTTTTATTCGGGCGAGCGGCGGAGGGGGGAGACGGGTTGGAGAGTGGGGGTGGAGGTGGCGGTGGTGCCCCGTTTTATTCCCGCCGCAGGAAAGGAAGCAGCGCCTCTATATTTTACTGCGTTTCGTTGTCCATCTGTCGTCTGTACGCGCGCGCCCGGTGTGGTTTTCTTCTTTCTGTTTTGGGCTTGAGTATTTTGTACTCCCTCCGTTCTAAATTACTTGTCTTAGATTTGTCTAGATATAGATGTATGTAGACTCATTTTAGTGCTAGATAAATCCGTATCTAGACAAATCGAAGACAAGTAATTCGGAACGGAGGGAGTACGTGCCACACGCGTGCACGCACCACCTCCGCCTCGCTCGATCTCTCCACAAACACACGCTTGGCTCCGGACCCACGGCACATATATGCACGGCCTAAAAATCTTCCGAGCTCCATCTATGTTGCTGTGTACGTTTTGGATCTACCCCGTGAGGTTCACTGGTTCACATTGTCGCTGTGGCGCCGTGGCACCTCACAGCTTGCCATCTCATCGTTTCTACAGACTACAGCGACGGTGTGTGGACGCGTACGGAAGTAAACGAGCTACCATGAGCGTCCTTCACAAAAAAGATGTGGAGCGAGTTGACCCCACCACAAGCTAAACCCCAGCGACTCTGGTCCGCGCGCCTCGGCTTGATTTTTGCGTCCACGGCCCACGCCGGCGTGGTCTCACCGCCACAATTTCACGGAGACGGCAACGACTGAGCGAGAGATTGCAGTCGCTCGGCACAGGCCCCGTATCCGCCACAACTGGGGCAGATTTTTTTTCTTGCGTTTGTCTGCATGTTGATGGATTTTTTGCTTCTCTTGCGAAAACTTACATGTGGATGAGTGGATGGATGGGCAACTGGACAATGCCTGGGACTGGGAGGGCAGATGCAAAATCGGGTCTTTCTTAACCTTTTCTATTGCCTAGCCGTGCTGGAGGGCACTGTTGCGTCACGAGGTGCGGATCCCGGGTTATCCCACCGACTGACACAAGTTGTAAGACTGCCTCAGCAAAATCTTCCTCGTATACCTTTGTCAAAATAAACATGGGCCTAGCTAGAGCATGCCTGTGTACTAGTATTTGGCTCTCCCACCAAGTCTCGAGATCATAATAGGCTCTTCGACCCTCTAAAGTCCAGACATTATCCTTAGGGTTATGGGTCTTAATTTGACCCATACTATCTATGCATATCCACTTAGGCTGACGATTTCACTTTCTGATCAACGGATAGTGCACTTTTTCGAGTATGATAAATCCTGCAGCATGATTAGTGCGCTTTAGTCTGACCCGTCCGACTCAACAACTGACCCCTCCATAGGCCTACAGCCAGCCAGAGCCAGCTGAAGAACCACAACACGAAGCCACTTGTGATTGTGAATCGACCGACCCACACATGCATGTATGCCCGGTGAGCAAGCAAGCAATCACTTGCAAGGAATAATCGTCTCAGCAAACATATATAGCAGGGATATCGCCGATCTCGATCACTCTTTCGTGCACTTTTGGACCACGCGCGCCGGCGCACGTCATGGCGCCCCATATATGTCCGTGCATGTGCAACATGCTCGGGGAACCGCGATAACCGTACGTGCACACTTGTACATGTAGATGGTGTGCATCATCATGTGCTACGACTCGTCAATGTCAGCTGGCTTTGGCTACGGCTACGTACCGCCTTGCACGGCTGGATTTCGCGCGGCGACGTGGATGGATCCTTGACCTCCATAGTGCAGTGCAGGCACGTACTTTCCCACCGAGACGCACTCTCTGGTGCACATGGATGCGGAGGAGCACGAATCGGGTGGGTGCGTTCGTGGTTTATATGGTGCAAAAGGCCATAAGATTGCACGTGGAGGATAAATTGAATGCATTGATGCAGTGAACATTTCCCATGTCATATCATTTTTGAATATCATTTTTTTTACATATAGTCGAGGACAGAAAAAGGATAAATTCCGTTGTAAATAATACCCAAAATACAGTTCATGGAAGTTAGTATTTCTCGCGACATAATTTATCTTTTTTGTTGCCTCATGTGTAGGTCGAATTCAACTTGAAACTGTGTGGCAAGATAAAAGTACTTCCGTAATCTGCTACTGTGCTCGGAGGTTGTTTACACTGTTACGTTCATTTTGCATCACTATTTTTTTTATAAATTGCTCATTTATAACCATGTTTTATATATTATGTCATCATTCTTATACCATTTTCCCCTTTCATTTTGCATGTGTACAAGAAACAGGGGGGACAATGAGAAGCTGTCAGAAAGGACCAGTCGAAGGCAAAGTAAAGAAAATGTTTTTTTCTCAAGCCAGAATAATTCCAGAAAAAATAAAGACTATATGCATGAAGAGAAAGAGCCAATGTGAAAAGTCCCAGGCCTAGGAATGGCATTTGGAGCCCACACCCCCATGAGTCGAGGCCCAAGGGCGGCCACTTGGTCGTGTGGGGCTTGTAGGGACCCGGCAGTCTCCACTCCTGTCTCCTTATTCTTACATCAGGGAAAAACACTAACTTGACTATCTAGGAATTTTTTTTGCCACTAAGGCAAAATGGGGAGCACTTTTCCTCAACCGAGGGGCTGATTTTGCCGGGCTCAAACCCCTTCGGACAGGGGAATTCAAAGCCGTCGTCATCACTAACGCTCTAGGCATTGTGGGGATCATCTTCATACACACCACCTTCACCAGCTCCATCTACAACACCAACCCCAACCCCATCTACATCTCCCTTTCAATCTATGTACTTGTTATAGATCGGTTAATGTGGTCACTTTCCGGTGTTAGTCAGTGCATTGTGATTTATTGGTCAAAGATTTATATGTTCAAATTGTTAGCCATATAATTAACCCATTGCTCATGTTCATTATGACGTCTTTTGAGTAATCTATTATGTACTTGAGGACTTGGGAGAAACCATGTTGTTAGTAACCATATGAAGTTGCATCAAGTTTGATATTTTGATGTTATGTTGTGGTGTAATTCTCTAATCATGATATTCAAACATCAATTGCATGTCACTTCACCTATATGGGCCTAGAGGATAACATTATATAATTATTTTATCTAGGAGGGGTGGCAGGAAAGGCAAATATTACCATGCCCCAACTTTATAAACTATTGCAGGACGAATTAATGGGGACCCTAGAATCTAACACTATGGTTAGATGTTATCTTAATTATCCTTGGTATCTATTGATTCTTATTAAAGTATATAATCATAAGTATGTATGAGTCCAAGTAGGGTGGTACATAAGCATAGGCTCCACCACACACTTATCAAAGCAACAAAAGTTATAGTTAACGAAACTAGGTGAAAACAACATGGTAAAATACTCTCTTGTCCTCCAGAACGATTTGACCAATATAAGAAACACAACCGGCATTTCCTTCGCACAAATAAGGATTGGGCTACTTATTGCACTTATTTACTTTAATTGCTATTTACATTACTGCAGTTGCTCTCTCAATCAAGCAAACAATCAAACAATTTTTTTAACTTTTCTAATGATTCCTTGATGATTTCCATAAGCCAATTAGATGCGGAGCATCCTTCGGCCATCCCCATGGACACCACACCGACTCATCAAGCACCAAGTGGACTGCTACTTGTGAGCTTTGTTGGGATTTCCTCGAAGAGGAGACGATGATGCAGTACAGTAGAGATAAGTATTTCCCTCAATTAAGAACCAAGGTTATCAATCCAGTAGAAGAACCACGCAATACCTTGTTAGCAGTACCTACACACAAGATAACAAATCCTTACACCCAACGTGAACAAGGGGTTGTCAATCCCTTGGCAATAACTTGCAAGATTAAATTGTATGGTGATAGATAGATAGATCGAACAAAAATACAAAATAAAATAAATAAGGAAAAATTGCAGCAAGGTATTTTTGGTTTTAGTATATGATAAAATATAGACCCGGGGGCCATAGTTTTCATTAGAGGCTTCTCTCTTGAAAATAGCATATGGTGGGTAAACAAATTACTATTGGGCAATTTATAGAAAAGCGAATAATCATGACGATATCCAAGGCAAGGATCATGTATATAGGCATCACGTCTGAGACAAGTAGACCGAAACGATTCTACATCTACTACTATTACTCCACACATCGACTGCTATCCAGCATGCATCTAGAGTATTAAGTTCATAAAGAACGGACTAACGCTTTAAGCAAGATGACATGAAGTAGACAAAGTAAACTCATGCATGAATAAAACCCATCTTTTTATCCTTAATAGTAAAGATACAATACGTGTTATGTCCCTTCTGTCACTGGGATTGAGCACCGCAAGATCGAAGCCATTACAAAGCACCTGTCCCATTGCAAAAAAAATCAATCTACTTGGCCAAACAAAATCAATAGATCAGAGGGAAATACAAAGCTATAATAATCATGCATAAAACAGTTGAGAGAAAACTCAAATAATATTCATGGATAGATCTGATCATAAACTCACAATTCATCGGATCCCAACAAACACACTGCAAAAAGTCATTACATCAAATAGATCTCCAAGAACATCAAAGAGAACATTGTATTGAAGATCCAAGAGAGAGAAGAAGCCATCTAGCACTAGCTATGGACCCGTAGGTACATGGTAAACTACTCATATGCATCATCAGAAGGGCAGCAAGGTTTATGCAGAGCCCCTCCGTGATTGATTCCCCTCCCGTGAATCTTGGAGAAGGCCTCGGATGGGATCTTGTGGGAGCGGAAACTTGCGGCGGCGGAAAAAGTACTCCGGGTGGCTCTCTGATGTCAGGGAAATATTTGAGAATGTATAGAGGCGGAATTTGGTCAAGATATGCCACGAGGGGCCCACAAGCCTGGGGGCGTCCCCCCTAGGGCGCGCCTCCCGAGCTTGTCGCTCCCTCGTGGCTCTTCAATCTTCTCCGAACCTTCTAGGGTCCCTTCTGGTCCAGAAAAAATTAATCCAATGTTTTTCCTTCGTTTGGACTCTATTTGATATTGATTTCCCGAAAAGCCAAAAACAGGCAAACTATAGCAACTTGCACTGGGCACTAAGTTAATAGATTAGTCCCAAAATATGATATATAATTGCACATAAAACATTAAGATTGATACTATAATAGCATGGAACAATAAAAAATTATAGATACGTTGGAGAAGTATCAAGCATCCCCAAGCTTAATTCCTGCTCGTCGTTGAGTAGGTAAATGATAAAAATAGAATTTTTGATTTGGAATGCTACCTATCATATTCATCATATAATCTTTTCTTTTGTGGCATGGATATTTGGACTTGAGTGATTCAAAGCAATAGTCCATAGTTTGACATGAAAACATAAATACTCAAGTATACCAATAAGCAACTGTGTCTTTCAAAATATCAATGCTAAATAAAGTTTTCCCTAGCCCATCATGCTCAGCCATTGATCCATTCATGAAACACACTCAATATTAGCTACACCCAATGCATAAGTATGACAATAATGCTCTCTAGTTGGTGCTTTATAAGAGAAGATGGAGACTCAAATAAAAATAAAAATTGCGTAAAAGTAAAATAGATAGGCCCTTTGCAGAGGGAAGCAGAGCTTTGCAGAGGTGCCAGAGCTCAAGTTTAAAACAGAGAGAAATAATTATTTTGAGAGGCATGGTTTTCCTGTCAACGAAAAGGACCGAGAATTCCCAATATCTTCCATGCTAAACACATTATAGGCGATTCCCAAACAGAAAATAAAGTTTATTTCCTTTCCACCATCCTTTCATAATCCATGGCTAGTTGTATCCGCAGGTGCCTTCCATACCAACACTTTCCAAGGAATTCATTATTAATATTTTTCATTTCGGGACTGGGCATCCCTATTACCTTGCCACTTTCTCGTGCAATGACAAGTGAATAAACATTCATCATGAGAATAACACGCTTAGCATGGAAAATATTGGCCACCCCCTACCGCTTCACGAGTGGTACGGGCACACAAAACAGATTTATTTGAATGATTAGAGTTGGCACAAGCAAATTTACTTGGAACGACACGTAAATACCGCCTATAAGTAGGTATAGTGGACTCATTTGGCACAACTTTGATTTTAAGGAATTGGATGCACAAGCGGTATTTCTGCTTAGTACAAATGAAGGCTAGCAAATAGATTCAGAAGCAACCAACCAAAAAATGAAAACAGTCATAAACATGTTTTGAACATAAGTAACAATGAATAATGCATCATAGGTAGGATGTAACTTCGCAGCATAACTATTGAGTTTACATGCATGCATAGGGAATCACAAACCTTAACACCAATAATTTTACTAAAGCACAATTACTCACTAGCATAACTCACATATTATCATCTCCATATTGCAAAACTATTGCAAGGAATCAAACTTATCATATCCAATGATCTACATGAAAGTTTTTATTATATTCTTGAATATTCGTCACTTTGGGACCAAGTTCATATCTTGTGTAAATTACCATTACTATTATGAACTCTCAAAAGATATAAGTGAAGTATGACAGTTCATCTATTTCTTCAAAATATTATATTGGGAGCTGAGCGCTTTTTGGCTCTGTCTTGAGTTTTTGATTATTTTGTGTTCTAACGGTTTTTGTAGATTGCAAGAAACCATGGTCCTTCAAGAACAAATTTGTCAGGTAGGTTTGGAATTAGTAGCAGGACTGGTTCAAGGAGAGAACTTCATATCTGTTGGTCCTGACTTATCTGGTAAAGTATTTGACATAAACTCCCGGTTAATTGATATGGTGAAAGAGAATACATTCTCAGGTGATGCAACTGAATGTCCTTATTCACTTGAAAGATGAGCTTGAACACTACGTGTGGAACTTTTCAGTTGTAGGACTTAATTAATGAGGAGATAAAAGCCAAAATATCCCCTTATTCACTTGAAAGATGAGCTGCTGAATGGCTATCACATCAGCCCATAAGTACCCTTAGTAGTTGGCCAAGATTATTATCTGCATTCTATGCTTGTTATTACCCTCAAGGAAAGTTATATAAAATAAGAAGGAAGGTTAGCATCTTTGGACAACGGTCAGGTGAGAAACTAGTAGATGCTTATATAAGGTATCAAGGTATACTCTCCGCATGCCCTGAACACCATTATCCTGATTGCTTAATTGTGAACTTCTTTTATGGTGGACTTGACTCTCAGTGTAAACACGTATTAGATCTTGCTTCCAAAGGTTATTTTATGGGAACCGAGATCTTAGAGGCTTGGAATTTGCTTCATAGAATTCGGCATAATGTTGAGAGTTGGTACTTGTGTTCAAAGGAAAAGACTAAGGTTGATCATGTTTATCATAGTATTAAGTCTTTCCTTAGAACAAAGGAGATGAAAGACCTTCGTCATGGGCTAAATATTGGAACTGACCCATATTGCATATCTTTAAAGATTTTTCAAAGTTTCTGCATTTACAAGATAAAAAGTTCATAAAGCATACCAGGGATCTAAGGCTATTTGCATGGTAGAAGCAATTATGAAGAAGACTACTCCACCTCAGAACCATGAAAATATAGAAGGGTCACTTTTAGCTAAGGGTAAAAAGAGCATCAAGAGGGAACAATGTGGGATGACACCTTATGTTGATATTGTGAAAGAACTTGCTACACCCATATTAGTGATGAATAAAGAAGTCTATCTAGACCGAGACACCACTTCTTATCTCAAAGGGTGTAACGAAAGTAAGGATGCAAGTAAACAAATTTTATCATGTTCCTTCGGATGCAAGCCTTATTTTGGGTTGTGTGACCCTGGGTCTCCAGTCAATATTATTCCTTACACTCTTTATGCAAAAGATTCATGAAGAAATTTCTCCATGTGTACTTGAGCCAACTGATTATGCTATTAAGCTTGCAGATAAGACTGATAGAAAACCATGAGGCATCCTAAAGTACCAAGATGACTGATACGTCTCCAATGTATCTTTAATGTTTGATTGTTCCATGCTATTATATTATCTGTTTTGGATGTTTTATATGCATTAATATGATATTTTATATTATTTTTGGGACTAACTTATTAACCTAGATCCCAGTGTCAATTTCTGTTTTTCCTTGTTTTTGAGCTTCGCAGAAAAGGAATACCAAACGGAGTCCAAACAGAATAAAACCTTCGCGATGATTTTTCTTGGACTAGAAAACACCCATGAGACTTGGAGTGCAAGTCAGAAGAGCCACGAGGCGGCCACAAGGGTGGAGGGCGCGCCCAGGGGGTAGGGCATGCCCCCTACCTTGTGGGCCCCTTGGTGCCCTCCTGACCTAGATCTTCCTCCTATATATTCACACATATTCCCAAACCACCAGAAGTATCCACGAAAATACTTTTCCACCGCCGCAACCTTCTGTTCTCGTGAGATCCCATCTAGGGGCCTTTTCCGGCATCCTGCCGGAGGGGGGTTCGATCACGAAGGGCTTCTACATCAACTCTATTTCCCTTCCGATGAAGCGTGAGTAGTTTACCACAGACCAATGGGTCCATAGCTAGTAGCTAGATGGCTTCTTCTCTCTCTTTGATTCTCAATACCATGTTCTCCTCAATGTTCTTGGAGATCTACCCGATGTAGTCTTCTTTTGCGGTGTGTTTGTCGAGATCCGATGAATTGTGGATTTATGATCAGCTTATCTATGAATATTATTTCAATCTTCTCTGAATTCTTTATGCATGATTTGATATCTTTGTAATTCTCTTCGAACTATCGGTTTGGTTTGGCCAACTAGATTGGCTTTTATTGCAGTGGGAGAAATGCTTAGCTTTGGGTTCAATCTTGCGGTGTTCTCACCCAGTGACAGTAGCGAGGCACATATTGTATTGTTGCCATCGAGGATAAAAAGATGGGGTTTACATCATATTGCTTGAGTTTATTCCTCTACATCATGTCATCTTACTTAAAGCATTACTCTGTTCTTCATGAACTTAATACTCTAGATGCAGGCAGGAGTCGGTCGATGTGTGGTGTAATAGTAGTAGATGCAGGCAGGACTCGGTCTACTTGACACGAACATGATGCCTATATTTCATAATCATTGCCTTAGATATCGTCACAACTTTACGCTTTTCTATCAATTGCTCGATAGTAATTTGTTCACCCACCGTATTATTTGCTATCTTGAGAGAAGACACTAGTGAAACCTATGGCCCCCGGGTCTATTTTCCTTCATATAAGTTTCTGATCCACTATTATGCAATATTTTACTTTATGGTCTATAAACCAAAAATACCAAAAATATTAAATTTATCGTTTACCTATCTCTATCAGATCTCACTTTTGCAAGTGACCGTGAAGGGATTGACAACCCCTTTATGGCGTTGGGTGCAAGTGTTTGATTGTTTGTGCAGGTATTGGTGATTTGTGCGTTGTCTCCTACTGGATTGATACCTTGGTTCTTTAACCGAGGGAAATACTTATCTCTGCTTTGCTGCATCACCCTTTCCTCTTCAAGGGAATAACCAACACAAGCTCAAGAAGTAGCAGGAAGAATTTCTGGCGCCGTTGCCAGGGAGATCTACGCCAAGTCAAGACATATCAAGTACCCATCATAAACTCTCATCTCTTGCATTACATTATTCTCCATTTGCCTCTCGTTTTCCTCTCCCCCACTTCTAAAACAATTTTCTAAAATATTTGCCTTTTTCTTCGCCCCTCTTCCATTCGTCTTCTTCATTTGCTTTTTTTTTGCTCGTGTGTTGGATTGCTTGCTTTGTCACGATGGCTCAAGAGAATACCAAATTGTGTGACTTTTCCAATACTAGTAACAATGATTTTATTAGTACTCTGATTGCTCCCACCACTAGTGAGAAATCTTATGAAATTAATGCCGCTTTGCTGAATCTTGTTATGAAAGATCAATTTTCCGGCGTTCCTAGTGAAGATGCCGCATCCCATCTGAATAATTTAGTTGAGTTGTGTGATATGCAAAAGAAGAAAGATGTGGATAGTGATATTGTTAAATTGAAGCTATTTCCGTTTTCACTTCGAGATCGTGCTAAAACTTGGTTTTCATCTTTGCCTAAAAATAGTATTGATTCATGGAATAAGTTGATACGTCTCCAATGTATCTATAATTTTTTATTGTTCCATGCTATTATATTATCTGTTTTGGATGTTTTATATGCATTTATATGTTGTTTTATATTATTTTTGGGACTAACTGAGGGAGCCTTGGATTAAGGGGTCCTCGGGCGTCTGACCTGTTATACATGGGCCGGACTAATGGGTTGTGAAGATACAAGACCGAAGACTCTCTCCCGTGTCCGGATGGGACTCTCCTTGGCGTGGAAGGCAAGCTTGGCGTCCAATATGAAGATTCCTTTCTCTGTAACCAACCTTAGGTAACCCTAGATCCCTCTGGTGTCTATATAAACCAGAGGGCTTAGTCCGTAGAGGACACAGATAATCATAGTCATACGGACTAGACTTCTAGGGTTTTAGCCATTACGATCTCGTGGTAGATCAACTCTTGTAATACTCATATTCATCAAGATCAATCAAGCAGGAAGTAGGGTATTACCTCCATAGAGAGGGCTCGAACCTGGGTAAACATTGTGTCCCCCGTCTCCTGTTACCATCGACCTTAGACGCACAGTTCGGGACCCTTCATTGAGAGTTCCGCTGTGACGTCGAAGACAGGGTCGATGGCTCGCCTTGTTGTCAAGGATAATATCACCTCCGGAGGAGCCCTGGCTCCGGGCCAAACCCTTCGACTTGGCGGCTTTACCATGACCGCCTGTTCGGCCGTTAAGCCGAAGATGACCTATCAAGTCATCGAAAATTGTCTCCGCGTTGACTCCGAATACTCCAAACGGATGGATCCGATGGAGTTGTCGTCTTTAAACAAACTATTAGATCGCATCGCCGCCTTGGGGGTCGCTACAGACTACGACCGGATTGGGCTTAAACCTGACCAGAGAGAAATCAAATCTGCGCCGATCACCCATCAGATAGTGGTAGTGGAGGAGCAAGACAATAACTCTTCCTCTATATTGAGGATGAACTATGTTCGGAATTCCGAGCTCGAGGAGCCGAATACCTGTCCGGGGAACGACGTGCCCTGCCCTCCGAACCTAGAATCGGACGACAGGCCTAAAACATCAGTTGATATCCCGGAGTCGGACCATTAAGTTCGGAAGATTTACAAACTCCGGATCCCAAATCGGGTAAGGTTCGGATTCAAAACCACCCACCCGCCCAGCCATACGCGATCTTATGTACATACGACAGCAGTCTCAGGAAACGGTCCACCACTTCTGGGCCAGATTCCTCCTTGTCAAAGACAAGATTAAAGATTGCCGCGATGAAGATGCAATCTCAATATTCTGCAACAATTGCACGGACGAAGGAATCCTCAACGCCATCAACCGCCGTCACAGACACACTTACCGACTTGGCAACCATCATATGGCATTGCACAATGCAAAGCACCTGGAAAACTCAGACAGCTCTCTGGGACCCACCGGTGTCCACTCAACCCTTCGGTCGGACAAAAAGGGTGCACCCTCGCGGAGCACCAGATCCAATAGTAAAGAAATCTAAGCACATCACGGGGCGCAGAACCTTTCTGGAGGGATGGCTCGACAGGCCATGCAAAATACATGCAACACCGGACACCATACCAACCCATAGCCTTAGAGCATGTTGGATACTCCGGCAAGTGGCCAAGAGTGCCGAGGATCTCCTCACCAAAAATACCCCAGAACAACACCCCCCGGAGGACGACGACCTCAGAGTATTGACGGTCTTCGAAACCTTTGCTTCAAAAAATCAGCGCAAAAGGGCACTCCGTGACTTCGCAGAAGTCTACCAAGTCGCGGCAATAAACCCCTGGAATGACACGGCCATAACTTTCAATGCCGATGATGAACCAAAATTCAGGACAGTCCACGCACTAGCCGCCTTGGTCCTCAGTCCAATCGTGGACGGCTTCCGACTCACCAAAGTACTCATGGATGGCGGCAACAGACTAAACCTCTTCTACGAGGACACACTCATAAAAATGGAAATAGATAGGAGCCGCATTGAGCAAAGTAGCACGACCTTCCGGGGAATCATTCCTAGTCGGGAGGTGCGATGCGCGGGAAAAATCACGCTCGACGTGGTATTCGACACGCCGGAGAATTATCGGTCGAAGAGATAACCTTCCAAGTGGCCCCATTCAACAAATGGATATCACGCCCTCTTTGGGATGAGACGCATTCACACGCTTCCAAGCCATACCTCATTACGGGTACATGAAGCTCAAGATGCCTGGGCCCAACAGCACCATCACTCTCGTCAGTGATCTGGACATAGCACCGCGGGCCGAGAATAAAACCGCATCCCTGGCCCTCGAGGCATTGTCTGAAGCCCTCGCGGCCGAAGAGCTGACCGCGTTGCGCTCCACTGTGGATAGGTGTCAGGACCCCGACTCGATGCCACATCAATCTAGCATGTAACACCTCATATCACTTTGCGGCCTCACGCACGGTATTCCCACGGGTTTCGCCTTACCTTTGCCCGGGACCATTTGCGCCTTTAGGCACACGTATATGATAGTGTCGCTAGCATCCATATGATAAGGAGCCCGGGCTGACATGGCTAGTCGTAAATCCAAAGTGGCACAGACTTACAGGGACAAGCATCCATGACCCAAAGATCGAACGTGTCGGTTATCGCCGAAAGTGAATCCGGGTCAGTAATCGGGCTAGCAGGTGACTACGGTAAACCAGGTACATGGCGGCTAACAGGACTCCGTATTCATCGTGACATTTCCTCGAAGGCAGACACATGAACGAAGAAGGACACATGTCGGCCAGCCTAAGTGTTCCGGAGCAAGAGCAAGCTACCATGGCTCGATGGAAGCACTAGGAGACATTTCCAGTAAGAGAGGCTACTAAGGATAAACAACTAGATAGTCAGATCCCACACATACCAAGCATTTCAATCATACACACAATATGCTCGATATGTGCAAATACAACAAGGCATCACAACATGACTCTACAACACAAGAACTTTATTTAAAGGCTCAGAGAGCCATACATATCATACACACAAGTACGGGTCACACGACCCAGCATTCAAGTCATACAAGCATACAAGCCAACAGCGGAAGTAACTTGTCTGAGTACAGACAACTAGTAAAATAAAAGAGGCTTGGGTAAGCCTAACTATACTACATGGTCCTTCATGAGCTCAAGATCACCACCTGGGCTTCAGCCTACTCGTCGACATCAACGTCTACGAAGAACCCGTCAGAAGGGGTTGCAGCGTCTTCTGTAAAACGTAAATTAAGCAACATGAGTACAAAGGTACTCAGCAAGACTTACATCAGATCATACATACATGCACATTATCAAGAAGGGTTGGTGGGGTTATTGCAGCAAGCCAGCTTTGACTCTTGGCTAAGCTATCCTACGAGACTCCAACTTGAAATGGTTTTATGACCGAGTCCACTACTCACCACTTCAATACACTACCGAGGATCCACCTCCGTCATCCTACGGAAGAGCCATCCTCGGCACTCACGCTTATCTTGAGGCTTTTAGTAGTTTCCATTTACTTGTCTATGAACTGTATAGGCAACCAAGTAGTCCTTTACCGCGGACGCGGCTATTCGAATAGATGATGTTAACCCTGCAGGGGTGTACTTCTTCATACATGTTTCCACCACTTAGCGTCTGCACACGACATGTGCTCGACAGACTTCAAGCGAAAGCCGACGTGGGTGTAGACCACGACCTACCTAAACACCTAAGTCTCTAGTCCAGGTTTATCCCCTATTCAGGTTCCATCCGCAGGGAGTCCGGCCGAGGTTTCCACATACGGCCCCGTACGATGTGTACAGGGTTTCGAGACACCTAACGGGTGCCCGGTATACCCGGCCATGTACCTACCGCATCACAGCCCACCCCCAGGGTCGGCCATGCCCACGGCCTCCAAGAAGCTACAAACACTTAAACTACTTGCAACTCCTAGACAGAGGACTAGGGTGGATAAGAAGTCGAGCGGGGTCATATTTCAGGGCCCAATGTATGGTAGTAGCTGAATCTTAAATCACACATACAGATCTCAGTGCTTAAGGACGGTCCCAATGAAACAACCCACCATGTACTCCTACATGGCCTCTCATCTATACCTTTACCAAATCGTGTTCAGCACATCACTCTCATTACCGACATGATCATTTCACTCTAGCCCATCACCCAGATGAACCAGACCTGACACGACTCTAAGCATAGCAGGCATAGCAAGGTAGGAACAACACATACATATGGCCCAATCAACTCCTACACATGCTAGTGGGTTCATCTAGTTACTGTGTCAATGACAGGTCATGCAGAGGAAATGGGTTCAGCTCAATGAGCACATAGCAGCTTTGAATCGCGTTGTCTTAATGCAGTAAAAAGAGAGCGCAGACGAGAACATGGGATTGTATCGATATGATCAAATGGTTGGTTGCTTGCCTGATGGGTCTGTGCACTGGTATTGTTCTTCGTTAGGGTATTCGTGATACTCCTCGGGGGCAGAACCTGCCGCAGAGAGCACCGATACACAATCATCATCAAACAATATGCAACAATATGATGCATGCATGGGACATGGCAGAATGAGTGTATTGGGCTAATGCAACTAAGATCGGATGGGTTTGAACCATTTTGAACCAAAGATTCAAGTTTCAAACTCATAAATGGCCCTTAATAGTGGTTTATCTTATTCTGCACTAAATAGCAGGTTAGCTTGCTTAAACATGCATGAAACCAGTTCAGATGGATATATTGGATTTTTCTGATCATTTTTCATATATAACACTTTGCATTTGGAGCTACAGATTAATTTCTACGATTTTTTGAAGTTTGTGGTATTTTCTGGAATTTCACGTAAAAATAATTCCAAGAAATAAATTCTCGAGTCAGCATTACGTCAGGGTGATGTCAGTGGTCAACGGAGCTGGTCCAGGTCAACCTGACAAGTGGGTCCCGCATGTCAGCAGTTATTTAAACTAACTAAATTTAGTTAGTGTCAACCTAAGTTAATTAGCAGAGCGGGCCCCACTTGTCATAGACTCAGGGGGGAAGTCAACCTGGGCCCACCCAGTCAAAGGTCAACGGGGTCAAACCCGCTGGCGTTTAGCCGCCGGCAAGGCCAGACGGGCGGTGGGAGTGCGTTTTCGTGCTCCGGCGACCAAAAGGGCGGCGGAGGGCATCTACGGGACGCGGGGAGCGAGCCGCTGCTGCTTGAGTGGCGATGGTGGAGCTTGGGGTGGCCGGGAACATCACTGGCGACGGCCTTGGCGGTCGCCGGAGTTCGGGTGAGGTTGAACCCGAGGCTACGGGGCACGGCGAGGCGCGTGGAGTGGTGCGTTGGGCTCCTGCGAGTGCGGTGAGTGTGTTGGACACGGTGGTGTGGCCGGTGGGTGGCGAGTCCACGTCGGCTGACGAGCTCGGCAGGCCAGCGTCGGTGAAGCCGTCGCGGTCGCTCACGGTGCTCGAGAGCGAGAAAGGGAAGGGGAGGTAGTTGGGCTCCACGGCGGTCACGTGGGAGCAGGCAGGCGCGTTGGGGACGAATGTAGTGCGGCGACGGCGGCGGGATCTCGCGGTGGCGTGAGTCGGGCGAGGTCTGGCAGAGGCTTGGGGCAAGCGAGCGCCGGGCTCGGCTTGCTCGAAGGAGAGGAGGGCGGCGGAGCTTCTGGATACGGTGGCGCGGCGTGGGGACGACGGAGAACGCGAGCTTCATGGTGGCGCGGGCGCGGCAGCGTCGGCCATGGTGCGGGAGAGCGAGGGAGAGAGGCAGGGGAGCGAGTGAGGTGTCCGCGTGGTCGGGGCGGCGACGTGGGGCACGGCCAGGTGTCTAGGCAGCGAGGGGCAAGCGGTGGCCCCGTGGGCTGACTCGAGCTTCATGCGTCTCTCAATACTGCTTTCTGGCAAGAGTAACAAGCATTTGGTAGCATAGCCGGCCACTGGCCAGCTGGTGGGCTGCGGCCAGAATTAAGTTCCTCTCTCTTTTAATTTATGTTTTTCTATTTTTCTGTAACTGTGTGGCTTTATTAAAAATAGTTAGACACTTTCAAAAATCCTGAAAATAATCATAGGCTTTGTTCAGATTATTTCCAACAGCCCACACTTGTTTCCAGAATTATTTGGGCATTTAAAATATTTTATAGCATTTAAATGCCCAAATGCAAATAGGTAATGATTTAATCCAATGACCTTAGGTGTCCTAGAAAAATGTGAACCCATTTTGTCAGAGGTTCTAACCCAAGACAAAAAGGTGCACTATTTAGAAGGGCATTTCAGGTTCATTGAAAATGATTTTAGTAAACCCTAGTTGTTTTCAGGGGGGCTGGGGGTTCTGTCACCCCCATTTCAAGTTTCTGGAAAAATTAAACATGATGCAACACTCTAATGCATGAACTAGCTAGGATGTGACAACTCACCCCCACTCAAAAGAATCTCGTCCCGAGATTTAGGATCCTCCGGGAAGAAGGTGGGGTACTCAAGTCGAAGACGATCCTCCCTTTCCCAAGTAGCTTCTTTCTCGGAATGGTGTGACCATTGAACCTTGAGAAACTTGATATTCTGGCATCGAGTGGTACGCTCGGCTTGATCAAGGATACGAACGGGATATTCCCGATATGTGAGATTATCTTGGAGATCAAGCGTTTCGTGGTCCACTCCACGGATAGGATCCGAGAAGCAACGCCTGAATTGAGAAACGTGGAAGACATCGTGGACTCTGGAGAGATGCGGAGGTAGTTCCAATTGGTAGGCAACTTCTCCTCGTTTAGCAAGAATGTGAAAGGTTCCAATGTAACGAGGAGCCAATTTGCCTTCGATACCGAAACGATGGGTTCCCTTCAGAGGAGTAACCCGAAGGTAAGCCTTCTCGTCAACCTCAAAAGTCATAGCCTTATGTTTTCGGTCATATTGTCTCTTTTGATGAGATTGGGTTGTTTTCAACTTTTCACGAACGATGCGAACTTTCTCTTCTGCTTCCTGGATCATATCCGGGCCAAAGAATTGTCTTTCCCCGGTTTCTGACCAGTTAAGAGGCGTTCGACACCTTCGTCCATAGAGAACTTCAAAAGGGGCTTTACCCAAACTAGATTGATAGCTGTTGTTATAAGCAAATTCGGCAAATGGAAGGCATTTCTCCCAATCCATTCCGAATGAGATAACAGAAGCTCGAAGCATGTCTTCTAGAATCTGGTTGACGCGTTCTACTTGACCACTTGATTGAGGGTGAAAGGCAGTGCTAAAAGAAAGGCGGGTTCCCATAGAATTTTGGAAACTCCCCAAAAATCGAGAGGTGAAGAGACTTCCTCGATCCGAGTTAATTTCCAGTGGAACACCATGGAGAGACACTATTCGGGAGATATACAAGTCTGCTAGCTGACTAGCGGTTATACTCTCATGTAATGTGCAAGAAATGGGCCACTTTGGAAAGACGATCGATAACCATTTAAGATAGCATTATTCCCTCTCTTGGTCCTGGGAAAACCGGTGATGAAATCCATACCAATTTTATCCCATTTCCATTCAGGAATAGCTAAAGGTTGAAGGGTGCCAGCAGGCCGTTGATGCTTTGCTTTTATACGACGACAGATGTCGCAATTAGCAACAAATTGAGCAATGTCTCTCTTCATCCTAGTCCACCAGAACCTCTGGCATAGGTCCTGATACATTTTGGTGCTACCGGGATGAATGGTGAGAGGAGATTCATGAGCCTCCTTAAGGATCAATCAGAGATGCTGGTTCTTGGGAACCACTAGACGGTTCCGAAGTACACAACACCATTGTCATTTGTAGAGAAACATTTAGCATCTCCGCTAGCAATGTTCTCCTTGATCCGGGATATCCCTTTATCCCGCTTTTGGGCAGCGATGATTTGATCCGTAAGAGTAGGTTTCGCCACCAAGGTGGAAAGGAATCCTTGAGGAACGATGTGAAGGTTAAGCTTCCGAAATTCCTCATGGAGAAGTGGTTGACTTTGTTGTAACATCAGGTTGTTACAATAAGATTTATGACTTAGTGCGTCAGCCATGACATTGGCTTTTCCTGGGGTGTACGTAATCCCTAAGTCGAAATCTGTGATCAACTCGACCCAACGTCTTTGCCTGAGATTCAAATCCGGTTGGGCGAATATATACTTCAGACTTTGGTGATCGGTGAAGATTTCGCAACAATTACCGAGGAGGTAATGTCACCAGGTTTTGAGTGCATGGACTACAGCTGCAAGCTCTAGATCATGAGTAGGATAATTTTCCTCATGTGGGTGTAATTGCCGTGAAGCATAAGCAATTACGTGTCGATCTTGCATGAGAATGCAACCTAGTCCTTGTCGCGAGGCGTCGCAATAGATAACAAAGTCCTTAGAGAAGTCTGGTGGTACCAATATGGGAGCAGATGTCAGGCGTCTTTTCAGTTCCTGAAAACTGTGCTCGCATTGTGGGGTCCACTCGAACTTTTATTTTTCTTGAGGAGTTCAGATAGAGGTTTAGCAACTTTGGAGAAGTTCTCGACAAAGCGGCGACAATAGCTCGCTAAGCCAAGGAAACTCCGAACTTGCTTGACCGATTCAGGTGGAGTCCAATTAATAACGGCTTGAACTTGCTCGGGATTGACAGCAATACCCTTACCAGAGATTACATGACCTAGATAGGTCACTTCTGGCAACCAAAATTCACATTTAGAGAATTTGGCATAAAGGCGATGCTCTCGAAGTTTCATCAACACTAGCCTTAGATGCTCGGCATGTTCTTCCTCATTCTTGGAGTAGATGAGTATATCATCGAGGTAAACCACAGCGAATTTATCCAAATAATCCATGAAGATTGAGTTCATTAACCGAGAGAAGGTGGCTGGGGCATTGGTTAAACCGAAGGACATGACGGTGTACTCGTATTGACCATAACGAGTAACAAAGGCCGTTTTGGGAATGTCCCCGTTCCTGATTTTGATTTGATGGTAGCCTAACCTCAAATCCATCTTAGAGAAGACTGAGGATCCAGCGAGCTGATCATACAGATCGTTGATCCTGGGGAGCGGATACTTGTTCTTTATTGTGACCAAGTTGAAGGGTCGATAATCTACAACCATCCGATCCGTACCATCCTTCTTCTTGACGAAGAGGATGGGACAAGCCCATGGAGATGAACTAGGACAGATGAAACCCTTTTTCAAGGACTCATCGAGTTGTTTCTTAAGCTCGACTAGTTCTAGTGGTGCCATCTTATAGGGTCTTCTAGAAATTGGAACAATTCCTGGAATGAGATCTATCACGAACTCGACATCTCTGTCAGGTGGAACACCTGGCAATTCTTCTGGAAAGACATCCGGAAAGTCACGGACTACCGGAACGTCTTCGAGGTCTGGCAAAGGACTGGCATTAAGAGAATATAGCTGTCGCTTGGCTACTCAGGTCAAGACATTGACTATCTTTCCCGAAGGATGTGTAAGTTGAACAGTCCTAGAGAAACAATCGATCTTAGCATGATGTAATGACATCCAGTCCATACCCAAGATGATATTAATATCCCAAGATTTGAGAGCTATCAATGATGCAAGGAAAACAAGTCTGTCAACTTGGATTTCATTCCATGGCTTACTCTAGAGGTTTGCCATCTAGAACTGTGGAGTAGAAATTTCCATGGTGGAAGGCATGTCACAGAATGCGGTGTTATGCAAACGAGCATAGTTTTCGGATATGAATGAATGAGATGCTCCAGTATCGAAAAGAACAGATGTCGGGTGGCAATTAACAAGGAGCATTCCGAGAACGACGTTGGGATCCTCTTGAGCCTCTTCAACTGAGACACAATTCACATGGCCACGCGTTGTGGCCGGCTTGGCGTAGTACACCTTCCCTGTTGGCTTGCCACGGCCAACAGCCTTTCCAGACTGGTATGGGTTGGTCTGGGGACACTCGCGCATGTAGTGGCCCGGTTCCCCACACTTGAAACATGTCACGAAGCTGGTGCGTGGAGGAGCATTGTTGGTTGGCCCACCATAGGGCTTAGCTGGTGCATACTGCTGAGCTGGACGAGGCGCCTGATAGGATGGCCTCGGTGTGAACCTGGGTGGTAGGGCAGTGTTAGGCACCCACACCCGGCGCTTCTGAGGACCAGCACCGGATGAGGAACCCGTGTCACGGCCATGCTTGCGTGTTGCTCCGAAATTAGTCTGACCTGTCTCAACACTGATGGCTTTGTTCACAAGCTTCTGAAAGGAGGTGCACTCATGTATACGGAGATCTCGGCGAAGCTCAGGGCTTAGTCCCTTGCGGAACCTTGCCTGCTTCTTGGCATCGGTGGAAACTTCCTCAGTTGCATAGCGTGCTAGGTTACCGAACTCCCTGCTGTAAGCGTCCACAGAGAATCTACCTTGGGTGAAACTGTAGAAGTCCTCACGCTTACGGTCCATAAGACCCTCCGGAATGTGATGTTCGTGGAAAGCCTCACTAAATTCTGCGCAAGTAGTGACATGGCTAGCTGGGCGATGGCTTATAATTCTCCCACTGAGATCAAGGGGCCTTCAAGATGATAGGCAGCAAAAGTGACCTTATCCGCCTCAGCAACAAGTGCAGAACGTAGCTTGTGAGTAATGCTGCGAAGCCAGTCATCGGCATCGAGAGGCTCGACGGAGTGGTGGAAGGTGGGTGGATGTAACTTGATGAAGTCACTGAGCGACACCAAGTTATTCCTCTGATGATGTGTTGTGTTCTGTTCGATGCGCTCCAACAAACAGTTGGTCTCCCGCTTGTTTCTCTTAGCCTCTAGCATGACCTCGGCCAGAGAAGGAGGGTGAGGCAGGTTTGCATCCCCAGCTCTGCTGCCTTCGGCCTACTCCGGGGGAGCAGGGTTGTTGCGGGTGTTGACCATCCTAGGAAAACAAGACAATGGTTTAGTCCAGAATGATAAGATTCTGACATAGAAATGTAGAATGCAAAGGATAACTTGGAATGCAAGATGTTCATCCGTATGACATGGTAAATACAGAAACTGCTACATTTATTCCATCGTCATACACACCATACAAGGTTTAGCACAAGACCAAACGGAGTACTACTACGGTGAAAGGAAGATTACATCTCATCGGAGGCATCCCAAGCTCCTATACATTATTTTTCTACACCTCCGGAAAGCGGTACACACTAAGTCATATCCCACGAGTCACGCAGGACGGTGGAGATATAACTGTTACAATACTAGTGGTGCTACTATCAGCTCAGGCATTTCCGTAGTAATCCTCATAGAAGTTACCCCCATGTCCTGGAAGCTGAACGTGATCATCTGGAAACAGCCGATCCTGTGGAGCCTGTGGTCCATAAGGACTCGGGTGTGGCCTGGGACCATCAAACGGTGGCAGGAGAGGTCCACGGGGAGGAGTGATGCCCCCTACATCACGACAATCCATACGGTTCGACAAAGTAGACCGCACGGGGTAGAGCTCTCGCATATCCATATAGCCTGCCTGCACAGCAGGTGCAAACTGGGTCAAGGTGGCCCAGTGATCAGACTGGGAGTTGAAAAGCTCCAATCGCAAGGCACGATTTTCACGGTCCTTGTCCTCAAGCAGCTGTGTGGTAGTGCGGAGCAGCGAATCCTCGTGAGAAGAGTTGGTGTAGATAGCTGTGAAGTAACCTTCTGGCCCAGGAAGTGAGATCGGCATATAGCGGAAGTCAGTGTTCCGAAGCAAGGAGGTTCTAGCCCGTATAATAGTCATCATCGAATATGCAGCGTCTTGCACAGACATCTCGATGGTAACCCCAAGTCCATATGAGCAATGGAGGGGTTCAGTGGATCCAGGATAGCAAGGAAATATCTCGACGGTGCAGAGGTATTGGCTTTGATTGAAGTCTCTATACTGCTCCTCAACGGTGTACTCGGGATACCAACGGTATCCAGCCTCGGTCATAACACAGACCAACATAGCAGTATGGCCAGGTACATCGAGGCATCGAGTCAGACGAACAACTTGATTCTGAGTGCGGGAGGCCATCTAAAACACGAGATAATACAAAGGCGTTAGAATTTCTAGCAGAAATTGGACAAAGATAACGGCCAGAATCGCTAAAAAAGATTTTGAGACACTTTGCAAAGGATTGCATAGACACTAAACAATATCATATCAAGGTTCTGGGTCCATCTTAGCAACATAATGGGGTAGTAGAACTGAACTAGGCTTGTAACCATCAAACCTATAAGGTACTACTGATTAGTAACACGTGAACCTGATAGAGAGAAGAGATCCTAATCCTCAACCCCCAGTGGAAGAATAGACTGACTCAGATCAGGATGCCATGAGGTAAAGGAGTAAAAAGAGCCTTACATTCCATCCCACAATCAATTCCCCTACATATAACTAAAGCATTTCTAGATTCAACATCGACCAGTTTGGCTTGGAGAACCTACAGCAGTCCGCTCGATACCAACGATGTCGGGACCCCGACTCAATGCCACATTGATCTAGCATGTAACACCTCATATCACTTTGCGACCTCACATACAGGTATTCCCACAGTGTGTCGCCTTACCTTGCTCGGGACCGTTTCATGCCTTTTGGCACACGTATATGATAGTGTCGTTAGCATCCATATGATAAGGAGCCCGGTGACATGACTAGTCGTAAACCCAAAGTGGCATAGACTTACAGGACGAGCATCCATGACCCAAAGATCAAACGTGTTTCATTATCAAGTGAGTGAATCCGGCTGTAGCACGGGCTAGAGGACTCCGTAAACCGGGCTGTAGCAGAAGGGCTAGCAGGACTCCGGTATTCACTGCGTGACATTTCCCCAAAGGGATGTACACAGAACGAAGAAGGACACATGCCGGCCACCCTAAGTGTTTCTGAGCAAGTAGTAAGCTACCATGGCTCGGTGGAAGCACTAGGAGACATTTCAGTAAGAGAGGCTATTAAGGATAAACAACTAGGTAGTCAGATCCCACACATACCAAGCATTTCAATCATACACACAATATGCTCGATATGTGCAAATACAACAAGGCATCACAACATGACTCTACAACACAAGTACTTTAATTTAAAGGCTCAGAGAGCCATACATATCATACACACAAGTACGGGTCACGCGACCCAGCATTCAAGTCATACAAGCTCAAGTAGTAAAATAAAAGAGGCTTGGGTAAGCCTAACTATACTACATGGTCCTTCATGAGCTCAGGATCACCACCCGGGCTTCAGCCTACTCGTCGACATCAACGTCTACGAAGAACCCGTCAGAAGGGGTTGCAGCGTCTTACGTAAACGTAAATTAAGCAACATGAGTACAAAGGTACTCAAAGAAGACTTACATCAGATCCTACATACATGCACATTATCAAGAAGGGTTGGTGGGGTTATTGCAGCAAGCCAGCTTTGACTCTTGGCTAAGCTATCCTATGAGACTCCAACTTGAAATGGTTTTGCGCACTCGAGTCCACTACTCACCACTTCAATACACTACTAAGGATCCACCTCCGTCATCCTACGGAAGAGCCATCCTCGGCACTCATGCTTATCTTGAGGCTTTTAGTAGTTTCCATTTACTTGTCTATGAACTGTATAGGCAACCAAGTAGTCCGTTATCGCGGACGCGGCTATTCGAATAGATGATGTTAACCCTGCAGGGGTGTACTTCTTCATACATGTTTCCACCACTTAGCGTCTGCACACGACATGTGCTCGGCAGACTTCAAGCGAAAGCCTACGTGGGTGTAGACCACGACCTACCTAAACACCTAAGTCTCTAGTCCAGGTTTATTGCCTATTCAGGTTCCATCCGCAGGGAGTCCTGCCGAGGTTTCCACATACGGCCCCGAACGATGTGTACAGGGTTCCGAGACACCTAACGGGTGCCCGGTATACCCGGCAACGTACCTACCGCATCACAGCCCACCCCGCGGGCCAGCGCTGCCCACGGCCTCGAGTAAGCTACAAACACCAGAAACTACTTGCAACTCCTGGACAGAGGACAAGGGTGGATAAGAAGCCGAGCGGGGTCATATTTCAGGGCCCAATGTATGGTAGTAGTTGAATCTTAAATCACACATACAGATCTCAGTGCTTAAGGACGGTTCCAATGAAACAACCCACCATGTACTCCTACATGGCCTCTCATCGATACCTTTACCAAATCGTGTTCAACACATCACTCTCATTACCGACATGATCATTTCACTCTAGCCCATCACCTAGATGAACCAGACCTGACACGACTCTAACCATAGCAGGCATAGCAAGGTAGGAACAACACATACATATGGCTTGCTACCTCTTGAGCACTGCGTTGGATTTCCCCGAAGAGGAGAGGATGATGCAGCAAAGTAGCGTAAGTATTTCCCTCAGTTTTTGAGAACCAAGGTATCAATCCAGTAGGAGGCCACGCACAAGTCCCTCGTACCTGCACAAAACTATAGCTACTCGCAACCAACGCGATTAGGGGTTGTCAATCCCTTCACGCTCACTTACTAGAGTGAGATCCGATAGAGATGATAAATACTATTTTTGGTATTTTGGTATAGAGATGCAAAGTAAAAAGTAAAAGGCAAAGTAAAAACAAAGCAAGTATAAAAGTTATGGAGATTGATATGATGAGAATAGACCCGGGGGCCATAGGTTTCACTAGTGGCTTCTCTCAATAGCATAGGTATTCTACTGTGGCTGAACAAATTCTTGTTGAACAATTGATGTAATTGAGCATAGTTATGAGTATATCTAGGTATGATCATGTATCTAGGCATCACGTCCATGACAAGTAGATCAAACCGATAACGCATCTACTACGATGACTCCACTCATCGACCGCTATCCAGCATGCATCTAGAGTATTAAGTTAAAAACAGAGTAACGCCTAAAGCAAGATGACATGATGTAGAGCGATAAATACATGCAATATGATAAAACCCATCTATTTATCCTCGATGGCAACAATACAATACGTGCCTTGCAACCCTTTCTGGTCACTGGGTAAGGACACCGCAAGATCGAACCCAAAGCTAAGCACTTCTCCCATTGCAAGAACTACCAATCTAGTTGGCCAAACCAAACGGGTAATTCGAAGAGACTTGCAAAGATAACTCAATCATACATAAAAGAATTCAGAGAAGATTCAAATATTATTCATAGATAAGTTGGATCATAAACCCACAATTCATCGGTCTCAACAAACACACCACAAAAAGAAGATTACATCGAATAGATCTCCACGAGAGAGGGGGAGAACATTGTATTGAGATCCAAAAAGAGAGAAGAAGCCATCTAGCTACTAACTGTGGACCCGTAGGTCTGAAGTAAACTACTCACATTTCATCGGAGGGGCTATGGTGATGATGTAGAAGCCCTCCATGGTGGATGCCCCCTCCGGCGGAGCTCTGGAACATGCCCCAAGATGGGATCTCATGGATACAAAAAGTTGCGGCGGTGGAATTAGGTTTTTGGCTCCGTATATGATCTGTCGGGGGTACGTAGGTATATATAGGAGGAAGGAGTATGTCGATGGAGCAACAGGGGGCCCACGAGGTGGGGCGCGCCTAGGGGCGCCCCACCCTCGTGGATCGACTCTTTGTTCCTTGGAGTAGGGTCCAAGTCCCTTGGATCACGTTTGGTGAGAAAATCACGTTCTCAAGGTTTCATTCCGCTTTGGACTCGTTTGATATTCTGCTTTCTTCAAACAATCAAATAGGCAAAAAAACAGCAATTTCGGGCTGGGCCTCCGGTTAATAGGTTAGTCCCAAAAATAATATAAAAGTGGAAAATAAAGCCCAATATAGTCCAAAAATAAAGAGATAAAGTAGCATGGAGCAATCAAAAATTATAGATACGTTGGAGACGTATCGTGCATCCCCAAGCTTAATTCCTGGTCGCCCCTCGAGTAGGTAAATGATAAAAAGAGAATTTTTGATGCGGAGTGATACTTTGGCATAATTTCAATGTAAATCTTCTTAATTGTGGTATGAATATTCAGATCCGAATGAATACAAAATAAAAGTTCATATTGATAAAAGAAATAGTAATACTTCAAGCATACTAATCAAAGTAATCATGTCTTCTCAAAATAGCATGGCAAAACAAAGTTCATCCCTACAAAGTCATATAGTTAGGCTATGCTTCATTTTCGTCACACAAAGATGTTCCCAACTTCTATACCACCGATGACAAGCCAAGCAATTGTTTCATACTTAAATAATCTCAAACTTTTTCAATCTTCACGCAATACATGAGCGTGAGCCATGGATATAACACTATGGGTGGAATAGAATATAATGAAGGGGATTGTGTGGAGAAGACAAAAAAGGAGAAAGTCTCGCATTGACGAGGATAATCAATGGGCTATGGAGATGCCCATCAATTGATGTCAACATGAGGAGTAGGGATTGCCATGCAACGAATGCACTAGATATATAAATGAATGCTCAACAAAAGAAAACTAGTGGGTGTGCATCCAACTTGCTTGCTCATGAAGACCTAGGGCATTTGAGGAAGCCCATCGTAGGAATATACAAGACAAGTTCTATAATGAAAAATTCCCACTAGTATGAAAAAGACAACTTATGAGACTCACTATATGAAAAGCATGGTGCTACTTTGAAGCACAACATATGAGACTCACTACATGAAGAACAAGGTGCTACTTTGAAGCACAAGTGCGGAAAAAGAGATAGTAACATTGCCCTTTTTATTTATTTTCTTTTTTGGGCCTTTTTTTTCTTTTTGGCCTTTCTATTTTTTTTCTTTTTTTTCTTTGGGCAATGATCTAATAATTATGATCATCACACTTATATAGATTAAAACATAAGGATTACAACTTAAACTAGAACAAGATATGACTCTATATGAATGCCTCCGGCGGTGTACCGGGATGGTGCAATGAATCAAGAGTGACATGTATGAAAAATAATGCATGGTGGCTTTGCCACAAATACGATGTCAACTACATGATCATGCACTGGCAATATGACAAAAGTAAAGTATGTCATGATGATGATGAACGGAACGGTGGAAAGTTGCATGGCAATATTTCTCGGAATGGCTATGGAAATGCCATAATAGGTAGGTATGGTGGCTGTTTTGAGGAAGATATAAGGAGGTTTATGTGTTATCGAGTGTATCGTATCACGGGGTTTGGATGCAACGGCGAAGTTTGCACCAACTCTCAATGTTAGTAAGGGCAATGCACGGTACCGAAGAGGCTAGCAATGGCAGAAAGGTAAAAGTGTGTATAATCCATGGACTCAACATTAGTCAAAAGAACTCATATACTTATTGCAAAAATTTAGAAGTCATCAAAAATCAAGTACTACGCGCATGCTCCTAGGGGATAGATTGGTAGGAAAAAGACCATCGCCGTCCCCGACCGTCACTCATAAGGATGCACAAGCCAGGTACACTTCATGTTTCAAATTTGTTACACAACTTTAACCATACGTGCATGCTACGGGATCTGCTAACTTCGACACAAGCATTCTTTAAATTCATAATCACCCAACCAGCATGACTTTAATATTACCACCTCCATATCTCAAAACAATTATCAAGTATCAAACTTTTCTTAGTATTCAACGCACTCAAAAGAAAGTTTCACATATCTTGAATACCAAGTATATTAATTTTAAGCAAATTACCATGCTATTAATGACTCTCAAAATAATCTAAGTGAAGCATGAGAGATCAATAGTTTCTTTAAAACAAATCCACCACTGCGTTTCTAAAAGATCTAAGTGAAGCACTAGAGCAAAAATTATCAAGCTCAAAGGATATAAGTGAAGCACTATGAGCAAAACTATCAAGCTCAAAAGATATAAGTGAAGCACTATGAGCATTCTATCAAATTCCAATTCATGTATGGCTCTATCAAAAGGTGTGTACAGCAACGATGATTGTGGTAACCTAACAAGCAAAGACGCAAATAATACAAGATGCTCCAAGCAAAACACTTATCATGTGGTGAATAAAAATATAGCTCCAAGTAAATTACCGACGGAAGTAGACGAAAGAGGGGATGCCTTCCGGGGCATCCCCAAGCTTTGCCTTTTTGGTGTAATTGGATTATCTTGGGGGTGCCATGGGCATCCCCAAGCTTAGGCTCTTGCCACTCCTTGTTCCATAATCCATCAAAAAGAATTTACCCAAAACTTGAAAACTTCACAACACAAAACTCAATAGAAATCTCGTGAGCTCCGTTAGAGAAAGAAAACAAAAGACTACTTTAAGGTACTGTAATGAACTCATTCTTTATTTATATTGGTGTTGAACCTACTGTATTCCAACTTCTCTATGGATTATAAACTATTTTACTAGCCATAGATTCATCAAAATAAGCAAACAACACACGAAAAACAGAATCTGTCAAAAACAGAACAGTCTGTAGTAATCTGTAACTAACGCAAACTTCTGGAACTCAAAAAATTCTACCAAAATTATAAGACCTAGACAATCTGTTTATTGATCAGCAGCAATTGGAATCAGTATTTTATCGCGTTCCGGTGATTTTTAATAATTCGGGCACTGAGCGCAAAGTTTCTGGAAATTACAGCAAGATCAAATAACTATCATCCAAAAGATCCAATAGGTCTAGCTTGGCACAAACACTAATTAAAACATAAAACCACATCTAAACAGATGCTATATGGATTATTTATTCCTAAACAGGAGCAAAAACAAAAAACAAAAATAAAATTGGGTTGCCTCCCAACAAGCGCTATCGTTTAACGACCCTAGCTAGGCATAAAAGCAAGGATAGATCTAGGTTTTGCCATCTTTGGTAGGCAATCCATAAGTGGCTCCCATGATATATTCATATGGTAATTTTATTTTATTTCTAGGGAAGTGTTCCATTCCCTTCTTTAAGGGAAATTGGAATCTAATATTCCCTTCCTTCATATCAATAATTGCACCAATCGTTCTAAGGAAAGGTCTACCAAGAATAATAGGACATGAAGGATTGCAATCTATATCAAGAACGATAAAATCCACGGGCACATAATTCCTATTTGCAACAATAAGAAAATCATTAATTCTTCCCATAGGCTTTTTAATAGTGGAATCTGTAAGATGCAAGTTTAGAGAGCAATCATCAAAGACACGGAAATCTAGCAAATCACACAAAGTTTTGGGGATAGTAGAGACACTAGCACCCAAATCACACAAACCATGAAACTCATAATTTTTAATTTTAATCTTAATGGTAGGTTCCCACTCATCATAGAGTTTTCTGGGGATAGAAACTTTCAACTCAAGTTTTTCTTCATAAGATTGCATCAAGGCATCAACAATGTGTTCGGTAAAGGCCTTATTTTGACTATAAGCATGAGGAGAATTTAGCACGGATTGCAACAAGGAAATACAATCAATTAAAGAGCAATATTCATAATTAAATTCTTTGAGATCCAAAATAGTGGGTTTAGCAACATCTAGGTTTTTATTTCTTTCAATCCCACACTTATCAATTTCATCATCAAGATCTAAATACTCAATTTTTAGAACGCCTTCTAGGTAAAGGAAGATCATATTCAGTTTCATCAAGATTCATATTGCAAAACAAAGATTTAATGGGGGACACATCAATAACTTTTAGATCTTCATCTTGATTTTCATAGGGATTGGAAGAACACACTTTAATAAAGGCATCTTTGGAAGCACGCATCCTAGCGGTTCTTTCTTTGCACTCATCAATGGAAATTCTCATGGCTTTGAGAGACTCATTGATATCATGCTTAGGAGGAATAGATCTAAGCTTTAAAGAATCAATTTCAAGAGAAATTCTATCAACGTTCCTAGCCAAATCATCAACTTTAAGCAATTTCTCTTCAAGCAAAGCATTAAAATTCTTTTTGTGAATTCGTAAACTCTTTAACACTACTCTCAAATTCAGAGGGCATCTTATTAAAATTTCCATAAGAGTTGTTGTAGGAATTTCCATAATTATTAGAAGGATTACTAGGATAAGGCCTAGGATTAAAATTCCCTCTATACGTGTTGTTACCAAAATTATTCCTACCAACAAAATTCACATCCATAGATTCATTATTATTCTCAATCAAAGTAGACAAAGGCATATCATTAGGATCAGAAGAAACACTCTTAGTAGCAAATAATTTCATAAGTTCATCCATCTTTCCACTCAAAACATTAATTTCTTCTATCGCATGCACTTTTTATTAGTAGATCTTTCAAAGGTGCCATTGAGAATAATTAACCATAATATTATCTAGAAGTTTAGTAGCATCTACTAGAGTGATTACCATAAAAGTGCCTCCCACAGCCGAATCTAAAAGATTTCTAGAAGCAAAATTCAATCCGGCGTAAAAGTTTTGTATAATCATCCACAAGTTCAAACCATGAGTAGGACAATTATGTATCATTAATTTCATTCTCTCCCAAGCTTGTGCAACAAGTTCATGATCAAGTTGCTTAAAATTCATAATATCGTTCCTAAGAGAGATAATCTTAAGCGGAGGAAAATACTTAGAGATAAAAGCATCTTTGCACTTTTTCCAAGAATCAATACTATTTTAGGCAAAGAAGAAAACCACGCTTTAGCACGATCTCTAAGCGAAAAGGAAATAGCTTCAACTTAACGACATCATTATCGACATCTTTTTCTTTTGCATATCACATAAATCAACGAAGCTATTCAGGATGAGTAGCGGCATCTTCACTAGGAAGGCCGGCAAATTGATCTTTCACAACAAGATTCAACAAAGCAGTATTGATTTCACAAGATTCAAGATTGGCAAGAGGAGCAATCGGAGTGCTAAGGAAATCATTATTATTGGTATTGGTGAAGTCACACAATTTGGTAGCATCTTGAGCCATCGCGACAAACAAGCAATCCAACACACGAGCAAACAAACGGGCGAGGAAAAGGCAACGGGAAAAAGAGGAGGAGATTGGGAAAGAGAGGGCGAAAAAAACGGCAAGGGTGAAGTGGGGGAGAAGAAAACGAGAGGCAAATGGCAAATAATGTAATGCGAGAGATAGGGATTGTGATGGGTACTTTGTATGGTTGACTTGCTCTTGCGTGAGCCTCCCGACAACGGTGCGTAAATTCTTCTTGCTACCTCTTGAGCACTGCGTTGGATTTCCCCGAAGAGGAGAGGATGATGCAGCAAAGTAGCGTAAGTATTTCCCTCGCTTTTTGAGAACCAAGGTATCAATCCAAAGAGGGAGGCCATGCACAAGTCCCTCGTACCTACACAAAACGATAGCTACTCGCAACCAACACGATTAGGGGTTGTCAATCCCTTCACGGTCACTTACGAGAGTGAGATCTGATAGAGATGATAAATAATAATTTTAGTATTTTTGTTATAGAGATGCAAAGTAAAAAGTAAAAGGCAAAGTAAAAACAAAGCAAGTATAAAAGTGATGGAGATTGATATGATGAGAATAGACCGGGGGGCCATAGGTTTCACTAGTGGCTTCTCTCAAGAGCATAGGTATTCTACGGTGGGTGAACAAATTACTGTTGAACAATTGACAGAATTGAGCATAGTTATGAGTATATCTAGGTATGATCATGTATATAGGCATCACGTCCATGACAAGTAGATCGAAACGATTACGCATCTACTACTATTACTCCACTCATCGACCGCTATCCGGCATGCATCTAGAGTATTAAGTTAAAACCGAGTAACGCCTTAAGCAAGATAACATGATGTAGAGGATAAATTCATGCAATATGATAAAAACCCCATCTTGTTATCCTCGATGGCAACAATACAATACGTGCCTTGCAACCCTTTACATCCTTTGGGTAAGGACACCGCAAGAATCGAACCCAAAGCTAAGCACTTCTCCCATTGCAAGAACTACCAATCTAGTTGGCCAAACCAAGCGGATAATTCGAAGAGACTTGCAAAGATAACTCAATCATACATAAAAGAATTCAGAGAAGATTCAAATATTATTCATAGATAAGCTGGATCATAAACCCACAATTCATCGGTCTCAACAAACACAACGCAGAAAGAAGATTACATCGAATAGATCTCCACGAGAGAGGGGGAGAACATTGTATTGAGATCCAAAAAGAGAGAAGAAGCCATCTAGCTACTAACTATGGACCCGTAGGTCTGAAGTAAACTACTCACACTTCATCGGAGGGGCTATGGTGATGATGTAGAAGCCCTCCGTGGTGGATGTCCCTCCGTGAACTCCTAACAGGCCCCAAGATGGGATCTCGTGGATCTGAGAAAGTTGCGGGCGGTGGAATTAGGTTTTGGCTCCGTATTTGATCTGTCGGGGTGCGAGGTATATATAGGAGGAAGGAGTGCGTCGGTGGAGCAACAGGGGCCCACGAGGCGGGCGCGCCCCACCCTCGTGACCGACTCTTTTGTTCCTTGGAGTAGGGTCCAAGTCCCCTAGATCATGTTTGGTGAGAAAATCACGTTCCCGAAGGTTTCATTCTGTTTGGACTCCGTTTGATATTTTGTTTCTTCGAAACACTGAAATAGGCAAAACCAGCAATTCTGGGCTGGGCCTCCGGTTAATAGATTAGTCCCAAAAATAATATAAAAGTGGAAAATAAAGCCCAATATAGTCCAAAACAGTAGATAAAGTAGCATGGAGCAATCAAAAATTATAGATACGTTGGAGATGTATCATGGCTCAATCAACTCCTACACATGCTAGTGGGTTTCATCTAGTTATTGTGGCAATGACAAGTCATGCAGAGGAAATGGGTTCAGCTACCGTAGCACAATGATTTGAATCGCGTTGTCTTAATGCGATAAAAAGAGAGCGAAGCGAGAACATGGGATTGTATCGATATGATCAAATGGTTGGTTGCTTGCACGATGGGTCCGCAGTAATCGGTATTGTTCTTCGTTAGGGTATTCGTGATACTCCTCGGGGCAGAACACTGCCGCATGAGAGCACCGATACACAATCATCATCAAACAATATGCAAAAATATGATTCAAACAATTTGCCAGATGGGTTTGAACCATTTTGAACCAAAGATTCAAGTTTCAAACTCATAAATGGCCCTTAATAGTGGTTTATCTTATTCTGCACTAAACAGCAGGTTAGCTTGCTTAAACATGCATGAAACCAGTACAGATGGATATATTGGATTTTTCTGATCATTTTTCATATATAACACTTTGCATTTGGAGCTACAGATTAATTTCTATGATTTTTTAAAGTTTGTGGTATTTTCTGGAATTTCCTGTGTAAAAATTATTCCAGTAAATAAATTACTACGTCAGGATGACATCAGTGGTCAACGGAGCTGGTCCAGGTCAAACTAACCAGTGGGTCCCGCGTGTCAGTAGTTATTTAAACTAACTAAATTTAGTTAGTGCTAATCTAAGTTAATTAGCAAAGCGGGCCCCACTTGTCATAGACTTAGGGGAGTCAACTGGCCCACCCAGGTCAAAAGGTCGTGAGGTCAACCCTTGGCGTTACATTGGCGAAACCCGAGGGCGGTGGGAGTGCGTTTTTGTGCTCCGGCGACCAAAAGGCGGCGGAGGCATCTGAGACCTTGAGGAGCGAGCCGCGTCGTTTGGTGGCAGTGGTGGAGCTCGGGGTGGCCGGGAACATTGCCGACGACGGCCTTGGCGATCGCCGGAGTTCGGGCGAGGTCGAACCCGAGGCTACGGGGCATGGCGAGGCGCGTGGAGTGGTGCGTTGGGCTCCTGCGAGTGCGGTGAGTGTGTTGGACACGGTGGTGTGGTCGGTGGGTGGCCGGAGTCACGTCGGCGACGAGCTCGGCGGCGGCGCGTGCGGTGAAGCTTCGTGCAGCCTCCACGGTGCTCGAGAGCGAGAAAGGGAAGGGGGGAGGTAGCTGGGCTCACGGCGGTCACGTGGGAGCAGACGGCGCGGTTGGGGACGAACTGGTGCGGCGGCGATGGTGAAGGGGATCTCCGGCGGTGGCGGAGTCGGGCGAGGTCGGTGTAGAGGCTTCGGGGCAAGCGAGCGCTCGGGGCTCGGCTTGCTCGAAGGAGAGGAGGGCGGCGGAGCTTCTGGATACGGTGGCGCGGCGCGGGGACGACGGAGAACGCGAGCTTCACGGTGACGCGGGCGCGGCAGCGTCGGCCTTGGTGCGGGAGAGCGAGGGAGAGGCGGGAGGCGAGTGAGGTGTCCGCTGGGTCGGGCGGCGACGTGGGGCATGCCCAGTGTCGCACGCGAGGTGACAAGCGGTGACGCCGTGGCGAAGCTCGCTTCATGGCGTCACCTCTGTGCTGCTTTCTGGCGAGAGCAAGCAGTGGATGGCACGGGCCAATAGAAGGGCCACGCAGTGTGGGCAACTGGTGGTCGTGGCAGGTAAGTTCCTCTCTCTTTTTAATTTATGTTTTCTATTTTTACAGAATCGTGGCTTTATTAAAATAGTTAGACACATTCAAAAATCCTGAAAATAATCATAGGCTTTGTTCAGATTATTTCCAACATCCCACACTTGTTTCCAGAATTATTATGGCATTTAAAATATTTTATATCATTTAAATGCCCAAATGCAAATAGGTAATGATTTAATCCAATGACCTTAGGTGTCCTAGAAAAATGTGAACCCATTTTGTCAGAGGTTCTAACCCAAGACAAAAAAGGTGGACTTTTTAGAAGGGCATTTCAGGTTCATTGAAAATGATTTTAGTAAACCCTAGTTGTTTTCAGGGGGGCTGGGGGTTCTGTCATCCCCATTTCAAGTTTCTGGAAAAAAAATAAACATGATGCAACACTCTAATGCATGAACTAGCTAGGATGTGGCAATAGGGTTGACGTAATCCTGGACAAACGACCCAAAACCACCTCCTTTAAACCAGCAGATGAAATAGTCAAATTTCAAGTCCACCCTACGACCCCAAGAAGACAGCATTCATCGGGGCACAACTCGACCCAACGGTCGATGCCGCGCTACGAGAGTTCCTACGTGGAAACTGGGACATATTCGCCTGGCACCCTTCTGACATGCCAGGAATCCCACGTAGGTTGGCCGAACATAGCCTCAATATCTTAAAGGGATATAAACTGGTCAAACAAACCTTTGCGGCGTTTCAACCCAAACGACAGCTATGGGAGAGGAGCTAGCGAGTTACTCAAGCCGGTTCATCGAGAAATAAAACACCGGACCGGCTACCAACTTTGGTGATGGTACCAAAGAAGGATAAATCACGCGCCTATGCGCCGATTTCAAAGACCTCAACATGGCTTTCCCTAAGGATCCCTTCCCTCCTCGCATCGATCAGATTATTGGCGCAACCGCAGGACACGACTCACTGTGTTTCCTCGACGCGTACTCCGGATACCATCAAATCAAGATGAAGGAGTCCGATCAAGCCGCAACGGCATTCATTATCCCGTACGCGCCTTTCTGCTTCAACACTATGCCTTTCGGGCTCAAAACGCTGGCGCCACCTACCAACGCATGATTCAAACATGCCTGGAGAAACAAATCGGCAAGACAGTTGAAGCATATGTGGATGACGTCGTCATCAAAACCAGACACATCGAGTCATTGATAGATGATTTACATCTTACATTCGAAAACCTCCGTACATACGACATAAAGCTCAACCCGGAAAAGTGTGTTTTCGGCGTCCCCGCCGGAAAACTTCTGGGCTTCATCGTTTCCAATAGAGGAATTGAGGCAAATCCAGCGAAAATCTGAGCTTTGTCACAATTGGCTACGCCAACAGACCTTAAACAGGTCCAAAAACTAGCCGGATGCGTGACAGCTTTAAGCCGCTTTATTTCTAGATTGGGAGAAAAAACATTGCCACTCTATCGCCTCCTCTGACGCACCGACCACTTCGAGTGGACGGACGCGGCAACGGCCGGACTACAGGAAATAAAGGCCCTTTTAGCAAGCAACCCAATCCTGGCCGCGCCGAACGTGGCGAACCCATGTTATTATACATATCGGCAACACACCAGGTGGTGAGCGCCGTGCTCGTCGTTGAGCGAGAGCACAAATTCCCGCTCCAGAAACCGGTATACTACGTATCCACTATCCTCACACCATGCAAATCTCGGTACCCTAATTACCAAAAGATAGCATGCGCGGTCTTCATGGCATCCCAGAAGCTGCGACACTACTTTCAAGAGTGCTCGATTACAGTGGCTTCCTGATAACCCACAAGTATAGGGGATCGCAACAGCTTTCGAGGGTAGAGTATTCAACCCAAATTTATTGATTCGACACAAGGGGAGCCAAAGAATATTCTTGAGTATTAGCAGTTGACTTTTCAATTCAACCACACCTGGATAACTCAGCAAAGTGTTTAGTAGCAAAAGTGTTATGATAATAAAGGTAACGGTAGCAAAAATAAAGATAAGTGTTTTGGGGGTTTTTGTAGTAGTTGTAACAGTAGCAACGGAAAAGTAAATAAGCGAAGAACAATATGTGGAAAGCTCGTAGGCAATGGATCAGTGATGGATAATTATGCCGGATGTGATTCCTCATGCAATAGTTATAACATAGGGTGATATAGAACTAGCTCCAATTCATCAATGTAATGTAGGCATGTATTCCGTAAATAGTCATACGTGCTTACGGAAAAGAACTTGTATGACATCTTTTGTCCTACCCTCCCGTTGCAGCGGGGTCCTTACGGAAACTAAGGGATATTGAGGACTCCTTTTAATAGAGAACTGGAACAAAGCATTAACACATAGTGAATACATGAACTCCTCAAACTACAGTCATCACCGAGAAGTATCCCGATTATTGTCACTTCGGGGTTGTCGAATCATAACACATAATAGGTGACTATAGACTTGCAAGATAGGATCAAGAACACACATATATTCATGAAAACATAATAGGTTCAGATCTGAAATCATGGGACTCGGGCCCTAGTGACAAGCATTAGGCATAGCTAAGTCATAGCAACATCAATCTCAGAACATAGTGGATACTAGGGATCAAACCCTAACAAAACTAACTTGATTACATGGTAAATCTCATCCAACCCATCACCGTTCAGCAAGCCTACGATGGAATTACTCATGCACGGCGGTGAGCATCATGAAATTGGTGATGGAGGATGGTTGATGATGATGACGACGGCGACGAATCCCCTCTCAGAGCCCGAGCGGACTCCAGATCAGCCCTCCCGAGAGAGATTAGGGCTTGGCGGCGGCTCCGTGTCGTGAAACGCAATGGAACTTTCTCTCTGATTTTTTCTCCCCGAGACGGAATATATGGAGTTGGAGTTGAGGTCGGAGGAGGTCTAGGGGCCCACGAGATAGAGGGCGCCCTCTGGGGGCGCCTGCCTGTGGACAGGCCCTGGGCCCCCGTGTATTTCTTTCGCCCAATAATTCTTATAAATTCCAAAAAGTGCCTCCGTGGATTTCGAGGGACATTCCGAGAACTTTTCTTTTCTACACATAAAACAACATCATGGTAGTTCTGCTGAAAACAACGTCAGTCCGGGTTAGTTTCGTTCAAATCATGCAAGTTAGAGTCCAAAACAAGGGCAAAAGTGTTTGGAAAAGTAGATACGTTGGAGACGTATCACTTCCGAGGTACCACTCAACGACATAATAAACAACCGCGATGCCACGGGCCGGATTGCTAAGTGGGCCATTGAGCTCCTTCCATTCGACATAACATACAAACCACGCCGCGCCATTAAATCCCAAGTACTGGCTGACTTCATCACCGAATGGACAGAGGCCCAACTCCCTAAAGAGTACGACACGTATTCCAACTGGGTTATGTACTTCGATGGTTCCAAAATGCTAGCAGGATTAGGGGCGGGCGTTGTCCTAACGTCTCCCACTGGAGACGTAGTTCAGTACGTACTCCAAATATTATACACAGACTCCAACAATGCGGCCGAATATGAGGCCTTGTTGCATGGGCTTCGGATGGCTGTCTCCATGGGCATACAACGCCTGGAAGTGCGCGGGGACTCAAACCTCGCAATATCTCAAATAAATGGAGATTTCGATGCCAAAGATCCGAAAATGGCGGCTTACCGCAACGCTGTTCTTAAAATATCGGCCTGTTTCGAGGGGCTCGAGTTTCATCATGTGGCTCGAGAAAGTAATCAGCGGCGAGACGTCTTTGCTCTTTATCGGTGCCAAGCGCGACCCGTCCCCACCTAACATCTTTCCGGAAAGGCTTTTCAAGTCGTCCGTGGTGTGGCAAGGGAGAGCGGCAACAACAGTCCGGACGCAACTATAACCTTAGATGCCGAGCACACCGATATCATCGGGGGCTCAGCCACCGAAATGACACCGTCGGCCCATCTCATAATGGCAGTCATTGCCCCATGGACCAAACCCTTCTTGGCCTACCTTAACAGGCAAGAACTCCCTGAGGATCAGAATGAGGCTCGCCGCATTGTCCGGCGCTCTAAAGCCTACAAGATTCACGATGGAGAACTCTACAAAAAAAGCGCTACCGGAGTACTCCAAAGATGTATCTCCGAGGAAGAGGGGCGGCATCTCTTGGCTGAAATTCATGCCAGTCTCGGTGGTCACCACGCCGCGGCTCGGGCCCTTGTAAGCAAGGATTTCCGTACATGTTTCTATTGGCCGACGGCCCGAGCAGATGCACAGGACCTTGTCCAACGTTGTGTCGGATGCGACTTTTACGCCAACTTTGAGCCATATGCCACCCGCCGCTCTGCAAACAATCCGCATCACTTGGCCGTTTTGCGATGCAGGGGCTTGATATGGTTGGACCCCTCAAAGGAGGAAGCCATAAGAAAAAATATCTGCTGGTCATGGTGGATAAATTCACTAAGTGGATAGAGGCCAAACCAGTTAAAACGGCCAAAGCCAGACCAGTTGTAGACTTTATATCCGGCGTTGTACACCATTATGGTGTCCCACACAGCATCATCACCGATAACGGCTCCAATTCCATAGCCGATGAGGTGAAAAACTGGTGGGCCAATCTAGGCATTAAGCTCGATTACGCCTCCGTCTATCACCCGCAAACAAACGGTCGAGTCGAATGAGCCAATGGTCTTATTATGAGCGGCATCAAACCTAGACTGGTGCGGTCTTTGAAAGAATCAGACAAGCACTAGGTTGAGGAGCTCGACTCCGTACTCTGGGGGCTGCGGACCATGCCCAATCGCACTACCGGATATACACCTTTCTTCATGGTGTACGGCGCAGAGGCTGTGTTACCCTGCGACATTATTCATGACTCACCTCAAGTGCACATGTACGAAGAGAGAGAGGCCGAGCTTGATCGGCAGGACAGCCTAGATGCCCTGGAGGAGGAGCGCGACGTTGCAAAAGCCCGTTCCGCATTTTATCAATAGCAGGCTTGCAGGTATCAAAGCAGAGAAGTGCGGGCCAAGACTTATAACGTTGGTGAACTTGTTCTACGCCCACCGGAGAAGAAAAAGGACAAACTCAAGCCCAAGTGGGAGGGTCCCTTCATCATTTACGAAGTTCTCACCGGTGGAGCGTACCGCCTGCATG
Source organism: Aegilops bicornis (assembly GCA_021605145.1). Taxonomy (NCBI): domain Eukaryota; kingdom Viridiplantae; phylum Streptophyta; class Magnoliopsida; order Poales; family Poaceae; genus Aegilops; species Aegilops bicornis. The sequence continues at coordinate 133,343,585 of CM038670.1, read as the reverse complement.
ATGCGTCAGACAATCGCCTAGAGCCGCACCCCTGGAACGCGGCCAGACTCTGAAGATTCTATGCCTAGCGCCAAACTCTTTGTTCGTCTCCTTCTCCCTATTGTTTCCATTACTTTTTCCTCTCTTTTCACTTTTTCCTTTCTAGCCTTCAAGCTTTTCGTGCGGCTAAACCGTACACATGTGACATACACATCCTCAAATATGTGCGTCAATTATACCTGGAGGCTTCTTTGGCAGAAGCTTATTATTGTTATTTTTCGAGCATCAAGCTCATCACATATATCGCGTTTTCCCCATATGTACCTTTTCTTCGCCATTATATGCATCGATATGACTTAAGTTTTGGCCAAGCTGGGTTGCCTGGCTCCTGTGCTTATGCCCTACGTTCCCGTTAGTTCGGCTAGGGCATAAAGGGAGCACCTCTGCGATTGTTACTGCCGGGTCATCCAGATGTGTACCTCAGACTGGGTGAAGCCGAAAGCTAGCGTTCTTAAGGGAATATTCGGTCGGAGAACTAAAGATGTTTTTACATTTATTAAAATATGAACCCCTAGATGTTTAATATACTGTGATTTTTTCAATCACAGTTCGGACATGCACATTAACACATGTACACCCAGGGAAAGGAACCCTTAACGGAACTATTCTCTCTGGAAGATGTTTCTTACATCATAATGTAATATAACATAGCTAGCCAGATACAACTTGTCTGTTCAAGCAACCATGACCCCTACGCCTGGTTTCCACGCATACCCCGGTCTATTTTGTTGCTCAGGTATTCGAAAACACTCTGCACCTTCGGGTCCAGAGGTCGAATCGAAAAGGTCTGCCATGACAATCGTTTTACAATCCAGCTAGGGACAAATATGTCAAGGAAAGTACATAGTCACTTAGACTCATAAATTTCCTCCTCTATACTGTCTAACAGGCTGTCTAACTTACAATCCTGTTGGGAATATCTGGTGGCTACTTCTACTTGGTCATATACCAAATTCACGGGAATTTCTTTCCCATCTGACCCTAGAGGTCCGACCCGGGCCATACGATTCGGATCAAGCTTGGTGTACTGTGTTTTCACCATGGCCTGTGCTTCGTGGCACCTTCCCGGCAGGCCGATATGTTCCATAATCGGAAGCGCCGCCGCGCTCCCTTGAATAGCTGTATAAGCTCCTCCATCCTTCCTGGAGGGGAGGCGGATGGCCATAAAGCCTTGGCAATACTTTGCATCGCCTGCCGAGCTTGCTCGTGCATTTGCGACAGCTCTTGTAGCAGATCGCCCGAGATTCCGGACATCTCCTCGGGACGGCCGGTCAGCATACCTACAGATATAATTCTGTCAGTCCCTTTCATCTCCAAACTACATGGAGGTAAGTGTGACCACATACCAAATATGCCGCCGCGCAGCCTCTTATTTTCCTTCACAGAATCAACCAGATGGGCCCGTACATCTTTCAGTTCTTTACCCAGCTAGGTGTGGGCATCCTGCAGCTTGTTTTTCTCATCTCTGACTCGTGTCAGCACATGTTCGCCCGCGGCCAGCAGTCTTTTGGCTTCTCGTTCTTCTGCTTGGGCGGATTTCAGTTGCTCCTTCAGTTGATCTGACGATCCTACCATAAGATGAGCAACAGTGTTAGCATTGCCGGTATATAATTATGTTTTCTCGATGAAGGGTAACATTACCAGGTGATGCCTTCTTGGATTTCTCCACTTCGGCGGTAGCAGCAGTTAGCTGGGTCCGACACTTTTCTTGTTCCTGAGACAACAGGTTGTTTTTCTCCGACAACACCTGGTTATACAATGATCCTTAAATCAGTGGTATCAACTGCTTCAAGTCTCAGGGGCTACTGGTATATAATTATCAGTTTTGTACAATAAACTTACCTGTATATCTTTTACATGTTGGTTTGTGGCTCTGGAAGCCCGTCTCGAGCAGCTTGGATATATGCATCAGCCGAGCTGAAGGCGTTGAACGCCTCGTTCGTAAAGCCGGGGTCGCGTAGAACGGCTCTCCGGCGCCGATGATTCATGGCGCTCTCTGATGTCTACTACGCAACCTTCTCCTTGTAGACGTTGTTGGGCCTGCAAGTGCACAGGTTTGTAGGACAAGAGTAAATTTCCCTCAAGTGGATGACCTAAGGTTTATCAATCCATAGGAGGCGAGGGATGAAGATGGTCTCTCTCAAACAACCCTGCAACCAAATAACAAAGAGTCTCTTGTGTCCCCAACACACCCAATACAATGGCAAATTGTATAGGTGCACTAGTTCGGCGAAGAGATGGTAATACAAGCGCAATATGGATGGTAGATATGGGTATTTGTAATCTGAAAATATAAACACAGCAAGGTAGCAAGTGGTAAAAATGAGCGTAAACGGTATTGCAATGATAGGAAACAAGGCCTAAGGTTCATACTTTCGCTAGTGCAAGTTCTTTCAACAATAATAACATAGATAGATCATATAACAATCCCTCAACATGCAACAAAGAGTCACTCCAAAGCCACTAATAGCGGAGAACAAACGTAGAGATTATGGTAGGGTACGAAACCACCTCAAAGTTATTCTTTCGGATCGATCTATTAAAGAGTTCGTACTAGAATAACACCTTAAGACACAAAAAAAATCAAAACCCTAATGTCACCTAGATACTCCATTGTCACCTCAAGTATCCGTGGGCATGATTATACGATATGCATCACACAATCTAAGATTCATCCAACCAACACAAAGTACTTCAAAGAGTGCCCCAAAGTTTCTACCGGAGAGTGAAGAACGTGCCAACCCCTATGCATAGGTTCATGGGCGGAACCCGCAAGTTGGTCACCAAAACATACATCAAGTGGCACATGATATCCCATTGTCACCACAGATAATCACGGCAAGACATACATCAAGTGTTCTCAAATCTTTAAAGACTCAATCCGATAAGATTACTTCAAGGGGAAAACTCAATTCATTACAAGAGAGAAGAGGGGGAGAAGAAACATAGGATCCAACTATAATAGCAAAGCTCGCGATACATCAAGATCGTGTGAAGTCGAGAACACGAGAGAGAGAGAGATCAAACACATAGCTACTGGTACATACCCTTAGCCCCGAGGATGAACTACTCCCTCCTCGTCATGGAGAGCGCCGAGATGATGAAGATGGCCATCGGTGATGGGTTCCCCCTCCGGCAGGGTCTTGAACGGGCCCCGAGAGGTTTTTGGTGGCTACAGAGGCTTGCGCGGCGGAACTCCCGATCTATCTTCTGCTCGGAAGTTTTACGATACATAGGTATATATGGGTGAAAGGAGAACGTCGGTGGACTGGCGGGGGGCCACGAGGCGGGGGCGCGCCTCACCTCGTGAGCACCTCCTTCTTTCCCGACGCACTCCAAGTCCATCGGGTGGCTTTCCTTCCAAAAATAACTTCTCCATTGATTTCGTTCCGCTTTGACTCCGTCGATATTCCTTTTCCTCGAAACCAAACAGGCATAAACACAAATGCAATTTGGGCCTCCGGTTAATAGGTTAGTCCCAAAAATAATATAAAAGTGGATAATAAAGCCCAATATTGCCTAAAACAGTAGATAAAGTAGCATGGAGCAATAAAAAATTATAGATACGTTGGAGACGTATCAAGCATCCCCAAGCTTAATTCCTGCTCGTCCTCGAGTAGGTAAATGATAAAAATGAATTTTTGATGTGGAGTGATACTTTGGCATAATTTCAATGTAAATCTTCTTACTTGTGACATGAATATTCAGATCCGAAAGATTCAAGACAAAAAGTTCATATTGACATAAAATAATAATACTTCAAGCATACTAACAAAGCAATTATGTCTTCTCAAAATAACATGGGCAAAGAAAGTTATCCCTACAAAATCATATAGTCTGGCTATGCTCTATCTTCACCACACAAAGTATTTAAATCATGCACAACCCCGATGACAAGCCAAGATATTGTTTCATACTTTTGACATTCTCAAAACTTTTTCAATCTTCACGCAATACATGAGCGTGAGCCATGGACATAGCACTATAGGTGGAATAGAATGGTGGTTGTGGAGAAGACAAAAAGGGAGAAGATAGTCTCACATCAACTAGGCGTATCAATGGGCTATGGAGATTCCCATCAATAGATATCAATGTGAGTGAGTAGGGATTGCCATGCAACGGATGCACTAGAGCTATAAGTATATGAAAGCTCAACAAAAGAAACTAAGTGGGTGTGCATCCAACTCGCTTGCTCATGAAGACCTAGGGCATTTTGAGGAAGCCCATCATTGGAATATACAAGCCAAGTTCTATAATGAAAATTCCCACTAGTATATGAAAGTGACAATATAGGAGACTCTCTATCATGAAGATCATGGTGCTACTTTGAAGCACAAGTGTGGTAAGAGGATAGTATCATTGCCCCTTCTCTCTTTTTCTCTCATTTTTTTATTTGGGCCTTTTCTCTTTTTTTATGGCCTCTTTCTTTTTCTTCTTCTTTTTTATTTTTCATCCGGAGTCTCATCCCGACTTGTGGGGGAATCATAGTCTCCATCATCCTTTCCTCACTTGGGACAATGCTCTAAAAATGATGGTCATCACACTTTTATTTTTCTTACAACTCAACAATTACAACTCGATACTTAGAACAAAATATGACTCTATATGAATGCCTCTGGCGGTGTACCGGGATCTGCAATGACTCATGAGTGACATGTATGAAAGAATTATGAACGGTGGCTTTGCCACAAATACGATGCCAACTACATGATCATGCAAACCAATATGACAATGATGGAGCGTGTCATAATAAACGGAACGGTGGAAAGTTGCATGGCAATATATCTCGGAATGGCTATGGAAATGCCATGATAGGTAGGTATGGTGGCTGTTTTGAGGAAGGTATATGGTGGGTGTATGATACCGGCGAAAAGGTGCGCAGTATTAGAGAGGCTAGCAATGGTGGAAGGAAGAAGGGTGCGTATAATCCATGGACTCAACATTAGTCATAAAGAACTCATATACTTATTGCAAAAATCTACAAGTTATCAAAGGAAAGTATTACGCGCATGCTCCTAGGGGATAGATTGGTAGGAAAAAGACCATCGTCATTCCCCGACCGCCACTCATAAGGAAGACAATCAATAAATAAATCATGCTCCGACTTCATCACATAACGGTTCACTATACGTGCATGCTACGGAATCACAAACTTTAACACAAGTATTTCTCAAATTCACAACTACTCAACTAGCATGACTCTAATATCACCATCTTCATATCTCAAAACAATTATCAAGCATCAAACATTTCTTAGTGTCCAACACACTCATAAGAAAGTTTTTACTATTTTTGAATACCTAGCATATTAGGATTTTAAGCAAATTACCATGCTATTTAAGACTCTCAAAATAATATAAGTGAAGCATGAGATTTCATCTATTTCTTCAGAATAAAACTACCATCGTGCTCTAAGAGATATAAGTGAAGCACTAGAGCAAACAACAAACTACTCCGAAAGATATAAGTGAAGAACAATGAGTAGTCGAATAATTATGCAACTATGTGAAGGCGGGGAGAAGACCGGAATAGTCGGCGGTGATGGCTACTTCCGTGCCGTCATAGCTCGCCTGGTAGAACACCGCATCCTCGAGCTCCACATATATGTCCGGATCCTCTTCGAATCCGGGGTCAAGGTCCCGGTTATGGTTCTCCGGCTATGGGGCGGGGCAGTGTAGCCCCTTGGTGATTTTTCGCCATTCCTGTTACGAATGGACGGAGTAATTAAAAGTGACTCAGGGAGTGGATTGAATGGAATAATGGGATTGGAACTCACCCAGCTAGGAGGGTTGTACATGGAAAATCCATCCCAACACTTAATGCGAAGCGAATTCCTCTTCCTCCCTTTGAATAGTTTGGCCAATATCTTGGCCAAGGTGGCGGGTGTCCAGGACCTTTTCGGCCGCAACGGAGGCGTCATCTTCCCCATTGTAGTGCCACATAGGTAGCCCTTCAGATTGGAGTGGCTGAACCCCTCGCACTATGGAAGTCGCCATTACCTCGACTATTGATAATCCGGACTGGGCAAGCGTTTTTATCTTGCTCATTAGCTGACGGACTTCCGTGCTATCTTCCTCCTCGAGGCTCTGAGGGCGCCAGCTGTGACGCTTCTTCAACGGAAACCTTGTAAATTCGGGAAGACCCATTCGAACTGGGTCAGGAAGGGCGACGTCCTCGATATAGAACCATTCGGAAGGCCACTCTTCGGATGCCTTCTTCGACATGCCGGATAGGTATCCGGTCCCGGCGATGCGCCATACTTCGGCTCCGCCCACTTCAAATATTGATCCATCTTGGTTGTGAGGGACGAGGCAGAATAGCTTTCTCCACAAATCAAAGTGGGCCTCGCAGCCCAGGAATAGCTCGCAAAGGGCGACGTAGCCCACGATGTGTAGGATGGAGGTCGGAGTGAAGTTGTGCAGTTGAAGGCCATAATACTCCAGAAGCCCTCGGAGGAACGGATGGATTGGAAATCTGACACCTCTTAGCAAGTAGGGGACGAAGCACACTCACTCCTCCCTGGATGGATTGGGGAAATTCTAAGCCTGAGCCCCGCCGTTGAAGGAATTCAATCCTGCTCGCGCGGGGACTAGATCCGCAGGGGGAAGAAATCCCTGTTTTTGCAGCTTCACCAGCTGACCGTGAGATACGGAACATCTCTCCCAATCTCCTTTTTCTGGGATGTGGGGACGGGAGGAAGAGCTGGGAGCGCTGTCCATGTTGGAATGCTTTTTCCTAGCAAGCTCTAAAGATTTTTTGCGTGATGTGGAATGGATCTGAGATCCGATCCCATTAAATAGACACTATTCTTACATGGCTAGGGTGTTATGTGCAAAAATACCCTGACCTTTCGCATTCGCTCGACACGTGGAAGTTGAAGTTGTGGATGCACAGAAGCCGAGGGGCACAACATTAAATGGAGTGCCGAATGCATCTATTTGAAAGTCATCGGAGGAAGAACCCGTCTTGCAATGTCGAAGACAATCTGCGCGCCGGACACATCGTCATTGAAGCCTGGTTCGGGGGCTACTGAGGGAGTCATGGATTAAGGGGTCCTCGGGCGTCTGACCTATTATACATGGGCCGGACTAATGAGCTGTTAAGATACAAGACCGAAGACTCTCTCCCGTGTCCGGATGGGACTCTCCTTGGCGTGGAAGGCAAGCTTGTTGTCCAATATGAAGATTCCTTTCTCTGTAACCGACCTTATGTAACCCTAGATCCCTCTGGTGTCTATATAAACCAGAGGGCTTAGTCCGTAGAGGACACAAATAATCATAGTCATACAGGCTAGACTTCTAGGGTTTTGGCCATTACGATCTCGTGGTAGATCAACTCTTGTAATACTCATATTCATCAAGGCAAGCAGGAAGTAGGGTATTACCTCCATAGAGAGGGCCCGAACCTGGGTAAACATTGTGTCCCCCGTCTCCTATTACCATCGACCTTAGATGCGCATTTCGGGACCCCCTACCCGAGATCCGCCGGTTTTGACACCGACACTAACCTATTAACCAAGAGCCCAGTGCCAGTTTCTGTTTTTTCCTTGTTTTAGAGTTTCACAGAAAAGGAATACCAAACGGAGTCTAAACGGAATGAAACATTCGCGATGATTTTTCTTGAACCAGAAGACATCCAGAGGACTTGGAGTGCAAGTCAGGGAAGCCACGAGGCACCCACAAAGACGTAGGGCGCGCCCCCAACCCTTGTGGGCCCCTCGTGACTCCACCGACCTATTTCTTCCACCTATATATTCTCAAATATTCCAAAACCAATCAGGAGAGCCACGAAAACACTTTTCCACCGCTGCAACCTTCTGCACCTGTGAGATCCCATCTAGGGGCCTTTTCCAAGCGCCCCGTCGGGAGGGATTCGATCACGGAGGGCTTCTACATCAACACCATTGCCTCTCTGATGAAGCGTGAGTAGTTTACCTCAGACCTACGGGTCCATAGCTAGTAGCTATATGGCTTCTTCTCTCTCTTTTATTCTCAATACCATGTTCTCCTCGATGTTCTTGGAGATCTATTTGATGTAATACCTTTTTGCGGTGTGTTTGCCGAGATCCGATGAATTGTGGATTTATGATCAGCTTATCTATGAATATTATTTGAATCTCCTCTGAATTCTTATATGCATAATTTGATATCTTTGCAAGTCTCTTCGAACTATCGATTTGGTTTGGCCAACTAGATTGGTTTTTCTTGCAATGGGAGAAGTTCTTAGCTTTGGGTTCAATCTTGCGGTGCTTGATCCCAGTGACGGAAGGGGAACCGACACGTATTGTATTTTGCCATCAAGGATAACAAGATGGGGTTTTCATCATATTGCTTGAGTTTACCCCGCTACATCATGTCATCTTACTTAATGCGTTACTCTGTTCTATGAACTTAATATTCTAGATACAGGCAGGAGTCAGTCGATGTGTGGAGTAATAGTAGTAGATGCAGGCAGGAGTCGGTCTACTTGACACGGACATGATGCCTATGTTCATGATCATTGCCTTAGATATCGTCATAACTTTGCACTTCTATCGATTGCTCGGCAGTAATTTGTTCACCCACCATAATATTTTCTATCTTGAGGGAACCCTCTAGTGAAACCTATGGCCCCTGGGTCTATTTTCCATCATATAACTTTCTGATCTACAATTCTAGTTCCCGATTTACTTCCTTTGCAATCTTTTACTTTCCGTTCCATAAACCAAAAATAGCAAAAATATTACTTTACCATTTACCCATCTCTATCAGATCTCATTTTGCAAATAACCGTGAAGGGATTGACAACCCCTTTATCGCGTTGGGTGCAAGTTGGTGTTTGTTTGTGCAGGTATTCGGTGACTTGTGCGTTGTCTCCTACTGGTTGATACCTTGGTTCTGAAAACTGAGGGAAATACTTACTCTAGTTTGCTGCATCACCCTTTCCTCTTGAAGGGAAAAACCAAAGCAAGCTCAATAAGTAGTAGGAAGAATTTCTGGCTCCGTCGCCGGGGAGATTTACGCCAAGTCAAGTCAAGATTTGTCTCCCGTCAACTTGCCAATTTACGCGCGCCGTTCTTGCCGGGAGATCTACGCCAAGTCAAGACATACCAAGTACCCATCATAAACTCTCATCTCTCGCATTAGATTATTTGCCATTCACCTCTCGTTTTCCTCTCCCCCACTTCTAAAACGATTTTTGAAAAGAGTTGCCTTTTCATTCGCCTCCTTTCCGTTCGATCTTTTGCTTGCTTGTGTTACCATGTGCCTTCTTTTTTGCTTGCATCTTTGCTTGCTAAAAGTTTATGGATCCTCATCCGCTTGCTAAACTTTTTAAGAGATCCAATTATGATGAACCAATTTCTAGTGATTTGAGTGCACTAGATTATCTTTATGAGGTTTTGCTTGAAATTCGTGAATCTGAAAATTGTGATGAAGTGCTAAAAGAAGAAATTTATGAAGTGATTCATGATAGTTCCTTGGATGAAAAGCATGATTGCAATGGTTTTACTATAAATTCTATTAATGTCAGTTGTGCAAATGAGATGCAAAACCCTAAGCTTGGGGATGCTAGTTTTGTTGTGTCTACTACTTGTTGCAATGACCATGATTGGGGTGATTTTTCTTATGATCTTGAAAAAAACATTAAGCCCCATGATGAATATGAGATTGATAATAATTTTTGCAATAATATTGAAAGTGGGTTTGGAAGAGTGTCAACTTTAGATCCCACATATTTGGAGAATATTCAATCTTATGAAATTTTTGATAAAAGTGGGTTCGGAGAGGTGATGACTTTATTATATGATAATCCCACTATTTCGGAAGAGTGTCAACTTTGCGTGCATGTGGATCATGAAGAGAAAATTTTATGTGATAGTATATTGTTGAATTTGATTATGATCCTACATGTAATTATTATGAGAGAGGAGAATATGGTTGTAGAAAATTTCATGTTACGAAATTACCTCTCGTTATGTTGAGATTGCTATTGTTTCTTTCTTCTTCCTTGCATATGGTGGTTTTTGCTTGTCTTGATAATTTCTTTGCTTATAAAATCCCTATGCATAGGAAGCATGTTAGACTTAAACATGTTTGTCACATGTTTTATGATGCTCTCTTTGTGTTTCAATTGCTATCATTCATGTGAGCATCATTAAAATTATCATTGCCCAGCTAAAAGGCTCTAAAGAAAAGCGCTTGTTGGGAGACAACCCAATAGTTTTCCTTGTTGTTTTGCAATAAATAATTCATCTAGCCTCTGGTTAGATGTGTTTTTTGTGTTTAATTAGTGTTTATGCCAAGTAAGACCTTCGGGATGGCTTACGGTGATAGTTGATTTGATCTTGCTGAAAAACAGAAACTTTTGCACCCTGTCCCAGAATATTTCAAAATCACAAAAGCGTGATAAAATTCTGAATTTTTTTCACAAGATTGATATACAAATTGCCTTTGTTGTCCTAATTTTTCAGAATTTTTGGAGTTACAGAAGTATTCGAAGTATCCATTTCTCTGACTGTTACATTTTTGTGGATTCTGTTTTCTATTTGTTGTTTGCTTATTTTAATGAATCTATGGGTAGTATCGAGGGGGGGGGGTATGAACCATGGAAACGCTGGAATACAGTAGATATTACACCAATATAAATAAAGAATGAGTTCACAACAGTACTAAAAGTGGTGATTTATTTTCTTATACTAACGGAGCTTATGAGATTTTCTGTTGAATTTTGTGTTGTGAAGTTTCAAGTTTTGGGTAAGGACTTGATGGACTATGGAATAAGGAGTGACAAGAGCCTAAGCTTGGGGATGCCCAAGGCACCCAAGGTAATATTCGAGGACAACAAAGAGCCTAAGCTTGGGGATGCCCCGGAAGGCATCCCCTCTTTCTTCTAACGACCATCGGTAATTTTACTTGGAGCTATATTTTTATTCGTCACATATCATGAGTTTTGCTTGGAGCGTCTTGTATTATATGAGTCTTTGCTTGTTTTGCTTTTTCAGTTTTTCACAATCATCCTTGCTGGGCACACCTATTTGAGAGAGCCATAATGATGCTATGATTTGTTAGAATTGCTCTATGTGCTTCACTTATTTTTTTTTTGAGTTATGGAATTGCTCTAGTACTTCACTATTATCTTTTTGAGCACGGTGGTGGTTTAACTTTTGAAGAAATACTCTCATGCTTCACTTAGATCATTTTGAGAGTTAGTACAATTTTGAAGAAATGCTCTCATGCTTCACTTAGATTATTTTGAGAGTTCAAATTTTTTGAAGAAATATGCTCTCATGCTTCACTTATACTATTTTGAGAGTTGAAAAAGGAAATTATTTTGAAGAAATTTAGGCTCTCGTGCTTCACTTAAATTTATTTTAGAGCTTGTTAGTAGCAATGGAAATATATGAATTTAGTCCCAAAGTGATAGATATTCAAGAGGGATATAATAAAAACTTTCATCAAGATCATTGGACATTATAAACTTGATTCCTTGTAATAGTTTTGAGATATGGAGATAGTAATATGCGAGTCATGTTGGTGAGTAATTATGTTTTAGTAAGAATATTGGTGTTAAGGTTTGTGATCCCCTATGGAAGCACGAAAGTCAATAGTTATGCAATGAAGTTACATCCTACTTGTGGTGCATTATTCAGTGTTAGTTATGTTTAATGCTCGTTTTGTTTTTTTGGTTGATTGCTTCTCAATCTATTTGCTAGCCTCCATTTGTACTAAGCGGGAATACTGCTTGTGCATCCAACTCCTTAAATCAAGTTGTGCCAAATGAGTCCAACATTCCTACCTATATGCGGTCACAGCTCGCGCCTCTCTGCAACACGCCCTGCCTCCACAAGTTGCGAGGGAGATAGATAGTAGGGCTAGATTAAAATCGAGAATAGATAGAATTTTATACAAGTAATATAAGCACCTAAAAATTAAAATGGGAGGAGGCAGAAAACCGGTTATAGCAAAAAGGGTGCTGGTGAGGAGCGAATGAAGGTATCCTAAGGACAAAATGATTTATGAATTTACCATTAATAGTAAAGATTTATTTAGTATTTTAAATGTTGATAGTTTATTCTATAAACTTGATTAAACATATACAAGATTGATTTCTTACAAAAACATAGCATGTGATATTTTGTTAAATGGAGGGAGTATTAGGTACACAGATTACCCAACATCATGCATGGGTTAGACACATGAGGGAGAACGTTATGCAGTCGTTGACTAGGCCATAGCTGGATCTTGCGAGGGTCTACGTTAACAGGCTTGGTCTTCTGCATGCCGGCCTAGTGAGATCACTCCCCTCTTTGATTGTCTTCTCTTCATGGGAGCTATATGTCGCGCGTAGTAATTCCTATTAAAGGTTACCTAAAAAGTGGCGGTTTTGGGCAAGCCCAATAGTGTTGCGTGTACACTTTTTTCTATCGGTATTTTAATCGGGTTTCTCAGTTTTTTCATCGGTTATAATTGGCTTTCTTTGGTTTATTTGGTTTCCTTTTTTCCTTTTCCTTTTTCTTTCTATGGTTCTTTTCTTTTTAAAGTGCATGGCTAATCTTTTCATACACATTGTACATTTTCATCTACATCAAAAGCATTTTTATATATGTCTAACTTTTTTAAAGATGATTAATATTTTTTAGATATTTTTTGGATGTCTAGTTTTTTCATACACATTGTACATTATTCATATACATCTTAAACATTTATATATACGTTTAACATTTTATATATACATGATTGATATTTCCTGAAATACCTATTTTGAACACATCTTAATTTTTTTTTTGAAATATACACTGAAACGTGTTTTTATATCGGAATATTTTCTAAAACAAGCAAAAAAAATTCTAAATGTAATGTACATTTTTCCAAGGGTACGAACCCTTTTTGTTCAATTACACGAACATAGTTTTTATGTTGATATCATTTTAAAAAATGCAACATACATTTTTTTAAATGTCATACACATTTTTTTGTATGGTACATGCATTATTTTTAAATAATTATCTGAACTATTCTTTCATTGCATTTACATTTATCTGAATGTGCGTTGAACACTTTATTTGAGGGATCCCAGATGGGTTTGCTTGTCACAATTATCTCTTATAATTGTAATAGTTTTGTAACTGTGGTTGCTATTAAACTATAGGCGAGAGAACAAGTAACGCCAAAATGAACTTCGCGTTTATGGATGGGGGCAAACGACCCAAGAGCCCTTCAATCGCAATCACGTGATTGCATAGAATCGTGGGCAAGAATTGGCTATTTAATAGGCAGGTTTCCGTTTTCACACGACTGGTGGTTCGTCCGGGGTAGGTGGGCATTGACCGTGTTTTGCTGTGTCGCGCGTGATCTGTTTTTTATATGACGTGGTCGGTCCAATGAACATCTTACTATTATTCTTGCCAAAAATGATGCAAGTGTTGGAATCGATCTCATGACTCCGCCATCGAGATTAGCGGCACTAGCCATCTGGGCTAGCACCATCGTTGGTAAGAATTTGAACTACAACTTTATTTGTACGTAAAAGCTATATGACAAACAATAAAATTCCTTCTTAGGAAAAATTAATGCGGGGGATTTAGCCCTGGTTGTTAGAAACAGGCCAAAGCGTCCACCATGGTCTAGTAGCCAACTCATCACTAATTTTAAGTGAAAAAAGGTTGAAAGTGGATTTATATTTACATTTAAATAGTATTTCTAAATACGCGGGGCCTAGGCTGACTAGGCCCGGGCAGGTCGAGAGGAGGGGCATTTAACCCTGGTCACACCACATGCGCCAAAGAGTGTATAATGTGGCTGCTCCCATGTTAAATAAGGGGCAAACTGGAGGATTCTTTTTTAAAACTATGATCTTTTTTATAGCAAATTCAGAAACTATATGACCTAAAGTGTTATTTGTAAAACTATGACCCCGTCGGCCTCTTTTTAGTCAAGACCAACTTTCGGTCAGCACTAGGCGAAATAGGCTTCTCGGTCTCCTAATGGTCAAGATGGGCGCAGCTATGGAAGAGCTCATAACCATACTGCAAGCAGTCCGCGACGCACGGACGACACCTGAACGTCTGCACACGTTAGCTGCACCGAGATTTGATACCGATGCATGTGTTTAGTATGTGGGCAGCTCGCCGGCTGGCTGGTTCTGTGCACGTATTCGTATACATACGCCGCGTGCTTGCCGGCTGGACTATATCAGGTACGTATATTGTACTGGTATTTCAGCCAGTACTTCTCGGCCAATACATGTGCGCATGTTGGCGGCACGCGTGTGCTAGTACGTATGCACTAAGTTCTGATGCATGCATTGCTATCTCGGTCCTGATGCATGCATTAGCCACGTACGAACCACATGCAATACCGATCAGCCCTTCCATGCATTAGTCTAGCATCATATGTACGCTACGCATGCATCGATCACCGGCCAGGCGCTCTTCGGCTAAAAGATGGCCGAAGAATGGTCTTCGGCCAGAGCAAAGCCGAAAACAGCTCTTCGGCCCAGCTGCGCCTGTCTTCGGCCATTAGGAGACCGAAGAGTTTACTTCGGCCTAGTGCTGACCGAAAAGTTGGTCTTCGGCCTAAAAGAGGCCGACGGGGTCATAGTTCTGCAAATAACACATTAGGTCATGTAGTTTCCGAATTTGCTATAAAAAATGTCATAGTTTCAAAAAAAAATCAAACTGGAGTCCGAGGGGAGGAAAACCTTGTAATCACACACACACACACACACATACACACACACGCACACACACACACACACAAAAACACACACACACACACTCACACACACACACGTCTTTCGAAGCAAGAACTAGCACGTAGGTCGTAGGGTGTTGCACCTTCTTGGTGACATGACCTTGGATATAAAAAGCCTCAATCTCCCAAGTGGTCTGAAGTGTTTTACCCGTGACTGAATCTCTAAAACCGGATCCCCACAATCTCCGATCTTGACAATCACCCATCGACATAAGATCTCAGGTGTAAAACTTATACTAGTAGTCTGGTGTTGCACCGTTGCCTCAATAACTAATCCCTGACAAATGGATCTGCCACGTAACCTATGTGCTAGTGCCAAATTTATCATTATGCAACAAGTATTTGGACTACTTGAACAAAGTAGTTATCAAGCAGGCTAAAAATGACTTTAAGGCCTCATTTGGCAGCAGGGGATGGGATCCCAGTCCATTCCCTGGAAACTCCCACCCGGTGGTAGACCTTCCTTGGTTTTTTGTCGTACCATTTGGTCGAGAGGTGGAACGGGAGATTTCATTCGCTTCCTAGTGAATTCCCTGGGAGGAAAAAACGCCACTCCACTCGTGGATGGAGTTCCCCGTCTCTCACACATTGTCTCTTGACAAGTCAACGCACTCCTGCCCATGCCCCTGAAGACGAACTTTTCCCTGTCTTTCCCCATCATGAGTGAACCAAATGGTGGTAAGCGGCCCGTGGTTTTCTACCACGGATTCTTGTGTGACGGGCTAAATCCCTACCGTGGCTTGTCTCCCCCGGGTCCTATATCCCCTGCGGCCAAACAAAGCCTAAATGTTTCGATGCACACAAAACAAACTAACATAGGTGAACAAAGAAAATGGCGCACTAACATAGGTGTACACCACATCAACGCACACACAAGCACATAACTTATGAATTCCCTCTATTGCCCCCATGTTACACTAACACAGTAAACTGCCTTAACGAAGGCTAGCCTGAGCTGAAACGAAATTACCAAACCATCCCAAATCAAATCAAGCGCAACAACCCCACGCCCACACAAATTAGTGTATGCATTTAGTTAATATGCATGTAATTCCAAATGGCTAAACACATGCAACCCATGGGGTGGGCTCCATGCAGCTTTCTTATTGTCATCGCGTATGAGGAGAGATCCTCCACCGCTAGTGACGACCTCTATCTGCATCACCATGTTGGAGAAGACCTCTGAATTGAAGACGAACTCAAAGTTGGGCACCCCGACGCCGGACGACAACTCTAGCTCCATCTCCGCCTCCGCCGACACCAACGCAGTTCATCATGTTTTCGTCGCCGGCCATGCAATCCGCACCTATACAAGTGGAAGCATGCGCATGGGACCGTGGAGGTAGATGCTGACTCACGGATGGTTCTTCGAAAAGGCGAGAGAAGGTGGTCGACTGGGATGATTTACCTATATTTTAGGGATCCCAGATGGGTTTGCTTGTCACAATTATCTCTTATAATCGTAATAGTTTTGTAACTGTGGTTGCTATTAAATGCTATAGGCGAGAGCACAAGTAACGTCAAAATGAACTCCGCGTTTAGGGATGGGGGCAAACGACCCGTCAGCCCTTCGATCGCAATCATGCGGTTGCGTAGAGCTGTGGGTCATAATTGGCTATTTAATGGGTAGGTTTCGTTTATACGCGATTGGCGGTTCGTGCGGGGTGGCGGGCGATGACCGCGTTTTGCTCTCTCGCACGGGATCTGTTTTTTCATATGACGTGGTCGGTCCACTGGACATCTTACTACTTTTCTTGCCAAAAATGATGCAAGTGTTGGAGTCGATCTCATGACTCCACCATCGAGATTAGAGACACTAGCCATGTGGGCTAGCACCATCCTTTGTAACAATTTGAACTACAACTTTATTTGTACGTAAAAACTATATGAAAAATAATAAACTTCCTTCTTCGGAAAAAGTAATGCAGGGCGGAGATTTTATCCCTAGTTGTTAAAAACAGGCCAAAGCATCCACCATGGTCTAGTAGCCAACTCATCACTAATTTTTTTGTTCGTTGAGAAAATTTGATAGTGGGTTTATATTTATATTACAATAGTATGTCTAAATACTTTAGTATTTCTCGCATATTTATAAAATGGATTACACAACTTCACAAATACTCCCTCCACCCCACAATATAGGATATTTTTGCAAGTTGTTTTAGCTTGCAGAAACATTTTATATTATGGGATAGAGGGAGTAGTATTTTTCGCATATCTTACACTGCTCGCACTTCTAAAAATGACGGTTGAAAGTTGAAAGTGGATTTATATTTTAAATCGAATTTTTCGCATATAGCTCATTTGAAGCGGTGTAAGTTGGAAGTGGATTTATATTTGAATAGTATTTTTGGTGTGATGACAATGTGATTACTGGAACTAATCACGATTGCTAAGGTGTACCTCAGGTTCCTCGGATATTGATTGAGGAGATGGTTGACCCCCCCCCCCCCCCCCACACACACACACACATGCACTACAAAATGGTTAAAGGCGTGATTTTCTGGCGACTCGAAGCTTTGGTTTCAATTTATTTGAGTTATAGGAAAACCACACTATCAAGAGGGGCCGAGCAGCCTTCAAGCCTTGTGAGCAGCCACCATTCCCAAACCTCCATTTTGCTCAACACTTTATATTCCTCCACTCAAGCACTTTGATTCTTTCGGGATAGAGAGAGCAAGAACTGATCTACAACTTGACCACCGATTCATATTCCTTGCTAGATTTCTACATCAACACTTATTACTCTTGGTGCTTGGGCTCCTTGGTGGCTGGAGGTTCCTACAGAAACTTCCTTCCGTGCGGTGTGCTTGAGAGACATATGTAAACATGTGGTGGCTGCCTTCAAGACCAACCCTTATTGAACCGAGGCTCATCTGTTGAGGGTGACTCGAAAGGATAATATGGTGAGCCACTTGGTAGCGTTTTGGAGCTTTGGTTTCGGCACCACTCCAATGATGATTAGCACTCCCCCAAAGCAGTGTGTATTTGGGGATAAAATTTGCATCGCCAACTCACTTGTGATTAATCCTTTCCCGTAACATTACTTTGCTTTATATGCTTGTGGACTTGCTAATTAGTTTGTGTTCACTTAGTTGCATGCCTAGAGAACCAACTTTATCCATAGTTTCCTAGCGATGTGCCAGGGATGGACGGAGTGGGGAGAAAGTTATGCAGTCGTCAACTAGGCCACTGAGATCGCGCCCCTCTTTGATGGTCCTCTCTTCTATGGGACTTGTATGCCGCACGTACTAATTTTTATTAAAGCTCGCCTATAGGGTGGCGGTTTTGGGCAAGACCAATAATGTAGTGTGCTAATTTTTTCTATGGGTATCTTAGTTGGTTTGTTCACTGTTTTTGCATTTGGTTTTCTTTTTCTTTTTTTCTTCCATTTTCCTTTTTGTTTCTTTCATTTGGTTTTTTCTTTTCCCCCTTTTTAGGCACATGTCTCCATTTTTCATACACATTGTGCATGTTTCGTACACATCAAGAATTTTCATACACATTTAATTTTTTTTCAAAAAGATGATTACTATTTTTCAGACATATGATTTGATGTCTACATTTTTCATACACATTGTACATTTTTTGTATACATCTAAACACTTTTTTTGTACATTTATTTTTTAAATACATAATTAGTATTTTCCAAATAGTTATTTTAAACATTTTACTGAAGACATGTGAATTATTTTACAAATTCACGTTGAAAGCTAGTTTTGCATGATACAAAACATTTTTTAAACCGTTCGAACATTTTTATACATTGGATAAACATTTTTTTTTAAAAATATCATGAATACACTTGAATATTTCTCTAAATTTAATGTACATTTTCTGAAGGGTAAGAAACATGTTTTTTTGAATTACACGAACACTTTTTTGAGTGTCGCATACTTTTTTAAAATGGTACAAACATTTAAAAAATTGAGCGAACTTTATTAACAACGCATTTACATTTCTTTAATGTGCGATAAACACTTTTAAAAACTACTAATTTTTTTATAACATACGTATTTAGTTTTATTGAAACTGTAAAGTAAAAGTAAAAAAAGGGGGAAAACACGCATGACATATGTGTGACGTCTATGAGACAGGACCATGTGGTTACTGAGCCGACCCACTACTAGCTCGCTGCAGGGGACACTCGCATTGGAGACCCCTTCTCTTCTCCCTGGTTGTACGCACGCACGGTTAGACTTGACAAGAGACATGCACGTTTCCAATTGAGACGCACACAGAAGCTAGAAACTCATATGTCTGCTCCCCTTCTGTCCTTCCCAGTTCGCGCCATGCCCGCTGGAATTGATGTTGACACTGAAATATTGACGAGTGTGCTTTGTAATGAAGTTCATATGGAACACATGAATTATATGAGAAAATGAAACGAATTCACGAACATTGCAAATCAAGCGCCTCGTTGTCGTGCAAGAATCGCAGGTCAATCTCCGCCTCCGCCGGCTTTGCTGTAGTCATCATCTTTAGCCGCCGACCATGCACTCCGTACCTCTAGAAGAGGACATACGCATGTGGAACCGTAGCTATAAATCTCAGCTTGCGGAGGGTTCTTCAAGAAGATGAGATAAGGTTGTAGACCCGGATGATTTCCCTTTTTTAGAACCCAGATAGTTTTCTTCATCACTGTTGTCCCTTTTAATCACAATAGTTTTTGTATTGCAATAGCTAATAATTGCTATAGATGATAATACAAAATTTAGTTGGCCGGCAATACACATCTAGGGACGGCAATGAACGACCCCTGAGACCTTCTATGCGATCGTGCCGCTATGTAGAGTCATGGCGATAGCTGGCTATTTAATAGAAGGGTTGCAATTTTCACGTGATTCACGATTTTAGCGGGGCAAGTGGTGACCGATTTTTTCTATCGCGCATGGTACTTGTTTTCCCGAAAGATGTGGTGGATCCAGAGTACATACTGCTCTTTTTGCAAAAAGTTAATGCAAATGTCGGAGTCGAACTCAACACTCCATAATCGTGCCAAAACACAATTAGCCTAATAATCCCAAATCAAGCACAACAACTTTGACGCGCACACATATCACTGCATGTCTCGAACCAAATATGCATGTAGTTACAAATGGCCAAGCACATACATGGGGTCCACACATCTTTCTTGTTGTCGTCGCATATGAGGAGAGATCCTCCTCCTAAGTCGCCGCGACGATGACCATTATATGCAGCACCATATTGGACAAGACCTTTGAATTGAAGGCAGACTCGAAGTTCGACACCTCACCACGATGCGATAACTCTAGGTTTATCTCCGCCTCCAGCGGCACCACCGTAGTCATCATCTTTTCGACACCGGCCATGCCTCTGGACCTATAAAATAGGAAGGATAGAGAAGGTACTCAACTCATTTGATTTTCCTCTTTTTTGAGGGAACCCGAATGGTTTTCCTCGTCGCGGTGTTCTCTTGTATTAGCAATTGTGTTTGTAACTTCAATAGGTATTTGATGTTGGAGACTATAGTGCAATTAACGCTAATTTGAATTGGCAAACTTTCTGCATTTAGGGATGACGGCGAACGACCCATGAGCCCTTTGATCATGATTGTGCGGTTGCGTAGAGTCACAAGTGATAGTTGGCTGTTTAATTTGAAGGTTGTTGTTTTCACGTGATTGACGATTTGTGTGGGGTATGTATGTGTTGACCCTATTTTTCTTTATCACACGGGATCCTTTTATTCGTTGGATGTTGTCAGTCCAGAGTTCATCCCAATGGATTTTTGGCCAAAAGAGATCCAGAGTTCGTCATATTGTTTGTTTTAGAAATTGAAGCAACGTCATGTTGTTTGTTTCGAGAAAATGAAGCAAGTCTTGAGTCGGACTCAAGACTCCGTCATTTAGGTTAGCCACACTAGCCATCTGGTGTATCACAATCTTTGATACATAATTGAGCTACACCCTTATTTTTACGCAAAAGCTATATGACAAAGAAGTAGTGTGGGGTGAAGATTTTATGTCTGGTTGTTTAAAACAGACCAAAGCATCCACCTTGGACTCCCCCAGCGTGAGCTTTCTGCCAACCTCCCCATCGACATCCTCGCCCTGGAAGAATTCGCAATGCAGGAAAATGCTCGAAGCGGCATAGGCCGTGACGTACACGTGGCTTGTGCAAAAAAATCCACGCCGAATTTAACAACCGTTCACGCCCCCCCCCCCCCCCCTAGACAGCCTAGCCCGGCCACCTCCCCCGTGGATGCACCAAAGAGAGGAGAAGACCACATGTGGTAGCAGGAGGGCGCAAGAGACTCATGCCGCCATAGCTCGCGCCTCTTTGCAACACGCCCTTCCTCCACAAGTCGCGAGGGGGATAGATAGTAGGGATGGATTTTATTTTTGTTTGGATGAGGTAACATAATAAGGAATTTTCAGAAAATAGGCATCCTTTGCATGAGAAAATCGGGAATAGATAGAATTTTAAGCTAGTAAATAAGCACCTAAAAATTAGAATGGGATGAGGCTGAAAATTGGCGAGAGCAAAAAGGGTGCTGGTGAGGAGCGAATGAAGGTATCCTAAAGACAAAATGATTTATGAATTTACCATTGACAGGAAAGATTTATTTAGTATTTTATATGTTGATAGTTTATTCTATAAACTTGATTAAACATATACACGTTTGATTTCTTACAAAAACATAGTATGTGATATTTTGTCAAATGGAGGGAGTATTAGGTACAAAGAGTACCCAGCACCATGCATGGGTTAGACACATGAGGGAGAACCTTATGCAGTCGTCGACTAGGCCATAGCTGAATCCTGGGAGGGCTCTATGTTAACAGGCTTGGTCTTCTGCATGGCGGCCCAGTGAGATCGCTCCCCTCTTTGATTGTCTTTTCTTCCGCGGGAGCTATATGTCGCACGTACTAATCCCTAATAAAGGTCACCTACAAAGTGGCGGTTTTGGGCAAGCCCAATAGTGTTGCGTGTACACTTTTTTCTATCGGTATTTTAATTAGTTTTCTTAGTTTTTTCATTGGTTATAATCGGCTTGCTTTGGTTTATTCGGTTTCCTTTTTTTCCTTTTCTTTTTGTTTCTATGGTTCTTTTCTTTTTAAAGTACATGGCTCATCTTTTCATACACATTGTACAGTTTCATCTACATCAAAAACATTTTTATATTTGTTGAACTTTTTTAAAGATGATTAATATTTTCAAATATATTTTGTATGTCTAGTTTTTTTCATACATCTTAATTTTTTAAATATATGACTAATATTTCTTGGAATACTTGTTCTGAACACGTCTTAATTGTTTTTGAAATACACGCTGAAACGTGTTCTCATATGATTCGGAACATTTTCTAAAACAAGCAAAAAAAATCAAAATGTAATGTACATTTTTTTGCAGGCTACGAATCATTTTTGTTGAATTACACGGACATCTTTTCTATGTTGATGTCATTTAAAAAAATGGTACATACTTTGTTTTTTGAAATGTAACACATATTTTTTTCAATGGTACATGCATTTTTTTCAAATAATATCCGAATTTTTCTTTCACTGCATTTACATTTTTCTGAATGTGCGGTGAACACTTTATTTGAGGGATCCCTGATGGATTTGCTTGTCACACTTATCTCTTATAATCGCAATAGTTTTTGTAGCTATGCTTCCTATTAAATTGCTACAGGCGAGAGCACAAAAAACGCCAAAATGAACTCCGTGTTTAGGGATGGGGGCAAACGACCCATGAGCCCTTCGATCGCAACCACGCGGTTGCGTAGAGTCGTGGGCAATAATTGGATATTTAATGGGCAGGTTTCCGTTCCCACACGATTGGTGGTTCGTGCGTGGTAGGTGGGCGTTGACCGCGTTTTGCTTTCTCACGCGTGATCTATTTTTACATATGACATGGTCGGTTCAATGGACGTCTTACTACTTTCCTTGCCGAAAATGATGCAAGTGTTGGAGTCGATTTCATGACTCCGCCATTGAGATTAGCGGCACTAGCCATCTGGGCTAACACCATCGTTGGTAAGAATTTGAACTACAATTTTATTTGTACGTAAAAGTTATATGACAAACAATAAAATTCCTTCATAGAAAAAAGTAATGCAGGGCGGAGATTTTATCCTTGGTTGTTAGAAACAGGCCAAAGCATCCACCATGGTCTAGTAGCCAACTCATCACTAATTTTTTTGTTAAGTGAAAAAAGTTGAAAGTGGGTTTATATTTATATTTAAATAGTACTTCTAAAAACTTTAGTATTTCTTGCATATTTATAAAGTCGATTACACTACTTCAAAAGTACTCCCTCCGCCCCACAATATAAGATCTTTTTGCAAGTTGTTTTAGCTTGCAAAAACATTTTATATTATGGGAAAGAGTGAGTAGTATTTTTCGCATATCTTACACTGCTTCACATTTCTACTAATGACGGTTGAAAGTTGAAAGTGGATTTACATTTAAATCGTATTTCCCGCATATAGCTCATTTGAAGCGGTGTAAGTTGGAAGTGGATCTATATTTAAATAGTATTTGTGTGTGATGACAGTGTGATTAGTGAAACTATTTACTGTTGCTAAGGTGTACCTCAGGCCATTAGTTTCTCAAAGATTGACTGAGGAGATAGTTCACACCTCCCCCACACACACACACACACTACAAAATGGTTAAAGGCGTGGCTTTCTGGCGACTCAAAGCTTTGGTTTCAATTTATTTGAGTTATAGAAAAAACCGCAATATCAAGAGGGGTCGAGCAGCCTTCAAGCCTTGTGAGCAGCCATCATTCTCAAACCTCCATTTTGGTCAACACTTTATATTCCTCCACTCAAACACTTTGATTCTTTGGGGATAGAGAGAGCAAGGACCGATCTACAACTTGACTAAACCGATTCATATTCCCCGCTAGATTTCTACAGCAACACTTATTACTCTTGCTACTTGGGCTCCTTGGTGGCTGGAGGTTCCTATAGAACCTTTCTTGTGTGTGGTGTGCTCCGGAGACATATGTAAACATGTGGTGGTCGCCTTCAAGACCAACCATGATTGAACCAAGGCTCATCCTGTTTTGGGTGACTCGAAAGAATAGTACAGTGAGCAACTTGGTGATAGAGGCAAAGGTGTCCCGTCTTTCGATGAGATGGTGGCTATCGTTTAGGATGAAGTCGACTTTGACGATCCGACTACGAATGTGCGAGGACGTCGCGCCTTAGCAATCGCTAAATCAACTCCGAGAAGTTATTGACCAGGTGCCGAGCACGATCAACACGACCACGAAGGTCTGCATTTCCTGCAGCAAACGAAGAACAAGCAAGAAACTAAGATTGCAATCTGGATATTGCGAATATAAGAGGAAAGCTTTATTGATCAAGGTGGGGTTCTGTGACGCCTTGGTCTGGTCGTTGAACACAAACGAAGTGCGCGAAGTTGCAGCTATGGTGAACTTTTAATCTAAGCAAAACCCAAAGTCTAAACGACGCCCTAAGGGTTGTATATATGGAGGAAGAGGGGGGAATTTCGTGGCCCTTGGAGGAGGGGTTCGAAACCAACCCTAACTCTTGTTTCCCCACACATACGGACTCTAAAAATAGCCTATACTTAAGTATGTCGAAAATACATGGGCCTGACCCAATAATAAGGTGACATAGCACCTAAAATAGTCTCTAGACGAAATTTGTGAAGTGGCATCTTGTATATTTCGTCCAAGGCTTCATGCACTCCTTATGGTGGCTTCAAAGTCCTGAAATCATCACTTGTAACTCCGTTCTTGATCCCCTTATGCATGCCATCAACTCCATGCGTGTTCTTGCTCCAATTTTCATCCTTCTCCAAGCTAGGCCCTACATTTGTAAGGAAAACAAATGTATCCAATTTAGGCAGCATGATATTCTCATGAACATTAGAATCATTACCAAGAAACGAAAGTACCTGATAATTTAATTGGCGTGCGCGAGCTCTAGTAATTGGTCCAGTATATGTAACAGCAGGGGCTGTGGGTGTAACAATGGTATTGATGTCCTCATCACTTGGTAGCGTTCTGGAGCTTTGGTTTCAGCACCACTCCAACGGAAATTAGCACTCCCCCAAAGGAGTGTGTACTTGGGGATAAAATTTGCGTCCCCAACTCATTTCTAGTTAATCCTTTCCCGTAACTTTATTTTGCTTTATATGCTTGTGGACTTACTAACCAGTTTGTGTTCACCTAGTTGCATACCTAAAGAACCCACTTTATCCATAGTTTCTTAGCGTTGTGCTAGGGATGGACAGAGAAGGGAGAAAGTTATGCAGTCATCGACTTGGGCACTGAGATCACGCCCCTCTTTGATGGCACTCTCTTCTACGGGAGTTGTATACCGCATGTACTAATTTCTATTAAAGCTCGCCTATAGGGTGGCAGTTTTGGGCAAAACCAATAATGTGGTGTGCAAATTTTTTCTATGGGTATTTTAGTTGGTTTGTTCACTGTTTTTGCATTTGGTTTTCTTTTTCTTTTTTCTTCTGTTTTCCTTTCTGTTTCTTTCATTGGGTTTTCTTTTCCCCCTTTTTAGGCAAATGTCTCCATTTTTCATACACATTGTGCATGTTTCGTTCACAATAAGAATTTTCATACATATTTAACATTTTTGAAAAAGATGATTAACATTTTTCAAACATATGATTTGATGTCTACATTTTTTCATACACATTGTATATTTTTCGTATACATCTTAACACTTTTTTGTACATTTAATTTTTAAAAACACATAATTAATATTTTCCAACTACTTATTTTGAACATTTTCCGAAGACATGTGAATCCTTTTACAAATTCACGTGGAAACGTAGTTTCGCATGATACAAAACATTTTTTAAACCGTGCGGACATTTTTATACATTGGATAAACATTTTTTCGTTTGAAACACTTGAACATTTTTTCGTACGGTACATTTTTTGAAGGGTACGAAGCATGTTTTTTGAATTACGCGAACACTTCTTTGAGTGTCACATACTTTTTTGGAATGGTACAAACTTTTAAAAAAATGTGTGAACTTTATTTACAATGCATTTAAATTTCTTTAATGTGCAATGAACACTTTTAAAAACTACTAATTTTTTCATGACATATGTATTTAGTTTTATTGAAACTGCAAAGTAAAGTAAAGAGGGGGGGACACGCATGACATATGCGTGGCGTCTATGAGACGAGACCACGTGGTTACTGGGCCGAAACACTACCAGCTCACTGCAGGCGACACTCGCATTGGAGTTGCCTTCTCTTCTCCCCGGTTGTATGCACACACGGTTAGACTTGATAACAAACATGCACGTTTCGAATTGAGACGCACACGGAAGCTAGAAAGTCATATGCCCGCTCCCCTTCTTGTCCTTCTTCCCCACTTCGCGCCATGCCCGCTGGAATTGACGCTGACACTGAAATATTGACGAGTGTCCTTCATAATGAAGTTCATATGGAACACATGAATTATATGAGAAAATGAAACGAATTCGCCAACATTCCAAATCAAGCGCCTCGTTGTCGTGCAAGAATCGCAGGTCAATCTCCCCCTCCGCCGGCTTTGACGTAGTCGCCATTTTTAGCCGCCGGTCATGTGCTCTGTACCTCTGAAAGAGGACAGACGCGTGTGGAACCATAGCTATAAATCTCAGCTCACAGAGGGTTCTTCAAGAAGGCGAGATAAGGTTGTAGATCTGGATGATTTCCCTTTTTAGAACCCGGATGGTTTTCTTTGTCACTGTTGTCTCTTTTAATCACAATGGTTTTTGTATTACAATAGCTAATAATTGCTATATATGATAATACAAAATTTAGTTGGCGGACAATACACATCTAGGGACGGCAATGGACGACCCTGAGACCTTCTATGCACTCGCGCCACTATGTAGAGTCATGGTGATAGTTGGCTATTTAATGGAAGGGTTGCCGTTTTCACGTGATTCACGATTTGAGCGGGGCAAGTGGTGACCGAATTTTTCTTTCACACGTGGTATTTGTTTTCCCGAAAGATGTGGTGGATCCCGAGTAGATATATTCTATTTTTTTGCAAAATTTAATGCAAGTGGCAGAGCCGAACTCAACACTCCGTAATTGTGCCAAAACAAAATTAGCCTAATAATCCCAAATCAAGCACAACAACTCGACGCACACACATATTACTGCCTGACTCGAACCAAATACGCATGTAGTTACAAATGGCCAAATAGATACATGGGGTCCGCATATCTTTCTCGTTGTTGTTACATATGAGGAGAGATCCTCCTGCTAAGTCTCCACGACGACGACCTTTATCTGCAGCACCATATTGGACAAGGCCTTTGAATTGAAGGAAAACTCGAAGTTCGACACCTCACCACCATGCGATAACTCTAGGTTTATCTCCGCCTCTAGCGACACCGTCGTAGTCATCACCGTTTCGACACGGGCCATGCCTCCGGACCTCTAAAATAGGAAGGACACGTAGAGGACCATTCCGGTAAATCCCAGCTCGAGGAGGGTTCTTTGAGAAGGATAGAGAAGGTACTCAACTCATATGATTTTTCTGTTTTTTGAGGGAACCCTAATGGTTTTCCTCGTCACGGTGTTCTCTTGTACTCCCTCCGTTCCGATTTACTCGTCGTGGTTTTAGTTAAAATTTGAATTAAAACCACGACGAGTAAATCGGAACGGAGGGAGTAATAGCACTTGTGTTTGTAACTCCAATAGCTACTTAATGTTGGAGGCTATAGTGCAATTAACGCTAATTTAAATTGCCAAACATTCTGCATTTAGGGATGACGCTGAACGACCCATGAGCCCTTTGATCATGATTGTGCGGTTGCATAGAGTCACTGGTTATAGTTGGTTGTTCAATTTGAAGGTTACTGTTTTGACGTGATTGACGATTTGTGTGGGGGTAGGTAGGTGTTGACCCTATTTTTCTTTATCACAAGGAATCCTTTTATTCGTATGATGTTGTCAGTCCAGAGTTCATTCTATTGGATTTTTGGCCAAAAGATCCAGAGTACGTCATACTTGTTTGTTTACGAGAAAATGAAGCAAGTGCGGGAGTCGGACTCAAGACTACATCATTTAGGTTAGCCATACTAGCCATCTGGTATAGTACCACCTTTGGTACATAATTGAGCTACACCTTTATTTTTACATAAAATCTATATGACAAAAGAATTAATGTGGGGTGAAGATTTTATGTCTGGTTGTTTAAAATAGACCAAAGCATCCACCTTGGACTCCCCAGTGTGAGCTTTCACGCCAACCTCCCCATTGGCATCCTCGCTCTGGAAGAACTGCATAATGCAGGAAAATGCTCGAGGCGTGAGGTCGCGATGTACACGCTGTGACTGGTGGAACAAATCCTAGCCGTATGTAATATCGTTGACCCCCCCTAGAAAGCCTAGCCCGCAACCTCCCACGTGGATGCACCAAAAGAGGAGAAGACCACATGTGGTAGCGGGAGGGCGCAAGAGCCTCATGCCGCCACAACTCGCGCCTCTCTACAACACGCCCAACCTCCACAAGTCACGAGGGAGATAGATTGTAGGGCTAGATTTTATTTTCGTTTGGGTGAGGTAACATGATGAGGAATTTTTAGAAAATAGGCATCCTTTGCATGAGAAAATCGGAAATAGATAGAATTTTAAGCAAGTAAAATAAGCACCTAAAAATTAGAACAGGAGGAGGACAAAAATCGGTGAGAGCAAAAAGGGTGTTGTTGAGGAGGGGACGAAGGTATCCTATAAGAATAAAATGATTTATAAATTTACCGTTAATAGTAAAGATTTATTTAGTATTTGAAATGTCGATAGTTTATTCTATAAACTTGATTAAACATATACAAGTTTGATTTCTCAAAAAACATAGTATGTGATATTTTGTCAAATGGAGGGAGTATTAGGTACATAGATTACCCAGCACCATGCGTGGGTTAGACACATGAGGGAGAACGTTATGCAGTCTTTGACTAGGCCATAGCTGGATCCTGCGGGGGCTCTACGTTAACAGGTTTGGTCTTCTGCATGGCGGCTCAGTGAGATCGCTCCCCTCTTTGATTGTCTTCTCTTCCGCGGGAGCTATATGTCGTAAGAAAGCGGTTTTTCCTAGCTGGGGCTACACGGTACCCATTATCTCAGCCTTCCATTTGTGCCTATGTTTTATGGAGATATGTGCACACAGAACTTGGCGTCAGACACTTAATCCTTAACCATCTGCCACGAAGTCTAAGAATTTCGAATCTTGGGCCACTGTTCACGACATGACATGACTTGGACCCAGCTACCGCTGTCTTGGCCCGCTCACCTGTCTTGGCCGTGGCGTCAATCTTGCCAACAGCGACCGCACGTGCATGGACCTACATGTGTAGCGTATAACCTTTACCGCCCTCTTAGCCTGTACAAAGCAAATGCAGACCACGATTAGACCAGACCAAAGTGCTAGCTGTGCTATGTTTTCCACTCCAGCTCATTAAATGCTCTTGTCCCTTTCCTCATGTCGCGTACAAGTGCATGGGTTATGCCGTCTATGTTGTTACCTCGTTGCTGGAGTATGATTTAATTTATCTTACAATCACACGACGGGGACCAGGGCTGGAAATGATGACAGCAGACAGAAATAATGTGAATAGGAGAGCTGGGATGGTTGTGCGGGTGGGCCCCGAGACCAGGGAATGACATGACGAGGACAGCCCTCCTGGTCACGCAAGCTGCAAAGGAATCTCGCCACTACCACTGTTCACGTAGCCCTGCGTTTTTCAGACTAATCATTCTGTGACTGCTGCTAATGCTGGCACTAGCACACATCTCCATATGGTGACCAACGGCACAGATAAAAGGTACCGGGTAGGACGAGCTACAAAGAAACTTTACCATGTTCGTAAGTACTAATTCCAATTAAAGTTCACCTACAAAGTGGCGGTTTTGGGCAAGCCCAATAGTGTTACTTGTACATTTTTTTCTATCGGTATTTTAATCGGTTTTCTCAGATTTACATCGATTATAATCGGCTTTCTTTGGTTTATTCGGTTTCCTTTTTTCCTCTTTTCTTTTTCTTTCTATGGTTCTTTTCTTTTTAAAGTACATGGCTCATCTTTTCATACACATTGTACATTTTCATCTGCATCAAAAACATTTTTATATATGTTTAACTTTTTTTAAGGATGATTAATATTTTTCAGATATTTTTTGGATGTCTAGTTTTTCATACATATTGTACATTATTTGTATACATTTAACATTTTTTTAATACATAATTAATATTTCTTGAAATACTTATTTTGAATCCGAACTTTTCTTTCACTGCATTTACATTTTTCTCAATGTGCGATAAACACTTTTAAAAAAATAACTAATTTGCTTTTTCAAAATATATGTATTTAGTATTTTTTCAATATGTAAAGAAAGGAAAAGACATGCATGACATCAACATGACGTCTGTGAGACAAGACCAAGTGATTACTGGGACGAGCCACTGCCAACTAGCTGCACGCGACGCTCATGTAGGACTCCTTCTCTTCTCCTCGGTTGTGTGCACACTTGGTTAGACTTGACGGAAGACGCACACATTTCCATCCGAGACTCACTCAGAAGTCAGAAACTCATATGTCCGCTCCTCTTCTGTCCTGGCGAGAGAATCAAACAGGGACGCGATCCGTCTTCCCCGATTCGCACTGGAATTGACATAGACAGTGAAACATTGACGAGTGTGCTTTGTACACAGATAGTTATACCGAAATAGAACAATGTTTTGAGATGTACATATTGATTGCAATCATTTTCTACATTTTTAATCATACCCAATCCTACTGTACTGATAACTTAAATCAATTAACTGTATGCTCGAGGAAAGTTGAAGGCTTAGAAGTATTCTATAATAATTATCCAATTTCGGCCATTAGTTTATGAATGTGCATATAGTACTTTAGCAACATCTAGGGCTAAGATAATATATCATAAAAAAAATACTATACCATTACGTGTAAATCTAGCCATGCAAATGTGTAGATTACTTTGCTAGTTTCTCTCAAGCCCATTGAGGTTGTGCATGTTTTCTTCCAACTATTGTTTCTCTTTTCTTAGGTGATGTGGCGGGGTCTGGCGATGCCACGGAGGGTGATGTGGTGATGCCTCGTCTATTGTGGCCCAACGGCGTGACCCAAATGATGAATCCATCCTCTGATGCAGGGGTCGTGGCAGCTGGCATGCCAGCAGCATGGTCACCACCCCTACTCGTGCACCAGGTTGCTAGTGGGTTTTAAACCTTGTCTGGGAGATAGCTCACTATTGGTTTAAGAAACAGATAGGGAGCAGATACCCGAGATTGGTCTCATAGTTCTAAAGTTTTCAAAATGCAAAATAGTATAAAGGTGTCTGTTACTAGCCAAAGTGTCAAGTTAATCAATTATGGACCCATTCTTTCTCTCAGGTGAATGATTTTGAAGGTGATAGTTGTGTCAAATTATCAAACCTAAGGCTTGGTTGAAAACTGCACTTCCTTCACAAAGTGGTAATATAGGGGCAGAGAGCGGTGGTGGAGCTATGGCTGGGCCAAACCAGGCCATGGCCTGCCCAACTCAACAAGATTTTAGTCGATAGTAGTGTTGAATCTGGGCCCTGAGAGCAAGATTCCAATGGTACCCTTTAACCAGGCCTATTTTGGCCCGCCCACAAAAATGATTGTAACCACTACAAAAAGACACTTTTGTGACATTATGGCCCGAACGAGAACTTTTCCTGTCGTGGAGATGACACTTCCATGATGATAACTATGACAAAAATACGTATCATCATAAATGTGGTGGGCTCCTGCTTCTATGACAAAAATTATGATAGGAAATGGGTTTTTTATCCTGGGCGGGCCGGAGACGCACCTGCATGACATTCTTTGAGCCGTCTATGATGTAAAAAATCGTGGTAGAAGTGAGGGCGAGATTTTTTTGGGAGTTTCCGATATACGGTGGGTGGTTGGGCCCTAGCGATGCAGTCGTTTGCGCGTTTCTCTCATACGTGCGTGTGTGTGTGAACCCGAGCGAGGCTTTCACTTACTGAATCCGAGAGATTGCCCGTCATCGCACTATGTACCGAACATGAGAGATCGATCCCTCGCACTATGTATTGAACCCGATCGATCCCTTCGCTGCTAACAGAACCCGAGCGATTCCTTCGCTACTAACTGAACTTGATTGATCCCTTCTAGCTGCTTACTGAAGCCGATCAAGCTCCCATGCGAGATGTAGCCGGCCGGTTGGGTTTCCTCTCGATGAACAGTGCTCGTTGCTGCCGCGCGCGCGATACATACGTAGAATGAGTCAAGACTTGCATCGATCGAGCCCCTTGCATGATACGTGCCGAGTTGACCAAGACGGTTAGTTGGCTGTGGATGAACAGTTCCCCTTGTCGCCGCCCACTCGTCGCCCACCCCACCGGTGGGTTGGCTCTCTGGATGAACAATATGCTGGCCATGTTTATAGGTTGGCGCTGGATGAACATGACCCCGGTCGATCGAGCAGGCCCTACCGCGGTACGCCACACCCCAGCCGGTTGGGGGTGGATGAACAGGACCCTGTTGAGGCTGGAGAAAGTTGGCGGTCGATGAACAGTAGCAGGTGGAGGCTGGAGGAAGTCGACAGTGGATGAACAGTAGCCCGTGGATTCCCGTTTGCGGTACGCCACACCTCATCGGGATGAACAGGACCCCGTTTCGACCATAGGCGGTTGAAGAGAAGTTTGTTTCCTCTGTTTTACGGTATGCGAGACCCCTCCGATCAATTGAACCCCGTTCCGCCTGTAGGCGGTTGAAAAGAAGCCCGTTTCGTCCGTTTTGCGGTACGCTAGACCCCTCCTGATGAACAGTATCCCATTTTAACCGTAGGCGGTTAAACAGAACTTTGTTTCGTATATTTTGTGTTACACCAGACCCTAAGCCGGTGTGGGTTTGATGAATAGGACACCATTTCGGCTGTTCTGTCCAAGCGGGTTGGCTCCCGATGAACAGGACACATTCCGATCCAGTCGGTTGCCTCTTAATGAACACGACACTATTTTTCCGTTTCGACCCCCGGTTGCTGTGAGGCGAATAGGGCGTCGTTCGCCGTCGATTGCCTTTCCATGTACACGAGCCCAGTCCGTATGCGCGAGTACGCGTTCGAGACCCCGCCCGTATGTACGTACGTGATGACCCACAAGTATAGGGGATCAATCGTAGTCCTTTGGATAAGTAAGAGTGTCGAATCCAACAAGGAGCAGAAGGAAATGATAAGCAGTTTTCAGCAAGGTATTCTCTTCATGTACTGAAAGTAGCGGTAAGAGATAGTTTGGTAACAAGGCAATTCGTAACAAGTAACAAGTAGCAATAGTAACAAAGGTGCAACAAGGTGGCCCAATCCTTTTTATAGCAAAGGACAACCGGAAATTTCTCTTATAGTAAGCAATCGTTCTCGAGGACACATGAGAATTGTCATATATTCACGTTCATCATGTTTAGTTGATTTGCGTTGGCTACTTTGATAATATGATATGTGGGTGGACCGGTGTTTGGATGTTGTTCTTACTTGAATAAGCAACACACTTATGATTACCCCCTCTCGCAAGCATCCACAACTGCGAAAGAAGAATTAAGATAAATCTAACCATAGCATGAAACATATGGATCCAATCAGCCCCTTACAGAATAACGCATAAACTAGGGTTTAAGCTTCTGTCACTCTAGCAACCCATCATCTACTTATTACTCTACACTGCCTTCCCTTAGGCCCAAATATGGTGAAGTGTTATGTAGTTGACATTCACATGACACCACTCACTAATAGAAAAACGACCGTACGTTTGCATCATTAGTCACGATTTGATTACGGCCCCGGACTAATGTGACCATTAGTCCCGGTTCCAATGGCTAGGGGCACGGGCATCATTAGGCCCGGTTTGTTTTGTAGCTCTAGTCTGGTTTGTGTCACAAACCGGGACTAAAGGGGCTCGTGGGGCCCGGTTTGTGACACAAACCGGATCAGCAAATATCTGTTAGTCCCGGTTTGTATAACCAACCGGGACTAAAGATGCCCCTATATAAACCCTTCATCCAGCCCGAGCCCATTTTCCCCTTTCTTCCTCTCCTCTGTTCTTCCCCTTGCTCAAGCTCATCCTCCATTTTTGCCAAGATTTGTCAAGATTTGAAGGCACCCCATCCATCCAAGTGTTCACAAAGGTTAGCAACTTTGTCCTTACATCTCTCATTGCTAGATTAGCTCGTGCAATACTTTATAATTATAGTGATTTGTGGGTTTTAGTTTGGGAGTAATTATATGTGGGAGTTATATTTGATTTATATGCAATTTGAGCTCAGATTAACTTCTTAGTTTGCATATGTAGGTGTGGTTTACTTAGTGCCTTCTCGTCCCCGTCCTAACCACCGTCGATCGCCCGCACCGTCCGTCACCTGTACCACCTTGGTGAGCCTCTTGTTCTTATCATTTTTATAAAAAAAATCATGGTTGTATGATTTAGATAGTTACTTGTATAATTTTCTTACCCGTATGGTTGTTTGTTATAAATAGTGGCGTGGTTTTGATATCCGTCCCCGTCGGCCCTCGTCCGGTTTATGATTCAGATGTGGTACATATTTCTCTTTTATAACTATTTGTTGCATTTCGTGTTTATGACAATTATGCCCATCAAGTTGACATGGATATTTTTATCTAGGAGGTACGTGAACCGGAAATTGAACCCGACCCTCTTGTCGAGAAGTTAAATTTAGTTGAAAAAGAAAATGAGTATTTTAAAGAAAAATTGAAAAGAATTGAGAAGAGAAGATGAAATTGGAGTTGTATATTGCCGATGTCGTTGATGATCATAAGATCAAGATGGATGCAATGCGCTTGAAGATTAGAAAATATGCCGTTAATAAAGAGGCTTGGTATCACTATGCTGTTGGATCAATTGTTACCTTAGTTGCAATCCTGATCGCATTTTTTGTTGCATTAAATGCTTTAGCTAGATAGTTTGTATGTTGTTTTATGAGAATAAGTGTGTATGAACTTTATTAATTTGGTCTTTTCGGTGTCATGTAATGAAGATGAGCCGGCAATGGATGTACGATGATCAATGCTCTCCCCAGTTCATTGATGGCGTGCATACTTTTCTGCTTGCGGCTGAGGCAAACAAGCGGCCACATGGTTTTATGTGTTGTCCATGTGCTCTCTGTAAGAATGATCACAATTACTCTAACTCAAGAGTCATCCACGTCCACCTATTTACGTCCGGTTTCATGTCTGGCTATACCTGTTGGACCAAACACGGAGAAAGAGGGGTTATAACGGAAGAGAATAAAGAAGAAGAGGATGATGACAACTATCCTAGCCATGGGTTCCCTGAATACGATGGTAGTACAATGGGGGAATAAGCTGAAGAAGAGGCATCAGATGAGACCACTGATGATCTTGGTCGGGCCATTGCTGATGCAAAGAGAAATTGCGCAAATGAAAAGGTGAAGTTGAAGTTGCAGCGCATGTTAGAGGATCACAAGAAATTGTTGTACTAAAATTGCGAAGATGACAAGAAAAATTTGGGTACCACACTGGAATTGCTGCAATGGAAGGCAGAGAATGGTGTGTCTGACAAGGGATTTGAAAAGTTGTTGATAATATTGAAGAAGATGCTTCCAAAAGACAATGAATTACCCAACAGCACGTACGAAGCAAAGAAGGTTGTCTGCCCTTTAGGATTAGAGGTGCAGAAGGTACATGCTTGCCCTAATGAATGCATCCTCTACCGCTGTGAGTACAAGATTTTGTATGCATACCCGGTATGCGGTGTATTGCGCTATAAGATCAGCCGCAATGACCCTGGTGATGTTGAGGGCGAGCGTCCCAGGAAGAGGATTTCTGCCAAGGTGATGTGGTATGCTCCTATAATACCACGGTTCAAACGTTTGTTCCAAAACAAAGAGCATGCCAAGTTGATGCGATGGCACAAAGAGGACCGTAAGAAAGACGGAAAGGTGAGAGTACACACGACGCGCGATGGGAGAAAAAATCAATAGAGAGTGGGGGGGGGGGGACTTTGCAGATGACACAAGGAACGTATGGTTTGCTTTAAGTGCAGATAGCATTAATCCTTTTGGGGAGTAGAGCAGCAATCATAGCACCTGGCCGTTGACTCTATGTATCTATAACCTTCCTCCTTGGTTGTGCATGAAGCGGAAGTTCATTATGATGTCAGTGTTCATCCAAGGCCCCAAGCAACCCAGCAACGGCATTGATATGTACCTAAGGCTATTAGTTGAAGAACTTTTATAGTTGTGGGATAAAAAAGGTGTATGTGTGTGGGATGAGCACAAACAGCAGGAATTTGACCTACGAGCATTGTTGTTTCTAACCATCAATGACTGGCCTGCTCTTAGTAACCTTTTAGGACAGACAAACAAGGGATACCATGCATGCATGCCTTTATTTAGATGATCTGAAAGTATATATTTGGATAAATGTAAGAAGAATGTGTACAGGGATATCGTTGATTTCTTCCAATCAAGCATCTCTTAAGAAAGAAAGGCAAGCATTTCAAAGGTGAGGCGAGATCACGGAAGAAGCCTACGCCACCCGTCTTGATGATGATATACTTGATATGGTCAAGGATTTAAAAGTAATCTTTGAAAGGGTCTGGCGGACAATCTGTTCGAATGACGCCGACGGACACGCACTCCATGTTGAAGAAGAAATCTATATTTTGGGACCTACCCTATTGGAAAGAACTAGAGGTCCGCTCTGCAATCGACGTGATGCACTGATAACCCACAAGTATAAGCGATCGCAACAGTTTTCGAGGGTGGAGTATTCAACCTAAATTTATTGATTCGACACAAGGGGAGCCAAAGAATATTCTCAAGTATTAGCAGCTGAGTTGTCAATTCAACCACACCTGAAATAATTAATATCTGCAGCAAAATATTTAGTAGCAAAGTAGTATGGAAGTAACCAGTACTTGATGGTAAAAGTAATGTGAGCAGTTTAAGTAAGCAATCGTAATAAAGGGCAACGAAAAAAGTAACTTAGCAAATATCAATATGAAACGAGCTCGTAGGCAATGGATCAATAATGGATAATTATGTCGGATGGCATTCATCATGCTGTGATTATAACATAAGCGCGAAATTTGACAGAGGCGCATTAAATGCGTCGCCACTCGGTGTACACATCACAACTTGCGGCCCGCAGCCTTGTCGCTGCTTTGCTGACTTCGGCGCTGATTGCTTTGACACGCCCGGGGCGGGTGTCGCTTGGAGGCATTTTTTGTAGGAATTGTGGCTGCCATGTGGCAGGGAGCAGCCACTTAGTCACTTAGGAGCTTGACACCGCACTGATCGATGACGTGCGTCACTGTGAGGTGGTGCGGTGGAGTGGTTTGCCTCCGTGAGCCCTGGCAGGCCTGCCGGGGCGACCTTGTGGGCTTGCTTTCAGGGTAACCCCAACCTCGCCGGGCTCGCCTGCCCGGCAAGGGAGGTTCTTCTCGTAGTAGTATCTTGTCTCTCTAGCTAGTCCTGGTCCTCTTGATGTGCACATTGGCCCTTCGAAGAACTTGATCCCTTGTGCTTTGATTTGATCTTCATGCTGTAATCTTGTTCTTGGGCCTCTGCACAGTCTGGGCAACAGACCCAGGGTTTGTTGTACCGATACATGAAGACACTCAAACTAATAACAAAGAACCAGATAATGATGTTGAAATAGAACCAGTTGTTGATCTTGATAACCCACAACCCAAGAATAAAAGATACGATAAAAGAGACTTTGTTGCTAGAAAACATGGTAAGGATAAACCATGGGCTCAAAAGCCTATGCCCTTTCCACCTAAATCAACTAAGAAGAAAGATGATGAAGAATTTGAACGCTTTGCTGAAATGATTAGGCCAGTCTTTTTGTTCTTTGTGTGCAGGAGCTGTTTACATGGTGTTGCATAGTTCTCCTACTTGTTTGATAACCTTGGTCTCATCACTGAGGGAAATACCTACCGTAGCTGTGCTACGTCATCCCTTCCTCTTTGGGGAAATACCGATGTAGTTCAAGCCGCATCACGTATCATCACGGATAATGGCTCTCAATTCATGAGCAACCTCTTCCAAACATATTGTGCTAACCTTGGAACGCAGATATGCTACACTTAGGTGGCACACCCACGGAGTAACGGCCAGGCCGAGTGCGCCAACGCGGAGGTCCTGAGGGGCCTCAAGGCGAGGAGATTCAAGAAGAAACTCGAGGCTTGCGGCAGGGTTTGGCTCGATTAGCTTCAGTCCGTGTTGTGGTCCATCCGCACCACCGCGACTAAGCCTACCGACGAGACCCCAGCCGAGGCGGTCCTCCCTGATGAGGTCAAACCTCGCTCACTGTGGGTCTTGGCGTTTGACGAGGCAAGCCAGGACGCCTCGCGGGGGATGGACCTCGTGCTCGGAGAGGAGGGCCGCCGCCAAGCCTAGTGTCACAGCCCCAGAATTGTTTGTAATTAGTTGCATCTGCATCCATGCATCATGTTTGATTTCAACGGAAATTTTGAAGTGGGGATGACCAAGCCCTAGCACTAAAGCAATTCAAATAGGTTCAACTAAAATATTTTTCAATGAACCCAAATGGCCTTCAAAAATGTTCACCATTTTTGGAAAATGCCGGAAAACAAGATAACCAGAGATGTTGCACATTTTTCCATGACATTTGGATTATTGAATTAACTCATATTGTATTTGAATTGGGGCATTTAAATCCTATAAATATTTTAAATGCTCTAATAATTACGAAACTAGTTGAGGGTTGTTGGGAATAATTTCAAAAGTGCCCAAAAATATTTTCAGAATTATATAAAAATGATTTGGTGTTAAACTAAATCAAAACAGAGGCAAACAATAGAAAACAGAAACAAAGTTTAACAGAGAGAGAGAGTTTTACCTGGCACTCACCTGGGCAGCCCACCTGGCCAGTCCACTTGGCGGCCCAGCCCACCAGGGGCACCGCTGTCTTCAACCTCTGCCAGTAGGCAGAGGCGTGTCAACGCCTGCGCGCCCGAGGCCTCCACCTCCTCCCTGCCTGCCTGCCTCATGCTCCCGAGCTCCCTTCGCACGCCACGGAGACGCCTGACCCCACTTTGGACACCTCGCTCCTCCCCTCGCCT
Organism: Aegilops bicornis; assembly: GCA_021605145.1. Classification (NCBI taxonomy): domain Eukaryota; kingdom Viridiplantae; phylum Streptophyta; class Magnoliopsida; order Poales; family Poaceae; genus Aegilops; species Aegilops bicornis. The sequence continues at coordinate 133,304,715 of CM038670.1, read as the reverse complement.
CTCCCTCTCCTTCATCGCCATGGCCGACGCCAGCTGAAGGCGCCGCCGTGAAGCTTGCAGCCACCGTGCTCCCTCGCCTCCCCAAGCCGCCAAGGAGCTCCTCCGTCGACCTCTACATCGTCTCCGTCAAGCCACGTGCCAGGCGTGCACAACTTCACCGTCTCGACCCTTCTTCCTCCTCGGTCACCGGAGATCCATCTTGCCGCCCGACCGCTTCCTGGCCTTCTCCGAGCTCGCCGTGCACCGTTGCTGTAACCGCCGAAAGCCTCTCCTCGAACACCCTCTCCGTTGTCCCGCTTTTCACGTCAGAAGTTTTACTTCACCGACGCATCAAGCCCGCCCGGTTCCGCCATGGCGATGAGGTCCTCGCTCCTAAGCACCTCCGCTTTCGGTCGATGGCACCGGCGTGCTCTGGAAACTTCAACAATCCGCCCGCCGCTTAGCTTTCGCCCGTCGATACCAAGCGCCTCGCCCGTGCTAAGCCGAACTCCGGCCGCTGCCAGCCGTCGTTGCAGTCGTCATTTCCGGCCTCCTCTCGCCTAGCTGCATGCTCCGTTGGATGCGGCGCACATCCAGCAGCCCGTAGTGCCAAACCGCGAGTCGAACTGTCGCCGGACGGCGAATCCCGAGCGCCTCCGCCACCCTGTTCGGTCCTCGGCGGCTAACCGCCGGTGCGCTGACATGGCCACTTAGTTAGGGCTAATCACCCATTAATTAACCCCCTGACCCACTTACACATGGGCCCCACCGGTTTATTTAGCCAGCTAACGAAATTAGTTAGAACTAATCCAACCCGACTAGACCCACGCGTCAGCTTTGACTTTGATGATGTGGCCGTTGACCAGTCCCACATGTCAGTTTCTCTGACCAGCACCGTGTCACTGACCAGTAGGCCCCACAAGTCAGATTTGACTTTGGTCAATGCTGACGTCACCCTGACATAGTGCTAACGCGGTAAATCCTTTTCTGGATTTTTTCTAAATTGAAATAACCAGGAAATTCCAGAAATTGATATTAACTTCTAAAACATCATAGAAAATAATCTATAACTCAGAATGAAATAATTTATATATGAAAAATGATCAGAAAAATCCAATCTATCCATCTGTACCATTTTCATGCATGACAGAACAACTTAGAGCTGCTGTTTAGGCCAAATCTTATAATGGCATTTAAACCTTCACATATGGAGTTTGAATTTGAACCTAGGGTTCAAACCAACTTCATTTAACCTGGCCGCTAGTTGCATTAGCTCAAACCACAAAGCATATTGCCATGTCATGATCATGCATCATATTGTGCATTGCATTGATGGTGTTTCCTTCGTTGTTGCGGTGTTTGTCCCCTCTCGATGAGCTGACGCCATCGGCGATGAGTTCGATGACACCGATGAAGAACTATATTATCTTCGAAGTGCCGTGCAAGCAAAACCCCTTGTTCATTCCGACATAATCCCACTCTCTCGCCTCTCGCTTCTCTTTTACTGCATTAGGACAACAACGATTCAAGCTGTTACATGTCATGGTAGTTGAACCCCTTTCCTCTGCATGACCTCACATTGCCACAAGAAATAGATGAAACCCACTAGCATGAGTAGGAGTTGTTTGAGCTCGATGTGCCTACTCATTCATGCTTGTTTGTCATGCCCGCTATTGCTTAGAGTTGTGTCAGTCTGATTCATCGGGATGAATTGGAGGTGTGAACATGTGCTACCGTAGGTGAGCTAAGTGTGTGAACACGATTTGGTAAAGGTAATCGGTGAGAGGCCATGTAGGAGTACATGGTGGGTTGTCTCATTGCAATGGCCCTCGTGAACCGAAGTTACGTGTTTGTGATCCATGAACAGTTACTACCACACATTGGGTTCCGTAACTCGCCCCTCTCGCTTATTATTAATCAACTTGATCTACATCCAGGAGTTGCAACTAGTTTTTGGTGTTTGTAGGTAGTGTTAGTAGTCTACCAAGTGGCACCCATGCAGTGAGCTTGGGACGGACTAGGCACAATGGCACGGTGTACCAAGTGGCACCGGGATGGTGGGCTTGGGAACCACTTTCACATTGTTTGGGGTCATGGTGACACCCGACCGGATCTCCTTGCGGATGGAACCGAATAGGCGATAAACCTCGACGAGAGACTTGTGTGGTTAGTCGTTGTGGCCGATACCTCATTGGGCTTCCGCTTGAAGGTTGCCGAGTACATGTCGTGTAAACGGCGATAAGTGGTGAGAGCGTAGAAGAAGTACACCGCAGGTTGGGTTAACATTATCTATTCGAATAGCCGTGTCCATGTAAAGGACTTCGGGTTGCCTCGCATAGTTCATAGACAAGTGAAAGTGGATACTCTAAAATGCGCAAGATGGCGTGAGTGCTATGGATGGCGTTCTCAGGGAGGCCAAGCGGATCCATAGTGGTGTATTGATATGGTGAAAATGTGGACTTGTGTGCGCCACCTCAAAAGAGTTACTTGCAATGTAGTTCGGGATAGCCACCGAGTCAAAGCCGGCTTGCTGCATTAAACTCCACCACCCCTTTGTTGATACCGATGCATATGTAGCTAGTACGATGTAAGTCTTGCTGGGTACATTTGTACTCATTTTGCCTATTTTATGTTTTGCGGAGAGACGCTGGCCTCGCTTAGTAGTTTCGCTTTGGACTTCGACGTTTAGCTTGATACCTCAGCTACGATCTTGTGCCCTCGATGTGATCGGTAGATAGTCGGGCTTCTCGACCTTTTTCATTTGTAGATGTACGTACTCGGACATGTTAAGCTTCCGCATGTGCTTTGACTTGTATGTTTCGAATGTTGGGTCATGAGACCCATGTTTGTAATATCTCGCTCCCTGAGCCTAATGAATAAATACTTTGAGTCGTAGAGTTTTGTTGTGATGCCATGTTGTATTTACACATATCGAGCATATTGTGTGTATGATTGAAATGCTTGGTATGTGTGGGATCCGACAACCTAGTTGTTTATCCTTAGTAGCCTCTCTTATGGGGAAATGTAGTCTTGTGCTTCCATGAGCCATAGTAGTCCGCTACAGCCCGGTTCACCGGAGTCCTGCTAGCCCAAAGACTAATGCTCCTAACACTTGGACTGGCCGGCATGTGATTCACGCCGTTCGTGGTTCTCCTTTCTGGGAAATGTCACGCGGTGACATCCGAGTCCTGCCCTAGCCTGCTACGGCCGGGTTCTTGAGTCCTCATAGCCCAAAGTGCTACAGCCCGGATTCAAGACGCTGGCCGACCGACATGCTCGATGTTGCTTCATGTATGCCTGTCCCTATAAGTTAGTGCCACTTTGGGTTCACGACTAGTCATGTCGGCCCGGGTTCTCTGTCATATGGATGCTAGCGACACTATCATATATGTCGGAGTAATGGGCCACGGGTAGGCAAACTCGAGCCCCCGGACCTTTCGAAACATCGGGGCAGGCTGCGCCCCTCGAGACCTCAAGACGAAGAGCCACGAGAGAGTCGTGGCGACAGAGTCAGCCGATCGCCTTCTGGCCGAGTCCTAGAGACGGGCGTTTCGGTGAAAGCCGACTCCAATCAAGCGCATCTCCAGAGGCCGCTATGGGGAGTCGGCCCGCGACTCCAACCACCTTCACCCACGCGATGAGCGACTACGGGCCGGATAAAGCCACAGCCCATCCTCGCTCTGGCCAAGAAGGGCGGCATGGCCACAGTATCAGACCGACGGAGATCTCCATTCCTGGCAAAGCATCAGAGCTACGCCACATTTCGACATTCGCCCTATGGGCAGACTCGCAATTCCACGATGGCTCGTCTGCACGATCCGGACATCGCGGACTCATCACGGGCGGAAGTATCAAGACGGCGAGAGCGCCACAAGACGGACCTGAGTCGGCCTCCGAGAGTCGGCCGACCCCTCCAACGAGTCCTCCGCGCCATTAATCTTTACAGACAGGAATGGCAAGAAGTGATCGCCTGTCAAAGCGGCGCAGACCGCAAGTTATGACCCCAATGACCAAACCAAGGCCATTAGAAGCGCACACAGAATCCGCAATGGGCAAGATACTCACAAGTGACGAGGCTTGTCGGCCCCATGCAGGCTCACATGGGTCCGCTAGTCGGGCTGGCCCCACGGGTCCGAGAAGACGGGCGACCTAAGAGACTGACGGCCGGGACCCACGCCACCGGATTACCATTGTACTCGGGGTAGGCCTATATAAACTCCCCGGGCACCCATGCAAGAGGTTGGAACACTAATAGTTTTAGACACACATAGAAGGGAAGAGAGGAGCTAGCCGTGCCCTTCTCCTTTCCTCGCCTCAATAGCTCAAGGGAGCGACCTTGTATCCACTTTGACATAGTGATCATGCGAGACCTCAGAGAGCAGCAAGAGGGGTATTATCTCCATGGAGAGCCCCAAGCCGGGTAAGATTCACGGCGTGCATGCCTTCACCACATCCTTCTGCTTCGGCACCGCGACGCTTCTACTCAGCCTCCATGATAAGCCATCCTTTGGCATATGTCGCACTCCAACCCCGACATTTGGCGCCCACCATGGGGCTAGGTGCACCGCCGTCCGGAGACCTGCTCGACGGGAACCCTTCCTTCTCCCGGCGAAGGTGAGCCAGCCCGCAAGACGCCAGACGGAGTTCAAGGCGCTTAACACGCCGTATGGCGGCCGAGATCGCTTGCAGCGGCTGCCTCGCCAACTTGTCGGCGGAGGTTCGCCATCGACGAGCCTGCAGATCCGACGCAGTAACGGGCGGCTCGAGCCTCCTTGCGCCTCCTCGAATAACTCCACGCCGCCGGGCGAAGCTCCGCCACGGACTTGAGTCCAGAGGCTCCACCGACCCGATGCGTCGGGTCGATTCGACACCGCCGCCGACGCTGCTCCCCACCAACGTGGTGGTTCACGACGAGCCGCTGCCTCATGGCGGAGAGCGGCGAAGCGCCGCCACGGGAGGTGCTCGCTATCGCCACGGCGAGCATCCGGTGAAGGAGTTCACGACCTTTCCTCGACGCGTTCGCGAAGACCTAACCGCGCTTATTCCGGAAGACGCCGATGTCGAGACGCTGAGGCGTACGCCGCCTTCGGCTCGCCGAAGGCGCGAAGAAGCTGGCGAAAGCATGAGACGCTTGGTTTCCGGAAGCCTACCAAGACGAGATGGATCACGCGGGCGGTATGCTCGCCCGACCGGGTTTAGCCGCTTAGGGCGCATTCGGCAGCAGCAGCGCGGCGTAGCTATCGCCAACCTGTTCGGCCAATCGCCATGTGTATGCCACGCCAGTGGAGAACATCCGCGGCCTGGCCGAGGCGGCGGCGACGAGCCGGATAACTTCGAGGGTGAAGAACGCCGCCGATGACGGAGCGAAGTCCAGCAGTTCCTCGACGCTGCCGCCGCTACAGAATAAGGCTTGCCGCAGACCGAGGCGCCAAGAACGACAAACGACGGCCGCCACCCGCCGAGACCAAGGCATCGACGTCTCGGACGCCGATCGCGGCGTCCGCGGAAGAAAAAACAAGGATCCGTTGTCAGCCAAAGCCGAACTTCACATTCCATCGAGCGCGACCAAGACGGCCGCCCGAGAAGCATTGGAGCGGCGGACGACTCATCCGCCTCCTCCTCCACGCAGAGAAAGGCGAAGTCTCCCCGCCACCTGCCGAAAGATTCGACTCTCGGCGACCGCTTTGGCCGCCGAGAGGAGTCGGAGAAACGACGCCCGCCATCGGATCAACCGACTCCACCGTCCTCGGCGCTGAAGAAGAGGATGAGCTGGCACGCCGTGTTTTGGACCTCGTGATCCGAGACGCAGCCCTTCCCAAAGGATTCACGCTCCTCGAGACACACCAAAGTACACCGCACCGTTAAGCCGAAGGATCGGCTGGTTGACTACTCCACGGCCGTTAAAGATAGTGAATGGCAACAAAGCGTGTTGTCAGAAAATATGTTCCGCTCATGCTCCAAGGCACGGCCCGGACATGGTTGAACAGCTGAAACCCCCGCAGCATCAACAGCTGGGTTGATTTCACCGAGGCCTTCATCCGCACTTCACGAGCACATACAAGCGACCTCCCAAGCCTCGCCAGCTTTCCTTGTGCGCAGGGCCCCAACGAAGTCGACTTCGCGACTACCTCACGCTACCGGGCCGAGCCTCGAACTCCAGGAAGGCGTGCATGAGGTGCAAGCTATCGAGTACTTCACCGGGTGCAAAGAAGGCACTCTCCTCAAGCACAAGCTCCCTTTTGACGAGCCAGACCCTCGACGATTGGCCGATCATAGCAGCATAAGCACGCTTACGGCCAATTCTCCATGAAGACGGAGATTGAAGTCGGTCTGGCGGCAAGGTGACTCCTCATGCTCCCAGAACTTCGGCTAGAGACACCAACAATACGACAGAGAGAGCGACACAGTTAAAGCAGGGCCCCGCAGAAAGGCTTCCAACAGCCGGCAGTGGCGCATTTGTCAAGACCAAAGAGCCGTAGGGCAAGCCTCCACTGCCGGATGAAAGGCGGCAAGTCCAACTGGTTGCCGGCTTTCTACGAAAGCAAACTCTAGATGGCCTACAAGTTCCATAGCGGCGTGAAGCCGTCAAACCACACCACCCGAAGGTGTCACTGGCTCACCAGGATCGCCAAGGGAGACGGCCTCCAGCCTCCGCAACGCCGGGCCGCCGCTTTCACCATCGCCCCAATACTGTCAAAGCCGCCGGGCGCGATACAAGACGAGTACCTGTAAGAGCATGGAGCCTACGTAGTGTTCACTACAGGTGGTTGACGACGCAAGAAGCGGCAAAGCAATAAAGAAGAAGTAAACGCAGAGCATCGACACTCCAGTTCATGCAATCGTCCGAGAAGCCTATCGCTTGAGCAGAGCTGATCACCCAGAGGTGATGTCAATCCAGGCTCCTAAGCTCGGTCTTGGGAGCCACCTTGCCGCGAATAGGTGGGCCGCCGCTTCTCGCGAGTCCCGATAGACGGAGGCAAAGAACATCAACATGCCGTACAAGGACACGATGGAGAAGTTAGGAATCAAGCAAGACAGCTTTTAGCAGCCGGACGGTGTTCCACGGAATTGTACCGCCTTTCCTGCTCACCGATTGGCAAGATCTAGATAGACGCCCTCTTTGGGGACAAGGATCATTTTCCCGAGAGCCGGCCTGGTTCAAGTGGTGGACCTCAAAAGTCCGTATCACGCTACGCTTGGCCGACCTGCTTTGGCCAAGTTCATGGCGGTCCCCACTATGCCTACCTCAAGATGAAGATTCCGAGTACCAAGGGATTTCGACCGTAGCCGCGACTACAGAAAGTCGTCTGCACTGCAGGCTGAAAGCAGCCGCTAGCCGAGTCCCCGGTGATCGCAATGAGAAGCGACTCGGATCGGGTTGTGGCGATGGCCGCAAGCAGCACGAGATATCGTCCACCCCAAGGAGTTGGAAGTCGAGGGCTCGTTCAAGCCGCCAAGGAAACAAAGAAGATACCCTTGGACCCGGAGCGCCCGGAGAGATACGTCATAGGTGCAAACCTTGACAAAGAAATAGGAAGGCGAAGCTCGTCGATTTCCTCCGTGAGAATCGGGACATCTTCAAGCATGGTCTCCCAAAGACATGCCGGTGTACCGACGGAATTCGCCGAAAGCACAAGTTACATGTCCGATCTGATGAAGCCCGCCAGGCAGCCCTTGCGCCGCCTCTAAGGAAGAGAAGAGAAGAGTTGTTGGAGAAGAGATAGCCCGGCTCTAGCAGCCGGTTTCATCATGGAAGTGTTCTTTCCGTAATGGTTAGCAAACCCGGTCTTGGTACTAAAGAAGAACAAGCAAAGGGCGGATGTGTATTGACTACACAAGCCTCAACAAAGCTCGCCTCTAAGGACCCGCTCGGCTTCCGGGCCGAGATTGATCACGTGATAGACTCCATACCGGATGCGAGCCGTTGAGCTTCTTAGATGCATATTCAGGATATCACCAGATCAAGTCGAACCCGCTGATAGATTGAAGACCGCCTTCATCACGCCGCTTGGAGCCTTCGCCACCTACCATGACATTCGCTTGAGAAACACCGGCGCCACCTTTCGCCGCCAGATGCGTAAGTGCCTCCTCAAGCAGCTATAGTAAACGCCCACGCCTACGTGGATGATGTGGTGGTGAAGACGCGAGAAGCGAGGAACACCGCCGGAAGACCTCAAGGAGACCTTTGAAAATCTGCACCGATTCCAGATCAAGCTCAACCCGTAGAGAAGTGCATCTTTCGAGTGCCAAACGGCCAGCTCCTTGGTTTCCTGGTCTATGAACGCCGCATAGAGTGCAACCCTGAAGATCAAGGCCATCGAGAGGATGGAAGTATCCGCCGATCGCTAGATGTGCAAAGTTCACCGCTGCTTGGCGTCCATCACCGATTTATCAATCGGTTGGGCGAGAAGGCTCTTCCTTATACCAGCTCATGAAGAAGACCACCTTCTTCGAATGGAACTCCAAGGAGGATGAAGCTTTTCTCCGCTTGAAGAAGATGCTGACTACTCCCCAAAGGCCGGCAGCTCCGACCCTAATGGAGCCCATGCTCCTCAGATATTGCCGCCACCAGCCGAGTAGTCAAGACATACCATTGTAGTTGAACGCAAGGAGGAAGGCAAGGCGCCACCTGTCCAGAGACCAGTATATTATCTGAGCGAGGTACCCGTCTGACCTCCAAGCGTAACTACCCCCACTACTGTAAGATGTGTTACGGGCGCACTTTGCCTCCAAGAAGTTGAAGCCTTACTTTCAAGAGCATCCAATCACTATGGTTTGCACGGCCCCACTAGCAGAGATCATCGGAAGCCGAGATGCTTCAGCCGAAAGGGCCAAATGGGCCATAGAGTTGGCCCCTACACCATCTATTATCAGCCCCGCACCGCCATCAAGTCACAAGCACCGCCGATTTCTCGCCGACCGGGCCGAGACCCAAAGACCGCCACCACAAGACCCGACTCCACCCATTGGTGGATGCACTTTGATGGCTCCAAGATGCGCACCGCTTGGGGAGCCGGCGTGGTCCTCACATCCCCAAAGGCTATAAGCTCAAGTATGCGCCAAGAATCCATTTCACGCCTCCAACAACGCCGCCAACACGAGGCACTCATTCACGGTTCGGGCCACAAAGAGGTTGGCATTTGCCGGATCATGTGTTATGACGACCGACTTGGTGGTCCAATAGTCATCCGCGATTGGGACGCCTAAAGATGCTAATATGGCGAGCTACCGCTTCGGGTACAAAGAACTGAGTGGATATTTTGAGGATGCGAATTCCTTCACATACCAAGAAACGACAACGACCTGCTGCAGATGCCCCGGCAAGAATAGGCTCAACCCGCCAGTAATACCATCCGGCGCCGCCTCCGGCCGCCTCCTCAAGCCATCTATCAAACCTTCACCAGAGTCGACTCCATTTTGTGCCGGCTCCCCTAAAGAAGTCGGATTCAACTCCAAAGCCTTAGCAGACGGCACAAGAATCCTTGCAGACGCCCCAAGAACGCTGCAATCGGCTTTAAGCTTCGGGGACTTCAGTAATCTGCCCGGGATCCAAACGACTATTGCAAAGACTCCAACACTCGCCCCGGACTGCGCACACCGTCAGGGACTTCTTCAACTCAAAGAAGCTGTTGCTATGACTCCAACCCGCCGCCTCCCAGCCCAGCCGCCTCGCCCAAGTAGCAAGACTGGCAAATGAAGAAATAGTAGCACCCTCATGGGCCCAGCCCATCCTGAAGTTCTTAGTAAGCGGAGAGCTCCCATTGATGAAACTTTGGCTCGGCAAGTGCAACACCGAGCGGCAGCCTACACTATAGTCAATAGAGAGCTGGTCAGGCGCAGCGTCACCGGTGTCTACCAGCAAGGCCGAGTCGAGTAAGGCCAAGCAATTCTCGAAGACATCCATCGTATGAAAAGTGCCATCGCCAAGAACCTCAAGAGCACTCGCCGCCAAAGCCTTCCGACACGGTTTCTTTTCCGGGTCAACTGCCCTAGAAGAGGCCAAGGAATTAGTTCAAAAATGCAAGGTGCCAGTGTTTTCCAAGCCGCTTCAGCCGGCTTCAGCGCTCAAGACTATCCCCATCGCCTGGCCCTTTGCTGTTTGGGGCCTGGACATGGTGGGACCATTCAAAACGGCACGAGGTGGCCTAACTCACTTACTTGTCGCGGTGGACAAGTTCACCAAGTGGATAGAAGCAAAACCCATCAAGAAGTTGAATGGTCCTACGGCAGTGACTTTCATCGCCGACATCACGACTTTGCACGGCGTACTCACACAAAGATCATCACCGATAACGGCACAAATTTTGCCAAAGGCGCTTCGCCCGCTTTCGCGCGACGCAAGGCATCCGACCGGGCTTAGCGCCGCAAATAACGGCCAGTGGAGCGAAAGCGAACGGCCTCATCCTATTCGCATCAAGCCTCGATCGTCGAATCCATTGGAGCTCGGCCGATTGCTGGCTTGAGGAGTTGCTACCGTCCTCTCGTTGTTTATGCATTTACCCAAACAAGTCAATCGGCTTCACACCCTTCTTCCTCGCTCACGGTGTCAAGCCGCCATCCCAATGGATATAGAGTTCGACTTCATGAGTCACCATGTACACCAAAGAGGAAGTATAAGAAGCATCGCCAAGACGGCGCCGACCGGCTGAAGAGGGCCGCTGTTGGCACTCAGTACCGGTCTAGCATCTACCAAAGCAGAGCTCAAGCGCCGCATTACTACAACAAGAAGGTCAAGCCAAGATCATTCCTAGAGGGCGACCTTGTGTTCGCTGATCCAAATAACAGTACCGCCAGCACAAGCTGTTCGCCGCCTTTGGGAAGGCCCATTCATCATCGCAAAGTGCTGGGCAATGACGCTTACTACCTCGACGACGCCGAAGCCCCGAGCACGCAAGAGGGACGACTCGCAAAGAGACGGAGCGTTATGGAATGCTAATCTCCTCCAAGATTTTACAGCTTGATGCATTATGTACCACGCTACCCTTTGTGTTTAAAGTAAGAATCCCGGCCTCGAGACGAGAGCTCGACTGCCCTCTTTGTTATCTCAGATTACAAGAATTATGCCTTTGAGCACGCTACCTTTTGATTATGCATTTTGGCACCAGTTCGACTAGTCGGCCCGGGACTCACCGCTTTTGGCTATGAAATGCTTCCCCGCAAATGTATTAAGTAACGTATAAGGTGCCTAAGCCGCCTCGTCAGAAGCCGCAGTTTCGCAGAGCGACTGCTTGGTGGGCAGGAGTAAGGTAGAACGGGCTCCTACACGTAAAAAAATGGCTAAGGACCCAAAGCATAAACATATTTTAAATCGGCTTCCAGCTCGCTTTCAGAAAACCGACTCCTAAGTAGCCAGTTTGCCGCTTTCCACCCAACTTGCTTAAACGACTTAAAAATGGCCAAGTACTCGTTTTCTCAAAAGTAGCTAAGCACTTGACCTAGACGGCAAGGCTCATAGAGCGAGCTGTCTGATGGGCAAGGCGGCATCTAAGGAAGGCGGCAAAGGAAAAAGCCACAAGAGCAATAAGCAAGGAAAGATAAAATTAGAATAATATTTACATGCTTAGGCCCTTGGCCGGATCTTCGGACAGAGGTTCAGGATACACCCCGTGGGTGGAATTGTGCAAATTAACAAGTTCTTTTAAAAGACTAGCAAACAGATAAAATAAAGGCAAGGCAGCGGCCTAAGAAGCAGTGGATGGGGTTGGAAGGTCGGAGGCGGCGGGCGGCCAGCACCGGGCGGCTGCCGGGCAAGGGTTCTCGGCTTGATCGCTTCCGCGGGTACCGCCCAGATGGGAGTGGTGCTCGTTGCCGGAGGCGCGGTCGAGCCGAGGCTGGTCGCTCGCCTCCGCCTTTCCGGCGCCCATGCTGCCTCTGCCCCCGCCTCGTTTTCATCTCGGCGCTGAGTCGATCACCCGCTGAAGTCTCGCCAGAGTCCGGGTTCATCTCAACCACTCCGGCGGTGCCGCCACCCTCTTCAGCGCCCGCCAGGACGAAGACGCCGGTGTTCTGTAGTCGGTGATCGCCGGCCAAGACGCCGACGAGAGGGTGTCCTTCGCTGCCAGCAGCCTATCAAGGCGCTCGACCGAACGCTGCCAGCCGGTCCAGATCCAGCCTTCGATACTATGTTTGATTTAACCTGTGGCTCGGCGAAGCTCAAATGAGGCGGAACTCCTTCCAAAACTCAAGACGGCCACCGCGACTTTCCAAATGCGGGCCGGGCGTCCGGCCTGGAGGCGCAGAACCGCATGTCCGGCCACAGAGCAGCGATTGCGCCGGGCACCAACACGTCAAGACGCCGCAAAGATCCGATGGCCGGATCGCAGACGAGCCTCAATGCTCGTGGAGCTGCTCGCCACAAGGGTCCGGGCGCGGTTGTAATTCAAGTACACGCCCTCCGCTACCAAGGCCAAAATTTCGATGGTCTGATTGGTCACCAGCAGGTGACAGTGGGGAAGATGTCTCGCCAAGAAGAAGAAGCAAGTCGAAAAACCGAGTCGGCTTGACCCATAGTCGGGAACCCAAAAGAAAAGTAAAAGCAAATCTCACCATCGACGATATCTTCGATTTCCAGGAAGCCGGAGGTCAGCAGCCGCTTCCTCGCCGGTCTGTGGAGTGCTCGCCTCACCCGGCCAGAGAGCGGCCTATTTCTTCTCCGCTTCAAATAAGGCCGCTTTGAGCAGCTCCTCTCGCTTCCGCCACCACAAGAAGCTAGCAGTCGCGGGCTCAAGGGCGAGCTTGCTCAGACTCCTCCTCTCCTCGCGCGCAGCGGTCCCGGCCTGCACTCTAGGCCGCGCTTGGACTCAAGAATAAAAGAAGAAGGACGCGAAGTCGCCGCCTAAGAAGGTTGTCGCCAGAAGATCCGCCCGATCACAGCAGCGCCGTCCAATCTCGGGATTACAGCCTGGGTGCGCCAAAGACGCCTCACGAAGAAGAAAACTCACCGCTCTCACCAAGTCAAGCAGTCTGGCTTGCTCAGCCTCTCAACGTAGCGTGTTGATATGAGCGCTGGAGTTTGTGATACTCCGCGACAAGAATTCCAGAGAGAGGTAAAAACTTGAAGTAAGCAAATAGAGTTCCGAGCCGCTTGTTCAGCAAACCGTCCAAACTCGGATTACACTCCAGCAGGTGGCCACTTCACGTGAGAAGAGCAAGAAAAGTTCAAAGAAACATACTGCGACGGCGGATCGCGATGCTGTGTGCCTTGAGTGGTTCTAGATGGCGCCGCTTCTCAGCCCGCAGCCTTCGGACGCCCAGAGCGCTGTGGTTCAAGGCCCATGTCGCCTCGCACTCACCCAATCTAACGGGCGCGCTTGTCGCCTAAGCGCCGTGGATGCCGCCGGGCGCGCCGGTTCTGCGGGGCGCGGCATAAGTTCTTCAAGACGGGCGCTACCATTGGCGAGGCAACTTGAAGAAGTAAGCGCGCCACGCCTCGCCGCTTGGCCGGCGGCATTGCTGGTCCACTGGCTGCTTGCCTCGCCGCGATCTCGGATCATGGTGGAGGCGGCGGAGCTAAGGCGCTGGTCTGCGTCCTAGAGGAGACTCCGCCGCTTTCCCTCCCTGCAACGGGGACCTCACCGCCGACTCCTTCATCGCCCGAGAACTCCGGGTGCGGTGGCGCAGAGCTCAATCGGGTGACGAGCAGCGCTGATCGAGGCGCCAAGGCCTCCCTGGGCTCGCTTCTTGGTCATGCGGCGGCGGTTTCGACCTCCTCCAGATTCTTCGCGGAAGCCGCCTTTCTCCGCCTCGCCTTTCTCCAGACGGGCGGCCTCCTCCTCCGTCAGGCTTCTCCGCGATTCCGGCCTGCTGCCTCCCGGAGGGCGGCCGCAGGGTCAACCCGCCGACGATCATGGTGACGCCTCCACCGACCCCATGACTTGAGGCGGGCGACGACCCTCTCCAAGGTGAGGGGAGCCCCGATGAGAAAAAGACATGAGAAGACTCGGACAAGACGGACCAGAAGAAAAACAAGATGTAATAAAAATACTTTACGCTGAGACCAGCGGTGGTTTCTTCCACTTCCTTGCGGGAAGCTTAGTTTTCGCGACCGCCTTCTTCGCTGAGTCGGGCGGCTGCTCCTTCAATTCTTGGCCCGCTACTGCGCAGTACTTGGATCGCCCGACGCTTTTCGCGCCGCCTCGACCACCCAAGGCGGCGAGGAGCTCACGCTCGATGGTCGGGCTTTCAGTCAAGTGGTGGACGATTTTCCGCTGTCATTGTCAGCTAATCGGGCGAAGTGGCCGAAGGCCTGAAGTCGCCGGGCCCCTCCTCCTCCTCGGCCGGCCTCCATCGCTGCCACGCCCAAGTCGGGTCGCTGCTGCCGCCTCCCACTGCCGGGACGACCACTAGGCCGTTCTACTGCCACGGGCCGGAGGCGTATGAGGGGATTCTGAATCGGACAAGACCAAGTGAAAATTAGAGCCGGATTCACCAAGAAGGAAACAGAGAGAAGCAAGAGACGACTTACCAATGGCGGGGTTACGACATGAGTATGACTCTCGCCGAATCGCCATTCCTCCGTGAGGCCGCAGTTCGCCAAGAAGTTCACCGTGTCCACCACCTCCGCGGGTATGTCTTTGGAGCACAGCTGGTTGTCTCGGGCCGCCATCCGACAGATCGGCGATGAGGTCGCCTTGAAGAGGGAGAACTCGCAGCCACGGCGGCGCCGCCAAAGAAGTCTCGCCCTAGTCAGGCTCCGATCAAGGCCATCACGCTGACCACGCGACGGGCGGCGCGTTGTCGCGGAGTCGCGTCCGGCCCTATAGGACCAGCTGGGGGTTTCATCAACTCGCCGCCAATGTAAGGCGGCAGTTGATCTGGGCCGCCTCGGGGCGACGCTTCGACATAGAAGTATGTACGCCGCCACATCTTCACCGACTTGATGAGGGAGATGGCAGGAAATGGGTTCGGCACCGCCTCCTTCATGGCGATGAACGTACAAGAGCCAAGACGTGAGCGATGTGGGTCCCGAAGCTTGGCTTGAAAGAATTCCCCACAGCTCGATGGTGGAGAACGCCGAGAAAACCTCAGATAAGGATGCGACATATGCCATCAGCACCACCGTGTTGGGGGTGAGGGTGCGGCCGGAGCCCAAGAACCCAAGAACGCGCTGGAAGAAGCCGCCGTTGCAGCCCTAGCCCGCGATGAGGTGCGAAGCGGAAAATGACCCGCCGCCTCCTCCGGGCGCCGTGTGATTTTCGCCCGCGCGCGCTGGTCCACACTAGGTGGCTGCCGGGATGCGCTGCTTCGACGTAAGAAACTCGATGATGTCGTCGTCGATGATGGAGCCGTCCCACACGCCGGAGCGCGCGGTGGGAGGCGCGGCGCCAGATGAGAAGCTCATCTCCGCGGCGCGGCAAGGTTCGGCGCGGCGGAGCGAGGAAGTAGACGAGGCAGGGAGCAAGAGGGAGCGGGGAAGAGAGGGTGCGCGGCGCCGCCGACTTTCCTCCCCGCTTACTTATAGGCGCTTAGGCCGCGGTTGAGGGGCGGGCGGGATTAATCGTGCCTATGTCCCCATCGCCTCATCGATGATTCCACGACGCTATCGCGCTGCAGAACGGCGCGGGGAGCCCAACCGCTCGCGACGACCGCAGCGGGATCCACTGGCGCGCCGAGGCGTGGTAGTGGCGGGCCCCACCGACGGGCCTGTCTTGTCACGCTGCGGGCTGGCAGATCGCCCCTGCTGCGGGCGTCAGATGGCGGCCCAAGCAACGCGCGATTGCCGGAAGCTTATCAGCACGCCAGCTCGATCCCGGCCGCGACCTTCAAACCTTTTGAAGAGCAAGACGGCCTTCGCAAGGCCGACTCCAAATTAGTCGGCTCAAGATGGAGACGGCGGGTCGAGTCCAGATTCTTCTACCAAGGATGAAGCCGCCGAGGCCTCGACATGTTACCCTTGGCGCCTCACCAGCTTCGGGACTACTGCCGAGTAATGGGCCACGGGTAGGCAGACCGAGCCCTCGGACCTTTCAAAACATCGGGCGCATCACGCCTCAAGGCCCCAAGACGAAGAGCCGCCTTTCAAAGTGAGTCCTCTAGGCCGAGTCCCGAGACGGCCTCAAAGACAAGGCGACTCCAAGCCAGCGACCTCCAATGAAGCCGGGCTGTGGAGTCGGCCCGCCGAATCCGGCCCACCTCGCATGAGCGACTACGAAGCGGTATGGGATAAAGCCGCCAAGGCCGGTCCCCGCCTCGCTCATAAAGGGCAGGCATGTCCATTGTGGCTTCGTGACCGACGGAGATCTCCGTCTGGCGCAGCATCAGAGCCACACTGCCTCGACGCCAGCCCTGCGTGGCAGATTCTCAGTACCCACGATGGCCTGTCTGCAGACGAATTCGGCGGGATTTCGCATTGCCGGGCGGGAGTGCGTAAGACGGCAGAACGCCCAAAGACGGACTCGTTAGAATCGACCGAGAGTCGGGCCGGCCTCCCCGCTGGCCCGCGGCGCCATTAACTGTATAAGACAGGAATGTCAACAAAGGATCGCCGCCAAAGCGGCAAGACTGCTGCTATGCCCTGCTACTAAGCTTCACATTAGGAAGCACGGCTACAGTAAGAATCCATACAGCCGTAAGAGCGGCCCATGGCAGACGAGGGTTGTCGGCCCCATGTTGGACTGTCAAGGCGGGCTCGCTAGTCATGGGCGGGCCCTGTGGGTTGGCGGAGAAGACGGGCGACCTAAGAGATCGACGGCCGGGACCCGTGCCCAGCCGGATTACTATTGTACCTCGGGGTAGGCCTATATAAACCCCCTGGGCACCTCGCAAAGGGTTGGAACCTAGTAGTTTTAGACACACACATAGAGGGAAGAGAAGAGCTAGCTGCAGGTTCTTCTCCTTCCTCACCCCTCAACAGCTCAAGGAGCATCTTGTACTCACTTTGCCATAGTGATCATGCGAGACCCCTGCAGAGCAAAGCAGGGGTGTTATCTCCTCGAGAGCCCTCAAGCCGGGTAAGATTCCCATGCAGCATGTCTTCGCCTCATCCCAAGCTTCTCTGTGCACCGCGACGCTCTACTCGCCTCCATGATAAGCCATCCTTTGGCATATGTCGCACCCAACCCCTCGGCTAATAGTACTCTTGAGGAGTTCTCCATTCATAATTGTGATTCTGCCAGTTTTACTCTTTCTCGCATGGGTTATCCGAAGAAACCTGAACTTGGTTCGACATATTAATTCATGCATCCACAACTCATAAAGATATATGTCCTTCTGAGTTGCCCCTCCTCATTTGTATTCCAACCATCGCCTATCAATTGATAGTCGAGTAATTGTGCATCCGCAGTTATCGGTGCTTATTATTCTTGTGGTCCGCAAGGTTTCATTCTATTTCGTAATGACTAGGAGAAACAAACTCCAAAGACTTCATCCATATCCGTGATTGCGCCAAAGTAGTTGTGTTCTCGCAGATCAAATGCCAATCTAGCTTTTGCTCGTTTCACCCCTGGAGTATTACCCCCTTTCTGTCAGGATTGTCAAGAGAATTGCACCATCTCTCATGAATTCTTGACGCAGTGATACTTCTTGCCATCATTTTTCATTCCTCGGTCCCGTGTTGTCGTAACCGGAATGCCGGCAAGTGAACCATGATGTGTGAAATCAATACTCCTAGAAACCGTGTTGCTTGGTAGTTAATGGACACTAATATCATTCTTAGCGTGTTGGTTATCGAAACACTATTCTAGGATTGATCGTGCTACCTTGTCCTTATTTCCGTGCACTCTTCGATCTTTGAGTTAGGATTGAATCCTCTCTCGCTTGATCATATCGCCTTTGTCTCAAACGCAAGATTGTTCTCGAGCTTAGTAACATATCGTGGTTCGTGATTTTCCCAATATCTTCTCGAAGTATCACCAAAGTTGTCCCGTGACTGTTATGTTGAGTTCGCGGATCAATTTGGTTTTCTCGTAAACCACCCTTTTCTCCAAGAATCAGGTTTGATACCCTGAGCTAGTTGGTTAAGCTAAACAACAACTTGGAGAGTTGGAAGATAAAAGCTTGTCTAACTTAGTTCATGTTAAGGGATATCTTGTGTGTGTGTGTGTGTGTGTGTGTGTGCTACAACAAGAAAGATGATATCTCCATTGATTGGTCCTCGTGGATCGCTTGTTGGATCTATTGCCTTGTCAAAACTTTGACTTGAGTATGGGCTATCATCAAGTCAAATCAGAACCAACGATGATCGTAATGTTGTCGCACTCGTGGTTGATCCCTCGAGCATACACCATTCCATCTTTTTAGTCTCGACTAATGTTATCACCGTGTTCACATGATGGTGGAAGTCCAAAGGATATGGAAATTCGGCGAGTTGTTGTTGAACCCATCAGCAGCATTTTGTCTCCCCATGAATCATGTTGAACATCAACCTAGTGTCGGAAACTTTGTAAGCCATACCTTCGTGTTCCTGCTCATGAAGCTTATGCTTGGATGGAAGAAGTGACTTCCTCGAATTCATGTGCATTTGGCGCTAAGTTGCCGCCGTGAGTTTGAGAAAGATTGTTTTGTTTTTGTTTCCTCCGGTACCATTCCAAGTCAATTATGCATGTGCGAATGTATTCTATGGTTTGGTAGATTAATTACCTCCACTCCATATGTATTCCCTAGCACACCAAGCCACCGATTGATTTGTTCAAATAAAGAAGTTCATGTGCTAACTCAAGGGCCCGAACGGATATGCACAAGACTTCGTTATCTCAATGATGGTTCCCAATCAGAACACGGTAGTGTTTTATTGCAAGACTACCATGTGGTCATGCTTGTCTAGGATAGCGTGTTCACATGTGTGTAGCAGAACCAGCTCATGTTTTGGAGCTTACTATCGTAGTTCATTTTCCGAGAATCTTGCAACGTCATCTCGTCGATTTGTGTTGCAACCTTTCTTTCGCATATGCCGAGTCTCAAGTATCCTATCACCAATCGGATCTCGAATCTCGTGCAAATATGATGGTTGGAACATTCTCAACAGCTTGCATTTTGTTCCCAAATTTCTCCACTGCCATTGTGCCAATTTCCCATGGGCTGCCCTTCTCGGTAGTTGTTGTCCAATTTCGTAGTCAAAAGTGAACTTACCATGGGTCCCATCCATTTCCGATGATAAGCAAAATCACCCATTGTGTTGTCTTTAACAAGGTAGTCCACATCATCCATTCTGGTCCGATTATGTCATTCTTTTGAACTCCTTCAAACGATCGTTTGTGAATTTCCTTAGGCTGGTATAGAGAGTTCCAATGATCTCTCAGTATCAAAAGTAATTCTTTTTGCCACTTAAGGGATAATTCCACGAGTCACCCCTCTAAGATGTCTCGCTATGGTATCATGGCAAGTCAACTCCTCGCTATGTTGGCAACCGGATCACCACCTCCTTAAGTGTGAAATTGTTGTCTACCTAGTGAACCTTCACATCCGCCTCACTCCATCCCTTTGGATGTGTGCTTCGTGTCTCAACTCGAGAGATGTTGCTATGTCTCATTCCGTGAGTTGATCCTGAGTTGTTCGATCTCCGGGAAGATTGATCCTTCCAGAGTTTCCTTTTTCCTCTCGTTGTCATGTTAGCCGGAGTTCTCAGAGCAAGACGACGAGACAAAGATGGTGATTGAATCAACACCTTTATGAAGTGTTACCTAGATCGTGAAGATTATGTTAGTTTGTGTTCCCCCTTCACCTTACCCTACGCTTGAATCTCGGACGAGATTCTTGCTTAGTAGGGTGAGTTTTCACATCCCTAGCTTCCGGGTAATGCAATAGGCTGGCCTCATGTGTGCATCATGTTTAATCTTGAAAGAAACTTGAAATGGGGATTGCCTAAACCCCTAGCATCAAAGGAATTCACTAGGTTCACCTGAAATATTTTCAGTAAATCCAAATGGCTTTCAAAAATGTTCATCATTTATGGAAAATGATGTAAACAGTAACCAGAGGTGATGCACATTTTTCCATGACACATTTGGTCGGCGCAGCTCCGGTGACCAAATGGTCACCCCGGCGAGTCCAATCTGCTCTCAGATCGCTGAGGGCCTTCGCTTAGCGCCAAATTTGCTTGCTTGCTCAGGGCGCCACGTAACACCCCGCCACCCTCGAAGCTCCGCCGCTGGTCGAGCTCTTTCTTGCCGCCTCCAGCCCAATTTATTCTCGATCGGGCGCCATCGCTTTCGACGCGCTGGTTCCGGGTTTCTAACGAGCCCAGCCAAGCTGCAAAGAAGGCACCACAACAAGATTCTCGAGCTCCCTCCGTCGTTGTTGCCGCCGACGGCTAAACCACGGAGGGTCGATCGCTGATCAAGCGGGTTTGACGCCACCGACGTGGCTGCTGATCGACCCACACGCCGTCAATTCTAACTAGCACCGGCCACATCGACCAAGGGGCCCCTAGTCAGGTTTGACTCGACTGGTCAGCGGACCACCGACATCACACTGACGCCAGGCTGACGTAGTAAATCCTTTTCTAGATTTATTCTTATATAGGAAATTTCAGAAAATGTCCTAAACTTCTAAAAATCATAGAATTTCAACCGTAGCTCAGAATGAAATAAGTTACATATGAAAAATGATCTGAAAAATCCAATTTATCCATCTGTACTAGTTTCATGCATGTTTAAGAAACTTAACCTTGCTGTTTAGCTCAAAACATGTTAATGTACTTTTATAAACCCATAACTTGAGTTTGTATTTGAATATTTGATTCAAATGAGCTCAAACCACACCGGTTGTAGATGCATTAGACCAACACACTCATGTTGCCATGTAATATTCATGCATCATATTGTTGCATTGCAATTATTGTGTTTTCTATCTGTTGCTGGTATTTGTCCCCTCACAGTAGACGTGGTTCCGACAATGAGTTCGATGACACCGATGAAGAGCTATATTATCTTCAGAAGTGCCAGGCAAGCAAAACCCCTTTGTTCATTCCGGATACAATCCCACCTCTCGCCTCCCGATCTCTTTTACTGCATTAGGACAACACAGCTTCAATTGTTACATGCTCCTAGCTGAACCCCTTTCCTCTCTCGCATGACCCGTCATTGCAACAAAGAATAGATGAAAACCACTAGCATGAGTTGGAGTTGTTTGAGCCCCGATGTGCCTACTCATTCATGCTTGTTTGTCATGCCTGCTATTGCATAGAGTTGTAGCCGTGTCCGATTCATCAGGGATGAATCGGAGGTGTGTGAACATGTCCTACTGTTGAGAGCTAAAAGTGTGAACATGATTTGGTAAAGGTATCGATGAGAGGCCATGTAGGAGTACATGGTGGGTTGTTTCATTGAAGCCATCCCTAGGAACTGAGTTCTGTGTTTG
Source organism: Aegilops bicornis (assembly GCA_021605145.1). Taxonomy (NCBI): domain Eukaryota; kingdom Viridiplantae; phylum Streptophyta; class Magnoliopsida; order Poales; family Poaceae; genus Aegilops; species Aegilops bicornis. Next base: position 133,283,442 of record CM038670.1, on the reverse strand, counting down.
TGATCCATGATCGCCATTACCACACATTGGGATCCTTAATCGACTCTCTCGCTTCTTAACCACCCCTTTCTTTGTCCTTTGTCCAGGAGTTGCAAGTAGTTTATGGTGTTTGTAGTATGTCGGAGGCCGTGGCGCAGTCATTGACCCGAGGGGTGGGCTGTGATGCGGTAGGCACGTTCCGGGCATGCCGGGCGCCTGCTTGGTGTCTCGAACCCCGCGCACATCGCTCGGGGTCGTCATGGGTTTCGACGCCGCTGACTCGGCCGCCGGACTCCCCAATGATGGAACCTGAATAGGCGATAAACCTGGACTAGAGACTTGATTGTTTAGGTAGGCCGTGTGGCCGACACCTCGCCGGGCTTCCGCTTGAAGGTTGCCGAGTACATGTCGTGGTAAACGGCGATAAGTGGTGAGAGCGTGTGTGAAGAAGTACACCCTCGCAGGTTAACATCATCTATTCGAATAGCCGTGGTCCGCTGTAGCGACATCCGGGTTGCCTGTGATAGTTCATAGACAAGTGAAAGTGGATACTCTAAAACTCACAAGATAAGCGTGAGTGCTATGGATGGCCTTCTCGTAGGGAGACGGGAGCAGATCAATAGTGGTGTATGTATATGGTGAATATGTGGACTCATGTGCACCACCTCAAAAGAGTTACTTGTAGTCGTAGTTTTGGATAGCCACCGAGTCAAAGCTGGCTTGCTGTAGTTAAACTCTACCACCCCTTTACTGATACCAATGCATATGTAGCTAGTTCTGATATAAGTCTTGCTGGGTACATTTGTACTCATGTTTGCCTATTTTATGTTTTTGCGTAAAGATGTCGGCCTTTGCTAGTAGTTCCGTAGGACTTCGACGCTTAGCTTGATACCTCGCCTACGTATCTTGTGCCCTCGACAGATCTCGGTAGATAGCTGTGCTTCTAAGCCTTTTTTCATTTGTAGATGTATGTACTGTGACATGTTAAGCTTCCGCATGTGCTTTGATTTGTATGTTTCAATGTTGGGTCATGAGACCCATGTTTGTAATATCTCGCTCCTCGGAGCCTAATGAATAAATACTTGAGTCGTAGAGTTATTTTGTGATGCCATGTTGTATTTACACATATCGAGCATATTGTGTGTATGATTGAAATGCTTGGTATGTGTGGGATACGACAACCTAGTTGTTTATCCTTGGTAGCCTCTCTTATGGGGAAATGTAGTCTTGTGCTTCCATGAGCCATAGTAGTCCGCTACATGCCTCTTCATCGGAGTCCTGCTAGCCCAAAGCACTATCGCCTCCGAACACTTGATCGGCCGGCATGTGATTCACTTCGCCTCGTGGTTCCGTCTCTTCGGGAAATGTCACGCTGTGACATCCGGAGTCCCGCTTAGCTCAAGCATACTGGTTCGTGACGTCCGAATCGACGTGCTCGATGTTGATTCATGTATGCTCGTCTCCTATAAGTTAGTGCCACTTTGGGTTCACGACTAGTCGTCGGTTTGCCGGTTCTTCCGTCATATGGATGCTAGCTACACTATCATATACATGGAGCCAAAAGGCTTAAATGGTCCGGGGCCATGGTAAGGCGACACCCATGGGAATACCGTGCATGAGGCCGCAAAGTGATATCGTGTTACCAGCTAGATCGATGTGACTTGGAATCGGGGTCCTGACAGAAGGCGCCTATGATACGTCGACACGTGGCACGGCCCAATAGAGGCCCATTCCTGTGAAAAGGCCGGCCCATTTGACTTGGTCAAAAGGTGGCGGGCCAACCCATGGAAAGCCTGTTAAAGGCCTGTTCGTATATAGCCCATTTACAGCCCGCTAACCCAAGGCCCGTTACGCCTATTCGACTTGGTCTAGTAGCATCATCTAGGCCATCCAATATGATTCCAGCCTGCTTTCACTTCGCCCATGTATGGCCCATGATGCCTTTCACCCCATGTGAGGCCCTATGTAACTCTTTTGGCCTAATAACGCCCGTGTAGAAACTAGCCCGTAATGAACAAAGGTATCACTTTACACCCATTAACGCCCTGGTGGTGAAATTGGCCCGTAATGAACAAAGGTATCACTTTATACCCATTAATGGCCCGTTATTCCGGTTGGCCGCTTTCCAGCCCATGTTATCTTTTCGCCTTTCTCGTGAGCCCATTTATTCTTGGGCTCATTTCCAACATTCGCTTACTTACGGCTCACATCGCTATTTTCTCGCCAGGGCCAAATTCAGCCCGTGGTTATAGTCGGCCCGCTTTGTCGTCTGGCTATCATTGGGCTAATGCTTATAGCATCATGAAATACGACCTATTAGCGATGGCCCGTTATGGTCGGCCCATGAACGGATGATTCCAAATCTAACCCGTTTATGGCCATAATGCGGCCTATTATTGGCCCATGTTATCATACTGCCCATATAAGGCCCATTGATGATACGCACCAGAAGGCCTATTGTTTCTACGGCCCGTAGAAGGCCCATTGTTTCTACTACCAGAAGGCCCACTGCTTTCACGGCCCATAGAAGGACCATCGCTTTCACGGCCCGTAGGAGGCCCAAAGGTCATTACAAGAAATATTAGCCCATGGTTATTGTAGCCTAGTTTTAAAAATAGGGTATTGCAGCCACTAGCAAACCGCTGGAAAAAGAACCGCAATGACTACAAGCAAACAAATAAACAAGACAACAAGGAAATAAATAAGCAAGAAACTTACGCTTAGGCTATCACGGCTATCACATATTACATCCATCTGGCATCAAAGTTCGCCTCAAAGGCAAATAAACGCTACCGACAAAAGAATATACAAACCGAGAGGACTTTAGAAGGCACTAGGCCTAGCCAGATCGGGCCCCCAAACAGTCAAGAAGCCGAGTAGACCTCTGCCAGTCAATGATAGATGCATCAACACTAGATTTAAGGCATGATGGTGCGCCGGCAGTCCCTTCCTCGACATCTTCATTGCATCTTTGACTTCAAGTCGGAGTCGAGTCAAGCAAGCCTTTCCGCTTTAAGTTGAGATCAAGAAGTCGAACTGATTGAGGCAAATGGGATCGACAGAGGTTGTCTCACACCGGCCGGTGAGAAGCTTCAACTCACTGCCTTTTATCAAGACAGACCTTGGGGTCATCTCGCTGTCCTCAAGATGGTTTGGCTCACTATCTTCCCGAAAGTTCTGCCTAGCGAAGAGATACAACTCGAAAGAGAAACAAGGAGACACGTAATGTGTTTCACAATTATATAAGCAAATAAATGGATCTGTTTCAAGATAAGGAACATGTTTTTACAACTACAACTTGAAACTGGTAGTTGTTGCAAACATCCAATCGATGTAAACAAAGAAGCAAATAGCAGTGGAGGAAATGATGCCTATCCAAATCTTTACTAGAACAAAGTTTGGAGGCTTGAGAAGGATGAACTTGCATTACATGTTAACACGGGCTGGACAAAGCCCTTCTCCATGTTGATGGAAGGATAATTCAATAAATTCCCCAAAGAAAATTCTTTATAAGCGGTTATTCTACATTTTGCAAAGAGTAAATATAGATCAAATAATATTGGAAGAAACAGAGGGTAATGAAGCTCAAAAGTGCATCGATGATACATAATCAAATAGCAATTAATTAAGTACAACGCTACAAGGCAAAAGGGAGAGAGGTAATCGACAAGAGCAATGCAGAGCCCATTATTGTTTTGAGATCGTATGATCCTTTGAACAAGGAGATTCATCTGAAATTAGTTTTCATACAAGAGAGAAGGTAAGGCACAAGCAGAAATTTAGGAGTTCAAATTTTGAATTGATATCATAGACAAGACTTCGACGCCGGGCTGCCAACAGTTCTATTAGGGGTTTGGCCATTGGAGTAGGGGTAAAGTGTGGTACAGCTTGGGCCCTGTGGTTTTCTGTGGCTGCCGATCTATCTGATTTAACAGTATCACTACCTTTCCAAATACCTAGTTCGCATCTTTGAGGATCTGCACTCACCCTCTTCCTTTTGGACATCTATTATGAAAGAACAACATTTGACTGAAAAACATAGTGTGAGGACACATGGAATAGGTACGTAAAATGGATAGGTATGGCATATAATCATATATGATGCTTAAACTAAGCAGATGGTGTAACAAAGTAGAAGTAATGCAAGAGGACAGATGCAAAATATGTGCTGCATCAATACAACTTTGCAAAGTTAGAGCAAGCACCTTGATTGGAGAAAACATAGGCCATCCTCCACCAAGCCAAGTTTGATAGACAGAGGATCGATCAGCAATATTCCTCTCGTGCGCCCATTCACATAATCATTTAGATAATGTACAAAATCCGACATGCATGAAAACATAAAACAAGTGAGATTTCTTTTGTAATGCAAGGATTCTAATCCAATATTGCCTCCCTCAGAAACCCCTTTGTGCTATCTCCGCAATTCTTTTAAAAGATGCCATGCATGCTGTAATTTGTTGTGTGCATTAATATAATGTGGCCTACTACTCAAAATATGAGAGCTCCGTATGATGACACTTCGCAGATGATAGCTTCAACATATAGTAAAGAAGAACAAGTCGACCAATTCGACAGATTCAAAATATACTAAGGAGAAGAACTCGACCGACCAAATGATCGCAAGATAAGAGTATCATCTTAAAGAAGAGCGTAAGAGCAAGCAGATTGAAGATATTACAAGTAATTCAATACAATGTCGGTTGGCACACCCATGATGTACCGTGAGCGCAGAGAAATATTATTCTTCCTACTCTCCATATGTGGCTCACATGCATTTCAAACTAAAGTAGGAACATTTAGCTCACCAATTAAACATCTCTCAGTTTTACTAATATCAGCAATAATATCGATATGAATTTGTACAACTAAGCTTGTTTAGCTCGATGGGTGGAGCAAAGTGTTATTGCATATTACCTAACCACGAGGGCTGATTGTGGTCATCATAAAATGGGGAAAACATAAGCATGATGAGTACAATGTTGACCGTGGCAAGTGGGATGGTAGATCCAAGTCGCAAACCACGCAAAGGGTAGTTAGCAACCGATGTTTGCTTTGAAATAACAAGATTTGGAATTGACAAGAAAGTACGGTCAACAAGTGACAAAGAAATGCAATTATGTTGTCTCTCTATATGTCGCGACATGCATTTGGAAACTCAAGTGGGACCTTTAGCTAACCAATTTAAATGTGTCGGTTAACTAATATCAGTATCATATCACAATCATACTTGAACAACTAAGCTTTCAATTTCGAGTGTTGTTTTGTTTAGCTTGAAGGGTGGAGTAATGCTAGTACGACGTAAAGCACCTACGCAGATCATAGTAGAGTAGATAAAAGGGAAAACCCTAAGCATCAAGAGAAAAATTAGGAAAGTGGAACTAGTTGGACCAAAGGTGGCGCATATGCTTTTTGAAACGAATATAGGAACATTAGTTGACCAATTAAACATTCTTCTGCTTTTAGTGATATGAGCATCATATCGCATTCAGATTTCAACACGTAAGCTTTGGGTTGAGGTCTTGAGGAGCAATGCTAGCACGACATGAAGCACCTACGATGATGGTAGTGAATATAAAGGGGGAAACCATAAGCTTTTACGAGTATAGTGCCCGTGCTATGGCCGATCTGAAGGTGCAAACCAGACAAAGCTACTCAAGAACCAATGTTTGCTTTCAACTAGCCACTACGATTTGGTACGGACAAGAAAAGTACAGTAAACAAATTATGATCTATTTTCCGGGTGAGATCAATAACTTAAGCACATATGGAAGAGTACCACCTCTCTTGCTACGGCGTGTAGGCCTATGCTAATATGTTGAGGGTGCTGCGGGTGCGATGGCTGTCGGCGGCGGGGAAGAAGACTTTAGAGGGCAGACGGCCGGGTCGGGGGATATATCCTGTTGTCGTGGACAAGGCGGTCATAGGAGCGGCAACGGCAAGGTGGATGACGGTGCCGATGAAGCGAGAGGAGGTGATGAAAGGATCCTGGTCCAGCGCCGTGGATGAGAGACGTCCATCTCTTGGACGATGGGGTAGGGGTAGCGGCTCCGGCAAGGTGGAGGATGGGGTGGCGGAGGAGGCTGGCCGCAAAGGCGTGAGATTGTCATGCCGCTACCGGTGTATGAATGGGGAAATGGAGGAGGGGGATCTCAAACTTTGGGATACGCTTTCGAAATGGGGGAAAGTTACGAACTTATCCCCGCTTAAAATTTCGGACATCGCTGGCCTTGGGGATAGGATGGTAATCTCGCATCTCCCAAATATTTGCCGGTAACTATTTCGGGCGAGGAGAGGGTGTTTTGCCGCCCACGGTTGGCGCCCATGGTGTATGAACGGGGCTGACAGGTAGAGCGGTTGTGCATGTCTGATGGAAGTTACACATCTGCCCCTATTTAAAATATTAGCCTACATCGATTTCGGACGAAGAGAGTTTGTTTTGCCGCCCACCGTGTATGAATGGGGAAATGGAGGAAGAAACACATGTCTTTCGGACGAGCTTGAATCAAATGTGTTTTGCCGCCCACGCTTACGCCCACCGTGTCCGAATGGGCTCAGAGGCCGTCCGTGGTCACGTCCTGATTGAAGTTACTAGTCTACCCCTATCGACACCAGTGTAAATCCAGTCGATAAGGATGTCAAGTGTCAGGGGTAGACAGTAGTTTCCATCTCGCAAACACTTGCTTCGGGCAGCCCCCAAATTATAGTGGGTGTTTAGCCGCTTCGTTAAAAACTTGGGAGAATTAGCATTCATGTTTGCCCTGGAGCCTAGCAAATTAAATTGAAATCCAATTTGCATTCGATTACGAATATCCAGAGGTAATTATGATTTAGAAATGTCGTGATCTTCGAATTCAGTAGGTTGGATACACTCTGATTCAAACAGTTATTTCATCCAATACAGTATGCTCACACGAAAAACAGTTCACCTTATGTCAATCATACAAGTACTGGGGATTACCTCGCCTAAAAAATTCAGATCTTTACAACACATGGACAACATAGGGGGTCTTGCAACATAATCCATTCAGAGACATGACACAACATGCAAGTACAATAATCTAATGACAATTTCAGCTGGTATCTAAAGAAGAACCAGGATTACCTTGGGCTTCAGATAGCAGAAACAGCAGGACCTCCTCCGTCTTCAAATGCAACATTCTTACTACCTCCAATTCTTGGGTTGCTTGCATAATGCGTGCCACTAATTCCGTAATTTCCAGCCTCAAGATAAATATTACCTCATTCATGGCAGCCACACAATCTCTTTTCTCGCTTCTAATAGAGCCTCAAGCACTATAATATCTGTGGTCAGATCGCTTCTTCAAGCGGTGTTGCTCTCCGAATCGCTACCATCTGGTAACATGGATGGCGCACGGCTTCCACAAATAGATTCTGGGGTTGTACATTGTGTCCTAGTGTGAACGACATCCTGAAAGGTTTCCGCTGGACATAAGTAAGAGATAGTTATCGTATGATCCAGCAAAGTAAGCTTACATGGTAAACGACGGATGAATTATTGCCGAGCATGGCAAACTATATTTAAATGGTTCAAGCAAAGATCACCGAAAAATAAATTAAAATGGTAAGATGAAACTAGGGATGTAAGTGGCAAATAAACCACATCCGCCATCCCATCTAGTTAGTTTTTGCTACCTCCCTAGTTCATTTTCCTCAAAAACAAAAACTCTTTTGAACTATCATACCACTAGTGGACTTTAATCGGGATTAAACGGGACCCAGCTTGACATCCCTAGTTGAAAGGGAGTGTACAACCACTATATTTAAGTTGCCAAGGCATCTAAGCGCTTGAAATAATCTGAGAAAGCACTTAACAAAGGTGGCCTCATATAAACTACGAAGACAGTCTTGTGATGAAGTTGAGAGGAAAAGTTAAGGACTCAAATGAAATAGGCATGCATTTCTTTACGATAGTACAGCAGGCACTGCTGACATATTGGTCAACTCAGGTATAGCATAACAACAAACTAGCATTTGAATCAAGCAATACAAAGAAAGCGCATAACCGAACTATTTGTAATTCGGTAGGATTACACGTTGAGGGCACAAGCCAAGCAAGCAGCCCACTCGCATTACATTTCACATGTACTAAAACACACTGGCTTGCCATATGTTGTTGTGAAGCCTAGCTGCTGTTGCAATGTTCTTTGAAGATATCGTCAGCATCCCGTGGTTGCAAATCTAGTTATTGTAGTTTATTCTGCACCATCTATTTAGGTAAAATTAATTTTAATCGCATGCACTGGTCCGAATTGATCATCAATGGTTCATGTAAACTAATGAAAGAAGGGTGTGTGCATACATGACAATATATCTGCTCCCCTCTATTTTTATGCTTGTTCAAGGTGCCAGCCCCAAAAGAACAAATATTTTGCTTGATGGGTTTGGCAGCTCCATAATTAATAGAAGCATCAAATTAGTCATGCAACTTGGGAAGATCAAGAACACACAAACAAGTAATGAACAGAGGCTTGGAGCAAAGGATGTAATAGCTAGCTTAAGAAAAATGTAGGTTAAACGAACAAAAAGCAGCGGAACCACATGCTAGTTTGTTGATGTGTACTACATAGAGAATATTAAGGCCTGATGGAACCAACAGTGGCATCGTAACAAAACTAAAGAATATTAACTATATGTGCACCGGTATGTAATTTAGCACATGTAACATGTTCATCGCTGTAAGTATGGCCCTGCTGTGTGCAAGCAAAATGACGCTGCCTCTCATGAAAAACTGAATGATGCCTCAAGAAATTCAAAAGTGTGGTGCTTACTCTAGAAAGTGAACGAGGCGCCGCCGTTGGATAATAGTACCTAATTCTCGGCGGCGTATGGGTATCATTGTCATACTTGATAGCTAAGGATCGCCGATGGTGCTCGTGGTTATGTTGAGTTTGGGTCGGTTGTCGCTGTGGCTGAAGCAGCTCCGGTGTTATGGTTGCTACCGTCGACATACAAGAATGCTCATCTGTGGTAAGTGAACAGTTGCGATAAAGAGAAAAACCGAAGGAGTACAAATCAAAATACCCTGATGAGGCTGTGGCGTCGGTAAAGCAGGGCCGGTGGAGTTGAATATGGCTTCCATGGAGCGGGTCCGGTGCAGTGGACGAAGGCTTCGGCGGGCGCGTTGTACAGTGCTTTCGGTGAGGCGGATCTGTTGCCGCGGACGAGGGCTTGTATGAAGGGCCAGCGAAGGGGCGGACGAGGGAGTCAGTGAAGGGCCTACGCTGTGGTGGACGAGGGTGCCGGTTAAGCATATCCGGTGTGGTGGACCATGATGGCAGTCAAGGAGATCTGGAGCAGTGGACAAGCCGCCGGTCAAGCGGCCCTGTGAAGTGGTGAGTTGGCGCTTGGGGGTTCCAAGGTGCGGAAGGTAGATCCGGCGGGTGTGAGGTCCACCGCTGTGGCGGAGGACTAGATTCGACGCCTTGTCGTGGTTGGGGGTCGGGAGGGAAGGAGGGCCTGGGAAGAAATGTTGGGGAAAAGAGGGAAAACAATGGAGTTACCAAAGCAGCCCTTTTTCCGCTCATGTGGCAGGGTTAAAACAGGAATATCGCAGCGCTTAAACTTTCGGCCGTGATATTTCGATGTGAGCGGAAGTTTGAAAGCTTTTGGCGCCTAAAATTATAAGTATTCTGCTCGTACGACTGACTATGATATCATGGCCGACAATTTGTTTGTTTTTCACGCAAAAACAAATGTGCAAGTTTTGAAAATCAATGTCTCCAACTCAAAACTTAGATTGTCCATTCAATTCAAATATGGATCATTGAGCTAATGCAATCAAATACCATCGTACGGTCCAATTCAAATGAAATTCCAAATGTGTTTATCCTAAATATGATGACAAAAGCAAATGTGTATGTGTATGAATAAAGTGGATGATTATAAAGTTTGAACATCCCTGTATGTGTATATCTCTAGGTTTGATATATGAATTTGAAATCACGTAAATCCTGGCTTAAAAATGTACCTCCGCTTAAATGAATTACAAAAGCTAATGATTGAGTCGAATTCCAAAATTCCAATCTTACGCTTGTAATTCTGGTACATCAAGGTATATCACGATGTTCAAAAGTATCGTTATCTCATAGTACTAACTTTGAAACAAATTGATCAACCATGAGTGCACAATATCTCAATTACGCTAAAGTCCCTCAAATATAGACACCTCACTCTTTATCTGAAGTCAACCCCCCCACCACACACACACACATAGAGAAGTCGTTCTCTCCCCCAAACACCAACACACGAGCACATTAACACCCCTCTCTCTTGTAAAGTCCGGACCCCAATATAGGTCTCTATCACTTTGTCTCTCAGGCATGCACAAATCTCTTCCCTCACTCTCTAGGTCTCCCGCTATCTCTCTTACCCAAGCACACGCACTATGTAGAGTGTATAGTTCCCATACACACAAAACGTCGCCCCCAAACGTCTATCTCCCTAGTTATGTGATTCTCACGCACTCACCTCACACACCACCCCCACTGCAAACAAGCACACTTTGTCTCCTTGTGCACCACTCTCCTATTTCTATCTCTCCCACATGCGGACCCGCCCCAGCTCCTTCCCTATATACATATATGTCGTGACTCTTTGCATAGCTCCCTAATGTATAATCGTTCTCAATTTCGCACATTGTTCTCTACACCATCTATTCTAGATCTCTCATGAAGTCCCTATCACGCACACATGACTCGCTTCCCTTGCGTCTCCGTTCATAGGCCAATTTCGGACAACATCAACATTGTCTCCCTATCTATATGCCATTTATGGACACAAACGACCCCTCTCGCCTCTCTTCTCTCTCTCTCTCTCTCTCTCTCTCTCTCTCTCTCTCGCTAGCTCTCTCTTTATCTCGCCTCACACCCCTCTCCCACACACACACTCGATGTCTCTTCCAAATAGTCTGCTTCCCAAGACGCACTCGCAAGTGCTATCTCAAGAACTACACATGTCGCACCATTCCCCTTCCCTTATACTAGGTTTACATCATCAGTGGTCTCTATACTCCACATACACTCTCTCCTCGTCACACACAAACGCTGCACAAACACACACGCACAAACACCCATTTATCCTGGATCCTCATCTCTCCCCATGTCTGCATGTGTATCTCACACACTCACTCTCTAATTATGTATATGTGTCTCCACGTTACACAACACAAAGCCCCATGTACATGTCTCTCTCTATCCTCCACACACATAGACACAAAGAATCTGTTATCATTGCCTCAGTCTCTAACATATCACACACGCACACTCTCTCTCTCTCTCTCGCAAACACGCTCAACAAGGGTTTCCGTGAATAACTTACCGCCTATTCATCAACAAATGTGGCAGTACGAACCTAACATGAGACGTGAAAAAGAATAAATCTACACGTGCTTAGACCACCTAGTATGACTACTAGGACTAGAGCAAGCCAAAAGCTGCGCCAATCACCCCCTCCTTGTCGGGCGACGGAAAATCTTTATTTTACACAGTCGAGAAGTCATTGTGCTAAGGCCCCACATGCCGAGGCGTTGAATAGAATGTAGATGCTAGTTTACGGAAGCAAGTATCGATAATACGCTTGTATCTCCATACTTATATTTCTTCTCTTATAAAAACCGACTTGGTGATGATGATACGGTGCCATCTTGTAATATAGACCGTCCGATCTATATCCGATTTAATGGAAATTAAACTAAAAGATACCCGCACCCCTCTCCACATTTGCAAACAAGGCCTTCCCTCGCTCATCCTTATCTCCAACAAACCTCATTGTTGAGCAATTAAGAAAGGAAGCCTCTGGAACAAACTAGGCCTGGTGGCCGCCATGCCGCATCGCTAATCCCCATGCCTCCGCCAGTCCGACCACCAACCACCACCACACCCCACTCCTCTTCACCTTATCTCATATTTCTCGAGATATCATTAGTTTTTACACATGGGATTACTCCTGTAAGGGTCAATCACAACAAGTGTTTTATAAAAAATGCATCTTGATGTTCCGTGCAATGCACGGATCTTGCTAGTACTCCTACACAAGACTAAGTTTGTGATGCTGGTGTGTCTGCTATCCGTCGTTTCTGACTATTAGATCTACATCTAATGATTGTGAGGTAAGTTGTTGCCTTTTCTCACCAACATCTCACTTGTCTCCAATTTGCAGAAAAACCCATAATTAGTATCTTAAAACCAACCGCATCCCTCCCTGACCTCACCAAAACAGCCCAAGAAATAATATATTCTAATTGAAACATAATATATCTCTAGTGACATATGTATATAAAAATTAGAATGTTTTGTACCAAGTTTGTGAATAAGTATTATTCTAATTATGATTCGTTGCAGCGGACATGAACATTGCTAGTATTTCCAACCATGCATTTTTTTCCTAGTATTCCATAGTTTCGAGTTTTCCATCAAGATATTAGTCACTCATGGTTGATATTTACTTCCAATCATGTACACATATGCACTATGTAACTAACCTTGCTTATTGGCTTCCAAAGCTTAACTTTCACTCCTACTTACAATATGTAGAGTATTTAACAAAAAACTACCACTTTCAACCAGCCCTAGGAAGAATCTATTGTACAAAAATAGCAAAACATACCCAAAATTTCTTAATCCACGCCAAAACTACTACCTAGTACTCCTACCGATTAGGTTCGCTTAAACCCATTTATGACCTGGGTTGGCCCACACGTCTGCGTCGACGAGGCAGCTTAAACCAACACATTTTGTTTGACCGCTGACATGAGGGACCCACATCCGACCTTCTATCCTGTTATTCCCCTCAAATCATTATTTTTCCTGAACATTACTTCAAACAAGATTAATGTGTGTTCGCCGGTGGCGCCGGTGATGAGCGAGTTGGTCAGCCGCTCCGTCGGACGTGGGTCAACACCGCCTGCCTCTCAGACGGGTTGGCAGGCTGGCCCGAGCATGACTCACGAGCGAAAGCAAGCCATCGCTGGCCTTTGCTTGAGCCAAATGGTTGGTTTTAGCTGGCGCTGCGCGAAAGAAGCCGCCAAGGCTGCCGCTGCTAATCTAGCTAGCAAACCTTGCGCATAAGAAGTCGGACGGAGCTATCTTGGCTAGCTAGCGTCATGAAGGCCGGACGGAGCTGGCATCCGGCTGCCGCAACATGGGCTCCGCATCACCGCCGGGCGGTTTTGACTCGCCGCACGGCCATGTGAGTAGCTGTGTCCCATGGCCGAGGATGACTAGGTGGGCGGGCCGGAGGTAGGAGGTCACTCGAGGATTTTTGTTGGTAAGAGCATGTACAATGGTTGATAAGGTAGTCTTATCTTAAGTCTGCCACGTATGCAAGTGGTAGTAGTTTCTTGGCATTTTAGTGGTTTCTTGCATTATTAGGGTTTCTTGTAAGGAACAATGTACGCATTACTAGCGACAAAAGGTGATTCTAGGTTGCGCTTGTACTCCAACGAGTACTACTTAGTGGTCGCGGGAGTGTATACCTTGTTTTGTGGGTTCGATCCGCCGAACGACGGAGGCCTTTTTAAAAATAGTACTACTACACTTCGCCATGTGAGCCAATATTTTACACGGGTAGTTTGAGTTTTGAAGTCAAACGGATGTGCGGCCCCACAACTGGGTGCATTGGACAGCCTAGCCACGTGAACGGGTTTTCCTTCCCAAAGATCCCATGGCTCAAGGTGCTCACCCTAGCCGCACCTCGCTTGCAGCTTCCTCATCAGCTAGTAGCATATTTAAACTAGCGCCTCCCAATTAAGCCCGAGGAGCCGGAAAAGCCTAGCGGGGCATTGGGAACTGTGCAATATGGCTCTATACGTAAAGTGCTCTACTACTACTCTGTAGCTTGTGGCGTTGCACGCATGGACTTCACTCCATTATCGGCTCTACTATAAAAGAAATTCATCTTCACGTGTTTTTTTTGAAACGGAGGCAAAAGATTTGCTTCATCTCATTCATAAAGAAGGAACTACTAACAAAGTTCGACGAGATCCACTACACCTCCACAAATGGAAGCGAAAAGCCTAGTCTCGCTGTATCAAATAACTCAAATGTTCTTCGCCTCAAAGAATCGTCAGCCGATAAACAAAGGTTGCTAGTGTGTGCGTGAGAGGAGCGGCTGAGTAGGCCAGCTATGTGAGAGGAGCGGCTGAATAGAGCACCGATTGTACCCACTAGGCCACTACGCAGGTGTACTTCCCTTGCATTGATAGTACAATGATGGTTCTAGAGAACAATAGTACCCTCCACTTCCAACTGTAGCTCCTTGGCCTTGAGATTCAAGAGTCCAAAACTGGTGCACTATACTAGAATAGACTAGAAGTACAAAGACATCGTGACTACTAGTTGAGAAAAGTAGTACTAGTACTGCTACAAAGACGCAATCACGCACTCTCCGTCACATAATGTAAGACGTTTTTTGACACTAGCTAGTTGGCGTGTAGAAAAAATGGCAAAAACATACCCAAAATTTCTTAATCCACGCCAAAAACTACTACCTAGTGCCAACATTTTCTTACTAGTGTTATTATTTACAGTATAATGCAATCCCATAACGTTCCATAATACTAGTACTAGTAGTAAATAATAGCCTCACCCCTTCGCTGAGGAACGATCTACAGTTGGAAGGGACGAGGCCCTGCACCTCCTCGCCAGTTCCCCTCCCCCTGAAGAGAAGGCAGTTCGTCGCTGCTCCCATGGATTCGCCAGGCGGTTCTCCTCCTCGTCGGGGCTGGGAGACCTTGGACGACGATCCTCTGGGAGAAATCGCACGCCGCTCTGACATCCTCACCGCTGCAAGACTCGGTGCTTTCTGCACCAACTTTTTCAAGACGCTGCTTAAACAGGCTTGGGAAAAGGCCATGCTTGTTGGTCTTCCATGCGTCCTCGAGGAGAAGGTTCTTCTATGGGACAATCCTTCGAACAGTCCACCGCTCCCTGGGCATGGTTGCACGTTGACTCCGCTAGAGTTACCGACGTTGAGAGGTAGTCAGATTTTGTTCGATGAGTAGGTCAGTAATGGAGTTTGATCATGTAGTACTTAGTTATTCCATTTCCATGCCGTAATTTCTCCGCTGCCCACCGTCTTATATATAGGTCTGGGTCGGCGCCAACGAAGATTGGCTTGCATACCTCCGGCCGAATACCACCATCATTTTGCACAACATCCATAGTAAAGGCGGCTGCTCCGTAGAGACCCCTTCTCCACCATTGGGATCGGCCTTCCGGACTGGCTGGGCTTGAAGACGTATGATGATGCCTACATGAGATTGAAGAAGATAGCAATTGCAGACCCGCCGACAAAGCGACGCGGCTACGACGATTACTATCTCATCGCGGTGTCCGACATAAGGATTGCCATCAATGCAAGAGGCAGTAACGGCAGAGGCTGGCGCATGTTGGCGGCGGCAGATTTGTACCCCTACCGTTCGAATACGTCGTGCGCCATCTAGGCCGCGTCTTCGCGGTGACTAGCCAGGGGACTTGTTTCATCTGGTTGCCATCCTACTGATGCACGGAGATTACAAACGGAATGCACAAACCATCATTTGCATCCCTAACAGTACTCCATTATTTTGCAGGAACCAGTCATCCCCCGATCAAAATAAGATCGCCGATCCTGGATGTGCATTTGCATCCACGATCTGGTCTAACCTGGAACCTTGTAGCTGACTTTGGCATATTGGGATCAACTATCTTAGCAGTCGTTACCCATGGTACCACGGATGTGCAACATGGTCACACAATCTACCATGATCGGTCCGTCACCATCTACCCAGGTATTCCATTTTTTAACCCTCTCGCCTTCTCTTTCATTGTTGTACTAGTAGTATACTTAGTAGTACTAGTAGGAGTACTTTTACCTTGGAGGACGCAGATAGCTAGCTAGGCCCTTGAAGACTTGAACCCACTAGCTGCCACCATTTTTGTTTTTCCATGTCTTACTATCTCATCCATGTAGCCAAGAGTGGCTATATATAATAAGCCGGGTTATTTTACTTCCTCTATACCGGAGTAGTACTATTTGCTGCACAAAGACATCGACCGCCATATTTGAGCACAACATTATTATGCATGGACCTTGACTATGTACGCCACCATGTGTCCAGATCTGGGATGCCGCGGTACCAGATGAACGGCGCCGAAGTTTGACCCCGTGATGCTACGTGGGTGCCGAGGAACACACTTGGAGAGTACTTCGCTTTTCATCGGGGACAACTACCCCATTGTGAAGCGGATGCCACCTCCGTGCACGACACGGAAGGCCCGCCGCTCATGAAGCATGGTTGGGTCTTCAAAGGCGCACCGCCGGATGAACGACATGCCGGGACACGCTTATCCCTGATTTATGCCGCTTCAGCTTGGATGAGTCTCCATCGTGTGGAAACGGACTAGAAAGCTGCGATAATGATTCCTGCTGCTCACCGCTATGGATCGTGCCATCCATGAAGAACACCTGGGGCTGGAACCTGGAGGAGGACATGTAGCCCATCTATAACGTGTAAGTGGAGTACGGTAATTGTGAACGGTAGCGCTGTGAATATATGTATACTAGTCGTGCACAAATTTATCACATGCATTGGAGATGAACTTGTGTGGCATACTGGCTTTGTCCTTTAGAATTTGTTACTAGTAAATGTGTTATGTGTACGTGCAACTTGTGTGGTTGCTGCACGGGCTCCAACATGCTCTTTGAGAAAAAAAGGTGGCACAGCTTTGGATATACGTGACGTGGCGGCATCATACAGTAGCATCGTTCGCTATAGTTGTAGTGCACTCCTACTAGGACGACAACTCCTATAAAACCTTGCGCTTGGCTCTTTGCCTCTTCGGGAGGTTCAACAGTTCGTACTCGTGTGAACCTTGCACTTGGCTCTTCGCCTCTTCGGTAGGTCCAACAATGATGATACTACAGTACAATATGCTTCTGGCAATCTGACACCGATTGAACTGCTGCACGTCCATCGCGAGGGCGAGGGCGAGGGAGAGGGAGAGGGAGAGGGCGTTGTAGTCAAAACCCTCTCCTCGTCCAGCGAACCACCGTCCACGTGGGCGAGGGAGAGGCGTAGTAAGCAAGCTTCTCCTCGTTCGGCGAGTTGACGGGACACATCAAAGCAGTACTAGTACTAGTAATAGTCCATACTGCGTCCTTTCCGATTAATATGGCTTAATTTGAAACGAGAAAAATACACTAGCGGTCAACGTATGTAACAATACGCTCTTTACGGTTACTATATATAGTTTTGGGTCGATTATACGATCACTAGCTCATCATAGAGAACCGTATTGCACCCTACTGACCGGCCACATAGTCGACGTGGCACTTTGTTGACTGGTTAAATTGTCACCTGGTTTCTGGGTCCCACCTGTCAGTTAGCGAGCAAAGAAATCAGTTAAACAAAACTTTATGCAGGCGCGACACGAGTCCAACCCTTGCGCCCGAACCGCCCTGGCTGTGTATGTGAGTGCATCCACGTGTCCTCCCTCGGTCTTCCAACAAAGAGTGTACATTGGCTATAAAACAAAGAGTGTAGTACATGATGTACATCTACACTTCCAATGCATTTAGCCTTTAATCTAAATCGATATTGATGGACTAATGCACCAACTTGTGCTGTAGGTATAGGCTACATGTCTATCCTTAATTACAGCATGCAACGACCTTCATTTAATCTTCTTATCTCAATGGTCGCATGCACACATAAGTCTGCTACTTTTGGTCGTTCATTATGCCCTGGTCAATGTGTAAATCTCTAAATGCACATTCTTTCACGGACGTAGGGAGTAGGTTGAGCACTTGAGCGTGAGCGTGTGTGTTGCGTCGTGTGCTGTGTGCCGCATGGGTGCGTGAGTGTTATGCGATGGCCCCATGTGTACGTGTGAGTGTTGCATGGTGCATGCATGGGGCTTACTCCCTCCCATTGACATGTTCATATTTCAAGCTTCCTCGATTCCCTCCATATGGTGATACTCCCTCTGTTCCCAAATAGTACGGAGTAAAAGCCTCCCTCTGTTCCCAAATACAGAGTATTTGAGCAAAATGAGTGAAGTGAGCGTAGAGGCATAGGGATATCAGAGAAAGGAAGTCCTCGCGATCCATTATTCCCCATCTCGGCCGAGAGAACTATTCAACTAGTCTTCGCAGTGAAGTGACAATACACGCCATGCCAGATGGGACACGTAATTAATAAGCTGAACCAGCGTGTTGGTGTTACTAAATCAGCCTTACCCAAGATCGCCATCATGTTTGCCACTAGAGCACGCTCAAGAATACGCCACGCACCTCTGTCCTCCATTAATCGACATATGGGCCCTCTTGTGGTAGACCCACATGTCATCGGTGTAACTATTTACACTCAAGGACGGTGCCTATATCCCGGTAGTAGTACTAGTAGAATTGAGATTTAATGCGCTTTCTTCCCCGCCTTCCACTCTTCTTCCTCCTCTCTCTTCTTCTTCCTCCTCTTCCCCATCGCCGGCCGCACACCATTTACCCCCGCCATCGCCGCACCGCGCCATCTTTCTTTGGTAGCTCGCATGCCATATCCCCCGCCACAACTCGCCACACGAGGAGAAGATTCTTCGCTCGCCTACCAATCCACTTCCCTCACTGGCTCGCAAGCACCGAAACCCCAATGGCAGAACCGACCGACACGCAGAGCCGCTGATTGGAATTCCCTCCCGATGTTCTCTTTGAGCAGATCTATAGTCGTATGGACCTACTTCAAAGCACCGGCCCGTCTGGCCGCATGCTCGTGTCTTTGTACCGCCTACTGCTCGCAACCGCCGGCTCTTTTCAAGACACCCCGCTTGTCGATGCCCGATCCTCGCAGGTGGCCTGCATACGCAGACTTGACGATCCTACGGAGGTTGCCGTGGTGCCCCTCGACATGCTACCACTACCCGTCCACCTGTCCTTCATGCGCGGCCACTACTGGGCGGGCACGAAGGCCAACTAGATCGTCCTCATCCACCACACCGGTAGTCCGTGGTGTCTCGTGGATATCTACACCCAGCGAGAGATCACCCTTCCATCGTTGGATACCGCCGCCATCGAGCCTCGCGGCCCGCCGGACACTCCCGCTTACTACGCACGAGACGCCAAGCTTTTGGCTCGACCTCCGCTTGCGTAAAATTGTAATCATGAAGTGCCCACACCATCGTAAGAGTACATGTATTACAAGCTCATTGCCTTGTTCAACATGGGATTAGTCTATCTCGAATCCGCCGCCATACATGGTTATGGCTCATCATCAATCCTGTTGAGGCAACATTTCGCTCGATGCTATAGTGCACGATAGCATCGTTTACGTGTTCGACGCACGTATTGGCTGCCTATACCGGGTGGAATCTATTGTCGTGTAATTGTTCTATCTCATCTCATCTTTACCTTATGAATACGACTGCCTGTTCATTTGTTACAAATTTAGAATGCATAGCATGTCTATAACCACATCATTGCTATATGTTCCTCTCATTTCCTAGATTTTTATGACAACACATGTTATTGTTAGAGTTGATATGAGAACAATTGGCATCTAATGATTGTTAGAATACATATTATGAGCATAACATCATGATTGCTATATGTTACTCTCACATAAGATTTTTATAACACGCATGTTATTGCTTAGAGTTGATATGAGAACAGTAGTAGTAAGTGCTATGGTAGAATATGAGTAGGCACTGTTATAGCTGTTTTCCTCTCATTGTTACATGATGTTTGAACCATGACATGTTGCTAGAATATGAAAGCCATTGGCTTATTTTTTTAACTTGGGGTATGATTATGACCACGGCATTGCAATTCTCTGTCTATGATATGTGTCACTGTTATAATAATCTTAATTCCACACATACTCTGAACATGATTGTTTATTTTTGTCCTTTTGGTCTCCAATTTGAATTGTTGCAGCAAACGCAAATGTGCTGGCCTTCATGATTCTAGGACCTGGAATCATACCAGCCGATGGGTGGTGGTTTATCGCTCGTTCAGCTGACGGCGGTCATTTGATGCTCATTCGCACGTATCAAATTGACCCAACCATTACATCAAACCACATGCAAGACAATGCGTATGCTCGTCACATTGATGGCTATGGCTGCTTCGTGTTTGAGAAAGATCCCAGCTCCGCTGGGCCAGTGTATTCAATCGAGGCGGGTTTACAGCCGACAACCACTCCTTTTTCCTCGGGCTCAATTATCCGATCATCCAACCAATCATCGATCATATCACCGGTGATGATTACTGTGCTATGCAACTTCCATTCGCGAGGGGGGCTGTGTTTACACATCATACCATGGGTTTCATGAATCACCATATCCAGAGATTCGTCGACACAGCTTGTTGCCAGATAATCTTCAGTGTGTGAAAGGCATCAAGCTTCCATGCGATGGATGGCTTTTGCAAACCCGACATGCAGCAATGTGGTTCATGCCAACAGCAAATATGCACAACTTGATTCATGCTGATATCTAGACTAGGCCATGTATTCTGCTGCTTTAGCACGAACCTCTTTTGTTGGATATTATGTACTGTTGTTAGTTTGAAGCACTCCTCTGGTTTGAAGGATAGATACCTTCCTAGGATCAAGTGCATCCTAACTCACCTGTGTAGGATGTACTGATAATGATGATGGAGATGCTGTGCAGAAGACATATATATATATATATATATATATATATATATATATATATATATATATATATATATATATATATATATATATCAGTTAGGCTTCAAGTGCGCATTTGTTAGTTAAACCTATGTATAAATTGTGACACTAAATAGGACTAGTAAGTAGTATAGTAGCAGTACTAGTATACGTCGGTCAAATTATTCATCATGTCCACACATTGAGTGGCCTAAGGAAGCATTTCTTCCAGCGCAATTCCAGGGCGTTCAAAAGGGGCACGTGGACACGTCGCAAGATACAGTCGGAGTGTGGCATGCACGCGATGTGGCAAAAGACCGGCAATACCTTGCCGGTGATGGTCAACGACCGGCAGACGGGCAGCAAAAAGGTTCTGGTGCTGCACACCAAGAACTTCGACCAGCAGAGGACCAACTGGGTGATGCACCAGTACCACCTCGAGGACCTAGAGCAAGAGAAGGAGTGGGAGCAGGTCCTATGCAATATTTTCTACTAGACGAACACTAGGGCCAGGAGTAAAAAGATCATAAGTTAGTTTGGTATTAGTAGTTGTACTACCTTGTCGTCCGCAAGTTGGTATTGTTGTTAACGATCTTTTGGTATGAACTTGCATTTGCTTCCAACCATCATGCCGAGGGTCGATTTGGATATAAAGCTGAATCATTTGTTTCGAAACGAATTCTCAGGCACCTGATTTTTATTTGATGGGTAGCATAAGCACCCGCCGTTTGAATTCCCAGTTCTCCAATTTTTTGGATACAAGTGCATGCACTTATTATCATGATAAAAAACAATATTCGTGCTGCGTCCCAGTTATCAGTCTGTACTTGCAGAATTCTCTCATTTATTGAGAACGTATATTGTTTTTTCAGGTCGAGCAAGTTTCAACTGGGCTGTAGACTGCCCAGGGTTGGTTTTGTTTTTAACAGGCCCAGTCCATGACGACAACGGGGCACAAAGATCCAGCAGGTATCTACTGGCCTCTGGCCTGCCAGCGTTAGTTATATTTTGTCTTACAACATCCGAAGGCAGTTTTTTTTACTGAATCAAACACACAGCCCAATTCTATTTTCCTCTTGAAATACATGTCCTACCTATAGTTTTACTAGTTCATATACACGTATCATTATACTGAAAACACATAAAATTCCCTTTTCATATTAAACATCCTTATTTTTGTTGTTTTTTTCCACCCAGCACTGATTCTTTTACCACTGGTTTCCCTTAAACCAACTCAATTGTCCGACGTCTTATTTGCTTACAAAACAAAACGATTTTTGGCAAATCAATAAGTTCTTTAAAAATGTTTATCATTTCAGGATTACAACAGTTTGGACTCCACCAAAATATGCAAAATAAGGTTGAACTTTTTGACCGTGGTCCTGGGCAGAAAATGGGATGTAATAAATTACTTAAGAATTAGCAAATGGGCTGCAAATTATAAAAAATAACAAATGGGCTTTATGTTGTCTTCCACAGATTTGGAGGCTGACTTGTGGGCCAACTAAGTTCATGTGTACACAAGGTTTCTTAAAAAGAAACTTAGTCAACAATCGACTCTACGGGCTGCATCCGTTAGATGTCAATCTAACGGCAATCGTGCTTCTTCGCCTCGATCTTCCCGCCCCAAATTACCAAACCAGCCGTCGGAACCGCTTTGCTCCGCCTCCCGTGGCCGGGTAGTGTGCTTGCAGGCAGCCTCACGGCCACATCATACTCAAGGCCCCTGGCCTGCCTATCCCTCTACTCACCCACACCTCCTGTTATTTTCGGCGACGGCAATGAACCGGGCCAATCAACCTCAGATTTCTCCATCACAGTGGCAGCCACTGTCGTGTCTTCCCCGGCTCCGTGTCATTCCCTTCATAGGCCTCGCCATCGTCCACCGCCCTGGTGCTCTCGGCGCGGCATGGTCAATGATGTCCATCCAACGGCTGTAGTGCTTCTTCAACCTCTGGTCTTCTTGCCCCAGCCGCACAAAGCAGCGCCGATCGTTCCGCATGCTCCTGCCTCCCGTGGCCGGCTGTGCTGCCGCGGAGGCCTCACCGTCCCCATACTACTCCCACCGCTGGCCAGGCCATCCCTCCACTAACCAACTCCCCCTATTATATATTCTGCGGTGACGGCAGCTTCACACCACAGCCAACCAAGAAACCCATCGCATTCTCTCCGTGGGCATCCATCCGCCACGTTTCCCGGCTCCGTCATCCCTTCCTAGGCCTCGCCGCCGTCCACCGCCGTGGTGTCTCGGCCGGGCGTGGTCAATGTGGTCAATGACCGACTTCCATCAAGAGTAATCAGACGTGGAGAGGCCGATACTGGGTCCACGGCAGCCGCAAGGAAGTGCCTTCTTATTACGCCGCGAAAATAATTATTCCTCCACCGACAAAGGGACCCACCCGACGGGCCACCAGTATTTCATGGAAAAAACATTTCCCCCTGACTGCTGGGACTCACCAGACGGGCCACCGTATTTCGCGAAAAAAACATTTGCCCCTGACTGCTGGGACCCACCGTATGGACCACCGTATTTCGTGAAAAAAATGTTCCCCCCGCTGTCAGCTCGGACCCATCGGAAGTGCCTCCTTATTATGCACAGAAAAATGAATACTCCCCCTGCTAGCTGGGACCCACCATAGTGGGAGGCTGACTTGTGGGCCTACTAAGTTGACGGGGACAGAGGGCTTTGTCAACTTAGTCAATATGAACGATTCTAGCTCAAGTGACCGTACGATGTCCATCCAACAACCGTCGTGCTTCTTCAATCTCTGCTCTTCCTCCTCCAGCCGCTCAAACAAGCGCCGGCAAGACTGCTCGCTTCCCTCCTCCCTGGCCGGTGTCAGGTTGCCAGAGGCCTCACCGCCCCACCATACTCCCATCGCCGGCCTAGCCATCCCTCTACTCACCCCCACCTGTTGTTATTCTCCAAATGAGGGCAGACGAACCAAGAAACCCTCGTGAGTCATACTCCTCCGCTGGGAAACAATCGCCGAAGTCTTCCCTGCCTCCGTGTCGCTCCTTCCTAGGCCTCGCCGTCGTCCACCGCCCTGGTGCTCTCGACGCGGCCTGGTCAACATGGTCAACAACCGACATGCATCTGAAGTGGACTATACGTGGAAAGGCTGACAGCTGGGTCCACGGCCGCACGCAAGGAAATGCATCCTTATTACGCACAAAATAATGATTCCTCCACCTGACATCAGGGACCCACTAAAAGGGCCTCTGTATTTCGCGAAAAAATGTTACCGCCGCTGACAGCTCGGACCCACCAGCTATATCTTCGCACGCAAGGAAGTGCCTCCTTATTATGCACAAAAATGTTACTCCCCCTATTAGCTAGGACCCAGTATAGTGGCAGGCTGACTTGTGGGCCTACTAAGTTGATGGGGACGGAGGGTGAGGGAGTCCCGTACTAGGGGTTGTCCGGATAGCCGGACTATCGTCACGGCCGGACTCCAAGACTATGAAGATACAAGATTGAAGACTTCATCCCGTGTCCGGATGGGACTTTCCTTGGCGTGGAAGGCAAGCTTGGCGATACGGATATGTAGATCTCCTACCATTGTAACCGACTGTGGTAACCCTAACCTATCCGTGTCTATATAAACCGGAGGGTTTTAGTCCAGTAGGATCTAACAACAATCATACCATAGGCTAGCTTCTAGGGTTTAGCCTCCTTGATCTTGTGGTAGATCTACTCTTGTACTACCCATATCATCAATATTAATCAAGGAGGAGTAGGGTATTACCTCCATCGAGAGGGCCCGAACCTGGGTAAAAACATCGCGTCCCTTGTATCCTGTTACCATCCGCCTAGACGCACAGTTCGGGACCCCCTACCCGAGATCCGCCGGTTTTGACACCGACATTGGTGCTTTTATTGAGAGTTCCTCTATGTCGTCACCGATAGGCTCGATGGCTCCTTCGATCATCAACAACGACTCGGTCCAGGGTGAGACTTTTCTCCCCGGACAGATCTTATTGTTCGGAGTCTTTGCACTGCTGGCCAATTCGCTTGGCCATCTGGATCAGATCGAAAGCTATGCCCCTGGCCATCAGTTCAGAATTGTAAGATTGAACTAAACGCCCGATATCCGCTGGAGACTAGATCTTCGACGGATTCAACCACGCCAAGCGTGCCGCACCGTCTCGATGGGCATGATCTAGTTCTCGCAGTCAACAAAGGCCTTTGAGGCCGCATCAAAGATCCGCCCGACCCTTAATCCGGAGCCGGATTCCCGATCGAGGACGAGTGGTTGGACACCGCCGGGCTACGATCCCTACGGGCGATTGAGCCGAATCGCTTCCTCGCCCTTTGCGAAGACCTTGACCTGTGGTGCCGGACTCCTCTCCGGACTCAACCCTCCGCACTTCGCCAATCGAATCCGATTGGGCGCCGTTATGGAGTTCATCGCCAGGACATCTTTTCAGACACTCGCCTTTGGCGACATCCTGAATTCACTAAAGTCTCTCTTTATCCGGAGAGCCATGGCCGGACTACGGTCAGGAAGGTTGGGATGCGACGACGAAGAAATTCAACGCCCACCCACCACCCACTTCAGAGCTAATCGCCGAAAAGCTTACACGACATGCTCGATTTCGACTCCGAAGACATGGACGGTATGGACGACGATGTAGGAGACAACTATGAACCAGCACCTATAGGATGTTGGACAACCACCTCATCCCATGATGTATACATGGTGGATACACCTAAAGGAAATGAAGACGAGGAACAACGGACGCCACGAAGGATAAATCCTCGAATAGCAGTCAAACGGCAACGTAAACGCAACAAAGTCCCGCCTCAACAGAGAACCAGCCATAGAGCAGAAGAACCGTGGACGATTTAACACGCTATCGAGCAATCGTCCGAACAAGACAACTTGGATAAACAACCCGTCCCCGGCGAAGACAACAGTCCGGACGATCTCACGCTGGACAAATTGTTGGAGCAAAATAACCTCCAGAAAAGGCTCGTCGCCACTGCGCGTAGCCTGAAAAAGCAGAAGCGGAAGCTCAAAACAGCGGAAGATGCACTCAGGATGAGATGGAGAAAAGTATTCAACACCGCAGACAAATACGGCGACAGTCGCCGAACAAAGAGCTATCCAAAGAGAAAACTACTGCCCGAATTTGACGAAAAGGCCATAGAGCCCCCACAATCAAAAAAAAAAGAAGGCCACTCGGTCGGATGGACGACCCCTCGGCAAAAAGAAAGCGGCAAATAGCGCCGCACACAAGCCGACACGCGATCATAAGGATTCACATCAAAAGGATGGCCCAGTTAGGTCCATCTATGGGCCGAGAAAGCAAGCTCTTCAAAGCAATGCAACATGCCAAATATCCGAACATCACGACACACCCAAGTATGGGGCACAGACACCCCTATGTTTCATCGATGAGGTGCCGGATCATGAATTTCAGCCGGATTCAAGCCCGTAAACATAGAGGCATACGACGGAACAACAGACCACTGAGTCTGGATTGAGGATTACATCCTCCACATACACATGGCTAGAGGAGACGATCTCCACGCCATAAAATACTTACCCTCAAACTCAAAGGGCCAGCTCGGCATTGGCTTAAAAGTCTCCCAAAATACCATTGGAAACTGGGAAGAGCTCGAGGATGCGTTTCGGCAAATTTTGGGGGACCTATGTCCGCCCTCCGGATGCAGACGATCTAAGTCACATAACTCAACAGCCCGTGAGTCAGCCCGAAATTTCGGAACAGGTTCCTTACTAAAAAGAACCAAATAGTCGATTGTTCGGACGCCAAGCCTTAGCAGCCTTTCAAACACAACGTCCGAGATGAATGGCTCGCCAGACACCTCGCCAAGAAAAGCCAAGAACAATGGCTGCATTAACAAGCCTCATGACCCGCTTATGCTGGAGAGGATAGCTGGCTAGCAAGATGCAAAGCACCAAATGACCCAAGTACATCCGAAATCAGGGATGGAAATGGGAAACCACGGCGCAACAAGGACCAGCGCCGGATTAAGAGGAACGGTCCAAAGAGCGCGGCAGTCATCGCCGGATTCAAAAGCTCACGGTAGAACAATAAAAAACTGCCCCTTAAGGACAATAGCGATGAGCTATCCAATTTAAACAAAATCTTGGACAAGATATGTCAAATCCACAAGATTCTCGGGAGGCCCGCAAACCATACCCACAGAGATTGTTGGGTCTTCAAACAGTCCGGCAGACTCAACGCCGAACACAAGGGGCTCGACACACCAAGTGAAGATGACGACGAGCACCGTAAGCAGAGCCCCGTAAAACAAAAGAATTTCCCACAAGAGGTTAAAACAGTAAACTCACTTCACGTGATCAAAGGGAAAAACAGAGCGGCGCCCACTAAAATGCGCGCCGAACATTGGTTGTCAAAACCAATCACCTTCGACCACCAGGACTATTCTGAAAGTATTAGGAATGCGGGATGGACTGCCTTGATATTGGATCCTATAATCGACGGATTCCAATTTACACAAGTCCTCATGGATGGCGGCAAAGGACATAAACCTGATATGTCGTGACACAATCCGCAGAATGGGGATAGACCCAACCAAAATTCGCGTAGCAACACCTCCTTTAAAGGAGTAATGACAGGCCCATATGCCCATTGTACGGGCTCCATACTGCTAGAAGTTGTGTTCGGTTCATCCGACAACTTCCGTCGCGAAAGGTTAATCTTCCATGTCGCCTGCTCAAAAGTAGCCATCAAGCACTATTGGGACGCCAAGCTTTCGCCCCTTTAACGCAATACCGCATTATGCATCTCTAACACTTAAAATGCCCGGTCCACGCGGCATCATCTCATTAAAAGGAAGTACTATGTTACTTGAGCACGAAGGAACGTGAGACTGCCTTGACAGCCCCACACCTATCCGGCTCCGCTAGTTAAAAAGCCTGAATTGGTCATTCAAACCCCGGACACGGCTAGACGAGTCCGGCGCCTACTAGTGGCATACCCCCACGAGGGGCTGCATGCATGTATCACAAGAGACAATAAAGCTCAATTTTATTCACTTCTTCGAATCGTACTCTGTTTATTTAATATAAAGTACATCTTTCGCACGATCTTTTTTCTTTCAAACTAAGTTCCTCTCTTTTACAGATGAACAACGTGCTACACCCGGCCCGTGATGATATGGCACAACGGAGACATGCACGCAAACGCGCAAGAGGGACCCGCAAAGGATTCTTTTCAGATTAAGACCGCGGAAACCTTTTTTACTGTCTCTTGTTGATATACATCCCCGGTTTCTTACTATAACCGAGGAGGATGCAAGGCGTTTGGCATTGGCCGCACCAGAATTTTGGCGTGCAGACTGACATCAGGGGCTTAGGGCATTATTCTCGCCTGCTTTTATAAAGACCGAATACCTTAGGGAGTATTCGGCGCCTCGAAAGTTAGGCCTTATATGCATCAGCTCCGAATCATGTCTTTGGTCAAATGTTGGGTTTGCCCGGCTCGTGTTTTGCTGCCTTACGCCCGCTTTATCGCTAACGCGACACCGTGGAGAACTATCGTGATCGTGCCCTGTTCGCCGGGCGAGCACCTCAGAGAGAAAGCCAAAACTGACCGTCATGATATAGCGAGAAACCGGTCAACCACTCGATGACTCATCGGAATGTTTAGAATTCCTCCGCATTAACGAAGGACCGGCTTTCGGTCAGGGCACATACGCACTTTAATTCGGAGAGTGCGGTGCCCCCAGGGGCTATATAGTAGCCCCACCCTCGAACTCCTATGGCTAAGTGAAAGTGATAAAGCATTATAGTCCGGTTGTCTAGTTTGCTACGCTACCACCTCCTTAACAGGACCAAGACGTTGGATTAAGTGTGCAAGAGCGCCTTCTTTGCAAACACCCCCGCACTATGTGCGTGGGGGCTGAAGCCAAGGACTGCCATCTTTCAGGTTATATATACATATACATATACGGTCGCACAGGAAGTAGTCTACTACTTGAAATCACAAGTATAAAAAGCTCTTATATTATATTGAAACATTGTTTTCACAAATCATACATGTCATTTAAACATAATATCCTTCGAGCACTGCGTCTCTATTAAACGAGCGCCCGGCAGGACTTCCTCAAAGTAGTGCTCGGCAGGTACTCGGCTTTTGTCCGAATCTTGAGATGCAACGTCGGTGGCCTTCATATCTGCCCAGTATGTCTTGACACGGGCCAGAGCCATCCGCGCTCCCTCAATACACGCCGACCGCCTCATTGCATCGATACGCGGTACCGCACCAAGAAACTGCTGCACTAAACCAAAATAACTCTTCGGCTGGGGTCCGCCCGGCCACAAATGAGTCATGACATGCTGCATGGCAAGTACGGATAGTCGATTCAGCTCGGCCCATTCGGCGAACCGACCGGTCAACGGAAGAAGACGCTCCGGACTATGGAATTGCGACCAATATAGCTCTTCCCTTCGTGCCCCTTATGGCCTCGGAAGTGCTCAATCGCTACGGCAGCGCCGCCGCTAAGTCCGTATAAGCATCCTCCAAGTCCACAACTTGTCCAATTGAGCATGCTTTGGATCCAGATATTTCCTCCGCGAAGACAAACGGTTTTCCAGCCGCAATTGCCCGGCCCGACTCAGCTCCTCCTTGGCAGCTCTCAAAGCCGAATGGGCATTCTTGGATTCGGGCGGCGGCCTTTTTCAGCCCTCTTGCTCCGCTTTTGACGTTCTTTTCGAGAACCTCGCAGCGATAGGCAGCATTCTTCAACTTTCCGCCATATCGGCCATTTCCTCTTTGCTTCGGCAAAGGAGCAGCCCGCTCGCTTCTAGCTCTTCGCCGCCCTTAAAGCGGCTGCATTACTATTTCTGGCTTGCTCTTTTCGCCGGGCGAAGTTCACCAAGCTCCTCCACGGCAGCGGCACCATCTCGCATTAAGCATACAAATAGTAAGACATGGGCGCCAAGCTCCTTACCAGTGTGTCCGCCAGAGGAGTCGTGATACCTTGCAACTCGTCAAACCGCTTATTGACCAGCGTGATGTCCGTGATCCGCCTCGTCAAGTTGCCGCTTTAGTTCGGCATATTCATCAGTCCGGCCATTATCGGACGCCCGCCACCTGTTTAGGAGCGGCGATATGTTATAATCGAGATTTTGATCCTCGACGCTGTCAATTTTGACAGCATACCGAGTCTCGTGGGCTACTATCTATACTGGCGCATTCTATATGCATAACTATGGAAGGTACATCATTTTGCATACCTCAAACCCGTCACAAGAAGCTTCTGACGGCTTCATGCAATCTGCTCTCCGCGGATGCAATCCTTTCAATCACCGTACCCATTAGAGCACGGTGATCTTCTGAGATAGCCGCTAGCCCGAGCAGATCCTTCAGCTCCTCCGACCGCACACTACTTGGCGCCGGACTTGGGGGAACCCTCTGCGACGACACCTCAGGATCGTCCGCCTCGCATGAGGGTGTGACTGGTGGAGGCCTTTCGCTCTCCATCATCTCCGGAAGAAGATCCCCCGAAGACGAGCTCTGCTGAGAAGGGCTGAGATCCGAACTACAAGGTATAATTTCGGTTATCTTCATAAATAAATACAGGGATGTTCCTTATTCACAAACCCCCTTCTTTTCACTTACGGCTCGCTGGAGGGCTGATCCCCTTGGGGAAATAGTGTGGCTGGGTTACTTCCCAGCGTCGGACTCTCTAATGAAGATTCCTTTCCCTTCTTTGAGGCCTTGACCTCCGGATCTTCCGAAGCGGTCCTCTTCTCTCCTCGGAAGACGGGACTTTTAATCCCTCCTTCCTTGATAGCCTCCTTCGTAGAGGCAGTTGCTTCCACGCCCCCTTCGCTTTCTTCAAAGGGCACGGCCTTCAACATCTTGGCCAAAGATGGGATCCGGCGTGGTCTCCGGAGGGGAGCCGGACACATTATTAACTTTGCCTTGTCTATACACTCCTTTTTAAGACACCGCTCCTATATAGGTCATATATATATATATATATATATATATATATATATATATATATAATAAATGAATGAACAGCCTGTCCGGTTACCGGACTCCTTACCTGAGTATCTGGGCGATTGCAGCTTAGCCCTGCATCCTCAGTCAGGTCCGGACACTTCTCTTGTGATCCGAAGAACAGTTTATACATCTCCATGGGCGTCGTGCCCATAAAATTTTGGAGAGCTCGCGGTCCCTCCGGATTAAATTCCCACATGCGGAGGGGCGACGTTTGCAGGCAGAAGGCGCCAAATCAACATGACCTGCGCCATCGCAACAGATTGATCTCTCTTTCTTGGAGGTCTCGACACGGCCTGCGCAAAGCAAGGAACGTCCTTGGACGGCCCCCAGTCGAGCCCCTTGTTGGCCCATGACGCCAGCCGCTGTGGTGGACCTGAGCGGAAGGCGGGGAGAGACGCCCATTTGGTGCCCCGGGGAGCAGTGATATAAAACCACTCCGGTTGCCACAAACCAAGCTCCTCTTGAAAATAGCCCTCGGGCCATGGAGCATCAGCACATTTGCTTATGACTGCCCCTCCAGACTCTGCTTGTTGCCCCCCAATCATCTTTGGCTCCACCTTGAAAGTCTTGAGCCACAATCCAAAGTGGGGGGTAATATGGAGGAAGGCCTCACATACTACAATGAATGACGAGATATGGAGGATGGACTCCGGATTCAAGTCGTGCAAATCCATCCCATAATAAAACATGAGCCCCGGCACAAAGGGATCCGTCAGGAAGCCTAAACCCTGAAGGAAGTGAGAGACGACCACCACGTTCTCGCCGGGCTCGGGAGTGGGAATGACCTGCCCTGGAGCAGGCAGCCTATGCGAGATCTCGCCGGTTAGATACCTGGCGTCTCGCAGCTTTAGCACATCTTCTTCCGTTACGGAGGAAGACATCCATCGGCCGTGCTTTGGTCGGAGCCGGACATCTTCAAGGTCCAAGCGCTGAATCTGAAGCTTTGGGTGTTAGAACTCTGAGCGAGGCGAACTCGATGGAGGGTGTAAAAAGAAGAGGGCCTTGGTCTCATTATAAAGAGGTTGAATACCAAGAGCCCACCCCGTGGTCGACTAGGACTCGCCTTTGATAGAGGAGGCGTGCCGACGGGTACGGTTGGGTTACCCACGTCCGTATTAATGAGAATCCCGGAATAAGGGGGCACGATCTATGCTTTGATAAGACGTGCCAAGGAAACCGCCTCGCTAAACGCGCTAAGGTGGAACGGTAAAAAAACGATTCATATAAAGGCCTGGCCAGGGTGTGATGTCACGCCGCGGAATACATCAGAAAATCTGTGCAAAAATTATTCTCTCTACGGTGTTATGTGGAACTTGTTTTGCAGAGCCGGACACTATCCTGGTGTTCAAAACCTTCTATGAAGTATTCGGAGGAGGAACCCTCCTTGCAATGCCGAAGACAATATGCGCCGGACTCGTCGTCATTGAAGCCTGGTTCAGGGGCTACTGAGGGAGTCCCGGAGTAGGGGGTGTCCGGATAGCCGGACTATCGTCACGGTCGGACTCCAAGACTATGAAGATACAAGATTGAAGACTTCGTCCCGTGTCCGGATGGGACTTTCCTTGGCGTGGAAGGCAAGCTTGGCGATACGGATATGTAGATCTCCTACCATTGTAACCGACTGTGTAACCCTAACCTATCCGGTGTCTATATAAACCGGAGGGTTTTAGTCCGTAGGACGAACAACAATCATACCGTGGGCTAGCTTCTAGGGTTTAGCCTCCTTGATCTCGTGGTAGATCTACTCTTGTACTACCCATATCATCAATATTAATCAAGCAGGAGTAGGGTATTACCTCCATCGAGAGGGCCCGAACCTGGGTAAAAACATCGCGTCCCTTGTCTCCTGTTCCCATCCGCCTAGACGCACAGTTCGGGACCCCCTACCCGAGATCCGCCGGTTTTGACACCGACAGAGGGCTTTGTCAACTTAGTCAATATGCACGATTCTAGCTCAATTGACCGTACGATGTCCATACAACGACCGTAGTTCTTCTTCAACCTCTGGTCTTCTTGCTCCAGCCGCCCAAACCAGCGCCGGTCGTGCCTCGTGCTCCTGCCTCCCGTGGCCGGCTGCGATGCGGCGGAGGCCTCACCGCCCCCTACTACTTCCACCGCTGGCCAGGCCATCCCTCTACTCACCCACACCCCCTGTTATTTTGCGGCGACAGCAGCCGAACCAGTGAACCCTCGTACTTCTCTTCGCGTGGGCATCAACTGCTGCGTCTTCCCCGGCTCCGTGTCATCCCCTTCCTAGGCCTCGCCGTCGTCCACCGCCGTGGTGCTCTCAGCGCAGCATGGTCAATGTGGTTAACGATCGACTTCCATCGAAAGAGTACTGTGCATGGAGACGCTGACAGCTGGGTCCACGGCCGTAGCAAGGAAGTGCCTCCTTATTACGCGCAAAATAATTATTCCTCCACCTGACATCGGGGACCCACCGGATGAGCCACCATATTTCGCAAAAAAATGTTTTCCCCCTGACAGCTGGGACCCACCAGCTACACCTTCGCATGCAAGGAAGTGCGTTCGGGCAAAAAAAAAACAAAACTATTCGCCCCCCTGACTGCTGGGACCCACCAGCTACATCTTCGCACGCAAGGAAGTGCGTCCGGGCAAAAAAAAACGATTCGCCCCCCTGACTGCTGGGACCCACCAGCTACATCTTCGCACGCAAGGAAGTGCGTGACAGTCGGGACCCACCTGGTCGAAGCGTACGTAGTGTTGTTATTCTGGTCACGAACGTGTATGTACATATATCTTGGTCGATGTAGAGGCGCCGCACGTGTCGTAGTAGAGGCGCCAGACGTGTCGTGATTAGAGGCGCCAGACGTAGCATGTACACGCACGCATAAAGGGGCCAGGGTGCAAGAAATAAAATATGGCCACGTACGTACATACGGGCAGGGTCTCGAACGCCTACTCGCGCATACGTACATGGCTGGGTCGGAACGGAGAAACAAACTCGTCGTCATGTTCATGGGGAGCGAACCGGCTGGGTCGGAATGGAGTGTGTGGCCGTGTTCATCGGGAGGGCTTGGACGGAACAAGCGATGGAAACGAGACCTGGCGTACCGCAGAACGGAGGAAATGGACCTCCTACGTTCGGAACGGGGTCCTGTTGATCGGGAGGGGTGTGGCGTACCGCAAAACGGAGGAAACGAACCTCCTATGGTCGAAACGGGGGTCCTGTTGATCGGGAGGGGTGTGGCGTACCGCAAAACGGAGGAAACGGACCTCCTACGGTCGAAATGGGGGTCCTGTTGATCGGGAGGAGTGTGGCGTATCGCGGACAAAACGGACCTCCTACGGTCGAAACGGGGGTCATGTTCATCGGGAGGGGTGTGGTGTACCGCAAAACGGGACTCCACGGGATACTGTTCATCCCCATCGTCGACCTCCTCCAGCCTCCACGGGCTCCTGTTCATCCAGGCTCCACCGCTGCCGCTACTCCACCGCCATCGCTCAACCACCCTCCACTGCATCTCTGTTCATCCAGCCCTCCACACCATGGGGTCCTGTTCAACCACCCTCCACGGGCACCCCTCCACCGCTTCACTTTCATCCAAAGACTCCACCACACCACCGGGTCCTATTCATCTAGAGGCAACGCCACCGCCAATCGCTCATCCAACCCCCGGCAACGCCGATTGTTCATCCAATCGATCGGCTTGATTAGCGGCGGTCGCGATGGAATCGCTTCGATCGGGTTCGATTAACAACCATCGATCGATCGCTCGGGTTCGATGTACGCGTAGCCTGCAGTGCAATTGCTCGAGTTCGATTAGAGCCCAACGCCTCGCCGGGTTCGATTAGAATAACGCCTTCGCACCTGCGTGTACGTGTACGAGAAAAACGCGCATCGCTCGGCCCCCGACCTCCCACCATAACCGGGAACTCCCCAAAATTTTCCTCCCCCTCGCTTCTACCACGGTTTTTTCCGTCATGGACAGCCCAAAGAATGTCATGCAGCTGTGTCTCCGGCCCGCCCAGGACGAAAAGCCCATTTTCTGCCATGATTTTTTGTCATAGAAGTAGGATCCCACCACATCTATGATGATACCGGGTTTTGACACAATTATCGTCATAGAAGTGTCATATGTATGACAGAAAAAATTCGTTTCACCCAAAATGTCACGGATGTGTCTTTTTTTGTAGTGAGTGGTAGCATCCTATTGCACGCTTGTCTACCTTATTTCCATTTTGCTAGAAAAGTCTAAACAGACCTTTTGGAAACGCGGTTTCGTGTGGCGGTTAGGGTTCATGTCCGTCAAAAAGGGGGGAAATCGCTTTGATCTAACTGTGGTAATGGAATGTAATGGATTAATATTTTTTTACCTTCGATTGCTTGTGAGGGATTCGTCGCATCCATCGGCTGCTTTTTCTCCTTGCTCTCTGTTGGTACCTCCGCCGCGAGCAGGGGTCGTCACCGTCAGTCGCCGCCGCCGCCGGGAGAGGTTTTTGATGATTTCGCGGGCACCCACCGACTGTCTGTATCTCTAAGTGGATGGCGGCTGGTGGATGAGGCGAATGCGATTTGGATTTTTGGTTGGTCTGCTAGATTGGAGAATGCGGGCAGAAGGAGAGAGGAGGGTGTTCGAGAGAGGGGAACTGCTGAAGTGTTAGAGATTTTCGGTGCGAAAGCAAAAGGAAGAAAGGAGTGGAGGGAGAGAGGGAAATGGTCCAACCGTCACGAATCTTCGACCGTCCGGTTTCACATCAAGATTGGTGTAACTTTCCGTGGGCTTCGATGGGCTTGTTTTATTCCTTGCTTGCTCAACTGCGGGAGCGTTTTTTTATTTTAGTGTGGTGACATCGACGTGGGCATGGTTTGGTGTTACCCAGAGTCACGTTCGTGCCTGTGCGTGTTGCAGACGTTTTCTATGACGTTCCATGATGAGGCGCATGGAAGTGAGGCCACCAGCGCTCACCCTCCTATGGAAATGGCGGTTGCCCTCGAATCTTCGACCGTCCGTTTGGACATCAAGATTGTTGAAACTTTCTGTGTACTTCCATGAGCTTGTTTTTTGCTTCCCATCTTAACTGTTAGTCAGTGGGATGTTAGCATTTTTTTGATTTTAGTGTTTTTGTGTGATCCACAGGGGCATGGCTTGGTGTTACTCAGAGTTACGTACATGGTTCTTTGTGTTCCAAATGATTCCGCTCGCTAGTTCATTTGGAGAGGCATGGACATGAACTCATGGGAAGCATGTTAATGCATTGGTCAGAGTCAAGTTACCACGGTTGTATGCTTTTGGTATTTCCAAATGATTCTGCTCGCTCGTTCTCTTGGAGAGGAATGGACGTGAAAACGGCGGGGGCAAGTATTTTTATTAGCCATAGTCACGTTTGTCCATGCATGTGTTACATGCATTTTCTCTGGCGAGTCACTGTGAGGTGCGTGGAAGTGAAGCCGAGTTGGCACTGTGTTGCTAATGCAACAGGCAGACTACTGACGCTTTGTATGGAAATGTTTTCCTTGTCAACTCATTCCTTTTTTGTGGAGAGTCGCGGTGGTGCGTTCCAGGGAGGCACTGTTTGTTATTAAAGAGCGGCACATTCGTGCCTGCGTGTGTTACGGACGTTTTCACTAAGGTGTCACCTCGAGAAGCGTGCAAGTTAATTCACGGATATAGTAAGATTTTGATATAAGTATCATTTCAAAAAAAATGGCAATGGATAATAGTATGAATTCGACAATAATTTCTCTAGAATACAGACAGACGTACACAGTAAGTTAAATGTGTTTGAGATGTTTTTTATTGAATATATACGGACCATTTGAAAGAAGTTGAGTGGTTGTAGTGTGGACGAACGCACGGGGAGACGAAATGATAATACTTGTGTTTCCCAGGCGTGCAGAGTTTGAGGTATTTAAGAGAGATTGTGAGAATTCGAGGTGTCGGTTACTCTGTTTGACCGTCTGACCGGTGTGCATGTGTTATAAAAAGGTACCTACTCATGGAACACTCCACGTCCACAATTCTCCAGAGACAGGCACCTCTTTCTAGCTGGTAGCTCCTTGCTTGTGCCATGGCAGGTAAGAGGGGTTCTGGGTGTTCAAGCAACCACACAGCAAGGACTAAAGCCGCGGAAAGAAGGGAGAGGTGCCACCGCTATGCTGTAGCGGCGGCAGGGATATCCTGCCCCGTTGCCCAGATGTCCAACGATCTCTCGCATGGAGGCGAATCCTCCCACAAGCGCATTCGCCATGGAGACGATCTCGGCAAGATGGCAGTACCGAATTCCTTAGCCAGCGACGACGTGCTCGATGAGCTAATTAAGCAAAGATCGCTCATCGTCACCGGAGAAGTTGGTGCAGCAGAGAAATGCCTCTGTGGAGAAGTCCACCGGTATCATATTTCGATCTCTGTATGAGAATGAGAAGCTTCTCAAAGAGCACCACCAGAAGGATCAGGAGGCCGCCCGCTGGAAGAATCTGTATGAGCAGAGCCATGCGTTGGTGCAGAAGCTGTCGGGCAAAGTGGAGCAGCTTATGGATGAGAATGCTGAGGTCCTCATCAAGTACAAGAGCTTGGTTGAGGATTTGTATGCTGCTGTGAAGGAAGGTCATGAGGCGATGAAGAAGCAGATTGAGGATGTGCTCGCCCACCAGCTGATCAAGAACGTTGCTGGAGTGTAGGTAGAGAGTTTGAAGCGTGTGGTTTTTGTTGTGTTGGGGCATGTGGCCTTTTGTACTTACATGAATCTGTAAAGCATTTATGCGTTGCATTGTCGTCGTGTTGTTTCGTTCGTTGGTACATGTAGATGAGTAGGCTTTGTGTATGGATGTCGCTTGTTAGCGTCGGTCGTGAAGTGAATACAGCGGCGGTTCTGTACCAGGCAGCGACATGAGTTGTGTACTGACAATGGCGTGGACGTTCGTGGTACTGTTAAGGGTCACATGCACGGGCGTGAAGCGCTAAGAGGCATGTTGCCGTATAATATGGAGTCACGCTCCCCTGTGTTTTTGTTCCGAGTGCTTCCGTTAGACTCTATCAAAAGGAGAGGCACGACCGGTGAGGCATAGCTTTTCATTACGCACAGTCACGTTCGTTTCTTTAACCCAGCGGAATGGGTTGAGAAGCCAAAACTTACTGTTGACTCTGTTGTTAAAAGCTTGTTTCCTTGTTTTCAAAAGCACAGTCACGCTTCTTTCTTGATGTTTCGTATATTACTCGATAAAGGCATGGACTCGATTAAATGAAGAGGCACGGGCATGGTGTGGTGTTATATAGAGTCACGCACGTCAGTGTTTGCGTTCCGAATAATTCCGTTGACTTGATCAGATGGAAACCAAGTGGAAAGGCATCGTTTGGTCTTACTCACAGTCACGTTCGTTTCTTTAATTGCGGAAACCCAGCAGAAAGGGTAAGAGTTCCTTGTTTTTAAAAGCCACGGCTCTGTGCTGATTTGTGTGGTGCTTCTTTTATTAGAAGCACGGGCTTGAAGTGACTACAGCCACGGTTCTGTTCCAGGTAGCGACCTGACCTGTGCACTGACGATGGCGTGGACGTCCGTGGCAGTGTTAAGGGTCACAGGCACGGGCGTGAAGCGCTAACAGGCATGCTGCCCTATAATATAGAGTCACGGTCTCGTGTGTTTGTGTTCCGAATTGTTCCGTCGACTCGATCAGACGGAGATGCACGGGCATTCAGCCCACAAAGGTTCTTTAATTGGGGAGACCCAGCGGAATTGGTTCAGATGTGAATACCCACTGTTTACTATGTGAAGCACGGAATGGCCTATTCGAATAGGCACATACGCAGGTGAATCCCATGGGGGCATGGTTTCGTCTTTCGCATAGTCACGTTCGTACGTTTATCATGGAAAGAAAGCAGAATGGGTTTAGATGTTAACGCTAGTTGTTTACTTTGTGAGTAGCCAATTCGAGAGTCGAGTTGTTTAAAACCGTAAGTTCCTTGTTTTTAAAAGCCACGATTCTGTACTGAGTTGCGTCGCGCTTCTTTTATTAGAAGCACAAGGGTGAAGTGAATACAGCCGCGGTTCTGTACCAGCCAGCGACATGAGTTGTGTACTGACAATGGCGTGGACATTTGTGGTAATGTCAAGGCTCACAGGCACGGGCGTAAAGCGCTAAGAGGCATGGTGCCGTATGATATAGAGTCATGTTCCCCTATTTTTCTGTTCCGAGTGCTTCCGTCGACTCGAACAGAAGGAGATGCACGGCCGGTGAGCCCACAGAGGCATAGCTTTGCATTACCACAGTCACGTTCATTTCTTTAACCCAGCGGAATGGGTTGAGACGCCAACACTTACTATTGACTCTGTTGTTAAAAGCGTGTTTCCTTGTTTTCAAAAGCACAGTTATGCTTCTTTCTTGATGTTTTGTATATTACTCGATAAAGGCGTGGTCTCAATTAGATGGAGAGGCACGGGCATGGTGTGGTGTTATATACAGTCACGCTCGTCTGTGTTTGTGTTCCGAATAATTCCGTTAACTCGATCAGATGGAAACCCAGCGGAAAGGCATCGTTTGGTCTTACTCACAGTCACGTTCGTTTCTTTAATTGTGGAAACCCAGCGGAAAGGGTTCAGGTGTGAACACTCACTGTTTACTCGGTGAGGCATGGAATGGCTTGTTCTAGAGAAGCTGATGTGGTGTATTCTTTGCACGCTGGTGGGTCCCAAGAAGTGACGGCGTGGTATTGTGAAGAGTTACGATATGTTGTTTTCGTGTTCCAAATGATTCCGTTGAACCATTTGCAACGGCAGACATGTCCGTGCAGCGCGAAGAGGCATGGTTATGCTTTACCAAGAGTCGCATCCGTGCATTTATCGCGGAAACCCAACGGTTCGACGGGAGTCTCTTCGTACCTCGGGAGTGAACACCACGTGGCGCCGCTCCAGAAACCTAATGGTCCGACGGGCGTTTCCTTCGGTGATGCCGCTTTGGCTCGTTGCCTGAGGCCAGCCTCCGATTATTTAAGGCGGACGGACGGGGTCTTGAAACCCTAGCCACATTCTACTCCTCCCTTTGTCCGTCGCCAGGCCTTCCATTCCTCTTGCTCATCTCTATTCACTGACCATCTCTGCCATGGCTGGGCAGAAGGAGACTACTCCGGACCACCGTGCCGTGTCGCGAGAGGAGATCCCGGCTCGTGAGGGTTCCTCGTATGTAAGTTCACCCTGTTTCCGCTTCTCCTTCATTAATTTTTTGTTTCTTTCAGCTGCTTTGATTTAGTTTGTGAAACATGAATTATTGTGGTCAGCTGACTCCTAATTTGATGTGTGTGTGTCTTGCTGCTACTGATTTACAGTCAGTTGGTGCTACTCTCATTAACCTGGTCAATGGGCTGAATGTGTTGGTTTCACTTGCAAAGGTTGACAGAACGTACAAGGAGTTGTTGGAGGTCAACTATGAGTGGCAGCAGTTCTACCAGGAAGCAAGAGAAGATTTGGAGAAGGCCAATGCCACGATCGTAGAAATTACGGCTGTGAGGAGCAATCTCCTTGAAGAGCACACCCGGTCGTTGCAGGAATCGGCCGCAGCCGTGAAGCGACATGACGAGAATATGGAGGCGCTAAAGCAGGAGATTGATGAACTACGTCGGGAGCAAACCAGCAAGAAGGTTGGTGGGGACTAGATATACAGCAGCATCCCTGGCTGTTCAATGCGTCTGTTGTTGTTAAGCAGTGGAGTGGAGTTTGTTACCTTGTCTTGTGAAATTTCGGTGTCAGCTACCTTGCTAACAAAATGTATTTTGGTTTCGAGTATCATTGTAATTAGGCACCGTTACTTATGATGCACGGGACGTGAAGTCTCTGCAGCCACGGTTGTGAACCTAGTATTGTAATGACTTGCGTACTGATGTAGGCGTGTACGTTCGTGGCTTTTGTGTGTTGCAGTTTTTCGGTTCACAGACACGGGCTTGCACCCCACAAATTCATGGTGTGGTTTTATATAGAGTCACGTCCGCCTGTATTTTTGTTCGAAATGATTCTGTTGACTCGTTTGGAAAAATAGGCACGCACGCACGTGAATCCCATGTGTCAGGACCGGATTTTTGGGATATTAATTTCCAGAAAATGGCCCTTGTGCTCACCAGCCCAAGGATTACTGTTAGCTGATGAGGCACCAACTTGATACAGAAATTCCAAGCAAAAATACAAAATATGTAGTACAAGACCATTCTAGCCTGTGAGTACAACAAATGGTTTCTAGTGGTTGATGGCGGAACCATTTTGTGGATCGTCGGCGTCTATGGGACTCCATTTCCCACAGGAACAACTGACCAGGTTAACTCCTATCTTTGCGAGGCTGCTATCCTCAATGCGTAGGTTCCGGGGTTGTCATCGCATCGCTCCTCTCCATGCAAGAAATCTGGCCAAGACAATAGCCAGGGACAAGCCAGTGAGTACTTTGAATGTACTCGCAAACATTTATGAACACAGGTATAATATAACAAATGATAAATACACTCTGAAATATCCTATGATCACAACGTCAGTCATAAAATAAAATCTCTGATGCATGCAAGCAGGTTATTTACATACATGAGTATGCAATAACAGAGTAGTAATAAAATGCACCGATCGGGTGTCTGAAGCGACGCCTCGAAAGGTTAGCAAATAACGGGCATGCCTCAGTCGGGCGTCTGAGCGACACCACATAAAGGGCTTATAAAGTAAATATATAACAAGCATGCCATCAAGGCGTCGAGCGACACCACATAAAGGGCTTATAAGGTAAATAAATAACAAGCATGTTACAAAGGCCTGAGCGACACCACATAAAGGGCTTATAAGGTAAATAAATAACAAGCATGCCACAGTCGGGCGTCTCAGCGACACCACATAAAGGGCTTATATGGTAAATAAATAATAAACATGCCACAGTCGGGCGTCTGTGCGACACCACATAAAGGGCTTATAACAGAATAATCACAGTGAATATCCAGGAGGTAGAACCGTCCCAGGGATACTCAATGAATCAAATAATGAACATAGTTAGTTCACAATAATAATAATCATAATCATCATATGTCACCGGTCATAGTCAACATTCTGACTTAGTAGTTTTTCCTCTGAAGACCGGCACTAAGACCGACACTTGACCTATCCCAGACTGTAGTCCTTAATGATGGACACATCTATTCGAATAGATTTAACCTCTGCAGAGGGTGTACTCTTTACCCACGAGTAACGGATTCCTTTAGTCCATCGGGACTAATTCCATTTACAGTCTTTTAATTGAAAACACGCCTAACTCGCACACACCAGCTTAACTTACCGGTGTCTGGAATCACCCACGACACCTGTTAAGCAAACTCTAAGTGGGGAGGCTACAACCTCGCGTAGCATGGGATCAAACTTATATCGCGTGCTCTAAGGGGTGGCCTCCCCTCTCGGTCTCAACCAGAAACACCCATGCCCCCGGACCAGGTGGCCTGCCTACCGGCTACAACCAGTGTCTTCCACCATGGCCTCTTGTCGGCGTCCTGGGAACGGGGGTCCCCAGACTTGCCTGCCTGCGGCCTGCGGCGTGGCTCAAAAGGGGCCCATCACGGCCCATCTTCATCAACACAAGCTCAAGACCCTAGCGAGGCGCCAAGCCTCGCGGGGCGGACGACAGGGAGCTTCCTCAGGCACGGCCTCATCAGGCTGGCTCGCAAGGAGGCGGAGAGATCAAGGCGGGGTACCGCACGAGGTGCCCATGACACAAGCCATGACGACCAAGGGCGCCAGGCAGGCTTC
This sequence comes from Aegilops bicornis, assembly GCA_021605145.1. Lineage (NCBI taxonomy): Eukaryota > Viridiplantae > Streptophyta > Magnoliopsida > Poales > Poaceae > Aegilops > Aegilops bicornis. The sequence continues at coordinate 133,241,072 of CM038670.1, read as the reverse complement.
AGCCCGCACAGTGTCCTCCTTTCCTCTTTGGTGCAAACGGAGCAAGCGCGGGCGAGAGCATCAAGCAAAGGCGTCCATTTTGGTGCAACAAGACCAAGACCAGCCCCACGGCAGGAAGGAAGTCATTGTGGAGCCCAAGCCAGTGTCACCACCAGAGCCTTTGACAGGCGAGGACGAACTTTAGTCAGGATAAGTGTACCAGATGTTCCCCTTCAAAATGGCCAATTGTTGGCGCCCTTCCCGCTCAATATTTGGGGAGAGGCCCAGGGCCTTCGCCTATAAATAGGACTAGCCACACACAGAGCTAGGGGAATCTGGAATCTAGAGAAGAGAGAAAGAGAGAAGGCGACTGAACTGCTCCTAGCAGTTCATCGCCCGGCCAAGAACAGACCCTCGCGAGGCTGTTATTCCTTGTATTGTTCATCACCATCAGCCCAAGAGGCAATCCACCACACCACAAACTAGAGTAGGGTATTACACCACAATGGTGGCCCGAACTAGTATAAACCTTGTGTCTCTTGTGTTGTTCCTTTTGTAGTTTAGATCCTAGCGAGGCGGCGGGGTGCAGGTAGGTAGAGGGCGAGATCTCCGTGCGCACCCCAGTGTTCAAACCTCAAGGGTCTGCCAGAACCCGTAATCCGACATTTGGCGCGCCAGGTAGGGGTGCGCCGGGATCCACCTCATGCCGCTTCGTGTCCCGTCGCATCGTCATCATCATTTCCGGCGACCAGGCGGGCAACCCCGGTCCCTGGGCGGCTTGGCCCGCCCACGCAGAGCCGCTCGCCTCGGTAGACCACATGCCCCAGGAAGCTCGCGGTCCGCAGGGCGCTGCAGGCCACGGGCGACGCGGACAGGCTTCAACAGCTCGCACGCTGCGGCAGGCGCGGTAGGCAGCGAGGGCCTCCAACCACGCCGCGGCCGCGACGCCGTACACCCGCCGGGAGCAGGCGAACTCGAGGGCCGCGCTCACGGTGGCCCGGGAGCTACTGCAGTGCAGGCTGCTGGAAGGCGGCCGCGACGTGCTGCTAGAACGGGTGGCGGAGCTCCTGGGCTTTGCCGCCTCGGGGGCTCACCCCTTCTGCACCGAGCTCCCACCTCAGGTCCAGGGCGGCCCGCGCGGGGGCTCCACACGCGGCCGCGGGCTCCAAGGCTACTCCAACACCAGCGAGGCTGTGAGTACCGGGCCAGCGGCAGCGCTGCCTCCGCTCCCGGCCAACGAAGAAGGACTCGCCGCGACCCACGGCCCCAGTGGGCCGCCGCGCTACCACCCCCAGGTGGGCGCCTCAAGCAGAGCTGCATGGCGGGGCCTTCGGGGTTATGGCCCCAGAAGAATACGTGCCCCACATGATGGACCAAGGGCACCAGCATGAGGGAAAACAAGGCTCGCTCCTCAGCCCAAGCTGGGGGGACAAGGCGACAGAAGCTGAGCTCTTCCAGGAACCCCGTGAAGGCCCCACCGGCCACGCTGGAAGCGACGATTATCGAGTACCGCTAATTCCTCAGGAGCAGACATACGCTAATCATGAATCGCTGGAGGTGCAGGTCGCCACAGCAAACGGCTGTCCCGCTCCCGCAGTCTCCTACCCCTCAGGAGGAGGGCGTCGGGGGCTCCAGGAGATGGGCCGAGATCCGGCATCACCATCGCAGCATTCGGAGCAAGGCGTTCTCAGGAGGTAGGCCCTCTGCTGGGGAGGTGCCTCAGGGCCTGCCCCTGGCGGAGGACCCGTGGTCGTCGGGGGAACCGCTGGCGACCGCTCTACCCCATCGGCGGCGTCCTGGTTTCCGGTCGTCATTGATGGCACTAGAGTGCGACGCAAGGTGGGGCCCTCGTCTGGCGATATGAAGCAAGGCCGGTACCTGTGAAGAAGGCCCAAGGCTCGTGAAGCTTCGCCGCCTGGCCACACTCTCACGTAATAATGAGTGGGGCTGTACACGCCTGAATTTTTGGGGTGCCGGCCTCAGCCCTGGGGCTCCCTCCCACGCCCAAAGGGCAGCACTTAGCTCTGCGTTGGTGAGAAGACGTCCAAGACTAGACTAGGTGCCGGACGCGGCCTTTTTCTGCTTTCATTGCTTTTCCTTTTGGTTGTCACTTTCCCCCGCTGGATTAAGTTGGATTCGAATTTGAGATTTGCGTGTGTTTGGGGAAGGGGGTGCTTAGTCTCGTTCGAGCAAACTCTCGCGTTCTGGTTACCGCTTTGCCTCAGTTGCCTCCCCTCGTGAGCCCCTCACGAGCCGGGTTGGGCCTAGCTTGCGTGCAGCCCAGACTGCCGCCGCCGCATCCTCTCAGGAGGTTTTCACTGCAGATCCTACGGGTTCGATCAGGAGACACTTGAGACACCACAGCCCTCCACAGGCTATCTCAGGGCCCGCACGGGACAAAGGTAAACTAGCCAGCCAGTTGGCAAAGGCGTACGGGTGATATAGCATCTACTAATACACAGAATACAAGTTTTACATGAGGGGCTCCCCCTCCCAAAATGCTCTCACAACCGTCAGGGCAAAACCTGAGTTCTATTCGTGTAGGGTAAGGAAACAGGAACAATGCGCAGTCAGTCGGATAAATCCCCCAATGCATCCTCAGGGGCACCTCCTAAATTGTTGCTGGCGTCGCTGGCCTCGCCATCGCTCTCTGCGTTGCCACCAGCGGCGTCGGGGCCGTTCACCACGCCGCCTTCATCAGCAGCCACGATCACGCCATCTTTATCTGAAGCGAAGGCCCTGACGAGGGCGTCCACGTTGTCCTCCACCCAGTGCGCCAGGTCGTCCCGGACAGCCTGTGGTACTGGGTCAATGGCGTCGTCGAAGTCGAAGTGGGGATCCATATTCCGGAGATGGCTGAAGACGCAAGAAAAGGCGCGCCCGAGCAGGGTGCGGCTCCTCTCCTCCACCAACCTTCCGCCTCTGACCGACCGCGTCTCCAGCCGCGTCACCATGTCGGTGAAGAACTGAAGGTTGCCGGCGTAGTTAACTGCGTGCGGCTCGCCAACAGCCTCCTCGCAGATGTTACCCATGGCTGCGTTGGCTCTCTCCCGGAGCGTGGTGAGCATGGGGCCGTGCTCATGCTCCAGTATCCCATCCGCATTCTATCGCGCGACGGCCTCATCCTCGTCCACCCGTTGGCGAAGAAGAAGCACCTCGGCACGGGAGGTAGTTCACTCCTCCTGCGCCACCTCAAGGGCGGCCCGAGAAGCACCGGCCCGCCGCGTCACTTCCTCCTTCTTGGCCCTCAAGGCAGCGGTCCTACCTTCAGCCTCAGCTCGGATCAACCCCAGCCACTCCTCGAACTCGCGCTCAAGGTTCAAGCGCGCCATCGCCACCCGACGTCCGACCTCCTCCAGGACGGGCTTCCAAGAACGACATCATCCTTCGCCCGCGTTACAAGCGCTCCTTGTTTCAGGCGCTCATATCATGGCGCTGCTCGGGCGGCTTCGTCAGCGCCTCCTCACGCTTCTGGAGCTCTGCTGGGTCGCCTGAGGCCACCTTCATCGACGCAAGGGTCGTCTCGCGCAGCTCCACCTTCTCCTCCAGTGAGTGGCATCGGGCCAGGAGTTCCCGCGCCCGCTCCTCCGCCGCCTCTTGTCGCCGGTCAACTTCCCGAGCCTCCTCGACGGCCCGAGAACGGACCTCCCGAGAGGCCGCCAGCGACGCCTTGGCCTCCCCATTGTCAAGATCACGCTGATGGCGCGCAAGGGCGACAGCTGCCTTCAGCTCACGCCTCTCCGTAGCCAGGCGCAAGCCCTCGGCCTCAAGGCGCGCGTCTTCATCAGCGAGCTCTTCACCAAGCAGGCTCACCGCGTCAGCCGCCCTCCGAAGAAACCCTGGCGCGCTCAAGTACGTCTTCCACACCATAATCCGCCCCAAGCGAGCGCTGGGGGCCATGAATCAGCACTCCCCCTCTAGGCAGGGGGCTGGCGCCCTCGCCACGATCGGGCACGCCTCGCCAGAAGCCCGGCCAGGAGCCAGCCCATCCCCTAAAAAAGAGCGCAGGGAATACCTCAGCCAATCACGGTCGACGACCAGACGAGAAGCCCACGGCAGGCTGGCTATGCCACGAGAAGGCTCGCGAAGGAGGGTCGCGAGGCGCGCGGGGCCGTGATGCGCCTCAGGATGGTTCGTCTCTCCGACCGGCCTCACCATGAGGGCTCTGCTGCTTGGAGTGCTCGAAGACGGTGGAGAGGGCGGAGCCAAGGGAGATGGCTCCTCAGCCATCTCCGTGAGCTCGGCGGGAAGGGCCCTGCGGTGCAAGGATTAGTAAAAGCAACAGAAGGATCAGGAGCTAGAAAAGGGGAGCGGCTGTGTACGACTATGAGTCTGCCTAGCATGGCACGAAATAAGGAGGCGTGGGGGAACAGTGCCGCCCACGTCCAATCAACCGCCACACGGCGCCCAAGGCCGCAGGCTGTTAGGGCCCGCGGCGCTTCGCACTTGCCCTTTCTCTTCTCTGCTCGGCCAAGCCCGGGCGCGCCTTGGGCCCGGGGGCTACTGTCGGCATCCTTGGAACGGGGTTCCCCAGACTTGCCTGCCTGCGGCCAGCGGAGTGGCTCAAAAGGGGGCCCATCACGGCCCATCTTCATCAACACAAGCTCAAGACCCTCGCGAGGGGCTGAGATTGCAGGCGGACGACAGGAGCTTCCTCGTGCACGGCCTCATCAGGCTGGCTCATGAGGAGGCAGAGAGATCAAGGCGGGGTTACCTCACGAGGTGCCCATGACACAAGCCATGACGACCAAGGAGCCAAAGGGTGCCAAAGACGCTGCAGTGTCTTCCTTTCCTCTTTGGTGCAAAGGGAGCAAGCGCAGGCGAGAGCATCAAGCAAAGGCGTCCATTTCGGTGCAACAAGACCAAGACTAGCCCAACGGAAGGAAGGAAGTCATTGTGGAGCCCAAGCGGCGTCACCACCAGAGCCTTTGACAGGCGAGGACCAACTTTAGTCAGGATAAGTGTACCAGATGTTCCCCTTCAGAATGGCCAATTGTTGGCGCCCTTCCCGCTCAATATTTGGGGAGAGGCCCAGGGCCTTCGCCTATAAATAGGACTAGCCACACACAGAGCTAGGGGAATCGGGAATCTAGAGAAGAGAGAAAGAGAGAAGGCGGCTGAACTGCTCCTAGCAGTTCATCGCCCGGCCAAGAACAGACCCTCGCGAGGTTGTTCTTCCTTGTATTGTTCATCACCATCAGCCCAAGAGGCAATCCACCACACAACAAACTAGAGTAGGGTATTACACCACAATGGTGGCCTGAACTAGTATAAACCTTGTGTCTCTTGTGTTGTTCCTTTCGTAGTTTAGATCCTAGCGAGGCGGCGGGGTGCAGGTAGGTAGAGGGCGATATCTCCATGTGCACCCCAGTGTTCGAACCTCAAGGGTCGGCCGGAACCCGAAATCCGACACCTCTCTGTACGGTCTGTGCTAGAAAGGGGTTGATGACTTATTGAACCGTACCCTACTTGTTGTAGGGACAAGTGGTAGTACGAAACAAGTATGGGGGTTACTGGAACAAGACTCGACCTATGGTCGACTCAGGAGGTTTAAGTATTCCCTGCATGATTAGCATAACGAATATTTTTCATCCAACAGACAGAATTACCACTCATCATACCCCCTCATGCCATACCGGACACACTCGTCTCGACGAGGAACTAGGGGAAAGCTCAGGTCTACCCAAGACAGAGACTTTCCCGTTTTCCTTCCGGTAGGCACGAAAGGCATACGAAGGTGATCACTATCACAAGCATGTCCATTTCCAACAGCAAAGAAATTTCCAATAAGCATTCATGCAAATGATCATATCACCACATAAAATAACGAGTTCTACGTATTGAGGTGGTGTATTAATCGTGTCAGACAATGCATGAAAAATATTATGCCAGGGTTCAGAATGCTTTCCTTCAAGTTGTGGGGAGGCAGGGTGCACTCCAAAACTTTTGAAAGTTTTCTCCTCTCTCCAAAAATCCTATTTAAAAATATTTTTGAATCAATACATAGTTTAAAAAACAGTACCAAAAAGCTGTCTGAATTGTTTTTCAAATAAATCTGAAAATAAACTAGGCAATATTTGAGAGAGGTAGGAAAAAGAATCAATTCATTTGGAGTTATATTTAAAAAGTTATGGCCAGTCAAAGTTTGGTCAAAATCTGTTTTTAAAATAAAACAGAAAAAGAAAAGAAAACGTTTCGAATAGGTACACGTCGAAGACGTACTTTGGGAATACGCCTCCACTTATGCCTGCATGGACCGGCGCTGTCATCGGTGGGCTGGCCGCCCATCGGGTCAGGTTTGACCAGTCCACGCGCGCGTCGCCTCCTTCGACCGAACGGAGGCGGAGCTCCGGCGAGGTTCGCCAGCGAACGGGGGCATCCCTCGGGGATCTGAGCACATGGGTGTGCTCAAGTAGTCGAGGCGAACCCGTGGGTACTCGCCATGGTCGCCGACGTGGACGGAGTCGCCGGCGACGAGCATCGCGGCGGAGATGGCTTCGTGTGGATTTGGGGTCCTGGGCTGCGGTGGTTCCCGAGCGGGTCTGAGGTGTTGGGCGGCTCCATAGGTTCATGGGAAGTCGAGCGGTGGCATTGGACGGACGGGAGGGGCTTTGGTTGCGATGAAATCGGCTGGGACTTGGCGGCGGCCGAACCGGTCGGAATCGGGGAAGACGGCCTTCCTCTCCACGACTGCTGGCCATGGTGGCCCTAGGGTGATAGCTTGAGGGTGCTTGAGGACTCGGTTGAGCTCGAGGGCCCTTATATAGGCGGTTGATGTCGGTTCGCGGCAGCCGTGGATAGGATCGCCGGCGACCGCCATTCTGTAGCGGCAGGGGGAAGTGGCGGCGACGAGCGCTTGCGGACAAGCTTGCGGATGAGCTTGAGCTGCTCAAGGGGGCAGCTGGCGAGCGCTGGTGGCTCGGGCGGCGCCGACCAGGGCAGAGGCTGTCGGGCGGCGGTGGCGGCTTGCGTCGGTGGCGCTGTAGGGCGCCAGGAGGGGGCCAGGGTGGCCCTGCGGTGAGGGAGGGGCCGGGGTGCTGGCTGCGAGTGATGAGGGGCTAGAACGAGCGCGGGGAAGGCGGCAACGCGGCGCGGTGACCCGTGCGCATGCACGTGCAAAACGTGCGCACTGGCCGCGCCCAGAGCGTGCACGCCAGGCGTTCGGCAAAATGCCAGCGTGGGCTAGAGAGCACGGGTGAGGTTGGCAGTTAGCAGGGCTAGGTCATAAGCATCTAGGAGCTTAGTGGACAAGGTTTTTGGGTCAGTGGATCAAGTTCACAGTGTAAACTAAAACTTATGCCAAATCTGACCATGCACACAAGGTGCTTGACAGAATGCCACATGCACCTAGGCATTTCTTGGGGTGGCCAAACTCTCCAGGCTGGTGTCTCTTTAGATGCAGGTGAGGGTGGCAAGGTCATTTGGGCAAAACCATAAACTTGCTAATGCAAGTTCTGCAAATCTTCAGTTTTGGACAGAAAGAAGAAGGCATGATTGCATGCACTTAAAATCCTCCAATGGGTCCACTCTACTGGATTTAAGGGTTTGGCAGGGTGGTCTATAAGCAAGAGAAATAATCATGGGTAAAGGAGCAAGTTAAAATATGGTTGCAGTACAAATCATCAAGTTGGACCAGAATGAAAATGAGGATGATTCAGTGAAATTTTTCAAAGAACAACACTGGGTTTTTGCAGCAAGTTGAATAATATACTCCTACTGATATCCCATAATTTTGGTGGAAGTTTTAAGGAAATATTTAAATAGGTTGTAGTGCAAAAGTGCCCACTGGACCAGATTGGAAAACTTGGTGTAGAACTCAAAATATTCAATGAATGAAATATATTTTTGCATAAAAGTGATTTAAATGAATTTTGATGGGATTTTTAAATGAATTTAGCAAAGGGTTGCAGTGCAAATGGGACCCTAAACTTATGAAAAACCCTTTTGGAGAAATAAGGCTCAGGACAAGATAATTATATAAATAATCCTACTGATAAAAGAATTGTTTTATTTGAGAGAGTAATGAGTCCAATAATTATTGGAAACTTTTCACTTGGGGTAAAAACTCCATAATAATAAAGAAAAGAATGGTTCTGAAATCAAATGGAACTCCAGAAACTAAAAGTTTAAGTTTCCTGGCAAAATTTTAATAAACAAAACATGGTTAAATTTTTGGGGCATCACAACACTACCCCCCTTAAGGAAAAATCTCGTCCTCGAGATTTGTTAAGAGCTGTTTTGAAAAACATTACTCCTACCATTAACAGAAATGACCATTTTACTGAAGCGGTAAAATGCGGCTACAGTAAGAGAGCAAAAAGGTGGTGCAAAACTATAGTGTGGGACACTAGCGCTGCGTGGAAAAATTTACGGTGGAGAGATTTCTACACTGGTTACCGTAAATTTTAGGATAAAATCTAAATTTCTAAAATACGCTGGTCGCACCCGAGAGCACAGTGGTCCCTCTGGCTGACAGGTGGACCCAGGGCCCACTGTCAGTCTCTCCTTCTTCCTCTGGCTCTCTCTTCTTCCTCTCTCTCGCGCGCTTTCCCGCGCTTTCTCCACCGGCGACGTCTAGCGCGTAGGGCATCTAGGTCGTACTGCGGTAGTGCGCGGCGTGCTAGCTGCCGGCGCAGCGTGCACTCCCCTCGCGGGCCAGTGCGCTGTCGGCACTGCTCGCGGATTCGCCTCCGAACACCGGCGATCGGCGACGAGCGGCGCTGGTGGGCTTCGCCCACCGTACACTGATCTCGAGCTATAAAACGACCGTGGTGCTCCTTCTTCTCCTTCACACCTGGCCTCGCTTCTCCTCCTCCTTACTTCTCCTCCATTACTGCTTACAGAAGCTTGAGACGAGGCTCTAATGGCGGAGGCGGTGCCGGACTGGTAAGTGATCCTGGTGTGCGGAGGGCTGGCGGCAGTGCTGGGGCTCTCCGTGCTCCTGTGCGCGATGATCCTCGATGATCGTCACGATGCTGCCGCTCGGGTGTTGGCTCTTTACGGTGGCGGTGATCACGAGGACTAGGTGTGACGCCGGGTGTTAACTGTTGTCGGTGTGCGGGAGGTAACTAGTACCCGGATGATTATCCACTAATCTCTCCTTTGGAGACTGTGTTGCGTTTAGGGAGGCGGTCGGTGAGATGCAACACGGTTACGAGTTTTTTTTTGCAAGCAGTGTATGTGTTCGAGGGGTTGTGTGTCTGCTGCCGTGGTGCTGCGTGAATAAAAATAATCCATGTCGTGAGAAGATATACAATGTAGCAACTCGGGGAAAAGAAATCTCACTCCAGGATTTTTCGCGAGAGAAATCAGTAAATTTTAGAGTCAAACTGCAACAAAAACTACTCAAATAATAGAAACTAAAAAATTTACTCGCCGCACAAACTCGGGGTACCACGGATAGGTTACAACATATAAATAAGTGTAGCCATAATAATTACAGCAGTGACGTCTATAATGCGAACGGTAACTGGACGGGGTCCCGAGAAAACGCCTCTGGTACTGGGACACACTCCTCTTCTATCGGGGGAAGCGAATTGACCAGCCGATGAATGTGTCTCTCCTAGTCGGGCCTCAGTGGTCTACCGATGGCGATCTGAGGATTTAAATCAGCGAGGCTCTGGAGATAACCCATTACCCGCTGGGTCAACCGTTCTTGAGCGATGACATACTGGACCAGGTTGGCCAGTACTGGGTCTCTCTCAATTCGTCCACCGGGAAAAGACGTTACTCCTCCGGGTGTTGCACAGCTCGGGAAGTAATAATACCCTCTTTCACTGGCATAGGGTACCGCGAATCAAAGTCGGATAAGCGCTTCGTGTGTAGCCGCTTCTATGGCCATTTGTGGAGCTGGCATAGATTTTTCCACGAAGGAGACCTCCGTTGGGTCTTAGTTTGAGTTTACGGGAGGGATGTGTACTACTGCCCAATATTTCGAGGTGGATGGGGTGACCCTCGATTTGAGCAGCTCGTACTGGGGTGGCTGGGTAGAACCCATGGTACTGCAGGTAAAGTCCAACAATATTTTGACAAAGCTACCCGGGGTTGCATCTGGGGTTCTTAGATAAATACTAGGGCTTGGCATGGCAAGAAATGGTTGTGAGGGTGGTGCACAAGGTGAGGGGTGCTCGGCAAGGTCACGAGGTGGCCTTTTATGTAGCATCCGGGCTGGGTTATTTACCGCGATGAGGGGCACTAGTTTGTCGGTTCTGCTCTCATGGGGTCGGGGTCAAAGCCACAGATTCACATATCTCACAAAAGTGACGTGTTACTGTAGGTGTCGTCGGGGTGGTTTTGGTAGCTGTGCCCGGGATAAAAATGCAACTGCAGGCTGACATATTTATGCAAGGTTACTATTTGAAACAGAGGCACCACAACAGGCTGCGTTTATTTACAAGGTCGCGCAATTATAAGGCGTGGATACACTGAGACTCGGCACTACTCGAGTGACTTAGTCTACCTCGTTTATATCCAAGCGGGCGTGCCTTGAGGACGTCGAGGCTTCTCCATGGGTCTCACCGTCGGGATTAGCTGGAGGTGGTTGAGGAACTGCAGGATCAGGGTGGCGATGATGACCATCGCCGGGATTGTTGGCCACAATCCCGTTGGAGTGTGCTCCCAAAAGGCGACGAAGCACTTCTGAGGTCATCAAAGCACCTTGGTTGATGGCTGGGGCTGACCTCAAGGTCTCGATCGGGTGTCCGAACAGCATGACTGGGTTGTCGGCGTCGGGCTCGTCTTCCCTTCTTGCCGGGGCTCGGCGAACCAGCTCTCCACGAGCTGCGATCAGACCAATGGTGATTTGATCGAACAGTTCCTCTAGTGCACCTACATAGCGCACTAGGTGTAACAATGCAGGATCCGTCTCGTGATCTCCGTTGGCAACTTGGGGTGGTCTACCATACCCTTCACGTCTGGGGTAGTAGTAGAACGAGCGAGAGTTAACTCTGGGCGACAACTGCCGGAGTTGAACTATAGCCTCTCGAGCAGCTAGCTGGATGGCTTGTGGCTCGAAGGAAGTTGTCCTTCCGGTGAACCTGTAGGGGCGTTCTGGCGACGGACCCCTACCGTAGATGTGCACAGTGGCCCAGAATTGACGGCTCTCACCGCTCATGGGTCCTTGTTACATAACATATTCTAGGGGCTCTTCTAACGCATAGGCACGACGGGTGAGGTTTGCGAGTATGGTCACAAAACCTCCAAGGTTGGTTGCTGTGGTCTCATTGTGCACGACGGGGCCAGGCATTATGGCTTGGTTTGGGGTAGAGGCTGTGCGGTGCTGGGTTGAGGCTAGCGTGCCCTTTTTATAGAAAAAGGGGACGAAGTCTTCCTTCGCACGCTTGCGAATGAGATAAATTAGGCGTCGGTCACTGGCGTGTGATCGACAGGCTAGGTTGATAGGTTGGGCACCGACTGCCAAAAGTGTCGGGGTCACTATGTGGCTATCTTGCACGAGAATCTTGGCCGGGGTTTGGTTAAGGTCTGGTGGGTTGGTTAACCTAGGTTTTTCGACCTGGCTAAGATAGGATTAGCCAATGGCCAGCCTGGCTCTGATACCAAGTCTGTCAAGACCGGATTTTCGGGATATTAATTTCCAGAAAATGGCCCTTGTGCTCACCAGCCCAGGGATTACTGTTAGCTGATGAGGCACCAACTTGATACAGAAATTCCAAGCAAAATACAAAATATGTAGTACAAGACCATTCTGGCCTGTGAGTACAACAAATGGTTTCTAGTGGTTGATGGCGGAACCGTCTTGTGGATCGTCGGCGTCTATGGGACTCCATTTCCCACAGGAATAGCTGACCAGGTTAACTCCTATCTTCGTGAGGCTGCTATCCTCAATGCGTAGGTTCCGGGGCTGTCATTGCATCGCTCCTCTCCATGCAAGAAATCTGGCCAAGACAATAGCCAGGGACAAGCCAGTGAGTACTTTGAATGTACTCGCAAACATTTATGAACACAGGTATAATATAACAAATGATAAATACGCCCAAATATCCTATGATCACAATGTCACCATAAAATAAAATCTCGATGCATGCAAGCAGGTTATTTACATACATGAGTATGCAATAACAGAGTAGTAATAAAATGCACCGATCGGTGTCCGGCGACGCCTCGAAAGGTTAGCAAATAACGGGCATGCCTCGATCAAGGCCCGAGCGACACCACATAAAGGGCTTATAAAGTAAATTTATAACAAGCATGCCAGAGTCAGGCGTCTGAGCGACACCACATAAAGGGCTTATAAGGTAAATAAATAACAAGCATGCTACAGTCGGGCGTCTGAGCGACACCACATAAAGGGCTTATAAGGTAAATAAATAACAAGCATGCCATAGTCGGGCGTCTCAGCGACACCACATAAAGGGCTTATATGGTAAATAAATAATAAACATGCTACGATCGAAGGCGTATGCGACACCACATAAAGGGCTTATAACAGAATAATCACAGTGAATATCCAGGAGGTAGAACCGTCTGAAGGATACTCAATGAATCAAATAATGAACATAGTTACTTCACAATAATAATAATCATAATCATCATATGTCACCGGTCATAGTCAACGTTCTGACTTAGTAGTTTTTCCTCCGAAGACCGACACTAAGACCGACACTTGACCTATCCCAGACTGTAGTCCTTAACTATGGACACGTCTATTCGAATAGACTTAACCTCTGCAGAGGGTGTACTCTTTACCCACGAGTAACGGATTCCTTTAGTCCATCGGGACTAATTCCATTTACGGTCTTTTAATTGAAAACACGCCTAACTTGCACACACCGGCTTTACTTACCGGTGTCTGGAATCACCCACGACACCTGTTAAGCAAACTCTAAGTGGGGAGGCTACAACCTCGCGTAGCATGGGATCAAACTTATATCACGCGCTCTAAGGGGTGGCCTCCCCTCTCGGTCTCAACCGGAAACACCCATGCCCCCGGATCAGGTGGCCTGCCTACCGGCTACAACCGGTATCTTCCACCATGGCCTCTCTGTACGGTGTGTGCTAGAAAGGGGTTGACGACTTACTGAACCGTACCCTACTTGTTGTAGGGACAAGTGGTAGTACGAAACAAGTATGGAGGTTACTAGAACAAGACTCGACCTATGGTCAACTCAGGAGGTTTAAGTATTCCCTGCATGATTAGCATAACGAATATTATTCATCCAACAGACAGAATCACCACTCATCATACCCCCTCATGCCATACCGGACACACTCGTCTCAACGAGGAACTAGGGGCAAGCTCAGGTCTACCCAAGACAGAGACTTTCCCATTTTCCTTCCGGTACGCACGAAAGGCATACGAAGGTGATCACTATCACAAGCATGTCCATTTCCAACAGCAAGGAAATTTCCAATAAGCATTCATGCAAATGATCATATCACCACATAAAATAACGAGTTCTACGTATTGAGGTGGTTTCATAATCGTCAAACAATGCATGAAAAATATTATGCCAGGGTTCAGAATGCTTGCCTTCACGTTGTGGGGAGGCAGGGTGCACTCCAAAACTTTTGAAAGTTTTCTCCTCTCTCCAAAAATCCTATTTAAAAATATTTTTGAATCAATACATAGTTTCAAAAACAGTACCAAAAAGTTGTCTGAATTTTTTTTCAAATAAATCTGAAAATAAACTAGGCAATATTTGAGAGAGGTAGGAAAAAGAATCAATTCATTTGGGGTTATATTTAAAAATTTATGGCCAGTCAAAGTTTGGTCAAAATATGTTTTTAAAATAAAACATAAAAAGAAAAGAAAACGTATCGAATAGGTACACGTCGAAGACGTACTCTGGGAATACGCCTCCACTTATGCCTGCATGGACCGGCGCTGGGTCACTGACAGTGGGCCCGCCTGGCCCACTGGTCAGGTTTGACCAGTCCACGCGCGCGTCGCCTCCTCCGACCGAACGGAGGCGGAGCTCCGGCGAGGCTCGCCGGCGAACGGGGGCATCCCTCGGGGATCTGAGCACATGGGTGTGCTCAGGTGGTCGAGGCGAACCCGTGGGTACCCGCCATGGTCGCCGACGTGGACGGAGTCGCCGGCGACGAGCTTCGCGGCGGAGATGGCTTCGGGTGGATTTGGGGTCCTGGGCTGCGGTGGTTCCCGAGCGGGTCTGAGGTGTTGGGCGGCTCCGTAGGGTCATGGGGAGTCAAGCGGTGGCGTTGGACAGACGGGAGGGGCTTTGGTTGCGAAGAAATCGGCCGGGACTTGGCGGCGGCCGAACCGGCCGGAGTCGGGGAAGACAGCCTTCCTCTCCTCGACTGCTGGCCATGGTGGCCTAGGGGGATAGCTTGAGGGTGCTTGAGGACTCGGTTGAGCTCGGGGGCCCTTATATAGGCGGTTGATGTCGGTTCGCGGCGGCCGTGGATAGGATCGCCGGCGACCGCCATTCTCAGAGCGGCAGGGGAAGTGGCGGCGACGAGCGCTTGCGGACAAGCTTGCGGATGAGCTTGAGCTGCTCAAGGGGCAGCTGGCGAGCGTTGGTGGCTCGGGCGGCGCCGACCAGGGCAGAGGCTGTCGGGCGGCGGTGGTGGCTTGCGTCATTGGTGCTGTTGGGCGCCAGGAGGGGGCCTGGGTGGCCCTGCGGTGAGGGAGGGGCCGGGGTGCTGGCTGCGAGTGATGACAGGCCAGAACAGGCACGGGGAAGGCGGCAACGCGATGCGGCGACCCATGCGCATGCACGTGCAAAACGCGCACTCTGGCCGCGCCCAGAGCGTGCACGCCAGACGTTCAGCGAAATGCTAGCGTGGGCTAGAGAGCGCGGATGAGGTTGGAAGTTAGCAGGGCTAGGTCATAAGCATCTAGGAGCTTAGTGGACAAGGTTTTTGGGTCAGTGGATCAAGTTCACAGTGTAAACTAAAACTTAAGCCAAATCTGACCATGCACACAAGGTGCTTGACAGAATGCCACATGCACCTAGGCATTTCTTGGGGTGGCCAAACTCTCCAGGCTGGTGTCTCTTTAGATGCAGGTGAGGGTGGCAAGGTCATTTGGGCAAAACCATAAACTTGCTAATGCAAGTCTGGCAAATCTTCAGTTTTGGACAGAAAGAAGAAGGCATGATTGCATGCACTTAAAATCCTCCAATGGGTCCACTCTACTGGATTTAAGGGTTTGGCAGGGTGGTCTATAAGCAAGAGAAATAATCATGGGTAAAGGAGCAAGTTAAAATATGGTTGCAGTACAAATCATCAAGTTGGACCAGAATGAAAATGAGGATGATTCAGTGAAAATTTTCAAAGAACAACACTGGGTTTTTGTAGCAAGTTGAATAATATACTCCTACTGATATCCCATAATTTTGAAGGAAGTTTTAAGGAAATATTTAAATAGGTTGTAGTGCAAAAGTGCCCACTGGACCAGATTGGAAAACTTGGTGTAGAACTCAAAATATTCAATGAATGAAATATATTTTTGCATAAAAGTGATTTAAAAACATCACATGACATCCCCAAATTTTGGTGGGATTTTTAAATGAATTTAGCAAAGGGTTGCAGTGCAAATGGGACCCTAAACTTATGAAAAACCCTTTTGGAGAAATAAGGCTCAGGACAAGATAATTATATAAATAATCCTACTGATAAAAGAATTGTTTTATTTGAGAGAGTAATGAGTCCAATAATTATTGGAAAGTTTTCACTTGGGGTAAAAACTCCATAATAATAAAGAAAAGAATGGTTCTGAAATCAAAAGGAACTCCAGAAACTAAAAGTTTAAGTTTCCTGGCAAAATTTTAATAAACAAAACATGGTTAAATTTTTGGGGCGTCACACCATGGGGGCATGGTTTCGTCTTTCGCATAGTCACGTTCGTACGTTTATCATGGAAAGAAAGCAGAATGGGTTTAGATGTTAACGCTAGCTGTTTACTTTGTGAGTGGCCAATTCGAGAGTCGAGTTGTTTTAAATCATAAGTTCCTTGTTTTTAAAAGCCACGGTTCTGTACTGAGTTGCGTCGCGCTTCTTTTATTAGAAGCACGGGCGTGAAGTGAATACAGCCGCGGTTCTGTACCAGGCAGCGACATGAGTTGTGTACTGACAATGGCGTGGACGTTCGTGGTAGCGTTAAGGGTCACAGGCACGGGCGTGGAGCGCTAAGAGGCATGGTACCGTATAATATAGAGTCACGCTCCCCTGTGTTTCTGTTCCAAATGCTTCCGTCGACTCGATCAGAAGGAGAGGCACGACCGGTGAGCCCACAGAGGCATAGCTTTTCATTACGCACGGCCACGTTCATTTCTTTAACCCAGCGGAATGGGTTCAGACGCCAACACTCATTGTTGAATCTGTGAGGCACCGAATGGCCTATGTGAGAGACGCTATTTTTAAAAGCTTGTTTCCTTGTTTTCAAAAGCACAGTCATGCTTCTTTCTTGATGTTTCGTATATTACTCGATAGAGGCATGGACTCGATTAGATGGGAGAGGCACAGGCATGGTGTGGTATTATATAGAGTCACGCTCGTCTGTGTTTGTGTTCCGAATAATTTCGTTGACTCGATCAGATGGAAACCCAGCGGAAAGGCATCGTTTGGTCTTACTCACGGTCACGTTCGTTTCTTTAATTGCGGAAACCCAGCGGAAAGGGTTCAGGTGTGAACATTCACTGTTTACTCGGTGAGGCACGGAATGGCTTGTTCGAGAGAAGCTGCTATGGTGTATTCTTTCAATGGTGGTGGGTCCCAGGAAGTGACGGCGTGGTATTGTGAAGAGTCATGTTATGTTGTTTTCGTGTTCCAAATGATTCCGTTCAACCGTTCGCAATGGCAGGCACATCCGTGCAGCGCGAAGAGGCATGGTTATGATTTACCAAGAGTCACATTCGTGTGTTTATCGCGGAAACCCAACGGTTCGACGGCCGTCTCTTCATACCTCGGGAGTGAACGCCACGTGGCGCCGCTCCAGAAACCTAACGGTCCGACGGGCGTCTCCTCCGGTGACGCCGCTCTGGCTCATCGCCCGAGGCTAGGCTCTGACTATTTAAGGCAGACGGACGGAGTCGCGAAACCCTAGCCACATTCTACTCCTCCCTTCGTTCGCCGCCAGGCCTTCCATTCCTCTTTCTCATCACTATTCACTGACCATCTCCGCCATGGCTGGGCAAAAGGAGACTACTCCGGACGGTCGTGCCCTATCGCGGGAGGAGATCCCGGCTCGCGAGGGTTCCTCATCTGTAAGTTCACCCTGTTTCTGCTTCTCCTTCATTCGTTTTTTCTTTATTTCGGCTGCTTTGATTTAGTTTGTGAAACATGAATTATTGTGGTCAGCTGACTCCTAATTTGATGCGGGTGTGTCTTGGCCGATCTTGATTCTGATCGATTGGAGGTAGGGTTAGTCTGCGTCATGGTCTTGAACAGAAGTCCCCTGCTGTAGAATTGGGGAGCAGCTGTGGCTCGAAAGAGATGGGAATGGTGAGCGGGGCGGTGACGGCAAGTGTTGTGAGGTCCTTGTTACTTACTCTCAATAACCTGGTCGATGAGATGAATACTTTGGTTTCACTTCCAAAGGCTGACAAAATGTACGAGCAGCTGCTAGAGATCACCTACGCGTGGAAGAAGCTTTGCGAGGAAACAAAGGAATATTTGGAGAAGGCGAATGCCAGGATCGTAGAAATTACGGCTGAGACAAGAAATCTCCTTAGAGAGCACATCCGGTCGTTGCAGGAATCGGCCGCAGGTGTGAAGCGACATGACGAGAATATGAAGGCGCTGAAGAAGGAGATTGATGAACTGCGCCGGGAGCAAACCAGCAACAAGGTCGGTGGAGACTAGGTATACAGCTGCGTCCCTGGCTGTTGTGTGCATCTGGTGTTGTTAAGCAGTGGAGTGGAGTTTCTTACCTTGTCTTGTGAAATTTCGTTGTCAGCTACCTTGCAAACAAAATGTATTTTGGTTTCGAGTATCGTTGTAATTAGGCGTCATTACTTATAATGCACGGGACGTGAAGTCTCTGCATCCACGGTTGTGAACCTAGTATTGTAATGACTTGTGTACTGATGAAGGCATGTACATTCGTGGCTTTTCTGTGTTGAAGTGTTTCGGGTCACAGACATGGGCTTGCATCCCACAGATTCATGGTGTGGGTTTATATAGAGTCACGTTCGCCTGTATTTGTGTTCAAAATGTTTTCGTCGACTCGTTGAGAAAAATAGGACGTACGCAGGTGAATCCCATGGGGGAATGGTTTCGTCTTTTCCATAGTCATGTTCGTATGTTTCTCAAGGAAAGAAAGCAGAATGGGTTTAGATGTTAACGCTAGCTGTTTACTTTGTGAGATTCGAGAGTCGAGTTGTTTAAAAGTGTAAGTTCCTTATTTTTAAAAGCCACGGTTCTGTACTAAGTTACGTCGCGCTTCTTTTATTAGAAGCACGAACGTGAAGTGAATATAGCGGCGGACGATGACTTGTGCACTGACGATGGGGTGGACGTTCGTGGCAGTGTTAAGGGTCACAGGCACGGGCGTGAAGCGCTAAAAGGCATGCTACCCCATAATATAGAGTCACAGTCTCGTGCGTTTGTGTTCTGAATTGTTCTGTCGACTCGATCAGACGGAGAGGCACCGGAATTGGTCCAGATGTGAACACCCACTGTTTACTCTGTGAGACATGGAATGGCCTATATGAGAGACACTGGTGTGGTATATTCTTCGCACGGTCATGGGTCCCAGGAAGGTACGGCGTTTTATTGTGTAGGGTGATGTTAGTTTCTCTTGGTGTTCCAGATGGCGTGATTTTATGTAGAGTCACGTTCGCCTGTATTTGTGTTCGAAATGATTCCGTTGACTAGTTCAGTAGAATAGTCACGGAAATGAATGCCAATAGGGCATGGTTGGGTCTGTCGGAGAGTCACGTTTCGTAAGTTTATTGTTGAAACAAAGAGGAATGGTTTAGGTGTTAACGCTAAATGTTTACTTTGCGAGTGGCCGGTTTGAGAGTCGAGGTGTTTAAAAGCATAATTTCCTTGTTTTTAAAAGCCACGGCTCTGTGCTGAGTTGTGTGGCGCTTCTTTTATTAGAAGCACGCCGTGAGGTGTCTAAAGGCACGGCGTGGTATTGTGTAGAGTGACATTAGTTTGTCTTGGTGTTCCAGATGGGTTTTATGTAGAGTCACGCTCGCCTGTATTTGTGTTCGAAATGATTCTGTTGACTCGCTCAGAAGAAGAGGCACCGACATGAATGCCATTAGGGCATGGTTGGGTGTGTCGGAGAGTCACGTTTCGTAAGTTTATTGTTGAAACAAAGCGGAATGGGTTTAGGTGTTAACGCTAAATGTTACTTTGCGAGTGGCCGGTTCCAGAGTCAAGGTGTTTAAAAGCATAATGTTTTTAAAAGCCACGGCTCTGTGTGGCACTTCTTTTATTAGAAGCACGGGCGTTAAGTGATTACAGCTACGGTTCTGTACCAGGTAGTGACATGACGTGTGCACTGATGATGGCGTGGACGTTCCTGGCAGTGTTAAGAGTCACAGGCATGGGCGTGAAGCGCTAAAAGGCATGCTGCCCTATAATATAGAGTCACGCTCCCGTGTGTTTGTGTTCTGAATGATTCCGTCGACTCGATTAGACGGAGAGGCACCGCCATTCAGCGCACAAAGGTTCTTTAATTGGGGAGACCCAGCGTTATTGGTTCAGATGTGAATGCCCACTGTTTACTCTGTGAAGCACGAAATGGCCTATTCGAGAGACGCTGGTGTGTTATATGCTTCGCACGGCTATGGGTCCCAGGAAGGCACGGCGCCGCATTGTGTAGAGTGACGTTAGTTTGTCTTGGTGTTCCAAATGATTCTGTTGAATCGTTCGCACTGAAAGGCACAACTATATGCGTTACATGGAGTCACATTCGTGTGTTGATTGCAGAAACCCCACCGTTCGACGGGCGTCCCCTCGTATTCGGTGTGAACGCCGCTCCGGAAACCCAAGGGTCCGACGTGCGTTCCCTCCGGTGACGTCGTTCTGGAGGAGGTGGAGGTATTTAATAGAGTGAACGCCACGTGTCGGCGCTGCGGAATCCATAAGGACCGAAGGCCGTCTCATCCGTCGGTGAAGTGAACGCCGCGTGTCACCGTTCCGTTGCCCGAGGTAAAGAAGCAGTTATTTAAGCTGAGCGGCGTCCGCCACCACTAGACATCATCCTGCTTCTCCCTCTTTCGCCGGCAATCTTAGGAAATCACCCATGTTCCTCTTTTCGTTTGTGACGTTCCCCTCCATGGTTCGGCACAAGATAACTACTTATGCGATGCTTACTCCCGAGCATCGCTCTCAGTTGCAGGAGGACATCCGTTCGAGGCACGCCGCTCGAGTCACAGCGGGCATGTCTCCGGACTCGCCGGGGCCAGAGGAGATTGGGGAGGTGGAGGAAGTGGAGGGAGATGCGTCGGAGCTCATGTAGGGAGTTGATCCAGTTGGGGGAGATGTGATGGAGGAAGAGGAGGGGCGTGACAAGGATGAGGAAGACGACGTGGAAGGCGTGGACGAGGATGCCGAGGACGACAAGGAAGGAATGGACGAGGATGAGGAGGACGACGAGTAAGGTGTGGACGAGGACGACGAGGAAGGCGTGGAAGAGGATGACAAGGACGACGAGGAAGGCATGGACGAGGACGACGAGGAAGGTGTGGACGAGGATGACGAGGACGACGAGGAAGGCATGGACGAGGATGAGGAGGACGACGAGGATGGTGTGGACGAGGACGACGAGGAAGGCTTGGACGAGGATGACGAGGACGTCGAGGAAGGCTTGGACGAGGATAACAAGGACGACGAGGAGGCTGGTGACGAGGAAGACGAGAACGACAAGGAGTGGGGTGACGAGGAAGACGAGGCGGAGTTCTATCTCGGTGAGTCGACCATGATGGCGGAGCAGACTGCTATCCTGGAGTCCATCCAAGATGAGGCATATGTGGAGTCCAACCAGCACTTCCTCCGGGAAGAGCAGGCGAAGACCGATGTGCTCTTCGACGAGCTGGATGCGGAGCAGGAGGCGGAGGCCAACGACGTCGATGTCCGAATGGAGATAGTGGACATCTCCGACGACGGGGAGTAGTGTAGTTTTGTTGGTAGATGTTTGCTTTTCCATGCTTTTTATGCTTTTCATGTTTTGTGTGTCTGTAAAGGTTGAACAATGTCAAGCAATCATCGTTGTCAGACGGAGACAGTTTCGTTTCCATGTCAAGCAATCGTGTTTTGTTCTTAAATAGTAGTACTACCCCGTCCAAAATAAATGTGTCAACTTTGTAGTACAATTCACATTGTACTGGTTAGTACAGAGTTGAGCGAATTATTTTGTGATGAAAGGTGTATGTTTTATTACAAATTGTAGTTTTAAGTACCATATTTGGGTCGGAAGGCGTATGTTTTATTACACTGTATTGTTTTATTATAGATTGCAGTTTCAAGTACAAAATAAACGTCTCAACTAGGGCACATATTTGATTCTAGAGATTTCAGTGTTGTTAGATTTGACTATGGTTTCGACATGGTTAGATTCTAGAGAGGCATTCAACAACATGCACAAAAAAGCCACAGATGTGGAGAAGCACCGTCTTGCATGGTTTTACCGCAAGATGGGATTCGACATTTATCCAGGACATTCCGGGTTTTATAAGTGTAGAAAGAATTGTTTTTCACTTATATGTTGTGAGGCAGAGGCACGGCAATTACTTTTGTGAGAGGCATGAATGTGCCGATGGAATGGGCACGGTCACATATGGAATAGGTGCAAGGTGGTCCCTAATGTCTCCTTAATGTATCATCTATACACTTTACTGTTACAAGCACGATCGTCGTTCTTGTTGAGGCACGGAGGTGAAGGATGGAGCCTTTGCGTCTGCGATAGTCACGTCCCATATTAAGAACGAAGAAAATCTTCACAGATCCGATACATCGGAAGCTGGCCGTAAGGCACGCTCCTGCCTCTGCGTTTTCGATGACGTCATGTTTAGTGTCAGTGGGGTGGACGTAATGCTCGGTTTGCTGATGTTTTTGTTGTCAGCAACTTTCTTAACATGTTACGGCCGACAGAGGTACTGTGTTACCCGACGTAGAGGCATGCACGTAACTAACTGGAGGCACGGAGACGTGATTCCAAGGGAGGTACGGACGCAAAAAGGATCGTTATGCAAGGACGTGAAGGTGTGCCTCTACTTTAAAGAAGCTTTCACTGACACATTTTCATTGTGGGGGCATGGACTATGATCTCCATGTGTTTTCGAAGGCATGAGGCCTCATTAATGAACATATCAGAGAGAAGGTGAGTCTTTTGGTTGACGTCCAGAATGTTGCGTAAAATGACGTGAAGCCAACTTACGCATGGTCCCCTTGGTATCAGAGGCACATAGGAACATAAGTGCCTATTGTGGTGCACTGGAAATAAACTTGTGCAAAGACATGTAAACTACAAGCAAACTACAAGGTTAACTGTGACACAAGCAAACCTAAATTTATAACAAGCAAAAGGCAGTCTTGAGGGAAAGCAAATCTAATGAGAAATGTAGAATGTTCTAGATAATTTTGTTTGCCGGGACCATCTACTTCAGGAGTCGTAGTCGCCTCAGGACCTAGCAGGCTTCCTGGTCTGCTCCTTGTTGAGTTTTGCCCGGCGAAAACCTTCCTGGATAATGCTGAGGCGGCTCCATATCTCGTACGCAGCGTAAGCGTCCTTTGTCGCGTACTCGATGTGCCTCATGGACAAGGGCATGCACGCCCAACGGCTGCATTCTGCGTTGGTGAGCTCTACGTCGTGGACAAGGATGCATGAGACGTCCCCAAGGGAGTCCAGAGGCTTGGTAGTTGTAGGCACCCTCCATTCCTTCTGGATGTCGACGAAGTGGGCGATCTCAAGTCCCGACGCGGCCGAGCATCTCTATGTCGCCGTCGATGGAGAAGCCAACAAACGTGTACCTGGGGTCCGCGAGGAAGTTGTCGTACTTGGTGCGGTTCTTGTCGGCCGCGTTCTCAGTTGGAAGGGCAGAACCGGATGATCCTTGCCGATGGAGAGCTGGACGTGGGCGGGTTTCTGATCTTCGACATGGTCGTTGGTGTACTTCACATCAACTCCGACGATCTTGTGGCGCTCGAACTGGAGGTGTCGCTCGAAGTGCTCAATGGTGGTCGCCGCCTTGTGCAAGTCGTTGGTGTGGATCACGTGCAACTTTGTGTTGTCGTGGGCCTGTACCTCCATGAATTCCCTGGTGAATCCCATGGCCTGGAGCAATTGGTCCCCCTGCAATCTGATTTTTTGTGGAGAACAAAGAGTGGGGAGCGCAATGGTGATTTCTGTTCTTTGTGTGTGAGAAGGCCGCGGCGGGAGTCTAAATTTAAGGGCGTTGAAGTGGCCAAGGAGTGCACGATCTCACTGTCGACGCGGTTGTGCACATCGTGGGTTCCGGATCGTGGTTTTTCTTTATAAAAAATTAAAATAAAATCAGAAGTTGTATTTTTAACAACCTTCGTATCTCCAGCATGTCATGGAGATGATCGTTGTCTTTCGTAGTTTGCTGTCAAATGTTAACTTTTACAATCTCGTGAGGCATGCAGTTACATTTTTAACAACCATTGTTCGCATGAGGCATGGAGGGGCAGTATGTAGAGGCACAAGTCTCTAACCAAGAGAAGCATGCTTCAAGTGGCAGCTTTAACTCTCAGACACACGGGCGTGGTATATTTATTGGGAGTGGCAATTGTTTTGAGTGATACATTCGCTGGTAGGAGCAGTGTTGTGTTTCTTCAGAGGCATTGTTGTGTGTTCGTGTTGCAACTGACTCTACGAGATGGTCAGAAAGAACGAGAAGCAACGAGAGGCGTCGTCATGTAGCTACAAGAAGCAATCATACAGCTAGAGGTGAAACAAGAGGCATAGATACGATGATACGTGATGCACGGAGTTGAAGCTACGTGATTGCACGGATGTCAATTCGTGCTATGGTTCTACGTGAGGCACGGGCACGAACAAAATAGCCGTGCACTCAACTACATGCGCAAAAAGCCACAGATGTGTTTCTGAGAAGCAGCGGCCTCCATGGTTTTACCGCAAGGTGGGATTCGACATTTATCCAGGGCATTCCGAGTTGTACAAGTGTAGGAAGAATCGTTTCTCACCTATATGTTCTGTGGCAGAGGCACGGCTATTACTTGTGTGACGAAGGAATGTACGTCGAATGTACGTGACGTGAGGATTGACAATAGGCGTCCGTTACTGCTTTCCCAGAATGTTTTTGAATTAACTGCGAGAGGCATGAATGTGCCGACGGAATAGGCACAGTCATGTCTGAAATAGTTGCAAGGTCATCCCTAAGGTGTCCTATACGCTTTACAGTTACAAGCACGGTCGTCGTTCTTGCCGAGGCACAGAGGTGAATGATGGAGCCTATGCCTTTGCGATAGTCACCTCCCATATTAAGAAGCAAGTAAATCTTCATAGACCCGATATGTCGGAAGCTGGCCGTAAGGCACGCTCCTGCCTCTGCGTTTTTGGTGACATCACGTTTAGTGCCAACGGGGTCGACGTAATGATCGGTTTTCTGATGTTTTTGTTTTCAGCAACTTTCTTAACATGTTACACACGACAGAGGTACGGTTTTACACGACAAACTGGAGGCACAGACGTGATTCTAAGGTAGGTAGGGACGCGAAGGATCGTGATGGTGAAGGTGTGCCTTTGTTTTCAAGAAGCTTTCATTGACACGTTTTCATTGTGGGGCCGTGGCCTATGAGTTTCATGTGTCTTCGAAGGCATTCGGCCTCATTAACAGACGTGAAGTCAATTTACGCACGGTCTCCATAGGAGTGGAGGCACCGAAGTGCCTTCGTGCGTGTTTTAAATAGCTAGATGGTGTTATTGACGGACAACCGTGCCTCTGTAGTGTTCTTCTCTGAGGGTCACGGGCGTAAGCAATGTTTTCCAAGGAGAATAAACACCTAACTACCTCTGTATTCAAAATGTTTTTCCAAAGTGTTCCATACGAACGATTTTTAATATTTGTGTGTGCACTGGTTTGTTAGAACATTGTGCACTGCTTTCAGGAGCATTCTATAATTGTTTCCCTGCATTTCGACGCTGCATCCACAAAGGTACTAGTGCATTGCATGCTCGTCATTTTTGTGAATTGCTATGTGTACCTGCTCTATGTGTTACGCTAATCGTATAGTATCTGTACTGTGTTTATATTTTTCAGTTCACGCCAATATATCCTAATAATAGAAAACTGCAACATTGTACTGGAAGTAAACTTGTTCAGAAGATATGTAAACTGGAAGCAAAACTACAAGGTTATCTGTACTGTGTTTATATTTTTCAGTTTACGCCAATATATTCTAATAATAGAAAACTCCAACATTGCACTGGAAATAAACTTGTTCAGAAGATATGTAAACTGGAAGCAAACTACAAGGTTATCTTTACTGTGTTTATATTTTTCAGTTCACGCTAATATATTCTAATAATAGAAAAATGCAACATTGCACTGGAAATAAACTTGTTCGGAAGATATGTAAACTAGAAGCAAACTACAAGGTTATATGTACTGTGTTTATATTTTTTAGTTCACGCCAATATATTCTAATAATAGAAAACTGCAACATTGCACTGGAAATAAACTTGTTCAGAAGATATGTAAACTGGAAGCAAACTACAAGGTTAACTGCGACACAAGCAAATCTAAATTTAGAACAAGAAAACGGCAGTCTTGAGAGAAAGCAAATCTAATGGGAAATCTAGAATGGCATGAGCAATCTTCTAGTTACTTTTGTTCGCCGGGACCACCTGCTTCAGTAGTCGTAGTCGCCCCAGGACCTTGCGCGCTTCCTGGTCTGCTCCTTCTCGAGTTTTGCCCGGCGGAGGCCTTCCTGGATGATGGTGAGGCAGCTCCATATCTCGTATGCAGCGTAAGCAACTTTTGCCGCGTACTCGATGTGCCTCATGGACAGGGGCATGCGCTCCCAGCGCTGGTGCTCTGCGTTGGTGAGCTTCTTCTTCATGTTGTTGTAGTAGTCGTGGACAATGATGCCAGAGACATCTCCAAGGGAGTCCAGAGGATTGGTAGCTGTAGGCACCCTCCATTCCTTCTGGATGTCGACGAAGTGGGCGATCTCTAGTCTGACATGCCCGAGCATCTCTATGTCGCCGTCGATGGAGAAGCCAGCAAACGTGTATCTGGGGTCAGCGAGGAAGTTGTCGGACCTGGTGCAATTCTTGTCGGCGGCGCTTAGTTGGAAGAGCAACACCGGATGATCCTTGCCGACGGAGAGCTGGACGAGGGATGGTTTCTGATCTTCGCCAACATCGTTGGTGTACTCCACATCAACTCCGACGATCTTGTGGCGCTCGAATTCGAGGTGTCGCTCGTACTGCTCAATGGTGGTCGCCGCCTTGTGCAAGTCATTGGTGTGGATTACGTGCAACTTGGTGTTGCCGTGGGCCTGCACCTCCATGAATTCCTTGATGAATCCCATGGCCTGGAGCAGTTGGTCCTCCTGCAACCTGGTTTTTCGTGGGGAACAATGAGTGGGAGCGCAATGGCGATTTCTGTTGTTTGCATGTAAGAAGGCCGCGGCGGAAGTCTAAATTTAAGGGCGGGGAAGCAGCAAAGGAGTGCACGATCTCACTGTCGATGCGGTTGTGCTCATCGTGGGTTCTGGATCGTGGTTTCATCTCCTTGGTGGTGCGGTTGTGCACATCCTGAGTTTTTGATCATGGTTTTTCTTTATAAAAAATAAAAATAAAATCAGCAGTTATGTTTTTAGTAACCGTCGTATATCCAGCAAGTCGGGGAGATGTTCGTTGTCTTGCGTAGTTTGCTGTCAAATGTTAACTTTTACAATTTATATCGTGAGGCATGCAGGGGCAGTATGTAGAGGCACAAGTCTCTGACCAAGAGAAGCATGCTTGAAGTGGCTGGTTTAACTCTCAGACACACGGAGGTGGTACATTCATTGGGAGTGGCAATTGTTTTCAGTGATACATTCGCTGGTAGGAGCGATCTTGTGTTTTTCAGAGGCACCGCATTGCCGACGCCTTCTGAGATGGACAGAAAGAACGAGAAGCAACGACAGGCGTGGATATGCAGATGCAAGAAGCACTTGTATAACAAGAGGTGCAAGTAGAGGCATAGATATGATGCTACGTCAGGCACGGAAATGAGGTTACGTGGTTCACGAACGTCAATTCGTGCTATGGTGCTACGTGAGGCACGGGCACAAACAAATAGCCGTGCACTCAACTACATGCGCAAAAAGCCACAGATGTGTTCCTGAGAAGCACCGGCCTCCATGGTTTTGCCGCAAGGTGGGATTCGACATTTATCCAGGGCATTCCGGGTTTTACAAGTGTAGGAATAATCGTTTTACACTTATATGTTCTGTGGTAGAGGCACGGCAATTACTTTTGTGACGAAAGAATGAACGTCGAATGTACGTGACGTGAGGATTGACAATAGGCGCCCGTTTACTGTTTTTCGGGAATGTTTTTCAATTAACTTTGAGAGGCATGAATGTGACGACGGAATAGTCACGGTCATGTCTGAAATAGCGGCAAGGTGGTCCCTAATGTGTCCTGAATGTATCACCTGTAATGCTGCACTGTTACAAGCACGGTCATTATTCTTGCAGAGGCACGGTCGTGAGAGTCATGAATGTGTCGACTCAACAGGCAAGGTCATGTCTGAAATAGTTGCAAGTACGAGATGGGAAAAAACAACGAGAAGAAATGAGGGGCGTAGGCATGCAGCTGCGAAACGCACTTATACAGCGAGTAGCACAGCTAGAGGCACATGTATGATGCTACGTGAGGCACGGACATGAACCTATGTGAAGGCATGGGTGTTTAAGGTGACTGAGCCATAGGGGAAGGTGCTAGGTTTTTAGGAGAAGTGTTGTGTGGTTGACAGAGGTGTATGCTTGAGCTCATCGCAACAAACTACTTGGCATGACGCTATTCTGCGGAGCACCGTAGTGAAAAATATGTATACTACTTATGTGCGGAGCTAGCAACGTCACTAAACTATTCTGAAACATACTTCACCACATCCATTCATCCTCCATTATTATTCAGCAAACCCCTTTATTATTATCAGAGATAAATAAACTAACCCACGTAAGTGTTTCACCTTCTTTGACAGGGAATTTTCACCACCGTCCTCTTGGACATAATTATATGCTCAGTTACATACCATGCCATAACTAAATAACAAAACTGATGTGTACAGGCTATTCAAAAAACAGACATAAATTACTGAACTAGGAAGTATAGTCACGGGCAAGGCTCTATCAGGAAAGGTCATTGATTATCATCTGCAGCAGCTTCATGTTTCCCAATGTTGGCCACCGCTTTTCAATTGTGACAAGGACAATTGAACCAACCTTTAGCTGAGCTTCCCGGGCAAAAATTGAAAAACCCGGTCACCTCCATTCTGCGGTCGGCTCGTATGGAGTACGTTGTGCTCATGTGTATTGCATCATACATCTCTGTTAGGCTGATACCACCGTTTTGAGTTAGATATCCCAGGTTCATCTTTAGAAGCCTCACAACGGCAGACGGGATTCTCTGCAGATTGTATCGATATTACTAGATAAAATCAATGTACAAGGACATAAAACATCGAAAATAGCAAACAAAACCATGGCAATGGATCAAAACAAATATTCAATGACTAACCAGACGACCATTTATGACATTGGTGACGTTTAGACGCTGCACAAAGGGTATGGTGGGGAAGTCGTCAGACTCAAACACATAGTATATCATTTGTCCTAATTGTTTGTATGAGAGGTTTACGCCTCGACCGAACACTGTTTTCCCAATGCACTCCCTCTCCGAGTCATTTAGAAAATCAAGAGCTGCATGGAAAAAAATAACTCATTCTCAAACAAATTTGTTTAAACAGATGAACTCGGTATTAAATTCAATGCATGTGATCAAATTGGGATGATAATCAACAGAATTGCATAAAATGTTTTCAAAATAACTTTGACTCTAATTATGTCATTAATTTAGTGGACAGGGGTAGGAGTACCAAATTATGCTGATAAACGTAGTTGATAAAACAGGATGGAAGTTGGTGCACTTACCTAGTGATGGTTTGGGGAGGGGCCTGTGACCTCCTCGAGACTGAGTCTCAGATCTATCTCAATGGACATACTCCCAGTATACAGGTTTATGATGATTAGATCTCGATAATGAAGATTGTAGTCACTAATTAACTTTTCCCAGCCAGGTCCATGAATTTTAGACCGGTTAGATTCATCGGTAATGTAGATCTCATATGACAGATCCTGGTTGGTGATCAGTACTGGATTTCTTTGTTTTCCTTCTTCTTGAAATGCTTCCTCTTTCCACTGATATATTGAAGAAGTGACTTGCTGCCTGCAGTAGGATGGCACATACTGCACAAGAAAAAAAAAATCTTACCAGGCATGTATAACCAAGACAGATAGCACTTATCATATATGTACCAATTGTTTTCAACAGGTTGCTATTTGATAAAACAAGGTACATCAAAAATTCAAAACATATCATTAAATGCTTAAATGTAGGCATTCCATTCAAACAATATGGTAGAAAATTTTATTTCCTTCATCAGAAAGATACACTAGTTGGTAGTAACTGATGGGCAGCATGGGGTGGCAAACATTTCTCCTTACCAGGCATGTCTTGAAGCACCAAGGAAGATGCACTATTATCGCGTTGTGAAGAACGCCTGACTCCAGTCTGGAGCAATCGAAGTTGGTACATATATCACAGCACATGGTTTCCCCTGGAATACGTTGCAAAACAACGTTTATATGAAATTCTCAACACAAGGAAAATTTTATTATCTTGAAAAACTATTCTGCTAAACTGGCATTTTTACATAAATAGTCGTTCACAAGCAATTTCCTAAAAAGGATTTCTGCTGCTTGGTTTTAAAAGCAGCTTTAGCAAATGTATATCTCAAGACAAGAGAGGCAAAAAGGGGAAACAATAGTCTATCATTAGGCGGCTCAAAGGAGTGTTTGTAACATTAAAATTATATGTAAATTGGTCTGAGCTGCACCCAGCAACAACGTCATCCGCGACCATACGCCACTGTCACCGACGCCAACCACCGGAACATGTGTGGCTAGGTGGTATTTGAAATGGGTGATCCATCAACGTTAACCATGCCTCCAGGGTACAGGACCCCAAACGCTATCTTCAAGCACAGACGCCGACTCCCAGTCAACAGCACCCCAAACGCCGACCTCCAACACCCTATGGCCGGTTAAGAAATAGAGCTCGACATCTGGCCACTCGCTTGGACTTCCGGCCACCGCCATTGTTTGCAAGACCTAACGGGCTTCAATTTAAACTATCAACCTCCCTCGGCGAAGTTCATCGCTAACCTGTGACTTGTAAGCCGCAGGTCGTTGCAGCTCGTAGTGTTCTCAAGAAAAAATGCCGACTTCAAATCAACCCCACCCCTAAGAGGCACAGGTCATGTACAGGTTCGGCCTCATACTGTGTTGATTTGGTCTAGATCACAACGAATTTCCTGGCAATTCCTAGCATAACAACGCAGATGCGTCACTTTCAATCACGGAGAGACGAAACCAACAGAGAGGAAAATGGATCGTAGCGAAAAATTCACATAGAAATTAAGAGAAAATAGACTAACCCTGGATCTAGAGGGAGAATCAAGAGAGAAGAGACGATGAACGCTACAGCGGGTGAGTGGGAGGGGCGATGCAGGTTGGCACAAAACAGAACAGACAGTTATAATACGCGCCTGCTCACCGACATGGGGCTATAGGCTTATTAGGAGCATAGAGGCACGCACGGACGGCCCCAACACGCACGGAATTACATGCATATAAGGCGCGGTTTTGTTTCTGTTTTCGAAATTTTCTCCGTGAGGCGTTCACTGAGACAGGTTGTGCACGTCCATGACGCACGACCATGCTTCTGTTTTTTGATGTATTTTTCCCTAGTACGGTCTCTCGGAGGGACAGGGACGTGAAGCCACGGTGTGCACCGTCCTGTAAGGATAAGAATGAGACGCACGGAAAGGCCTCTGTATTCTAAATGTACATGCGGACGGTTGGCACATGGTTGTACATGCGGATGACGCACAAACGTCTTTTGTGTTCTCCTAATTGCTTTCGCATGACACGGCCATTCCTAGTTGTGTTCTCCTAGTTGTTTTCGCATGACACGGCCATTCCTAGTTGTTTTCGCATGACACGGCCACTCCGAGGGACAGTGGAGTGAAGCCACGGTGTGCACGGTTATCCAAGGAGAAAATGCAGTTAAGTGCCTCAGTTTTCGTAACATTTTAAGTTGCTTGTTCACTGAGAGAGGCACAGGTGTATGTTTAAATGACGCAAGACCGTGCTACTGTTTTCCGAATTGTTCATTTCTGACACGGTCTCTCGGAGGGACACGATGTCTGCAATTAAAAGGGGCACGTAATATTTCGCTTTGACGAATTCTTCGGATGCATCAGTTTTGTTCAATATGATAATGAGAATGGAAACCCAGCATCTAAAAAGTGATTGGAGTTTCGTTGCTTACCTTAAGTCATTATCACAACATTCGAAATGTTTTTAGTGACGTGTTCACACGGACGTATGATTTTCACAACCTCTTGATAGACGTTCGTTTCCTGTGGGGTGCACGGACGTCCTTCGGAGAGGCGCGGTTGCAGCAGTTGCAGGTTTGCAGTGGACGCATGTTGCTTTTAAAAGACATAATTTCATGCCAAGCAACTGAGATAAACAAGAGGATACTAGTTTGATTTTTGAGCATCTATGTGAGCTGATTTCTTTTATCATAGGGTCCAGAAACATATGATCGATATTGAAAACAGAAAGGATGTACATAATTGCTTGACCATGTTTACACAATGCACTCATTCAATATAGCAAGTACATCTCTTTAGACCTATTTTTCAGCATCCATAGTTGAATGGATTTGGCAAATCCAGATATTCAACACCTGTGTTTTTAAGTCCATGTGCATGTGCTCGCAAGTTGTTGTTAATTTAAGCTCTGCGCAATTAGAAGCCCTTTTGTCCATCTGCAGTACCTCTTCTTGCCGTTTGTAAAATTCACGAGTGAAATCTCTGCTCCGGCCAAACTTAAGCCTGATGGTCAGTAGCATCCTAGCATTGAGAATAAAGAATGTCATAAATTCAGTGTTTGCATCTGTGACTTCATAGTCTTCTAGCGTTAATGTCCTCAAACAAATGTCGTGATTATTGAGAAACACCCGCTGCTTTTGGCGCCATTCATTTGTTATACCTCTTTGATGCCATCCTCCCCCCTAAACACACGAGAAGAGCAAACTTAAGACACTACAAAAAATACACTTCCGTGATGATACGTGTTTGTCACAGTAGGTCGCGTTTTTTGTCATGCATGTACATCCATGACAAATTTATGACAGAATCAAGATAGTCATACTTGTGCTGTCGTAGAAGTGTTCCATGACATTACCAAAATTATCATCACGGAAGTGTCCACTTCCATGACGATAAATCGAGCGTCATAGAAGTGCTTGCATCAAGGGTGACCGACACGTGGCATCCACCGTAACGGAGCGTCGTTATGCTATCGGGTCGGATTTTGGATCCGATAACCCGTTAACAGCCCCGACCAATGGGAAATTTCCACATGTAAAATCATCATTGGCTGGAGGAAACACGTGTCGGCTCATTGTTGGGACAGATGTCATCCACTCATTGGACAGAAGGCGCCTATGATACGTCGGCACGTGGCACGACCCATCAAGTTTAAATGGGCCGGCCAACTAAAGGCCCACAAGATTTTGCGGACCATAATGGGTCGGCCCAGTTAAAGGCCCACGAGATTTTGTGGACTATAATGGGGTGGCCCAGCTAAAGGCCCACAAGATTTCGCGGGCCATATTAGGCCGGCCCGGTAACGGAACACAAGATTTTTGTGTGCCATGATGGGCCGGCCCAGGTAAAGGCCCACAAAATTCTTGCGGATCATAATGGGCCGGCCCAGCTAAAGGCCCACGAGATTTTGCCAACATTAATGGGCCGACCTAGCTGTAGGCCCACAAGATTTTGAGGACCCTAGTAGGCCGGCCCATTAACTGGTTGCCATGTTTGGGCCAAATGCTGGCCCATATTTGATCCGGTCCATTAATCGCCTGCCATGTTCCGGGCCTAATAATGGCCCATATAAGATCCGGCCCGTTAAAAGCCTCCCATTTTCTGGGCCAAATCACGGCCCAGATTAGGTCCGGCCCTTTAAGAGGCTTTGGGCTCAATTATGGCCCATATCAGATTCGGCCCATTGACTGGACGATATGCTTTTGGGCCCACTTGCTAGAGGCCCATTTAGTAATTTGGCCTGATATTAGTTTCGGCCTGTTAAGGTCCCATTTAACATTTCGCCCTATATTAATTTCGCCTGTTAAAAGCCCGTCATATAGTTGGGCCTAACTACGGCTGGTTTGCATCCGGCCTGCTTTCGCGGTGATACTGATTGGGCCAAACAAGGACTGAGACAACTTTGGCCTGTTAAAAGCCCGTGAATTGATTCGCACAATCATGGGCCAGGGTCCATTTCGGGCTGCTGCCGGCCCGTGAGCTATTCGGCACATTTCAGGTCCAGCCTACTTCTCAGCCTCCTAAAAGCCCATTGAGTTTTCTTGCAAAAAGAGGGCCGGGGTTACTCGGCCTATTAAAGGCCCGAATCTACTAGTGGGCCAGTTTGACGGGGCCCTTGATGCGGATCATACATCGTGATTGCATGACGGCCCGATTATGTACCGTAATTTTACGGTTTGGCGGTTTATCTTGAAGACAGGATATATATACAGTAAAATAACTGCAGCATCGTGAATAAGAAAAAACCTAGACTATACAATAAAGAAATTACGGCATATTACATCCATTGGGCATCAAAGTTCGCCACTATGATAATAAAGCACAAGCAGACAGCAGATTACATACACTGGGCATCAAAGATCGCCACCAGTGCAAATAAACACGCCGACAAAATAATATACAAAACCGACAGCACTTCAATAGAGTTCAAGAAAGTTTAGCCCTGCTAGGGAGCTGCAGCGCAAGCGGTGAAAGCAAGATGATGAGGCTGCGTTTGTTCAACACTTATATCTTCCTCACTCTGAAAGATAAACAAGCAGACGGATGATGGGTTTTGCACATAAAAGTATCGATCTTGACAATTCATCACATTTCTTCTTGACGAATAGAGTGACACAGTTTAAAATTGCATTAACACAATATGGTATTGTTCAGGTCAAGACATGGCAGGAAATGACATTGTGAAGGAGTTGGCAGCTTCACGACACCACTGGATTACAGATCAAGAACTCATAAGTATCAATGGTTAGTGTCTTGTCAATTTATCCCATTTCAGATTGGCAAATAAAGAGACGGTTTAAATAATACTCCCTCCGTTCGAATTACTTGTCATCAAAATGGATGTGTCTAGAACTAAAATACATCTAGATACATCCATTTCAATGACAAGTATTTTCGACGGAGGGAGTAGTAGAATTTTTTGCGGGTGATATGACATTGTTCATAGTTAAGACATTGCAGAATATGACATTGTGTAGTGGGTAGGTTCACCACACCACTGGATTACGGATGAAGAACAAAAGCATACATGCAGTGCAAAAGAAGATCACTTGCTCTGTATAGTTTAATTTACATGGTATGAAGAAGGAACTTGGTTGTACAACTGAAAACTGAAATTGAGAAGGACAAACTTTGTTTATGAACTACATAACAAACTTTAAACATGCAATTTGATGCAAACACCAAAAATAAACAGCTGTTGCAGTCATGCCTAACCAAATATACACAACAAAGTTTGAAGGCTTGAGAAGGACAAACTTACATTCTTGGTGAAGACAGGCTCTATAAAGCCCTTGTCCATGCCGATGGGGGGCAATTCAAGAAGTTTAGCACAGAATGTTCTTCATAAGCATTACCTTTATTCTACATTTTGTTAAGAGTAAATATAGATGTGATAATATACGAAAAAATGGAGAATATTTAAGATAAGATGAAGAGTGATGCTACATAACCAAGTAGCTATAAATGTATGTGCAGCGATACAGGCAAAAGGCACAGCCAAGAGCAATGCACAGCTAAACTTCTTCAGTACCAACCTTATGGTAAGAGTAAATATAGATCTGATGTGTAGAAAATGGAGGGCAAAGGAAAATAAGCTGCAGAGTGATGGTACATGAACAACTACCTATCAATATAAGTACACTGATAAAGGACAGCATGTACTTACAAGAACAATGCAAAGCTAAAAAAATTCATTGGCATTGGATATATTCTACACTAATGTAACCATTCATACAGATCAGATAATTTGGAGCGAACAATTGATAAGCAAGCTCTCATGCATACTGCTGTCACATAATGAACCTGGTATGTATGCAAGTACAATGATACATGACAACAGGTACTAACAAGAGCAAAGCAGCGGGCAGCATATTTGTGGTATCCTGTCGTTCTTTTCAAACCGGAATTCTTCTTCGAGCAGATTTCCTGCAAAAAAGATCCATAAGGCACATGCGGAAAAGTAGAAGTTCAAATTGTCATGTGATTTCATAGACAGTACCTCATCCTGGGAACGAGACATGTGCATAACAAGGTTTTTCCATTCAATGTCTTCTAAATTTAGCATAGGAGACTTCACCGGAAATTCGTTTATAGACTTGCCATCAAAGTGTGATTTCCTCAGGTAACACCGATACTGCTGCAATGCTTCCTTGAAAAGCACAAGCAAGCTTTGCTCGTCATGACTATCCAGATTGACCCTCACCTATTTACAACAATGTAATGTAAATCATTGATGTGTTCGATCAGCAGAAAACAGGAAAATAATAACCATGAATAATAGCACTTACACGTAAGTTGGACAGGAAGATGTGAAAATGGTGTTTGTCTTCACTATAATCTTCCCATGATGGGAATATATGCACGTAGTCCCAAACAACATTGAAAGCATTGTCTTTTAAACTGGGAATAAATGGAATGGGGTTCCAATCTACAGGAATTGGCCGACTCTGCGGTTGGGATAGGTCTTCGCCGGTGGACTTGCTTGCATTTTTGTCGGAGTGGGATTTTTCTATGGTACAATTTGGTGCTATGGCAAATGAAGTCGGTATACCTTTTCTGGAGTGCAGGTCCCGTGTGGTGGGGCTAGTGGTGTGGCGATGAAGTATGGGTACGATCTGCTTTGGAGTCGGGTCCTATGTTTTGTGTCACTTTGGTTGTACAGGCAATATAAGTGGGCACTGTCTGATTTCTCCGGCACCACCACGTTTTTCAAGGACTTTCTTGGTGCTCCTTCGTGTTCGGCAATCACCCTCTTCCTTTTGATGTCCGATGCACAAGAACAGCATTTGAGTGAAAAACATGGTATGACGACGGATGTAATATGTATTGATAATGGATGGGCATGGCATCTCGAGTTATATGATGAGTAAACTAAGCAGATGGTGGTGCAACAAAGTAGAAGAAATGCAAGACAACATATGCAAGATACGCACAATCAATAAAACCTTGCCAAATTAGAACAGGCACCTTGATGGGTGAACAGATGTGCCATCCGCCTTTGACTCCTCGAGGTTAGAATAGTCATTAGGATGATATTCGAACAAGAATCAACAATTGGGGAGTGTCTGAGTTTCATTGCTTCCAGAATGGCACTCAATGCCTTGGTGCCAATTTTGTAAGTCATTGCAGCGTTCCACAATATTCTTCTTATGCGCGGATTCTGATATTCACTGTAATTGCGTATAATATCTGAGAACCATGAAAACATAAATAGTTGTGAGATTATCTTTGTAATGCAAATGATATTCTAATATAGGGGCGCCCCTGTAAACATTTATGTGCTATCACCGGATTCTGATGAGAGAGCTCATGTGTGCTGTAATATCGTGCGTGCATTTATATAATCTGGCACAAGTACACAAAAAATAGGCTCCAGAAGTAAGGATAGCTGGCAGATGATAGGTTCACAATATACTGTATATAGAGTTTATTGCCAAACCATGATAACAAGAGCACACAGCAACTAGGCAGATCATAGTGTACATAACAGGGGTACACCATAACCACGATATATAAATCGGGAAAGTGGAACTGGCTTGAAAATATGGTGTTGTATTGCCGCTAGTAATTGAAAGCCTATCGATCACGTACAGGCCGGCACTATCGAACATGGTAAAGAAGAGCAAGCAGATTTTGGATAAAAAAATGTTGGTTGCACAGTGCCCACACAAGATGAAACAGAGCGCATTAAGAATGCAACTCCCAGCTGTCTCTCGA
Organism: Aegilops bicornis; assembly: GCA_021605145.1. NCBI lineage: Eukaryota > Viridiplantae > Streptophyta > Magnoliopsida > Poales > Poaceae > Aegilops > Aegilops bicornis. The sequence goes on along the minus strand of CM038670.1, from coordinate 133,203,777 downwards.
CCATTTCAGGCGGTTGGATGAAGATCCTACGTCTCCTAACCCTTCTTCTTCCTCGTAGCTTAATTCTTCCCATCTGAACACCGCACGGGCATGGCCGACCACCGCCCCCACCGCCTGTGTTCCTCCGCCACCCCACCCCCCACCCGTCGAGTTTTCTTCGTTCGGCGAGGCCCCACAACCACCCGAGCCCCTTGGATCGCACCGGAGAACTCCGGCGAGCTCTGAAAAATCGACTGACCCAATTTTGAAATTTAGTCTACTGTGATTTAACTAGTGTGGAATATAAAAGGGGAAAACCATAAGCATTGGGAGTATAGTGTTGAGCGTGCCATGGCAGATCTGAAGGTGCAAACCGGACAAAGGCAACTTCGCAACCAAGACAAGAAATCAGAGTAAAGCAGTGGCGATCTATTTTCTTGCTGCAATAAATAAGTACCGCCTCTGGTGCGGCGCCGTGTACGCATCTGCTGAGAATTTGACGGTGTTGCGGTAGCGATGGCTATCGGCGGCGTGGAAGCGGATCTAGGAGGGTAGACGGTGGCGGCGGGGCGCGGTGGACGAGACGGTCGTAGGAGAGGAGCCGGCAAGGTGGACGACGGCGGGGATGAAGCGAGAGGACGGGATGCAAGGATCCCGGTCCGAAGGCGTGGATGAGAGAGGTCGATCTCTTGTAATGGACGGCGGCGGGGTATCAGCTCCGGCATGGTGGAGAAGGACGGCGGTGGATGGAGTGGCGGACGGCAAGTGACGGAGGAGGGTGGGGTGGAGAGGGTGTTTTGGCGCCCACGGAGTACGAATGGGGAAAAGGGAGGTAGAGGGGAAGGGGGGAACCATGTATTAAGGGCGCACTTGTCTCAAATGCGAGGAAATTTACAAACCTAGCCCCCGTTTCAAATTTCTACTACATCACAGCAACATTAGTCGGTTGGGGATAGGACGGTAATCTCGCATACACCGAATATTTGCCGAAGAGAGTTTGTTTTTGGCGCCCACCGTGTATGAATATGAATCGGGGAGGGAGTCGATTTCGGCCGAGGGCACACTGTGTTTTGGCGCCCACCGTGTATGAATCTGGGTGAGAGGCGGTTACGTCACGTTTGGATGATATTACAAACCTACCCCTATCGAAACATATAGAAATTCAGCAGATAGGCTTTGCGTGGCAGGGATAGGCAGTAGTGATTTCCATCTCGTAGATTTTGGTTTCGGGCGGGGTTACTGCGACTTTCCCCGCTTCGTTCAAATTTTGCGGTGCACGTTATCGTGCCAACTCAATTCGAATCCCGTTTGTATTCTACTATTTTTTTCGGGCGGGATCCATTTTCAATTGGAATTACATTCTATATACATCATTTTTTATATACTTTCAAAATCACAACACCATTTATACATAAATATGGTTTACAAATGGCATGATCTCAGATTCATAAGGTTGTGTCCATCAATTTGGATTTTCAAATATTTGAAACCACGTTATGTTGAAATCCAATGTATGCATTCCTCGCTAACTGTCTCCAATTAATGTGTGTTTCATGCGGGTTTTTTTAACTTCTCAAACATGTATAATGTGTTCCACACATGCAACATATAGTTTAATCCCGTTTAGACATTAATTGCATATAAACCATGCATTGTTTGTAATTGAAGAATCTATGGATCACTAATATTGATAAACTATATAACATTACACGTGTGCCCAAATTCAAATGAATATATGCATGTTTGATACACCAATTTGCGTTATGATATTATCGATGTCGTGATCTCCAGTTTAAATATTTGAATCCCCTTCAATCCAGATATTCGTCTCATATAGCTATCACTCATGCTTATATAGGACTATCTCTCTGGACCTATACGCGTTCATCGTCTGGCATCTCTCGTGCTACATGTATGTCGACAATGATCTTTTATCTTCGTAACACACTGACGGTACTCTCTCCCTCGACCTTCATCACTCTATCTCTCTCTAAGTATATCTCGCTCCCTGCTATGTGTCTCTAGCTATGATTCTCCATGTGGAATCTCTTTCTCTCACACAAACACAAACCTTTGTCTCCTAGGGTCTCATTTCTGTCAATTATTCCCATGTCTGCCACTCGCACACCCCTCATACAGAGATGTCTTTCGCTCCTTAGATATGAGTACCTACGACTCTTCCTCTTCAATATCTCGTTCTCACACACAAACACAAACTCTGTCTCCCAGGGTCTCATATTTCTCCATTGTTCTCTTGTATGTCGCTCAAACACACCATCTCTCCCTAGAGATATCTTGTGTTCCCTCATATGTCTCTCTAGCTATCACTCTCATTGTGAAATATCTTTCTCTCTCGCAGACACAAAACTCCGTCTCTCTGGATCTCATTTCTCTCTCATATCTGTTTGTATGTGACTCACACGCACCCTCTCTCTATCTCTCTCACACCCACACACATAACCCAGCCTTCTGATCCACTCGACTCCTATCTCTAACGCACACTAGCTAGTCTTTCTATTTATCTGTTTCCCCATCAACCTTCTTTCTCGCCCTCACTCTTGATTCCTATCACGCACACTACATATGTTTCTCTCTACATGCAGTCAAGTGCCCTCTCACACACATATATAACTTCACCCTTTGAACCACCCGACGGTCATCTCCAACACCCAAACTAACGGATGTCCCTCTAGCTAGCATCTCCATCTCTGTATCTATCTGTAGTTTCTCCGTCAACATTTCTTTCTCGCACGGAGTCTTGCTTTCTATCACCCACACTATATATGTCTCTCCATACATATGCATTTATAGATTGATCTCTTTTGCACAATCGTTGCGCCTCACCCCCTCTGCTCGCCATAGATGCATGCTCCAGCCCACGCCACTATCTCTTAAAGACAAATACACATGCTCAATTGTCGGGCCTTCTTCCCTGCATTCTCACATGCATGCATATTGTCATACCGACCTGCCTCTCCCATGTCGTTGATCTTATGACTTATGTCTTCTTTCTTTTATCTCGATCATGTGGCACACACACACACACATCCCACGTATACATGTATACCTCTCACACATGCACGTTCAAGGTCTCTATGTCTTCCTACGTAGTTAATTACCCTCAATCCTAACGCCACATTGAATCATTCTCCTCTTTTGTGCACATAACTTCCGCCTGGATGGGCAAAACACACACTCACACTTAACAATCTCCTTCTAGCTCCCAGCGTGCGCCTCTCACTCTTCCCCTATATCCCCGAAACCAATAAGACCATCCCTTTGTTTAATTCCCGCCTACATGCACCATCGATATATAGTAGTCTTCCTTGGTGTCTCTCGAACAAACACGTTCTCTCGATGTCGACTCCTCTCATGCGCACGCACCTTCTCTTCACTCTCTGTCGGATTTCGGGTTCCGGCAGACCCCTGAGGTTCGAACACTGGGGTGCCGTGGAGATCCAACCCTCCACCGTCTCGCACTTCGCCGAATCGCTGGGACCTAAACTACTAAACGGAACAGCACAAGAGACACGAGATTTATACTGGTTCAGGCCACCATTGTGGTGTAATACCCTACTCCAGTGTGTGGTGTGGTGGATTGCCTCTCGGTCTGATGAGGAACAATACAAGGAAGAACAGCCTCGCGAGGGTCTGTTCTTGGCGGGTGCGATGAACTGCTAGGAGGGGTTTAGTTTCTCTAGCTACTGGTTTCTTGATGAGGATTCAGATCTGGATCTCGTCCTCGGATCTCTCCTATCTCTGATCTCGGATCTCGATACCTTTGCCCTGGGGGTGGCTACTCCTATTTATGGGCGAAGGCCCTGGGCCTCTTCCCAAATATCGAGCGGGAAGGGCGCCAACAATCGGCCATTTTAAAGGGGAACAGCGGGTACACTTATCCTGACTTAAGTTGGTCCTCGCCTGCCAAACGCTCTGGTGATGACGCCTGCTTGGGCTCCACGATGACTCCCTTCTAGCCGTTGGGCTGGTCTTGGTCTTGTTGCACCGAAACGGATGCCTTTGCTTGATGCCCTCGCCTGCGCTTGCTCCCTTTGCACCAAAGAGGAAAGGAGGACCTTCTGCTGGCGCTGGCGCCTGGCGCCCTTGGTCGTCATGGCTTGCATCATGGGCACCTCGCGAGGTACCCTGCCTTGAACTCTCCGCCTCCTCATGAGCCAGCTGACGAGGCCGTGCACGAGGAAGCTCCTTGTCGTCCACCTCATGAGGCTTGGCCCCTCGCGAGGGTCTTGAGCTTGCGTTGATGAAGATGGGCGTCTGGGCCTCCTTCGAGCCACGCCGCAGGCCACAGGCAGGCAAGTCTGGGGACCCCCGTTCCCAGAACGCCGACAGTAGCCCCCGGGCCCACGGCGCGCCCGAGCTTGGCCGAGCAGAGAGGCGAAAGGGCAAGTGCGAAGCGTCGCGGGCCCCAACAGCCTGCAGCCTTGGGCGCCGCGTGGCGGTTGATTGGACGCGTGCGCACTGCTTCCCCACGATGACTCGGTAACTACCCGGATTCGACCAGTCCCTGCATGCATAGTCGGTCATGATTACCGGGGATCGTGGAGGCCGGCGGTTGGCCTTCGCCGGCTATAAGTACGGAACGGCGCGCGCCCTTCCAGTCTATCCTTCTGCTTCTCCTCCTCCTCCTTTCGTCTGGTTGCCATGGCTCTGATCTGCCGGTTCTCCACGGAAGAGAAGGGAAAGGCTCCTCAAGAGGATCCTGACCTGCTCCCCCCAAAGAAGCGGCTTGCCCTCTGGTGTCAGGGCAAGAGCGCTCGCCAGGAGGCGCCCATGCCCTGGTGCGTGCGTCCGCCACCAGGGTTTCCTCTTCCCTTGCACGCGCACATTGGCGGCTCTGAAAGAGGTGACGCCGGGCGCCACGAGCGGCGCCGCCGACGACGCCGGCGGGTCACGAAGGTGTGTGTCTTCCCCCCTAGAGTCCATGCCGAGGGCTCCTGCCGGGAGTTCGTGCTTCACGTCGCCACGCCTCCTAAATCTTGGATTCGTCTTCCTTCTTTCTTCGCCTCCGTTGTCCGGCAGGGGGAACCCCTGGGACTCTGGCTGCAGCACGCCGGCTGCGGCACCCTCGCGACCGGGGCAGAGGTCGCGGTAGTTGCCCCGGGCGAGGTCTTCATGACTCGAGGCTGGGGCGAGGTCACCCGGGTCTGCAGGACGAGGGGCGCCCTCACGATCCACCTGGAGTACGATGGTGCTTCGGTGGTGTCCTTCAAGGTCTTCGACGCGGAGGGTCGTCGGCTGGAGTGCTGCCCTGGGAGAGGTGGTCGGGATCCTGCTGCGGTGAGACAGAGGCCAGCCGATCGCTCCCTTGGCTGCTCCTCAGGCGACGAAGGCGCCGGAGGATCCAGCGACTCCGCCGAGCTCTTCGCGACGCCGGAGACGAGCGATGGCAGCTACGAGCCTCCGAGCCTGCGCCGCTCCCGGAGCAGGACGGGCTCGTCAACTCGTCGTCGTTCCTGATCTGAATGGGGTTGGCACCGGACCGGGTGGCCCACTGTTGATGATGGCATCTGCCGCGATGCCCCCTGTAGTCAGAATTCCTTAGGAGCGCACCTTTTGTTCCTGTGAGGGGCCAAGAATATACCCCACGGGGGCTTGTAAGATGTTTGTAGCTCCATCCGTCAATATAATCCTTTTTATGAAGCAGTGTGAGATGCTCATTCCGTTCTAGCTCAGCTTCCTCCTTTCAGTCCTCACGAGGGCCTGATGCTCTGCGCCGACAGGTCCCTGTCCCAAGGCGGCTTCAGCTGTCGCTGGTATGTCAGGTCGTGATGTCGTGGTCAAGGCCAGGAGGTGAGCGGCCCGTGGTCCGGTAAGAGCCTCTGAGTCGCGATGCTCAGGGGGTCCCCCTTGGCGCTCAAGCAGCCATCATTCGGTGAGAAAGGAGAGCGACGTTGCTGACACGGGGTTGCATTGAGTGTGGGGACGGTGTTGCGATAACTAGTATGTCCGGAGGGTGACTTATCTCGAGGGTCAGGACAATGCCTCCTGGTGCAGCGCTAGGTCCGTGCCTTGGCTGGCGAGAGATTGCATGGCGAGGTCGTTTTGTGCTCCTTGGAGGGGCCCTGCAGGTTCACCACAAAAGGAACAAGAGCTCGTCGTGGCGATCGTTAGTTCTGCCATTAGTTGCTTGGGAGAGGCGTGAGAGGCCTCGCGAGGTGTGTTGGGGCACCCTTGAGCCAGCGCAGGGCTCACGGGGCCCTACCTCAAGGCGGGTTGCGCCTGGCTCTGGGCCTTATCTTCGAGTGTGTTCCTGCAAATTGGGCGGATGTCGGTGCTCTCGTCTTTGGGTCCCGGCTCTCGGGCTGGTCTCGGCCGTCATTGGCAAGCCAGTAGCGATGCCATGGACAAGACCAGAGGGTGAGGGCTGGAGAGCCGGTAGGAGCCCTGAGTCGCGATGCTCAGGCACCCCCCTTTAACGCGCAAGCTGGGTTAGATGCAGCAAATCTATGTCCTCGGGTCCCGGCTCTCGGCTGGTCTCAGCCGTCGCTGGCAAGCCAGGTCGCGATGCCATGGACAAGACCAGAGGGTGAGGGCCGGAGAGCCGGTAGGAGCCCTGAGTCGCGATGCTCGGGCACCCCTTTAACGCAAGCTGGGTTAGATGCAGCAACTCGTCCCTCGGGTCCGGTTCTCGGGCTGGTCTCAGCCGTCGCTGGCAAGCCAGGTCGCGATGCCATGGACAAGACCAGAGGGTGAGGGCCGGAGAACCGGTAGGAGCCCTGAGTCACGATGCTCAGGCACCCCCCTTTAACGTGCAAGCTGAGTTAGATGACGAAACTCTACGTCCTCGGGTCCCGGCTCTCGGGTTGGTCTCAGCCGTCGCTGGCAAGCCAGGTCGCAATGCCATGGACAATACCAGAGGGTGAGGGACGGAGAGCCGGTAGGAGCCCTGAGTCGCGATGCTCGTGCACCCCCTTTAACGTGCAAGATTCCGTCACCCGGAAAAAGGCACCAAATAACAAGCATGGTGGAGCGAGAGCATTATCCTAAGGAAAGCGTGAGAAGGATACATGCTGACAGGCCCGAGCGGCTTGGGGATGATGCAGCCCGAGGGCGCCCCAACAGGATAAGCTAATGACATGAAATAAAGGGATACATGCCGCAGGGACGGACCCACGCGGCCTGGGAATACGCGTCTCAAGGTGCTCCCACCGAAACAAAACTTAAAGATGTCACCGGTGAAGTTGGGGACGAAGGGGTGTTGGTGTAGCAGACTCGGTGGGCTGCGGGAGCCGATCCTCACGAGCCCCCAGGCCCGGGGGCCTCGGGAGGATCCAGAGGCGCTGGCGGCTCCTCGGGGGCCATCTCCATCTCCGCCAGGGCTGCGGCGTGCCGGACCTCTCGAGCCTCTAGGATGGCCCTCATGAGATGCTGGTGCGCAGCAACCGTGTTTGGCAGGCTGTGAGGCATGCGCACGTAGCTGTGGGGCGGGCCCTCGCAACGTCCCACTCGCACGGGCCAGAGGCGCTTTTGAGACGCGGCTCGGTTGAGCCCTGGTATGTCGATGCAGACGCGCAGCCCACCATCCTCGCCTGGATGGGGGGCCACAGCGGGTAGGCGGCGGCTGCCCATCATGACCCTGGACTCTTGTAGCTCCTGAATGGCCTTGCTGACGAACTCCTGAGGGTTCGACCCTCCTTGCCTTGCTCCTGCTTGTGGGAAACGTGCTTTGAAGCACGCCTCCACGTGGTGCTCAAGCGCCTCCCTCGTGACCTTGGCGAGGTCGGCAGCCCTCCAGGGGAGAGCCCCTGAGCCCGGCCTGAGGAGGGTGTCGGGCGCGCTTTCCTATGCGATGGAAGGAGGCTCCCCCTGGCCCGGTGCGGGCCCTGAGGGGCCTGCCTCTTGAGGAGCCGGGCTGGTCGATGTCTTCTTCTTCTTGGGTGCGGCCTCGGGAGGCCTCCTGCTGCTGTGGTCTGGGTCTTCTAGCGATGCAGCCTGAAAGGCTCGCTCCAGGGAGCACACTGCGTCTCTCTCTTCACAGGGCACCGTGATGACCCCGCCGGTTCCCGGCATCTTGAGGACGATGTAGCCGTGGTGGGTTACGACCATGAATTTGGCCAGCGCCGGGAACCCGAGGATGGCGTTGTACGACAGGCGAATGTGGGCGACGTCGAAGTCGATGAGCTCGGTGCGGTAGTTATCGCGAGCCCCGAAGGTGACAGGAAGGCGGACCTGCCTGATCGGGACCGTGGAGCCGTCGATGACTCCGTAGAAAGGCTTGGTTGGCTGAAGCTGACTGTAAGGCACTTGAAGATTGTTGAATGTTTCCACGGATAGGACGTTGAGTCCTGCCCCGCCGTCGATGAGGGTCTTGGTGACCAGCACGTTGCTGATAATTGGGGAACAAAGCATCAGGAGAACTCCGGCTGTGGCCGCGCATTTGATCTGGTCCGCTGAGCTGAATGTGATGGCGCACGCCGACCACCTGAGAGGGCGCGTGGCCTCGAGCTTGGGGAGGACTGCATTCACCTCGCGGGCGAACTGCTTGAAGATGCGCTGAGAGGCTGGGGCTTGAGCTCCGCCCAGGATGCAGGCGATCGACGCAGTTCTGGAAGCCCCAGCCCCTCGGCCCCGATGACGGTCCTCATTTCTCCTCGGCGGCGGCGGCAGCGGAGGGAGGCCTGCGTTCCCCTGCGGGCGATCCTCACGAGGCTGGTCTTGCCAACGGTCCTCGCGAGGTTGGTCGCGCCACCCTTGGCGCGGGCTACGGTCTTCCCAGCGTCCTGCATTCCTTCCTCCTCCTCGGCCGTAGCCCCGGTCGCTGCGCTCGGGGCGTCTGCCGACCCTTCCTTCGCGGACGGCCCGGAGCTCTTGGCATTCATTAGTGTTGTGGGTGTGGAGGCCGTGGTACACGCAGTACCGATCGCCTTGGAGGACTCGGGCTGATTTACGCCTCGCTTGGTGTCTCGGTTGAAGTGCACGACAGCCCCTTTGCGCTTTCACGTCCTTGGCCTTGGACTTCTTTTCTTTGGATCCGCGGCGGGCAGCTCGAGGAGGAGAGAGGCGCCTCCTCCTCGGGCGCACTTGGTCGCCAAGTTGAACAGCTCCAAGGAGGTGCACAAATCTTCATGCATCGCCAGCTCCTCCTTCATCTTGACGTCGCGCGCCGTCAGAGAAGGCAGAGATGATGGCCTCCTCCGTTACTCGGGGATCTTGAGGCGCTGCGTTGTTGAAGCGCTGGATGTACTTTGCAGGGTTTCCTGGCTGCTCCTTGATTCGGCGCATATGTCGCTCACGGCGGGTGGCCGGTCGCGAGTACCCTGGAAGTTGGCGATGAAGCGGGTGCGCATCTCGGCCCAGGAAGAGATCGTGCCTGGGGCCAGGTTCAGGAGCCAGGTGCGGGCTCCGTCCTTGAGCGCCATAGGAAACCAGTTCGCCATGACCTTTTCATCCCCGTTGGCAGCCTCGATGCCCAGCTCGTAGAGCTGGAGGAACTCCGTAGGGTCAGTTGTGCTGTCGTAGGGAGAAGGCAGGTCCGGCTTGAACTTGGCGGGCCATGCGACGCTGCGTAGCTCGGAGGTGAAGGCGCGGCAGCCCGCCGTGGCCGCGGGGGGCCTCGGACGACAGAGAGCTTGGTCTTGCAGGCCTCCTGCGCCATGGCTGGGGGAGCGCAGGTTCTGACGTCTTTGGAGCGGGGAGCGCTCGGGCAGCTTCTTGTGGGCGAGGAACTTCTTGACAGCTCTGCTCTTGCCGCGCCGGCGCCTGGCGGAGCGGGTTCCGCCCAGGGGCCGCGCGCCTTGGGGCCAGGGCGCCTTCTTGAGGAGGAGGCGGCTGAGGCGCCCCGGGAGCTTCATCGCCCGCGTGGGGCGGGGTGCGGTGCAGCGAGACGGACGGTGCGGGGCGCCTCTGCAGCGACGAGCTCGGCGACTTCGGTCGAGCCATTCTTCAGACGTCGTCCGATGGGCGAGCGTGGCGAGAGCTCGTTTGCCGCGATGAGTGCAGCTTCGGGCCTCCATGGGCAAGCGCGTGACGAAGAACCAGCGGGGGTGAGGCGTGGCGGTGCGGCCGTCCCGCCTCATGGACGGGTGCTGGGATGATGCTTGCTGCTCGTTCCCCGCCGGGCCGGTGGCGGCGTTGACGGCAGGTGACGGGGAACGACGAGGGCGCCCGCCAACGGGAGCTGTCTGGGCGACATGGGAGGCGAGGGCGGCTCGGTGCTCGGCGCGGGCCCGACGGGCGTCAGACATGGTTGCGATGGTCGAGGAAGAGCGAGGCGACGAAAGGCAGATTCGGCGCACCTACCGGGCGCGCCAAATGTCGGATTGGGTTCCGCAGACTTCGAGGTTCGAACACTGGGGTGCGCGCGGAGATCCAACCCTCCACCGTCTCGCACTTCGCCTAATCGCTGGGACCTAAACTACTAAATGGAACAGCACAAGAGACACGAGATTTATACTGGTTCAGGCCACCATTGTGGTGTAATACCCTACTCCAGTGTTTGGTGTGGTGGATTGCCTCTTGGGCTGATGAGGAACAATACAAGGAAGAACAGCCTCGCGAGGGTCTGTTCTTGGCGGGTGCGATGAACTGCTGGGAGGGGTTTAGTTGCTCTAGCTACTGGTTTCTTGATGAGGATTCGGATCTGGATCTCGTCCTCGGATCTCTCCTATCTCTGATCTCGGATCTCGATCCCTTTGCCCTGGGGGTGGCTACTCCTATTTATAGGCGAAGGCCCTGGGCCTCTTCCCAAATATCGAGCGGGAAGGGCGCCAACAATCGGCCATTTTAAAGGGGAACAGCGGGTACACTTATCCTAACTAAAGTTGGTCCTCGCCTGCCAAAGGCTCTGGTGATGATACCTGCTTGGGCTCCACGATGACTCCCTTCCAGCCGTTGGGCTGGTCTTGGTCTTGTTGCACCGAAACGGATGCATTTGCTTGATGCTCTCGCCTGCGCTTGCTCCCTTTGCACCAAAGAGGAAAGGAGGACCTTTGGCTGGCGCTCGATCGGGCGCCCTTGGTCGTCATGGCTTGCGTCATGGGCACCTCGCGAGGTACCCTGCCTTGAACTCTCCGCCTCCTCATGAGCCAGCCCGACGAGGCCGTGCACGAGGAAGCTCCTTGTCGCCCCGCCTCATGAGGCTTGGCCCCTTGCGAGGGTCTTGAGCTTGCATTGATGAAGATGGGTCGTGCTGGGCCTCCTTCGAGCCACGCCGCAGGCCGCAGGCAGGCAAGTCTGGGGACCCCCGTTCCCAGAACGCCGACACTCTCTACGGGCATTTTCTCTCTCGCACCCCGTCGTTGGTGGCCTATGCCATACGCATCACCTCTCTATGATGAAGCCATGCACACTAAAATTACATCCGCCACAGAGGACCCCGCGACACACACACACACGCACACACACACACACATGCACGCACGCACTCCCCCCTCCCACACACATTAAGACTCCATCTCTCTCTCACACACACACAAACACACACACACACGCACCCCTCCCCCCACACACACTTAGACTCCATCCCTCTCTCTCTCTCACACACACACACACTAAGACTCCATCTCTCTCTCTCTCTCTCTCACACACACACACACAAACACCACACACACACTAAGACTCCATCTCACACACACATGCTCTAGGCGGAGCATTTGTTCCTACCACCCTTCATCGAACCTTACCCGTATGATAAACAATCACCTTTATTTACTTGCATAACATGGACAGATTCCACTTTACTTTAGTAGTCAGCAAACTTATCATCTGTACCCTTATAAAAAATGAGTTGGCGATTATGGTGTGCCTGCCATCTTGTAATACAGACCATATGATCTATATCTGACGGATAGAAAGCAAACTATGATAATTTTAGAAAAGATACCCGCACCTCTCTCCACATCATTATCTCCCGCAACCTCATTGCTCAACAATTAAAAAGGAATAAATCTACGGAACAATCTAGCATGCATGGTGGCCAGCTGCTTGCCCGGCGCATGCCCATCCCCATGCCTCCGCCCATTCCGACCACCAGTCACCACCACACTCCACTCCTCCTCGCCTTATCTCTCATCTTTCATTTTTTCGATGACATTCTCGAGATACCAATTTTATGGTAAAATTCTCGAGATATCATTAAGTTTTACACATGGGATTACTCCTGCATGGGTCAATCACAACAGGTGTTTTGTAAAAGAATGCATATTGATGTTCCGTGCAATGCACGAGAATCTTGCTTGTAATTATATAACGCAAATCACGAGCAGGAAGTGACATTTTTTTGACACAACCACGTTAACATGGCCACGTAAATCACGAGCAGGAAGGAGAAGGGAAGCGGGCTGTAGAGTAACGTTTTTTACCACAATTTCTTTGGAAACTGAGTGCAATAATTGAGTAGTTTTGCAAACTACCATTACTACTACACCTGAAACGGTTCAAAACCTATACTCCCTTGCCAGCACGCGATTCCCGCGTGAAACGGTCAGCGTCGCCCTGGAACGTCAGTGCTGCATTAATGCCCGGCCAGAGCGAAGGCGACCTGTCACTGGCGCCGGCTTTGAAGTGGTGCGACTGCCGAAAGAGCGCCGCTTCCCGGTGCACGCGACTACTCCGCGTCGAGACTGGCCATAGGCCCTGTTTGGATCCATGGGTTAGAGTTAGTTTGAGCTAGTTGGGGCTCAAATAGCCCTAAAGTATCCAAGCATGAGGGTTTAAATTGGAGCAAGTTGCACCGAACCCACCAAAAAAAACTATCCCACCCAAGAGGTGCTAACTGGAGATAGTTCTCATTGGAACCACTAAAAAATCACTTTTATCTCTCCATGAAGTGCATTTATTGTCAACCTAACCCTGTCACTCAAACACCTCTTTGGCTACAGTTAGTTCAGGGTTAGTCATGAGTTAGTCTAACCTCTAGCTAAGTTAGAGTATCAAACAGGAGCAGTATAGGACATGCAAGTTGCTCAAAGCATACAGGAAAATTCGTACGTGAAAGGTTTTTTCTTTTCGAAAACGGAACGTGAAAGGAACTTTTTTAGAATGCTCTTGGCATGTCGCTAACATGTGATATTTAACCGACCTCAATAGACAGCAGAAACGCCAGCCCGCCGCACTTTGATAGAGACGAGGAGGGAGAAGCGATACAGGCTGCTGGATTACTAGAGAGAGGTGTCGCACGGAAGCCAAGAAATATGGTGATAGCGTGGGTTAGCCATGTACTAGTATGATGTAACTACACCGAGCTGCCGTGTTTCGTACTCTTCCAAATTAATCGTGGAGATGATTGGTTAATTTTATATCGTTGAATAATATTAAATATTATGAGTGCAGACGCTCCACCACGAGGTTCCTTGCTCCTTCTCGGTCATCTGGAATCTATTGTTCTTCCACTCAATTTTTTTACGTGAGCTTTGTTCATCCTTTTGCCAACATGCGAGACACCTAGCATCAAGGTGCACGTGTTATGCAACGATCGTTCCATCTATATGAAGAACATGTGGGACTGGAACTACGAGACGGACATGTACCCGTGGAGTGGACGTCTGAACCTCGAGTAATGTAAGCGCTTGATGAAGTGAAGTAGAAAGGCACAAATGGTATGAACATGCATGGCTTACAGGGGTGTGTTTGGTTGCGTTCTCGTCTCAGCATAGTTGTTCCCTCTTCATGCATGCTCAACTCAACACCCTCTTCATGCATGCTCTCTTCATGCATGCTTCTAGTGTATTTGTGCTAAACTAGTGTGGACTCATGCACCCTCCATACACTCTACCAAACACCCAAAAGTAGGTCGAGAAGGGAACTCTTGGGCGGCATTTGTCTCCTACTACGTACTACCACTAAATGCTGTACGTGCAATGCACGGTGATGTTATGGAGTATGTGCCTAAGTACTCTACTACTACTATATTAGTTGGAGGCACATATTAACTTTTATATTTGTTTACGTGTATGCCCCGAGACCTTCCAACTAGACGTGTCTTTCTCTCCAGGCCGCACTTTATATTGTTCATACCACTAAGTACTACTACGTGTGGTCTCCGACCCAGAAGTGGAAGAAGTGGAGATGATCTACCACGCTGTTTTTTTACGCTGGGCTCTACCACGCTTTTCATGTCCCACTCCTTTCAGCGACGTAGGGACATCCAAAGACGCGTCGTGTTAGGCACCCTTCGTCGTAAGAGTTGAAACGCTAGCCTTCATCGTAAATAAAAAATAATTATAAATCGGCGGTGATACTATTTTTTTGTAACCAATCAGCAGTGATACCATACCACGCGGTTTCCTTGCTCCTCGATATTGGAAAGAATACTTCCGTTCGCCAACATGTGGGACGTCGACCATCCTGGTCCACTTGCCATGCACGCAGAACTCCAAGGGAGAGTCACCCAGGTCGTCGTGCTGCAGTAACAATGACTAATGAGCCGTCAAATCACAGGCCCACTTCCCACTTTGAAGTTGCTCGGACGAAGGAACCATCATGACTTCGTTGAATTCCGCTTCTTGAAGAAAACTACTGTACCAGTGATCGCTAGCTTCTGATATTTACACCAACAGAGGCCTCCTTCGTTCATAGGATAGGAATATGAAAATCATAGGAAGTGGGATGACATGCGACTCAATTCCTATAGAGAAATAGATGCCATTTGATGCATAGGATAGGAATGTTTCCATTTAGTCTAGGCAAATGTACTGGTAATTTGCTCTAAAAACTACAGTAGTAACTAGTAGTACTGGTACATGCTCGTACTCAGACACAGACACACACACTAACTACTAGTACTACTACTTCTCACATGCTGGCTAGACGCCGTCGTTCTCCTTCCCGGCTTTGTCGGCGACACCCCACCGTGCTTGGATCTCCGCCGACCTCTCCGCAGCAGCGTGTGCGTCCTTTTCTTTCTTGCGGCGGCGGGCCTCTCTTTTCTTGAGTGCTTTCTGACTTTTCCGCTCCCTCTGTGCGGCTTTGGCCGCCTCTTGCTCTACCGCCCATTCGGCCTTGGCATCTTCAAATTCCTCCCACATAGTTGTGAGGTCGCGAGCAGCGATGAACTCGACGCAGCGGATGCCATCTCTTCCCTACCATTTTGTGTGCGTTAGGTAGGCGGCGAGGAACTCGGCAGCGGCGGGATGCCATCGCTGTCTTACCGGTTAGTGTGCAGCGGCAGTGGCATGAACGACGCCAGTGAGAGCTCTGGGGTGGAGTGGCCGGACAACCGTATAGTGCATTGGTTTGTCAAGAGCTCAAGGACAGAAGACGAAGCAAATTAGGATTCCCCTTCAATCCTGGTCATTTATTACCGAGTAAAATGCATTGGCGGTTATCGAGCTTGTCTTGATAGCTCACTTTGATCATTGTATATGAGATATGGTGATTATACGGTCACTGGCTCAGCGTATAGCTCCGTATTTGTATGGTTGACCAGTCAAAAAGTCCGCATGCGCCTCATCAGCTCGTGTTCTTTATCTATCTACGCGGGCCTACCTGTGAATGGAGAAAGAAATACTGTAAAAACCAAAATTATGTTTATGTGGGGAATCAAACCACGGACTCGTCGCTGCAACGCACCCTCGTCAGCCAAATGAAAATGAAATAATTTGTGTCAGACACTCACGCTCACACTGTCAAAGCATGGTAATGCATGCACGTCGCCCTCTAAATCAAAGTCCTGCTCATGGCGCAACGCAAACGGAGAGCCCATCACCTGCGCGCCCCGGCGTTGCCTGACATTACTGTTTAGACGTTTGATGGAGGCCTACGCGAACGCCGAGCATGTATTCACCTGGCTCAACACCAACGGTCATACTCGGACCGCCTTGCTCATGTATATCGTCCATCACAACGACAATCTATAAAACAGCCTAAGCTAGAGAGGGTAGTATGGTACGGAGTATGTACTATCGTGAGTGACCGATCTTAGTGCCACTGCACACTGAAACCCCTTCCATCGCTAGCGCGCGCTTCCCGCCTGAAACGGTCACCGTCTCTCCAGAATGTCAATGCCGCATTCACCGGACTTAATTGCAGGTTCAATTGGTGTGTCACTGACATGCGGGCTAGACGCCCGTTCTGCCCACATGTTAGTAACCCAAATGCATCTGCAGTTAAGTCACTGAAGCAGCGTCCCCAATCACGCCCGACGAACCTACTCCGGTGCCAGTTGTCCATCCGTTTGCTGCGGCTCATTGCCATTCGCCCGCTATATTAACTTGAGCCCCATCTCCCAGCCATAGCCAAAGACCCACACTTCTTCTCCTCCGGTCCCTTCCTTCTGTCGGCACCACTTCAACCATGGCCTCCTGGCGCTCCGAAGTTCTCTTGGACGTACTGTCGCAGGAGCAGACGAGGGACATCGGCGGCTCCGCTTCGGGCGCGCTTCCAAAGCTCTTCGACGCATCGTCGCAGGAGCAAATGAAGGAGATCGCCGCACTTCGCCGCCCTCCGCCATTTACCACAAAGCCGGGCGTGTACAGCGGGCGCAATGGCAGCGAGGAAGAGTAGTACACGGTAGGTCGCCGCCGCTCTGGTCCCGGGAAGGCCACCGCTACTCCACTCAGTCGACGCCAAGCTTGGCGGGGTAATTATCGGCGGCCGATTAGCCGCTTGACAGCGACGTGGAGGCGGAAATCTTCAGAACCTTGTGCTCCGGCCGGAGGAGGAGGTTATCGATGCGGATGAGGAGGAGTCAAAGGCAATGGCCGGCTTTCTCGGGTTCATGGCCGGACATGGTGGTCCGGCGCCGGTGATCATTTAGATTAGGTTTACAGTAGGTTTAGTACGGTTTGTGCGAAATATGTAATGAATTTTGTCCAATTTGTAGGAAAAGTTTTCGAAATGTAATCAATTTCATCCGGTTAATTTGAAATTTACTTTGTTTGCACGAATTTCGTTCGGTTAGTTCATATAGTTGTCGAAAGGTATGCGGGCAGCATCGGATGGAATCCATCAGTGTCCTCGGACAGATGCCGGTGTAAATTTGTGGGCCAGCTGTTGAGATGCCCTAACTATCATGCTATAATCGCTAACAATCCTCCATTATTTGGCAGGGAACAGTTATCCCTCGATCAAAATCAGATCCGCGGTGTTTCGCACTCCTCCCGCGTACGAGTGTAAACTCTTTCTTACATAAAAATGGAGCAAGTGGACGGCACTGTAGCACGTCATATCACTCGAACTAGCCCACCTAACGAGCGGGAAAGCACCGCCCTCGTCACTTTGTTCTGGATTTCTATCGATCGATCGCCCGAAAATGTTACGCTTCGCAAGTTCTAATGGAAAAGGTGGCACACTTACGACTCGTACGCGTCGCAACCCCGGCAGTCCGGCTCGCACGCCGCTCACCAGAGGGGACACGCGTAGTCTTGCAATTTCACTGACATGTGGGACCGTAATTGGATAAACCGTCGATAGCCGAAATCTAATCGCTCGGCGGGCGTCAGCTGAGAAGAGAGAAACGGGGGAGGGAGAAGAGATCGCCCGCCGCCAAGACGGACTCCAAGAAATATACGGTGATAATGTGAGGTGGGCCATGCCGGAGTCCGGACCGCTTCGAGCCCGCTCTCACCGCCTGCCCTCAAGACGCCAAATGCCCACTTGCATGCATAGCAAGTAGTCCCCGCTTATGTGGTGGAGAGAGAGGCATTGACAAAGTCAAGGAGTAACGATGGAGACAATAGCTTTCATCAAAAATAAACAATGAATACTCGTTGCTCGTCCTCTATATCGGAAAGAATACTTTCATTCGCCGACATGTGGGACGTCGACCATCCTGGTCCACCTGCCATGCACAAAATTATCCTGGTCTACCCCAGTCGTATCACAGGCCCAACCTTTCCCACTGTCAGTTGTTCAGACGAAGGTGAAAGTGCTAGTTATCGACTAGAGGGGGGGTGAATAGGCGATTTTTATGAAAGTCTTCAAAACGTGGAAGTTTTTTAGACAAACAATAGAAATGACCTAATTGATATGCAGCGGAAGATAAACTACAACAAGCAAACCATAGTCAAGTATGCAATAATGTGAAAGTACAAAGACTAATAGCAGCGTAGTAGTAAGGATCGGGATGGAAGATAGTATGAAGCCAACCAACGATAGTAGTCAAGCAATGAAGTCAAACAGGTATGACAAATAGGCAATGACTTCACGAAGACAACCTATAAGTAAAGGGAGGAGAGGATAGAACCAAATACTTGTTGAAGACACAGGATTTGTTGGACCAGTTCGATTCTTTGTGACAAGCTGACGTCCCGGGTTAGGGAGGCTGAGATTCAACTCGAAGACCGCGTCTTCACCTTATTCCCTTGAGCTAAGGACACACAGTCCTCGCCCAATCACTCTGGGTAAGTCTTCAAGGTAGACCTCCGAACCTTCATAGACTTCGCTCACCGGGCGATCCACAATGAGTCTTGGATGCTCAGAGCATGACGCCTAACCGGCCGGGAGGATTCACAGCCTCAAGTGTAATAAGTCTTCAGGTCACGCAGACAGAAAGACTTCATGATGCCTAACACTTTTGGCTCGGGTGTTTGAGCTTTGTCCTCGCAAGGATTTCTCTCTCTCAAGGGCTTCGAGGTGGGTTGCTCTCAAACGACAAAAGCCGTGCACTAACTCTAAGCAGCCACCAATTTATGGTGTAGGGGGTGGGCTATTTATAGCCACTGGGCAACCCGACCTTATATGTCCGAAATTACCCTGGGTCACTAAGGAACTGACACGTGTTCCAACGGTCAGATTTCAAACACACACGGCAACTTACTTGGGCTAAAAGCAAAGCTGACTCATCCAGCTCTGGATAAGATTTGCTCTCATTGTCTTCGCTCGAAGACATAGGATTTGGGTTGAGCATCACTTGATCATTACGACTTTGTTCACTTGGACCCCACTTAACAGTATGGTGGTTCCTATGACTCAACAAAGAAGAAAAGGGAAACAACAAAACGATTACGCCTTCAAGGCCCATAGTCTTCACTCAATGTCTTCTTCTGTCATAGTCTTCAATATGAATATCTTCACATACCACCATTGTCGTCAATGTCTTCATACATTTTTAGGGGTCATCTCCGGTAGGTAAACCGAATCAATGAGGGACACTACCTATGTTATCCTGCAATTCTCACAAACACATTAGTCCCTCAACCAAATTTGTCGTCAATACTCCAAAACCAACTAGGGGTGGCACTAGATGCACTTACAATGTCTCCCTTTTTGGTGATTGATGACAAACTAGTTGAAGTTTTCAACGGGGATAAAGTATGTGAAATTGTAAAGGATAGGGTATTGTCTTCATAAGTGGCAAAGGCTCCCCCTGAAGATGTGCATATAAGTAATTTGCTTTTGGAATGCAAATGCACATGGCAGGTTGTACTTGTGGAGATCCTCTTCAACTTATGAAGCTAATTCATCATGCATGAAATGATATAACTAAGAGAATGACATGCATAATGAAAAATGGACGTCTGCAGAATGATCTAAGTGCGGAAGTTAGCAAATAAGTAGCAGACGACCATTGAGTTTAAGTGTTACAACTCAAAGAACCAAATGTATCAAAAGCGAGAGTTGTAAACACTAGGAAAAATGTAAAGCAACCGCCCATATGAACCCGCTTGAAGACTATCAAACTCATGTGCTTCTCCCCCTTTTGTCAGTAAGGACCAAAAAGGTTTGAAGACATAGAGCATCTACTCGTTCCCATGAGAAGTAGGTGAAGCAGCAGGGTTGTCGTTGTTGGTTGGCGGCGCAGACGAACTTGGTGCAGTGTCGATGCGTGCAGAAGTAGGGGGTGGTGAAGTAGCATCGTCTTCATCATCGATCACTTTGGCATTCATAGTTGCCGCGGAGGAAGAATAGTCAGAGTCTTCAAGGGATGGAGTTCGACGTAGGACAGCATTCCGTGGAGGAGTGGAGTCAAACTTGAATCTTCGGTGAAGCCATCGTCTTGAAGATCTGCTTCAAAGACCGAGCAACGTCAAACTCTTCCATGATCGCCGACAGGTCTCGTGAGTGACAAAAGCATTCTTGGTGGCAAGATTTCAAATGCGATTGACGTCCACCAAGAGGCTTTGTATCTTTAGATTGAGCCAGAAGTGAAGCTTGTCTTGTTTCTGATGCAGTGCCACAAGAAGTTCTCGGTCATTTAGGATGCGAGAGCGCTTCTTAGGCCTTTGGGCAATTGTGCTCTCGTGAGCTTCGGTTTATGACGGTGAGGCGTGCAGTGTTCCCAGCCATTGGATAGACACGAGTTACTGCTTGGACTCCTTCCATGGGTTGAGTGAAGCTTTGGTGATCAGCATTTTGAAGACAAAGAGGCTTCTTGGCAGGCTCAGGGTATATGGCTTCAACTGACATATCAACCTCTGGTAGAAAGATCAGATGATTGCGAGCAGAGGGCTGATAGTTGATAGCAGAGTGTAGCTTGATGAGGCGCATGACCCATGGAGCATAGAATTTCAGGCCAAAAGGTCGAGAACCAGACGCTGACCGGTTGCGGATGAAGAATTCTTGTGTATTGAAGTCGATGCCATTGAGGATGTAAAAGACCAATGTCTTCATGGCTCCTTCAAGTTTTGCATCTGATGAATGCCCTTTGATAGGCCATAGAGTTCGCCTGATGATGTGATATATTGTGCGAGGCAGATACTCAAGGTCATCAACAAAAAACTCCTTTGGGTATTAAGCGTCAGGTGGCAAAGGCTTCATCATGCTCAACATCTGGCTCATGTTGGGCTCTGGCTTATGGAAGATGCTCTCTAGTGCATTGCGGTGGAGTTGACAATCAGGTTCGAACAGCTCTCCGGGAGTGGGTAGGCATGTAAACTCAATGACGTCAAGAGCTTTGGCTTCATGATGAACATTTCCTGTCATCCACTCAAGAACCCATGTCTTTGTATCCCTGTAGTAGCCGCGAATGTGGAGGGTAGCATAGAATTGAAGCAAAAGTTCCTCATTCCAATGTTCTTTGTCTGTCACAAAGCTGAGCAGACCTGCATCAAAGCAGTCAAGTGCTTCTTCTAAGCATGGCAGTCCAAAGAATGGCTTCAAAGTGTCGAGGCGATATGAGGGAAAATCGCCCTTGATCATACTGTAACGCAGGATTAATAGCTTCACGCCGATAGCTCCAGAAATGATCTGATGATATTCTTGGCCTTGAGTAGGGGTTCTTTGCTCTGTCAAAGAAGGTGTTGTGGGCTTTGAAGCCATTTGCATTGAAGGACCCTGTAGAGGTGGTAGTACCTGGGAACCGTGGCAGTCTTGGCTTTGGTTTCTGGACCAGAGGCCTATGCTCGACATGATAATCAAACTAAGGACCAGAGGCATTAGGCGGAGGGACCAGAATGGGCCATTTGAAAGTGATCAGCTGACCATAGTTGTATGCTTGCTCAATTGTATGGGGCCTTGGTGGCGGAATAGGAGCAGTGGCAACAACATAGGCGTCGGGTTGCACTGTGATGCTTCAGGAGCAGTTGCACATTGGCTTCTGGCACATTGGTTGGTGTAGGCTCCACATTTGCTTCAGCCATGACTACGTCATTGGCTTCATTTGTGTTGGTGGTGGCAGCCTCAACCTCCACTTCATGAGCTGGAGGGTCGGGCACTGGCATGTTCACTTCAGGAACAACTTCTTCAGTAATGGTGGGAGTAGGGACACGTCCTTCTTCTTGGTTGTCACCGGCTGATGCAGCCGGATTGTCTTCAGCAGCTTTGGCTTCAGACACGGAGACATTCGCAGTCGGAGTGGCTTCTGGAAACACTTGACGTGCAACAGATTGGTGGTGCACTTCTCCTTCAGAACAGCTTCGAAAGAGGGACTTGAGGCCTTGGTCCTTTGGCGAAGCTCAAGGAATGCCGGGCGACGCCTTTGGAGATGGAGTTGGCTGGGCCTCAAAGTCAGCCTCTTCTTCTTGCACAGTGGTGTGACTTGTTGTTGTTGGGGAGTACTCGGGAGTCTTGTTGTTGTGGGTGATCAGCCCATGATGCATCTGAGCAATTGGCGTCGAGGGCGACCAATGCTTATGAGTTCGCTTGCTCGTGAGAACAAAGCGATGATGATACCAAGTTGTGTTCGATCTGAGGAAGAACTACATCATCTTCAACATTGTCATTGTGACCAATGTCTTCAGCAGCGGTGGGATCAACTGCTGGAATGTCTTCAACTTCATGAGCCTCCGTGGAAGCAAGCTCATGAACTATCATCCGTCGTTCTTGGTGTTCAGATGCAGGGCGAACCATTGAGATAGGTTCAACAACTAAGGGCTTTGTGGGAGCAACCCGATTCTTCTTGGTTTTGCGCTTCTTCTTGGAGGGAGCAACATCAGAGGCTTCAGGATTTTTCCTTTTTCTGGCTTCAGCCTCGGCAGTCCTCGTCTTCTTGATTCAGCGGTTGACCTGACCTTTGGCTTCGAGCCAGTCATGCTACTTGGGAAGACTATGCGAGGTTCTTCCTGCCTTGAAGGTGCAGTTTGGTCAGTTGATGGCTTCTTCTTCTTTGCAGCCATTCTGGGGTCAATGCCAGGACGACCAAGAGCCTTGCGCGCTTCTCAAATTTCATTGTAGGCTTGCACACACTTGTCAACTAGACTCTTCATGCGCATTACGAGAGCCTTTAGCTTGGCTGCGCTTATTGAGAAAGGCTTCTTTGAGCTCGTGCAGCATGATCTTGAAGTTTTTGACATCTTGCACGCTGAGCTCTGCCACATGCTTCTTGAACTGAGCTTTCTCATAGTCGATCTTGTCCTTCAGTTCAACGATGCGCTGAGCAAGAGCTAGCTCAGAAGTAATGGCGCCATTGAAGGAGACGCTGAGGCCATTGGGAAATTGCAGATCTTCAAAGCTGAGATTTGGGGTGTCAAACCACTCATCAATGAAGTTATGGATGATTGCTACATCAAAGAGAGGCAAGTCATTGAATATCTCTGCTTCTTCCTTGCTCTTGATCAGTTTCTCAAGAGCATCATCTGCAAGATCTTCATCGCTGGATAGATCAATGTGCTCTTCTCGCAGAATGGCAGCAGGAGTCAATGTCTGATCAGTATTTTTGACGATTTTCTTTTTCTTCTTTGTCTTCTTAGAGATATGTGATAGATCTTCGCACCGCATTAATCGCCTTCGTCTTGAGGTGCAAAGGCTGCTGGCTTCGCACGTGAAGCTTTTGGAGGAGCAGCTGATCTTGAATCCTTAGCCTTCTTTGGCTTCTGCGGCTCTGGAGTAGGAGCTGAGGCTTCATCAGTGTCAGTATCATCATCAGAATGATCCACTTTGGAACCTTGGACTGAGATGTGAGTGATGAGGCCATCAAGGTTGTAGAACGGACCGATGACATTGGGTTCTGCATCACGTGAGCCGTCAGCACGGGGAGCAGAGGGACCAGGGTTGAAGTCTAATCCCAATGACTTCTTGTTTTCCTTGGTCGATGCCTTTGCGTGCTGGAAGTTGCTCTTGAAGAGATTATCGTCACGACACCGTGAGCAATGACGATGGGTCGGCATTTTCAGTGCTGAGGTCCACGGACCATACAAGGATAGAAACCACGTGCAATAGCTTCATCTCTCGTTCTTGGGTGGAAGGCCCGGAAAGAGAATATCACCCCAAGGACTTTTGATAGCATTCTTCTCAGCGTATTCATTCGGGTCACGAACTTGTATTTGAACCATTGTTCAGCCCAATATCGTCGTATCCATTGGATTCGTGTCTTGCGCTGATTATAATTCTCTTCAGGATCTGTCTTGTAAAGCTCTGAGAGGTCATCAGGCAAATCTCTTGATGTTCCCCCACGATGCTGTCTGCCACCTTTCCTTACTGATTTCTCTGCAGCCATGAACTTCAAACTGAATGGCTTCAACACGTTCAAAGTCTTCAAAGGCTTTCGCTTGCTGGACAAACAGGAACTGGCTTAGGGAGAGTTAATGTGATGTCAGAAGAATTTCGCAAACGAATGCGCACTATGAGAACCAAGGGATTCTCCCACGGACATGTACTGTGACAGCATTAGAGATGTGAGGGAAGGGGAAGAGGTCATATGCATTCTCAGAAGATTTTGAAGATAAATCAGTTTGAAGACATTGACCTCATGATGCGAAGACATACACTTATATGTTGAGAGTTGGTTCCAGATTTGTACGAATCCGTGAATAAGTACAAGTGAGGAATCTAACTAGATATGAAGCTTAAGTGAATATACTAGGCATTATGAGATGCAGACAGAATCGATCTAACATTGTATAGGCAGAAACCAATTTTGGTAAATAGGATGAATCTTTGAGGATCAAAAAGATGCTAAAAATTAGAGTTGTATTTACCACATGAAGAACTGCTAGATGGGATGAGTAGGAGACCGAGCAGTTCAATCCACCGTGCCCTAAGTTGGCGACAGAGGACACCTACGGCAGCGGCGGAGAGGACGATGTCCACGGCCAGCGTGAGGACGGCGTCGGAGAAGTCGCGGCAGCTAAGCGCTTCGTCGCTGGCGTCATCGAGAGCTAGCGGTGGCGCTAGGGTTTTGACGAGGTGGAGAGGTGGAAGAAGGTTTTCTTTACCGCAGGGGACATGTATTTATAAGGAAGTGTGCACAAGGTGCAATTACTCAGGTGCCTGGCGGTTCACATTCGAGGGGCACGTGGCAAGCATGCAACATACTCGAGTTGTCCCACGTTCCCACGCCCGCCAGGTTTGTCGGATGGTTGTTCCGGCTTCTCCAGATTTCAAACAATAAGGATGAATCATTTAAAACAGACTTAATGTTTGTCTCTGTGTCTTCTGCTGACAAGCACGTAGAGAAGACATTCGACAGTTTCAATAGAATGCATATGATTTGGACAGATAGAGTTTGAGATAGAAAGCATAGAGAGATTAGGGTCCGATCACATTCACTTAGTTCAAAAGATTCAACTAGGAAGACATAGCTATAAGTGAATGTCAGTAGAGGATGAACACTAGTATATATATATATATATATATATATATATATATATATATATATATATATATATATATATATCAGAAAGCAATCAAATCAACATAGTGAAGAAAATCATGAAGATAAGTTGAAATTTTAAGACAAACCAAATGCGAAGACATAGCAAAAATAACGCCATGAGTGAAACACTTCAAACAGAGAAATATGGTGGTGGCGTTACCCACCGTATAGGAAGTATTAGACCCAGACACGGCGCACAATTATCGTGGCGCTCCAAAGTCAAATTCCACGTTAATGTATTCACACTTAGAATGCAAGTCTTCATTGATTGAAGATATACTTTACTTCATGTGTTGCACATCTAAGTCATCAACATTCGTAAGTGTTAGGATGTGTGCCTGATCACAGGACATTTGAGGATTCCAAGATATTTAGCTCACACCGTAACTTGCAAAACCTTTTCTCATCCAAGGGCTTTGTGAAGATATCTGCCAGTTGCTCTTCAGTGTTGACGTGTGTCGGTGTCAAAACCGGCGGATCTCGGGTAGGGGGTCCCGAACTGTGCGTCTAGGCGGATGGTAACAGGAGACAAGGGACACGATGTTTTTACCCAGGTCCGGGCCCTCTCGATGGAGGTAATACCCTACTCCTGCTTGATTAATATTGATGATATGGGTAGTACAAGAGTAGATCTACCACGAGATCAAGGAGGCTAAACCCTATAAGCTAGCCTATGGTATGATTGTTGGTCGTCCCTATGGACTAAAACCCTCCGGTTTATATAGACACCGGATAGGTTAGGGTTACACAGAGTCGGTTATAATGGTAGGAGATCTACATATCCAGACGCCAAGCTTTCCTTCCACGCCAAGGAAAGTCCCATCCGGACACGGACGAAGTCTTCAATCTTGTATCTTCATAGTCTTGGAGTCCGCCGTGACGATAGTCCGCTATCCGAAACCCCCTAGTCCGGGACTCCCTCAAGAGTCTCTCGAACCAGGCTTCAATGACGCATTTAGTCCGGGCGCATATTGTCTTCGGCATTGCAAGGCAGGTTCCTCCTCCGAATACTTCATAGAAGGTTTTGAACACAAGGATAGTGTACGGCTCTGCAAAACAAGTTCCACATAACACAGAGAGAGAATAATTTTTGCACAGATCTGCTGACGTGATTCTCGCGCGTGACATCACACCACGGCCAGGCCTTTATATGAATCGCTTTTTATTGTTCCACCTCAGCGTTTTTAGCGAGGCGGTTTCCTTGGCACGCCTTATCAAAGCATAGATCGTGCCCCTTATTCCGTGATTCTCATCAATACGGACGTGGGTAACCCATCCGCGCCATTGATTACGGGCGCTTGGGGAAATAAGTGAGTTTTACCAGGCTGGTGGGGACGCATAGCGCCGTCCGTCCATATAAGGGATAAGGATCCACCTTTTCACCCACGCCTTCTTCCTCCTTTGCCTATCCATTTCACGCACTTTCGAGCTCCAGCGCCCAAGCCCGCACGTCCCCACCTCAACCTTCTCCAACCATGTCGAGGCGGGAGCTGTGGATGGCCTCCTCCGTCACGGAGGGGCACATCACAAGACTGCGGGAAGTCGGATACTTGTCCCAACATCGCGCGCCTGAGCTTCCCGACGAGGGGCAGCTCATTCCACCCCTCGGGCCCCATGAGAGGGTGGTGTTTCTCCCCACTTCCTCCGCGGACTAGTTTTTCCTCTTCACCCATTTGTCCGGGGCTCATGTTCTACTACGGCCTGGACTTCCACGACCTGGCCCCAATTTCATCCTCAACATCTCGGCCTTTATCGCCGTGTGCGAGGCTTTCCTCTGCATCCAGCCCCACTTCGCTTATGGCTGAAGATCTTCAACGTCCGGCCGAAGGTAGTGGGCGGCCGTCAAGCGGAGTGCGGAGGCGCCATGGTTGGCAAGATGGACAAAGTCCCATGGCTCGAAGGCGCCTTCGTGGAGACAATAAATGGGTGGCAATCGGGGTGGTTCTACATCACTGAGCCCCGCAACACCAAATGGGTGGCGGCCCCCGAGTTCAGATCTGGCTTCCCCACACGGCTCTCGTCATGGAAAGAGACGGGCCTAACGTGGGGGAGTTCGGGCGAGACATCCGGACTTCAAACATGCGTCCGAAACCTGGTGGCCAAGAATCTTAGGCTTGTCGACGTAATCCAGGTGATGCTCATCCGCCGGATTCTCCCATGCCAACAATGGGCCTTCAATTTGTGGGAGTTCGATCCGGCACAGCACCGAACCTTGAGCCGGCTCTATGACACTACGAACGAAGACGCTGGAAGGTGCTGTTCAAGAGCGCTGAAGCCCAAAGATCCGCTACCAAAGATCGCGGATACAGCTCGCAGCGTCAAGCCGGTGAGGTAAGTTATTTTACCCTTTACGGGACTCTTTTTTCATAGGTTGACTCTACGTGGGATCTAAAACTCCCTAATCTTTGACAGGACTGGCTGAAGACGTCCGGACAGATTAACTGTCCGGCTCCTTTGCCGGAAGATCCGGAGGACGCCCGATTGACGGGGCTGCTGGCTCCGGCGCCGTACGTGGTGCCGGAGAAGAAGGCCAAGAAGGAGGCCACGGGAACTCGAAGGAGCTCCCGACGCCAGTCTGTCCGCCGATTCAAGCGGAATCTTCTCCTGAAGACGAGGAGGAAGAAGAAGAAGCTCCTCCCGCAGCGGGGGAGGGGAAGAAAAGGAAGGCCTCCCCGACTGGGGAGGCCGGAGGGTCCAAGAAGGGAAGAACCCTTCCTCCGGACTTTTCACCAACGTCGACGACGACGAGGAGGATTGGCCTACGAGGGCCAAGCCCCTGGCGAGATCGTAAGTGTCCGGATACCCATGGCTTTTTATTATTGCAGAGTGTTATATAATGTCGAACAACCGTGCAGCCCGCCCAAGGGCGAGTTCGCCGATTCATTGAGCGGGTCCCTGGGCTCGTCGGAAATGGAGAGTACCTCGCTTCCGACCGCCTCCTCGCCTCACGCTGCGGGCAACGCCGCGGCGGGGCCCCAAGAAGGGCTTGGTCAAGAGGAGGTAGTGCAGGAGGTGCCACAAGGAAACCTCCCGGACTCCAGGCGTGCGGGGGGGGGGGGGGGCAAGACCCCCAGGGGCTCTAGGCTCGACCCTTGTCCGGCCTCCATGCCGGAACCTTCAGTGGTTCCGGAGTCCGGCAAGCGGACCCTTCGGAAGAAGGGTAAGACGCCGGTGTCCTCCGTCCAACCGGAGGCACCGGATAGCTTACTGGAGGCGCTTAACAGCGCTTCCATCGAGGAGGAGCACCGCACTGTTATGAGTGCGGTGATCCGATGTCCCGACCGGTTTTCCAATAAAAATATTTATTGAGAAACCGGCCTATCAATTCCAGTGTGAGGAAAATCCTCCTCACTGGTAGACAAAATCTTGATACAATAAGCCAGTAGCATATAATATATTACAGGGTCGAGCTGATCTTGCTCAACAAATTATTACAAGCACGCCAATAATTATACATAGTGGCGGATATGACATGATGGAGTGGTGGCATACTCTTGACTCGAGGTAAAGCAATGGAATAACACGCTGGAGTGGATGATATGACTCCTACATCGGCAGCTCATCGAAGCGTCAAGTGAGGCTCGGTGAATTTATTTGGGTAGCGGAAGCGAATATAACATGATGACTAATCCAGTGGGTCGCACGAGACTGATCGGGATTCCTCTAGGCTTCGGACTTGCTATCGAACTCTTCATCCATGAGATCGCCGCCAAAGATCTCGCCAAATCAACAAGCCAGGTGAGTACTTTGAAAGTACTCGCAAGACAATTCGGACAAAAGATATAACAAATGTATGCATGAATGCGTCATGAACAATTAATATGGTACATCCAAATGAGGAAGTAACACAACATTAATTAGTAAGAAGGAAGTCAGGTGGTAGTAAAAATAACTGAAAACCAATCAGGTGTCTGAAGCAACGCCTCGAAGGGTGAACAAAATAAATAAAACGTGCCACAGTCGGGCATCTAAGCGACACCACGTAAAGGGCTTATATTGAAAATAAATAACAACAAATGTCGTAGTCGGACGTCTGAGCGACATCGCAGAAAGGGCTTATAACAAAAGTAAATAATAACGGTGCCGCAGTCGGACGTCTGAGCGACATCGCAGAAAGGGCTTATAACAAAAGTATATAATAACAATTCCGCAGTCGGACGTCTGAGCGACATCGCAGAAAGGGCTTATAACAAAAGTATATAATAACAATGTCGCAGTCGGACGTCTGAGCGACATCACAGAAAGGGCTTATAACAAAAGTATATAATAACAATGCCGCAGTCGGACATCTGAGCGACATCGCAGAAAAGGCTTATAACAAAAGTAAATAATAACAATGCCGCAGTCGGACGTCTGAGCGACATCGCAGAAAGGGCTTATAACAAAAGTAAATAATAACAATGCCGCAGTCGGACGTCTGAGCGACATCGCAGAAAGGGCTTATAATTCACTTTTCATATCGGTTAACTTGCAAGAAATAGTGCTCATAGGAAAATATTCATCACATGATAATAAACGGGTTAGTCCATCCACAGGAAATAAACATTTAACACACATGTGGTTCTCAGGAGTTTCTGTCGCCGAGACTGACACTAGACAAGATAAGATGAACACAGCTCTTGGACATGGATAAGATGATTTCAAGGATTATTGACTCTGCAGAGTTTGTACTAAAATTATCCACAGCCAACGGATTTCCGTAATCACGAAGGACTAGTTCCATTTACGGTATTCCGGAGGAAACACAGCTAACCAGTACACACCCATCCTACCTCATGTTGCCAGGAATCACCCTAGACAGCGTTCAAGAAAAACTTTGAGACGAGGAGATCACAATCTTGAATAGCATGGGATCAAATTTATATGCGCGCGCTTTAAGAGGTGCCCCAATCTCGGTCCCAACCGGAAACACCCATGCCCCCTGACCGGAAGATAGGCTTTAATCCAGGGCCATGGAACCCTCATCCCGGCCTCTCGATTTGGTGTGTACCAGAAAGTGGTTTGCAACTTACTAAGCCGTATCCCTTGCGGAAAACATGTGGTAGTACGAAAGGGGAGACGGACGGGAATTGGACTGATTTATGTTGACACTGGGTCAACGGTCTGGCATAAGACTGGCATGCTACAACACTGCCATCTTACCCATTCTCATGCCAACTCATGGCCATGCAACATGTTTCCAACAACTCATGGATTCCCGAAACTCACTTGCCTCAACTTTACGAGATAAACTTTCATCGAGATGCTCATGAACATGCCATGATACTAATTAATGCAAACATGCCCAAACACTCATCATATCAAAAGTTCAAACATGCTTGCCTGGTTCGGAGTAGTCGGGGCCTAGCTCGGTGAAGTTCGCGGTTCCGTCACCTCCTTCGGTATCTACGGTATACAAAAATATACGCACTAATGTAAATACCAAGGGGTGCTCATAAAATATTCCAAATATTTTTTAAATAAATCTGATCAAAAAATAGAAAATTTTTTGAAGAGGACAGAAAAAGAATCACTCAAAAATCCTTTTCTGTTTAAAAGTTATAAGTGTTTTGGTCCAAGGACCTCTCTGTAATGAAACAGAAAATACTCAGGGGGCAGAACAGAAAAGTTCAGAAAAGCGATTCAGTTTGGAAAGCGCATTTGTCGAACACGCTTTAAAACGCTTTCAAAAAAGAACAGAGAGGCTGACGGGCGGGTCCCACCCGTCAGGTTTGAAAATTCAAACGAGGGGACGGAGCTCGTCGGCGCCCGAGAGCTGCGGTGGTCGTCGGCGGCGATCCACGGCGAGGCAGGAGGATCGGGTGGTACCTCCGTGCTCAGGGCGTCATTCCTCATCGGTGGGTGGTGGTGGTGGTCGCCGGCGAGCACTACGTCGACGGCGGCCGTTGCTCCGGCGGACGGCGGTTCGGGAGGGGTTGGATCTCGCCGCGGAGTGCTGCGAAGAGCAAATTGAAGAGGCGGTTAGACTACTGGGTGCTCGTGAGGGTTGCTGACGAGGTTAGGGCACCGGAGACGGCCTCACCGGAGTGAATCGAGGTGGAGGCCGAGGCGGAACGGGGCGGCCGGAGTTGGGGGAGGAGACCTCCTCGAGGTCCTCCTAGTGGCCTGGCGGAGTGTTGGTGAAGTGCAGGGATGGTGCGTGCTCGAGGGCGAGCTCGGGGCCCCTTTTTATAGGCGGTCCGAGGCGGTGGCCGTGAACAGAGTTCTGTAACACCCCAAAAAAAATTTAACCAGGTTTTAGTTATTAAAATTTTGCCAAGAGTTTAAAAATTTTGCCTGCAAGAATATCTCTGTTGATTTCAAAACTTTTCTTTTAATGTTAAGGAGTTTTTCCCAAGTGGGTCCTTCCAAAACATATTTGTCACAGCCCTAGAGCTTGCTTGTAGCTAGTGGCACTGCATCCATGCATCATGTTTAATTTTCATGAAATTTGAAATGGGGATTGCCTAAACCCTAGCATTAAAGGAATTCAAATAGGCTCAACCATAAATATTTTTCAGTGATTTCAAATGGCCTTCAAAAATGTTCACCATTTTTGGAAAAATCTTGAAACAAAGAATCAGAGATGTTCCACATTTCTCCCTGACATTTGGATCTTTGAATTAAATCATAAGTATTTGAGTTTGGGCATTTAAAATTATATAAAATATTTCAAATGCCCAAATATTCCCAAACTAAAATGTTTCATGTTGAAAATATTCCAACATTGGACCAGGAGCAGTTTGGTGATTGTTGGAGCTGTTCTAGTATTTTTAAAAACTCCACAAAGGAGCAGAAAAAATAGAAAAAGATAAAACATGGAAGGACTTACTGGCGCCACCTACGGCCCACCGCTGCCCAGCCCAAACCCGCGCCATGAAGCTGCTTGGCTCGGCCAGGCAGGCAGCCAGGTGCTCGACGGCGGCACCGCATGGGTGCCACGCACCTGGTCGCCGCCTCGCCGCTCCTCTCGCCAGCTGCCGATGAGGATCGCCTCCTCGCTCTCCCCCGAACCCCCTGGACACTCCCTCTCCTCCCCGGTTCATCTCTCTCGCTCTTCCCCGCCTTGGCCGACGCCGCCGTCGCCGCACCATCGCCAGAACGGCTCCCGCCGTCCGTGCTCCCTCACCTTGTCTAGGAGCTCTGCCGCTCTCGACTACCCCAAACTAGCCAAGCCCCGCTCGCTTAGTGCCCCGAATCCACCACACCGCCTCGGCCGAGTCCACCGCCGCCGGAGATCCCTTCAACGCCGCTGCCGCTCCGGTCCGTCCCCGACCTCGACGAGAGCTTCTACGCGTTGCCCGTGAGCCCGTCTACCTCCCCTTCCCTCTCTCTCTCGCTTTTGAGCAACGTAGCAACCGAACCAAGCTCACCCGCACCCGCCGCCGTGGAGCTCGTCGCCGACGTGGTCCCGGTCACTCTCCGGCCACCCCATGGTTTCCTTCACACTCACCGCACCCCATGGAGTCTAACCATGCACTCCCCGCACCTCACCGACCCCTCTAGCCCTAAGTTCGTCTTCGGCCGAACTCCGTGACGCTTAGGTCGTCGCTGGCGCCGATTCCGCCACCCGACCCCAACCGGCTCCACCAATAGCAGCGGCTTGCTCCCGACTACCCATAGCCACCTCCGCAGCTCATTTGGTCGCGGAATCGCTAAAAGCACTTCCTCCGCGTCCGGGCTCCGGCTGACTAGTCGCCGGTGCAGCCGACGTGGACTTTGACTCGGGTGGGCCTGGTTGACTCGGCGAGTGATCGACAGATGGGGCCCAAATGCTAACTAAATAGGATTAGTTTAATTAAGTTTTAGTTAAACTAATTACCTCGACACCCGGACCCAATCGGGGTTTGACCTGGGCGCCGAGTTGACTTGTCGACGTCACAAGTGATGTCATCTTTGATTAATAACCCATTTTCTAGATTTATTATAATTCAGGAAATTTCAGAAAACACCCCAAACTTCAAATATTCATAACTTTTAATCTGTAACTCCAAATTAAATAATTTATATATGAAAAATGATCAGAAAAATATGAAGAATCTGTTTATGGCATTTTCATGCATGATTGAACAAGTTAACCTCACTGAATAGGATGAATCATGATTAGGGCAAATTATGAAATAACATTTGGAGTTGGAGTTTAACCTTGTTTGAATTCCACTTCAATTAACTTGGCTAGATATTGCATTAGGTGAATTCAGTACCTTAACATGACATGTCATTCATGTGAATGTGCAATGCATTGATTGTGTTCTCTCTTGTTTGCCGTTAATTGCCCCCTCTCGATAGACGACGTTCCGACGATTGTTCGATGACACCGATGAAGAACTATATTATCTTCAGAAGTGCCAGGCAAGCAAAACCCCCTTGTCCATTTCGATATAATCCCACTCTCTCGCTCCTGCTCTATTTTACTGCATTAGGACAACAACGACTCATGTGTTACTTGCTGCGGTAGCTGAACCCCTTTATCCTCTGCATGACTTGTCATTCCACAGTAATTAGATGAAACCCACTAGCATGAGTAGGAGTTGTTTGAGCCATGTTGTGCCTACTCATTCATGCTTGTTGTCATGCCTGCCATCGCTTAGAGTTGAGTCAGGTCTGATTCATCGGGAATGAATTGGAATGGTTGTGTGAACATGTCCTACTGTGTGAGCTAAGTGTATGAACACGATTTGGTAAAGGTAGCGGTGAGAGGCCATGTAGGAGTACATGGTGGGTTGTCTCATTGCACTGGCCGTCCTCAGAACCGAGTTCTGTGTTTGTGATCCATGAAACAAGCATTACCACGCATTGGGATCCTTAATTGACCCTCTCGGCTTCTTAACCACCCTTGTCCTCAGTCCGGGAGTTGCAAGTAGTTTCGGTGTTTGTAGTATCTTTGGGGACGCAACGCTGACCATAGGGGTGGGTTGTGTTGCGGTAGGCTGCAAATGTTGATGTACCGATTCGCCCGTTTGGTGTCTCGGGAACCCTGTACACATCGTTCGGGCTGTATGGGAAACCTCGGCCGGACTCCTGCGGATGGAACCCGAATAGGCGATAAACCCGGACTTGGGACTTGAGTGTTTAGGTAGGCGTGGCCGACACCCACGTTGGGCTTCCGCTTGAAGGTTGTCGAGTACATGTCGTGTAAACGGCGGTAAGTGGTGAGAGCGTGTGAAGAAGTACACCCCTGCAGGGTTAATATGATCTATTGAATAGCCGTGTCATGAAAAGGACTTCTGGGTTGCCTATACCAGTTCATAGACAAGTGAAAGTGGATACTCTAAAATGCGCAAGATAAGCGTGAGTGCTATGGATGGCGTTCAGAGGGAGACGGGAGCGGGTCCATAGTAGTGTATTGATATGGTGAATATGTGGACTCGTGTGCGCCACCTCAAAAGAGTTAATTGCAAATCGTAGTTCAGGATAGCCACTGAGTCAAAGCTGGCTTGCTGCAGTCAAACTCCACCACCCCCTTTTGATAATGATGCATATGTAGCTAGTTCTGATGTAAGTCTTGTTGAGTACGTTTGTACTCACGTTTGCTTATTTTATGTTTTGCAGAGAGACTTCGGTCTCGCTAGTAGTTCCGCTTGGACTTCGACGGTTAGCTTGTTACCTCAGCTACGATCTTGTGCCCTCGGCAGGATCTGGTAGATAGTCAGGCTTCTCAGCCTTCTTCATTTATAGTTGTCTGTACTCAGACATGTTTAGCTTCCGCTTGTGCTTTGACTTGTATGTTTCGAGTGTTGGGTCATGAGACCCATGTTTGTAATATCTCGCCTCGGAGCCTATTGAATAAATAT
Source organism: Aegilops bicornis (assembly GCA_021605145.1). Taxonomy (NCBI): domain Eukaryota; kingdom Viridiplantae; phylum Streptophyta; class Magnoliopsida; order Poales; family Poaceae; genus Aegilops; species Aegilops bicornis. Next base: position 133,169,097 of record CM038670.1, on the reverse strand, counting down.
TTGAGTCAGAGAGTTATGTTGTGATGCCATGTTGTATCTACACATATTGAGCATATTGTGTGTATGTTTGAAATGCTTGGTATGTGTGGGATCCGACAAACTAGTTGTTTATCCTTGGCAGCCTCTTGTATGGGAAAATGTAGTCTCGTGCTTCTGAGCGATAGTAGTCCGCTACAGCCCGGTTCACAGGAGTCCTGCTAGCCCAAAGACTACCGCTTGGACACTTGACTGGCGGCATGTGTTTCACTTCCTTTATGTCTGTCTCCTTCGGGAAATGTCACGCGGTGTTATTCGAGTCCTGCCTAGCCTGCTACAGCCGGGATACCGGAGTCCTCATAGCCCAAAGTGCTACAGCCCGAATTTATACGTTGATGACCGACATGCTCGATGTGATTCATGTACGCCTGTCCCCATAGGTTAGCGCCGCTTTGGGTTCACGACTAGCCATGTCGGCCCGGGTTCTTTGTCATACGGATGCTAGCGACACTATCATATACGTGAGCCAAAAGGCACAAACGGTCCCGGGCCATGGTAAGGCGACACCCGTGGGAATACCGTGCGTGAGGCCGCAAAGTGATATGATGTGTTACATGCTAGATCGGTGTGACTTAGGATCGGGGTCCTGACAATATTGGACTTATATGCCCTCCCTTTAAAAACATCTCTCAATCAGTAGATTTATTTATTAAATTATTTCACCCTGAGCTTTATTCATTAAAATGACTTGTTTTAAGTTTTGGAGCTCCTTTTTGTACTACAACCAGTTGATAAACTTAACTAAAAATCCAACCAAAATTTGGAGATGTCATGTGATGTCTCTAAATCACTTTTGTGCAATAATATACTTTATTCATTGCATATTTTGAGTGCTACACATGTTTTTCTTCTCTCGGTCCGATTGGACAATTTTACACTACAACCCTTTTAAATATTTCTTTCTAGCTTCCACCAAAATTATGGGATATTAGTAGCAGCATGTGATTCCACTTTATGCAAAAATCCAGGGATGTTATTTGAAATTTTTGAGTGAATCAACCTCATCTCCATTCTGGTCCAACATGATGATTTGTACAGCAACCATAGTCTTGCTTGCTCTTTGGCCCTAGATTCTTTCTCCTACTTGTAGTCCTCCATGCAAAACCCCTAAGTCCAGGAGCATGCACTCATTTGATCATTTTTGGTTCATGTTATAATGCCGTCCACCCCCTGTCCAGATTTGAAGTTCTGCAAAACTTGCACTAGCAAGTTTGTGCCCTTCACAAACTAACCTCACCACCCTCTTGTGCATCCAAGGAGACACTGATCTGGAAGTATTGGCCACTCCAAGAAGAGCCTAAGTGCTTGTGGCATTTTGTCAAACACCTGGAGGGCATGAACTGATTTGACATAAGTTGTTGTTGGCATTGTGAACTTGGCCACCTGACCAAACCATCTTGTCCCTTGAGTTTCCCTCTATCTCTAACCTAGTTCTGTTGCTTGCCAACCTCACCTGTGACCTGTAGCATGCCACGGCATTGTATCGAACACTTGGCGTGCATGCTCTGGGCGCGGCCAGAGCGCGCGTTTTGCACGTGCGTGCGCCCGAGCTGCCGCGTCCCAGGTTGACCCTTCCCCCCCGAGCTCGATCTGATCCGCTGGTATAGCCGTGTCGCGCCCCACCCGATCGCACCTGGCTCGCTTCTGGCGGCGCGCAGCAAGCTTCTTGGCGGCATGCTTGTGGCCGCATCCATGGACGGCGCCGCCCAAACCTCCTCCGCTCGCCAGCTGCCCCCTTAAGCATCTCCAGCTCAGCCGCAGCTTCGTCCCCTAGCACGCGTCGCCGCCACGTCGCCATTGCTATAGAAAGACGGTTCGCCGTCGTCCTTATCGCCGACCTCCACCGCCTATATAAGGGCCCCGGAGACCAATCGAGTTCTCGAGCAACCTCATAGGATCCCCCTAGAGCTACCGCGGCCAACAGTCGAGGAGGGGAAGGCCATCTTCCCCGAGTCCGGCCGGTTCGGTCGCCCCCAAGTTCCGGCCGATTCCGTTGCCACCAGTGCCTCTCCCTCTCCATTCTCTCCACCAAGAACTCCCCCTCCCTCTCATGAGTGCAACCCCGCGCTCAATTTTGGTCGGAGACCACCGTAGCCCCAAACCCACTATCCACCCGAACGCCTTCTCCGCCGCGAAGCTCGTCGCCGGCGACTCCGTCCACGTCGGCGACCATGGCGGGTACCCACGGACTCGTCTCGACCCCCTGAGCACACCCATGTCCTCAGGTCACCAAGGGACGCCCCCGTTTGCCGGCAAGTCCTCGCCGGAGCTCCGCCTCCGTTCGGTCGGAGGGGGACGACGCGCGCGTGACTGGTCAAACCTGACCAGTGGGCCAGGCGGGCCCACCGTCAGTGACCCAGCGCCTGTCCACGCAGGAGTAAGTGGAAGCGCCTTTTCCGAATACGCCTTCGACGTGTTTTTTTTCTTTTAAAACGTTTTCTTTTCTGTTTATTTTAAAAACAGATTTTGACCAAACTTTGACATGCTGTATCTTTTTAAATACAACTCCAATTAAATTGATTCTTTTTCCTACCTCTTTCAAATATTGTCTAGTTTATTTTAAGATTTATTTAAAAAAATACAAAACAACTTTTGTGCTGTTTTTATTTTTGTGTGTTAATTCTTTTATATTTTCAAAATAGGATTTTTGAAGAGAGGAGAATTATTTCAAGAGTTTGAAATGCACCCTGCCTTCCCGTGACCCGAACGCAAGCATTCTGAACCCCGGCATAATATTTTGTGTGTTCGTTGGCACGTTTATAACATCACCTCATTCCGGAGGACTCGTTATTTCATGTGATATGATCCTGTGCATGGATGCATATTAGTGATTTCCATGCTGTTGGGAATGAACACACTTGTGACGATAATCATCCTCATGTGCCTTGCATGCATGCCGGAAGAAGTCCGGGAAAACCTCTGCCTTGGGTAGGCATGAGTTTGTCGCCGGTCTCCGTCGGGACGGTTATGTCCGGTATGGCATGGTAAGGTATAGTGAGCGGTGATTCTGTTGGTTGAATTCTTTTCATTATACATGCCATGCAGAGAAATTTATAAACCTCCTGAGTCGACCCTAGCTCGAGTCTTGTTCCAGTAACCCCCATACTTGTTTCGTACTACCACTCGTCTCTACAACAAGTAGAGTATAGTTCAGTAAGTTGTCAACCTCTTTCTAGCACACACTGCATGTGAGAGGCCAGGGTGGAAGATACCGGTTGTAGCTGGTAGGCAGGCCACCTGGTCCGGGGGCATGGGTGTTTCCGGTTGAGACCGAGAGGGGAGGCCACCCCTTAGAGCGCGCAATATAAATTTGATCCCATGCTACGCGAGGTTGTAGCCTCCCCACTTAGAGTTTGCTTGACAGGTGTCGTGGGTGATTCCAGGCACGTGTGAGTTAAGCTGTTGTGTGCAAGTTAGGTGTGTTTTTCAACAAAAAGGCCGTGAAGCGGAATTAGTCCCGATGGACTAAAGGAATCCGTTACTCGTGGGTAAAGAGTACACCCTCTGCAGAGATTAAACCTATTGAATAGTCGTGTCCATGGTTAAGGATTACGATGCAGGATGGGTCAAGTGTCGGTCTTAGTGTCGGTCTTGGAGGTGAAAGCGTTAAATCAGAACTGATATTACGACTTGCGACATATGGTAATGATGATTATTATTTTGTTGTGGACTAACCCGTGATATTATTAGTATTATCGAATATCCCTGGGACGGTTCTACCTCCTGGACATTCACTATGATTGTTTTTTTTTCTTTTAAATCCCTTTATGTGGTGTCGCTCAGACGCCCGACTGTGGCATTTCTTTTAAAGCCCTTTATGTGGTGTCGCTCAGACGCCCGACTGTGGCATTTCTTTTAAAGCCCTTTATGTGGTGTTGCTTCGACGCCCGACTGAGGCATTTCTTTTAAAGCCCTTTATGTGGCGTCGCTCGGGCCTCGATCGTGGCATTTCTTTTAAAGCCCTTTATGTGGTGTCGCCAGACGCCTCCGACCGTGGCATTTCTTTTAAAGCCCTTTATGTGGTGTCGCTCAGACGCCCGACTGTGGCATTTCTTTTAAAGCCCTTTATGTGGTGTCGCTCAGACGCCCGACTGTGGCATTTCTTCTAAAGCCCTTTATATGGTGTCGCTGAGACGCCCGACCGTGGCATTTCTTTTATAAGCCCTTTATGTGGCGTTGCTTCAGACGCCCGCTCGGTGCCTCTTTCTATTGTTATGTTATTGCATTTTCACAAATAACTTGTTTACGTGCATCAGAGATTTATATATACCTTTTGTGACTGACGTCATGAGCATAAATATTTCGGAACATCGTTGTTATATTATTCCCGTGTTCATAATGTTTGCGAGTACATTCAAAGTACTCACTGCCTTGTCCCTGGCTATTGTCTTGGCCAGATTTCTTGGCTGGAAAGGAGCGACCGTGTTGACAGCCCGGAACCTAGGCAACGGTGATAGCAGCCTCGCGAAGATAGGAGTTAACTCGGTCATTTGTTCCCGTGGGAAATGGAGTCCCATAGACACTGATGATTTACAACCCGCTTCCGCCATCAACCGCTAGAAACCATTTGTTGTTCTCACAGACCAGAATGGTCTTGTACCACATATTTTGTGTTTTTGCTTGGAATTTCTGTATCAAGTTGGTGCCTCATCAGCTAACAGTAATCCTGGGGCTGATGAGCACAAGGGCCATTTTCTGGGAATTAATACTCGGAGAATCGGTCCCCACAAGTTCTCCGGCGAAGGTTACAGCGGTGCAGAGCTTGGTCGGGGAGGTTTAGGGGGCTGAGCGTCATCTTGGAGGCCCACTGGTTCCATTCAGACGCTAAACGGACTTGGATTAGGAGCTTTGAGTGGATTTCGACGAAACGGGGTGGTGCGGGCCCGTCGGCGGCACAGGGGGCGCCCTGTGCTTGCCGGCCACGGCGACGGTGCTGCTGAGGTGTCTTGGGCGTGCATGAGGCCACGCTGAAGGCAGAGGAGGCGTTAGGCGGGCGCTGACGGCGCGGCGAGCTGGCTCGAGCCCTCGGCTGGCCGCCACGGGTGGCTCGGCCACCACAGAAACCGCCAACGCCGGCGAGGCTCGCCGCCACCGACGCCTGCATCCGTCCAAGGAGGCGTGCGGAGCTCTGGCCAGGGAGGAGAGGACGTGCGCAACGCGCCAGGGCGCACTGTTGACAGGTGACTGATTTCTGACGAAGAAACGACACTGAATCTCTGAATTTTACTGAAAGTGCAAAGTGACAGTGCATGCTAGGTGTTCGACGGAATGCTTTTGGCATGTGGGGATTTTTCCTTGAGCTGATTTTTGGTGGAGTGGCTTCTCATTGCAACTGGAGGTTGTCTGAATTTTGGTGGAATTTTTGGAGAAGAGGAGATATGAATTTCACCAAATTTGACAAATCTGGTCCAAACTTGCGTGTTTGAAACTTGAAAATTTTGAAAGGAAGAAGAGTGGATCTTGATGGTTCTAGGTTGTGGGTGCTAGGGACTATCCAGAGAAGTTAGTTTGAGAGGAAAGTTCAAAGGCAATTAGGTACTTGCTTTGCAAATCACCTAGGCTCAAAATAATGGGCAGAATTGTTCTGGGGAAAGAATTAAATGAAATAAAATCCAAAAATGAGTTGGACTTGTTGGGACAGAATATTTGGATTGTCCCAAAGGGGAAGGAGGGGTTTTGGGAAGATTTACCACATGAGGCATGGTAAAACCATGGGTGGTTTCAAAATAAGAGAAGACCCAAAACTCCTAGGGTTTTCTTCTAAAAGAAAATAAATCCCAAAAACAAAATTTGAGAAGGGGGAAATCAGAAGAAAGGTTTTTAATAACCAACACCAGAGTTGAAGAAGGTGCCAAAGTAAAATCTTTTGTCAAAGGGGAAATTCTTGAGAGAAAGAGATTTTTGGAAGGGTTTACATGACCTCCTTCAAAACCAACAAAGTTTTTGCTGAAAACCACAACAAAATTTTTGGAGTGTCACATGATTCGATCCGCCAAGAGCGGATCGACTGGCATGTACCAGCCTTCTAACGAGGCTTTGAGGTAAGTTTTAGAATATGTAAAAATATAACCGCATAGACGGTAGCCCTCGATGCTTAGTTCGGTGTTCGGAAAGAAAAGTCGGACTAAGGATGTAAAAAGATATACGCAGGAGTCTAACATAAGTATGTCAATATGGGAATGCAGGTTCTTGGCTGACCTCTGCCAAGACCGATCATGGAGGTCAATGTATTAAAGCAGAACCTCGAGCGGTCCAAGAACAAGCTCGGACAAGCCAAGAAGCAGCTCGAGGACAAGGAAGGTAAGTAATACCTTATTAAAGAAATACCTTATAGAAAAGGTTTTGGTTGCAAAAAATAACAGGAATAACTTGGGTTGTGCAGGGGCCACGAACGAGGTGGCGACCTCAAGGAAGCGGTGTCCGTGGCTGAAAACAAAGCGGCTGCGAACGCCTTGGCGAGAGAAGGGGAGACGCAGCTGGCCAAGTGCGGCAAGAGCTCCAAGCTCTCGTGGAAAAACACGAGAGTTTGGAGCGTGACTCGAAGACTCGAGAGTCCGAGCTCGCCTCGGCTCTTGAGAGTGCCAAAGCTGCTAAGGCCGAGGCCCAAAAAGCCCTCCAAGAAATTGAGTCCTTAAAGAAGATAGCGGCGGGAAAGGCATTCTTTATGCAAAGCAAGCATGTGAAAGTGAATTACCTATTACTTACCCGGATTCGGAGCTCTCCAGGAGCATTCGCAGATTTGCCTCGTAGTGTGTCTGATGCTGCCGCATTCTACCGCGCCAAGGAGGGGAGCTCGACGGAAAAGGTGTTCTGGTCTCGATGTCTTTGAGGCCGACCATCCGGTGCCCCTGAGCGACCAGCTGAAGCAGCTGGTCGAGCTCCATAAGATCGCCGAACAGGCCATGAAGGGCCTTATAGCGCGGCTGTGGCCATTGGAGGCCATGCCCGGGAGCTATTTCGGCTTGGTGCAGCGGCTGGTGGATGCCTGTCCGTGGCTTGAAGTCATCGAGCGCTCCATCTGCATTGAAGGTGTCCGTCGGGCCCTTGCCCGTGCTACAGTGCACTGGGGCAAGCTGGATGCGGAGAGGCTTGTGATGGACGGGCCACCGAAGGGCCATGAGCATCAGCATATCTTCTAGAATCTGGTTCACGCGCTCAGTTTGCCCATCTGTCTGGGGGTGGTATGCGGTACTGAATGCCAGTTGAGTTCCCTGAGCTTGTTGTAAGTGATCCCAAAACCGGGAGACGAATTGAGTGCCTCTATCCGAGATTATTTTCTTCGGGACTCCATGTAAGCAGACGATACGGGAAAGATAAAGCCTAGCAAGTTTCTGAGTGGTGTGGGTTGTCTTCACGGGGATGAAGTGTGCTACTTTAGTCAGTCTATCAGTGATGACCCAAATGGCATTATTTCCGTGTCGTGACCGAGGTAGCCCAACAATAAAATCCATTCCAATCTCGTCCCATTTCCACTCGGGTATTTTATTTGGCTGTAGAAGTCCGGCCGGTTTCTGGTGCTCGGCCTTGATGCGCTGACAAGAGTCACAACATGCGATGAACGTGGCTATGTACCTTTTTAGACTGTTCCACCAAATTTTTTCCTGAATATCCTTGTACATTTTTGTCCCTCCGGGATGTATCGAATACGGGGCGATGTGGCCTTCAGCTAAGATCTGTTGTTTAAGATCCTTGATATTTGGTACGCAAAGTCTATCCCGTACCACAATATTCCACCTTATCGATAATGAATTACGGGCCTTGCCCAAACTCACTTTCCGTTTAATGCCTTCAATGCTGGGGTGTCCATGGTGAGCCTCTTTGATTGTTTCCATTAGGGTAGGCTGTATTTCTAAATTTTATATGCTGCCTTCGGTGACTACCAGCAAGTTGAGTTTAGCAAATTCCTGCCGAAATTCAGGTCTTAGGTTTGGCAGGCCGTCGTCGTTTGGGCTAGGGTTCCGACTTAGAGCGTCTGCCACTACATTTGCTTTACCTGGGTGGTAGTGGATTCCAACGTCATAATCCTTCACTAGTTCCAACCAGCGTCGTTGCCGTAAATTCAGTTCCGGTTGTGTGAAAATATACTTGAGGCTCTCATGGTCCGTGTATATCTCACAACAATTTCCAAGTAAAAAGTGCATTCTTTGAGTGCATGAATAACTGCTGCTAACTCTAGGTCATGAGTAGGATAATTTTCCTCATGCTTGCGAAGTTGTCTGGAAACATATGCGACTACCTTGCCTTCTTGCATCAACACGCATCCAAGGCCTTTCCGGGATGCGTCGCAATACACCTCAAAATTCTTGTGTATGTCCGGCACAATTAATACTGGTGCTGACGTTAATTTCCTTTTTAATTCTTGGAAACTTTTCTCGCAAGCTTCCGTCCATTCAAACTTCTTGTCTTTCTTGAGTAGCTGCGTCATTGGCTTTGCTATGGTGGAGAATCCTTCAATAAATATTCGGTAGTATCCTGCCATTCCCAAGAAACTTCGTACGTCCGTTACGCTGGCTGGTGGCTTCCAGCCAAGTACGGCCTTGACCTTTTCCGGGTCTACGGCAATATCTTCTTGGGTCAGTACGTAGCCCAGAATACCTACTTGCCTTAGCCAAAATTCACACTTGCTGAATTTAGCGTATAATTGATGTTTCCTGAGTTCCCCTAGTACAATTCGGAGATGTTCAGCGTGCTCTTCTGGTGTCTTGGAGTATACCAGAATATCATCGATAAATACCACAACAAACTTGTCCATAAACTTCATGAATACTTTGTTCATGAGGTGAACGAAATATGCGGGGGCGTTTGTTAGTCCGAATGGCATTACGGTGAACTCATACAATTCGTATCTGGAGGTGAAAGCTGTCTTGGGATTATCTTCGGTTCGCACTTTTAATTGATGGTATCCCGACCTCAAGTCAATCTTTGAGAATACCTTGGCCTGAGCGAGCTGATCAAATAAATCATTTATCCGTGGCATCGGATATTTGTTCTTGATTGTGACCATGTTAAGTGCTCGATAGTCTATGCACAATCTCATGGTTTCATCCTTCTTTTGGCAAATAAAATCGGTGAACCCTGTGGTGAGGAGCTGGCTCGTATATAACCTTTGTCGATAATTCTTTCATTTGCTTCTTCAGTTCTACCAATTCGGATGGTGCCATTCTCATATGGTTTCTTGTATCTGGGCGGTTCCGGTGCTAGCTCAATGCTGAACTCTATCTCTCGGTCCGGTGGCATGCACAGTAGTTCTTTGGGAAATACGTCCGAAATTCACGCACTCTTTGGAACCTTGCTCAATTCAGAGATATCCACCTTGTTCAATCTTGGTTGCCGGGATATTTTTCTTTCCTTGGCTGAAACTTTTATGCTCTTCCCGTGGTGGTGGGTGAGAATCACGGTCTGGTTGAAGCAGTCAATAAAACCTTTGTTGGTGGTTAACCAATCCATCCCTAGGATGACATCCAGCCCTTTATTTTCCAACACGATAAGATTTGCATGAAACTTCAACCCTTCAAACTTAATAATCACTCCCTGGCAATAACTCTGGGTAACTTGCTTAATCCCAGGGGACTTGACGATCATAGATTTTTCCAAAGGAAGCATCGAAAAATTATTTTGCAAGGCAAAACTTTTCGAAACGAATGAGTGAGAAGCTCCAGAATCAAACAAAACCATGGCAGGTATTGTGTTGACAGGAAACGTACCGAGTACGATATCTGGGGCATTTTGTGCTTCCTCTTTGGTCACGTGGTTCAGATGACCCTTCATGTGGTTGTTATTTGGGTTGAAGTTGTTGCGCTTTGGCACCGAATTATTGCCTCCGTTGTTCGGCTTTGGGGTCGAGTTCCTTGGCTTGGGGCACTGCTTGGCATAGTGCCCTTCTTCTCCTAAGCGTAATGTAACGCCTGGGCGGTATGTGAACTCCTTGTCCCTTGCACGAAAATTCTTGATTGGGCGTGAGATGCTTGTCGTGGGTTTGGGTGTCCAGTTTTTACGAACATCTGTCTTCTTTGCGGTGGTTGCGGGCATGATTAGTCTGGTCCCTCTTCCGCTTGCGGAAATCTTCTAAGTTGCGTCTCTCATTCTCCAAGGTAATGGCCTTATCCACCAGCGTCTTAAAATCTAGAAAGGTGTGCACGACCAGTTGGCATTTAAGCGCGGGTGTCAGACCGTCTAGGAATTTCTCCATCTTCTTGCTTTCCGACATACGCTCCTCGTTGGCGTAGCGAGACAGCAGAGTAAACTGACTGTTGTATTCTGACACCGTCATTGTCCTTTGCTTGAGGTCATCAAATTCTCTCTTTTTGATCTTCATAAGACTCTTAGGAATATGTGCCCCATGAAAACCTTCTTTAAACTCCTCCCATGTTATATTATTTTCGTTGGGGTGCATGTGTAGGAAATTTTCCCACCATGATGCGGCTGCTCCAGTGAGATAGTGCGGTGCATACAGTACTTTCTCCAGATCTGAACACCGGGCATTGATTAATTTTCTTTCCATGTCTCAAGCCAGTCCTCGGCTTCAAGAGGTTTGTCGGTATGAGAAAATGTTTGGGGACGCGTCTTACGTAGCTCGAGATAACTTTGATTGCTGCTGACATCTGCCCACGGTGATTTCCCATATTGATGACTTGGTTCATCATTTCCTGATGTTGTTGCTGACTTTGCTCATAAAGAAGGCACATTTGGGAAAGTGTCGTTTCACTGTCCTGTTGACTTGACTGCCCCTGTGTGAAATTGTTGCTGGGTTGTGTGTCATAATTTTGCTCTGGCGGAGTTGGCATGGAGCGCGTCCAAGGACGAGACATTGTTCACTCTGGGGACATATTTTGTGAAACTCATAAGAAAAGAAATTTGAGTCGCAAAAGTCAATAAATTCATGAAGACGGAAGAAGTCGCAAATGCTCCAAGATTTTTCAAGAGAATAAACGTTTGCGCACGGAGGACTGCTCATTACATATCTTACACGCAAGCAGTAATTATACAATACATCACTCAGGATATGCGTACATAATCCTGACATGTTATTTAGGCTAGTGCACTCCTCCGGTTCCTACATGATGCGCAAACAAGCTACTTCTCACAGCTTATGTACATATAAACATATCGTACAAGTCGGTACATCGCATGGCGGTTAAGCGTGCTCGATCGGAGATGGTAAGGATTTCCCTTGGCCTGCCAAGGGTGAGGCGCAATGAGGCTGGGGACTCAACCTCCTCTTCGGTGATAGGCTCCAAACGTGAAGTGATGCGCTGAGTTGGTGGAGCAGGTGCCCTATGCGGGACAACTCGAACATGAGCGGGCACAAGGGGTGGTGCAGAACGAACCGGAGTAGGCGCGATGACATGGTTGAACTCCTCCGTGGTAGGCAGGTGAGGAGTAGTGGCGAGAGCAGTAGGAGCAAAAGATGCTGATGATGTGACGAAAATCAGTGGCGGTGCGGTGCGCAGGAGCTCCCTCCTGTTGGCGGCACAGCCATGGACTGAGTCCATGCGGGCAGCTACAAAGTCGTCCACCAGATTGTCGAAGGCTGCCTCCAAAGCCCGGAGATACTCGATAAGCATCTCAAAAGCTTCGTCTCATTCTCCTCTGGGGCAAGAGAACGCGTAGTGGCAGGTGTATGGCACGCGACATGGCAGGTAGCGGTAACGACGAGTCTTCATCGAAGGAAGGATATCCCTGAGACGAGCTATCGCCTAACGGGCTGCCATCTGTAGTGCATGCTTCTCCGTGGGCATGGCTCTCCCCAAGAACCGGAAACGCTCAAATCACCCTCCCTTGAATTGCACCGCGACCTGGTGCATTGTTAGATGGTCATTGACCTTGTGCTGAGAGAGTGAGAAGACTGGGCGCACAGATGGCCCCATCGCGACTTGGACGATCAAGGAGAGAAGCTTGACGAACCCATCGGGCATGTTGGTGAACATCTGTGACTCGCAGTCGTTGCCAGCCATTTACAAAAGTAGGCAAAAATTCTGAGTAGTCAAATCATAAATTTATGCTGACTGTCAGAAATTGACTACATTTGTAAAATTAAGAAATAACTCTATATGATAATAACCGATTAGCGATCACACCTAGTGGCTTCCTACAGTCAGCCTGGCTCTGATACCAAGCTTGTCACGACCGGTTTTCCAATAAAAATATTTATTGAGAAACCGACCTATCAATTCCAGTGTGAGGAAAATCCTCCTCACTGGTAGACAAAATCTTGATACAATAAGCCAGTAGCATATAATATATTACAGGGTCGAGCTGATCTTGCTCAACAAATTATTACAAGCACGCCAATAATTATACATAGTGGCGGATATGACACAGTGGAGTGGTGGCATACTACTGACTCGAGGTAAAGCAATGGAATAACACAGTGGAGTGGATGATATGACTCCTACACTGGCGGCTCATCGAGTGTCGAAGTGAGGCTCGGTGAATTTATTTGGGTAGCGGAAGCGAATATAACACAGTGACTAATCCAGGGGTCGCACGAGATTTGGGATTCCTCTAGGCGTCGGACTCGCTATCGAACTCTTCATCCATGAGATCGCCTTCGTCAGCATCTGGCCAAATCAACAAGCCAAGTGAGTACTTTGAAAGTACTCGCAAGACAGTTTGGACAAAAGATATAACAAATGTATGCATGAATGCGTCATGAACAATTAATATGGTACATCTAATGAGGAAGTAACACAACATTAATTAGTAAGAAGGAAGTCAGGTGGTAGTAAAAATAACTGAAAACCAATCGGGTGTCTGAAGCGACGCCTCGAAGGGTGAACAAAATAAATAAAACGTGCCATAGTCGGGCGTCTAAGCGACACCACGTAAAGGGCTTATATGGAAAATAAATAACAACAAATGTCGCAGTCGGACGTCTGAGCGACATCGCAGAAAGGGCTTATAGCAAAAGTAAATAATAACGTTGCCGCAGTCGGACGTCTGAGCGACATCGCAGAAAGGGCTTATAACAAAAGTATATAATAACAATGCCGCAGTCGGACGTCTGAGCGACATCGCAGAAAGGGCTTATAACAAAAGTATATAATAACAATGCCGCGATCGGACGCCCGAGCGACATCGCAGAAAGGGCTTATAACAAAAGTATATAATAACAATGCCGCGATCGGACGTTCGAGCGACATCGCAGAAAGGGCTTATAACAAAAGTAAATAATAACAATGCCGCGGTCGGACGTCTGAGCGACTTCGCAGAAAGGGCTTATAACAAAAGTAAATAATAACAATGCCGCAGTCGGACGTCTGAGCGACATCGCAGAAAGGGCTTATAATTCACTTTTCATATCGGTTAACTTGCAAGAAATAGAGCTCATAGGAAAATATTCATCACATGATAATAAACGGGTTAGTCCATCCACAGGAAATAAACATTTAACACTCATGTGGTTCTCAGGAGTTTCTGTCACCGAGACTGACACTAGACAAGATAAGATGAACACAGCTCTTGGACATGGATAAGACGATTTCAAGGATTATTGACTCTGCAGAGTTTGTAATAAAATTATCCACAGCCAACGGATTTCCGTAGTCACGAAGGACTAGTTCCATTTACGGTATTTCGGAGGAAACACAGCTAACCAGTACACACCCATCCTACCTCACGTTGCCAGGAATCACCCTAGACAGCGTTCAAGAAAAACTTTGAGACGGGAGATCACAATCTCGAATAGCATGGGATCAAATTTATATCGCTGGCGCTTTAAGGGTGCCCCCTCTCGGTCCCAACCGGAAACACCCATGCCCCCTGACCGGATGATAGGCTTTAATCCAGGGCCATGGAACCCTCATCCCGGCCTCTCGATTTGGTGTGTACCATAAAGTGGTTTGCAAGTTACTAAGCCGTATCCCTTGCGGAAAACATGTGGTAGTACGAAACGGGAGACGGACGGGAATTGGACTAATTTATGTTGACACCGGGTCAACGGTCTGGCATAAGACTGGCATGCTACAACACTGCCATCTTACCCATTCTCATGCCAACTCATGGCCAAGCAACATGTTTGCAACAACTCATGGATTCCCGAAACTCACTTGCCTCAACTTTTACGAGATAAACTTTCATCGAGATGCTCATGAACATGCCATGATACTAATTAATGCAAACATGCCCAAACACTCATCATATCAAAAGTTCAAACATGCTTGCCTGGTTCGGAGTAGTCGGGGCCTAGCTCGGTGAAGTTCGCGGTTCCGTCACCTCCTTCGGTATCTACGGTATACAAAAATATATGCACTAACGTAAATACCAAGGGGTGCTCAAAAAATATTCCAAATATGTTTCAAATAAATTTGATAAAAAAACTAGACAAAATTTTGAAGAAGACAGAAAAAGAATCACTCAAAAATCCTTTTCTGTTTAAAAGTTATAAGTGTTTTGGTCCAAGGACCTCTCTGTAATGAAACAGAAAATACTCAGGGGGCCGAACAGAAAAGTTCAGAAAACGATTCAGTTTGGAAAGCGCATTTGTCAGAATACGCTTTCAGAAAACGTTTCAAAAAAGAACATAGAGGCTGACGGGTGGGTCCCACCCGTCAGGTTTGAAAATTCAAACGAGGGGACGGAGCTCGTCGGCGCCCGAGAGCTGCGGTGGTCATCGGCGGCGATCCACGGCGAGGCAGGAGGATCGGGTGGTACCTCCGTGCTCAGGGCGTCATTCCGCATCGATGGGTGGTGGTGGTGGTCGCTGGCGAGCACTACGTCGACGGCGGCCGTTGCTCCGGCGGACGGCTGTTCGGGAGGGGTTGGATCTCGCCGGGGAGTGCTGCGAAGAGCAAATTGAAGAGGGGGTTAGACTATTGGGTGCTCGTGAGGGTTGCTGACGAGGTTAGGGCGCCGGGGACGGCCTCGCCGGAGTGAATCGAGGTGGAGGCCAAGGCGGAACGGGGCGGCCGGAGTTGGGGGAGAATACCTCCTCGAGGTCCTCCTAGTGGCCCGGCGGAGTGTTGGTGAGGTGCAGGGATGGTGCGTGCTCGAGGGCGAGCTCGGGGCCCCTTTTCATAGGCGGTCCGAGGCGGTGGCCGTGAACGGAGTTCTCCGGCGAAGGTTACGGCGGCGCAGAGCTTGGTCGGGGAGGTTTAGGGGGCTGAGCGTCATCGTGGAGGCCCACTGGTTCCATTCATACGCTAAACGGACTTGGATTAGGAGCTTTAAGTGGATTTCGACGGAACGGGGTGGCACGGGCCCGTCGGCGGCAGAGGGCGCGCCCTGTGCTTGCCGGCCACGGCGACGGTGCTGCGGGGTGTGCTAGCGTGCATGAGGCCACGCGGAAGGCAGGGCAGCGTTGGGCGGTGCTGGACGGCGTGGCGAGCTGGCTCAGGCCCTCGCTGGCCGCCACGGGTGGCTCGGCCACCACAGAAACCGCCAACGCCGGCGAGGTTCGCCGCCACCGACGCCTGCATCCGTCCAAGGAGGCGTGCGGTGCTCGCCAGGAGGAGGAGAGGCCGTGAACGCGCCAGGGCGACTGCTGATGTGTGGCTGATCTCGGCGAAGAAACGACATCAATCTCTGAATTTTCTTGAAAGTGCAAAGTGACAAAGGCATGCTAGGTGTTGACAGAATGCTTTTGGCATGTGGGGATTTTTCCTTGAGCTGATTTTTGGTGGAGTGGCTTCTCATTGCAACTGGAGGTTGTCTGAATTTTGGTGGAATTTTTGGAGAAGAGGAGATATGAATTTCATCAAATTTGACAAATCTGGTCCAAACTTGCAGAAGCTGAAAATTGAAAATTTTGAAAAGAAGAAGAGTGGATCTTGATGGTTCTAGGTTGTGGGTGCTAGGAAATATCTAGAGAAGTTAGTTTGAGAGGAAAGTTCAAAGGCAATTAGGTACTTGCTTTGCAAATCACCTAGGCTCAAAATAATGGGCAGAATTATTTTGGGGAAAGAATTAAATGAAATAAAATCCAAAAATGAGTTGGACTTGTTGGGAATGAGAATATTTGGATTGTCCCAAAGGGGAAGGAGGGGTTTTGGGAAGATTTACCACATGAGGCATGGTAAAACCATGGGTGGTTTCAAAATAAGAGAAGACCCAAAACTCCTAGGGTTTTCTTCTAAAAGAAAATAAATCCCAAAAATAAAATTTGAGAAGGTGGAAATCAGAAGAAAGGTTTTTAATAACCAACACCAGAGTTGAAGAAGGTGCCAAAGTAAAATCTTTTGTCAAAGGGGAAATTCTTGAGAGAAAGAGATTTTTGGAAGGGTTTAAATGACCTCCTTCAAAACCAACAAAGTTTTTGCTGAAAACCACAACAAAAATTTTGGAGTGTCACATCCGGACAGTTCAGTCCTCCAAGAGCGGACTGACCGAAGCATGTACCAGCCTTCTAACAGGCTTTGAGGTAAGTTTTAGAATATGTAAAAATATAACCGCATAGACAAGAGTTCTCGATGCTTAGTTCGGTGTTCGGAAAGAAAAGCCGGACTAAGGATCTAAAAAGATATACGCAGGAGTCTAACATAAGTATGTCAATATGGGAATGCAGGTTGCGCTGCTGACCTCTGCCGCACTGACTGCGGAGGTCAATGTATTAAAGCAGAACCTCGAGCGGTCCAAGAACAAGCTCGGACAAGCCAAGAAGCAGCTCGAGGACAAGGAAGGTAAGTAATACCTTATTAAAGAAATACCTTATAGAAAAGGTTTTGATTGCGAAAAATAACAGGAATAACTTGGGTAATGCAGGGGCCACGAACGAGGTGGCGACCCTGAAGGAAGCGGTGTCCGTGGCCGAAAACAAAGCGGCTGCGGAACGCACCGAGCGAGAGAAGGGGGAGGCGCAGCTAGCTACAGCGGTAAGAGCTCCAAGCTCTCGTGGAAAAACACGAGAGTTTGGAGCGTGACTCAAGACTCGAGAGTCTCGAGCTCGCCTCGCTCTTGAGAGTGCCAAAGCTGCTAAGGCCGAGGCCCAAACAGCCCTCCAGGAAATTGAGTCCTTAAAGAAGATAGCGGCGGGTAAGGCATTCTTTATGCAAAGCAAGCATGTGAAAGTGAATTACCTATTACTTACCCGGATTCGGAGCTCTCCAGAGCATTCGCAGATTTGCCCGTGAGTGTGTCCGATGTCTGCCGCATTCTACCGCGCCAAGGAGGGGAGCTCGACGGAAAAGGTGTTCTCGGTCTCAAGATGTCCGAGGCCGACCATCCGGCAGTTTCTGAGCGACCAGTCAAGCAGCTGGTCGAGCTCCATAAGGTCGCCGAACAGGCCATGAAGGGCCTTATAGTGTGGTTGTGGCCATTGGAGGCCATGCCCGTGAGCTACTTCGGCTTGGTGCAGCGGCTGGTGTATGCCTGTCCGCGGCTTGAAGTCATCAAGCGCCCGTCTGCATTGAAGGTGTCCGTCGGGCCCTTGCCCGTGCTAAAGTGCACTGGGCAAGCTGGATGCGGAGAGGCTTGTGACGGACGGGCCACCAAGGGCCATGAGCATCGCACGCCCGAAATGTACTATGAGGGCCTCTTGAAGGGTGCCCGCCGAATAGCGGATGAGTGCTCCAAAGATGTAATTTTTGAATAAACTCGCATTTGTTATCCTGTACGTTGAAAACTTGTTCATATGTGCTAAGCAACGCTTATTAATTTAAAATATTACCTTCTATGCGGCCGTTTATCAAATTTGAGAGATGGCAAGTCGTTGGCTTCAGCCCCATGCCACGAAAGTCTTTGGGGTGTTCGGGATAAACTTGAGCACTCTTGTTCCCATTCTTGGGTCCATCTAGGAAGGTGCTCAACACAATGAACAAGGCAACCGGACTTATAATGCTTGAACACTCTCACTTAGCTATAGAATTCTATAATTTTAAATTTCGGCGAAGCCCCTAGTATTCGGAAGAACGAGTTCGGGGCGCTGTCCACGCCTTGGTCGGACAATTCGGGTTCCTCGCTCTAAGTGGCATAAGTCTTTAGGGACTCGAAAAAACCTCTCGAACAGCGACCGGCTCTCGCCTTATCATGACGGTCAGTTTTAGCTTTCTCCACCGAGGTGCTCGACCCAGAATAACTGGGGCACAATCGCAGTGGTTCTCCCGGTGCTACCTTAGCCGATATAGCGGAACGTAAGGTACCAAAACACGGGAGCCGGGCAAACCCAACTATTGACCCAAGACATGATTCGGAGCCAATTCATATAATGCTATAAGTTCGGGGTGCCGCACTTGTGAAAGTGTTCGGACTTATCACACCATAATTTTGGGATACTTAAGCCCCTAGTGTACAAGCCGTACCAAAGTGTACGGTTGCAACATGTCGTGAAATGAACATATGTATATATAAAGGAAGTAGAGCAATAATAAGCAAGAGCTATGTATTGTTTATTCAAAAAGGTACTGCAATGGGAGTAGAACGATACAAATAGTGAGATAAGCAAGGGATGGGACTATCTAACATGTCCCCTGGCTGTTGCATCGTGAGTTCGGCGATTCAAGTGCCGGACAGGACTTCTCAAAGAGGGAGTCCTGAAAGTAAAAAAAAGGAAGAAAAAAAGGAAAAAGAAAAAAGAAATGACACAAACGGGAGCCCCTGGTGCGGTCGAGCCGCATTCTTGGCGTGCCGTTGTCTTGCCCCTCCCCATATGCCCATGGTATCTCCAGAGCGTAATTATGTACGCGTAATACTAGCTTCGCAATTTCGCGAGGGCTGGGGTTGGGGCCGGATTAGTACTCGTGCTTGAATCGTGCTAGGTGGTCTTGTTGCAGGTTACTCCGGGCGCGCTTGGCGGTGTCCGGACGCTTAGTGGCCGGACTCGAGAATTGCCGTGAGAGGCTGCTTTGCACCTCCGCTGCGAGGGCCGCCGTATGCTCCTCCGTTCGGAGAGAGCGTTCGGTGTTTCCATTGACCGTGATTACTCCTCGAGGGCCTGGCATCTTGAGCTTGAGATATGCGTGAAAAGCGGCACCGCATTGAACTTTGCAAATGTGGTTCGTCCCGAGCAATGCATGATAGCCGCTGCGGAATGGGACGATGTCGAAGATTAACTCTTCGCCGAAGTTATCCGGAGATCCGAAGACCACTTCGAGTGTGACTGAGTCTGTACAATTGGCCTCTACACCCGGTATGACGCCTTTAAAGGTCGTCTTTGTAGGTTTAATCCTTGAGGGGTCTATGCCCATTTTGCACACTGTATCCTGATAAAGCAGGTTCAGGCTGCTACCGCCATCCATCAGGACTCTGGTGAGGTGAAATCCGTCAATAATTGGGTCAAGAACCAATGCGGCGAAGCCGCCGTGACGGATGCTAGTGGGGTGGTCCCTTCGATCGAAGGTGATCGGGAAGGAAGACCATGGGTTGAACTTTGGGGCGACTGGCTCCATCGCATATACGTCCCGTAGTGCATGCTTCCGCTCTCTTTTGGGTATGTGGGTTGCGTATATCATGTTCGCCGTCCGCACTTGTGTGGGAAAACCTTTATGTCCTCTATTGTTCGGCGGCCGGGGCTCTTCCTCGTCATCGCTATGCAGCCCCTTGTCATTGAGTTCGCACTTAACTTGCTCGCTTGCTTGAACACCCAACAACCCCTGTTGGTGTGATTGGCTGGTTTTTCGGGGGTGCCATGTATCTGGCACAAGCGATCGAGTATTCGGTCCAAGTTGGACGGGCCCTGGGTATTTATTTTGAATGGCTTCTTCCGCTGACCGGGTTTAGAGCCTCTGAATCCGGCATTGACGGCCGTATCTTCAGTATTATCGCCGTTAATGCAGCGCTTGTTCTTGTTGCGACGCGACCTGCCATTGCTGTCCTTGGTATCCGGACTATCAGGATGTTTGGCCAAGTTGTTGCTTCGAGCTAGCCAGTTGTCCTCTCCTGCACAAAAGCGAGTCATGAGGGTTGTGAGGTCTGCCATAGATTTCGGCTTTTCCTGTCCTAGGTTGTCACATCCCTAGTTCTATTAATGCCTAGTGCTAGCATATGGTGTTGCATCATGTTTAAATTTCAGTTAAACCTGAAATGGGGATTGCCTAAACCCTAGCATTAAAGGAATTCACTAGGTTCAACCAAATATTTCCAGTAAATCCAAATGACTTTCAAAAATGTTCATCATTCTTGGAAAATGCTGGAAACAGTAACCAGAGGTGATGCACATTTTTCCATGACATATTGGGATCTGGATTTAAATCATACCTTAATTGCATTTGGGCATTTAAATTTTATATATTATATTAAATGTCCAAATATTCATGAACTGAAATTCTGGTTATTGGAAATAATCCAAATAGTGGCCACAAGCAGTCTCATGATTTTTGAAAGTGCATAGGTATTTTTAATAAAGCCCTAAAAATTTACAGAATAACAGAAAACAGAATTAAATAGAAATAAGAGAGAGAGAGAGAAGCCACTTGAGCCAGCTTACCTGGCACAGACACCTGGCCCAGCGCTATGGCTGAGGCCTGGCCCAGCCCACCACCGCCACCTCCCCGTGTCGTCTTCCTCCTTCTGCCAGGAGGACAACCAGGTGCGTGGCGAGCGCCGACGCTGCCCTGGCCACCTCCTGCTTCCCCGGCCCCTCCTGGCGACGCCACGACGACGCCCCGTGTTCCCTCGCTCCTCTCCCTCACTCGCTGCACCCTCTCCCCTCCCCTGGCTCTCTCCCTTGAGCTCATCCGAGCGCAGCCGTCGCCGCCGACCAGCGCTCGCGCGGCCGCAGCCATCCCCACGCCTCTCCGACACATCCTCGAGCTCCGTCGTTCCGCCCTCGTCCTCCTCGTTGTCTCACGTGACCAGAAGAGCCCCGGAGCGCCGTCCCCGACGTCTTCTTCCTCCTCGGGCCACCGAGATCGCCGGCGACCTCCCGTCGTCACCAGCCCCTCCCCGAGCACGCCGAGGCCACCTCCGCACTCGCCGTGAGCCCCTCTTCCTCTCCCCTCTTCTCTCTAGCTCGCGCTCATCCCCTAGTCTCGTTCCCCATCGCGGCCGAGAACTTCTCGCTGCCGGCCATGGCGTAGCCGTGGCCACAGCCACCGCAGCTCGTTCCCGAGCCCACCGTCAGGTTTCAAAGATGATCTCATGAGCCCATAGACACCCACGGCGCTGCTCCAGCTCAGAGCGCCACCCCAAGATTGCCCGAGCTGCCGCCGCCAAACCTCGTCGCCGCCACTTTTCCGCCACCCCGGCACCTACCACCGCCACCACTAGATGTGCGCCATCGCTGCTCGAACGCATAACAAACCACGGCCGAACGATGCCATGTGGCTCGTTTCGAAACCCCTCCGGCGTCTGGACTCGGGCGGCTAAACACCGGCGATCGCTGACCCGTTGACGGCGTGGGTTGACCCCACTGCCGGTTTGACTTCCCCTCTCTCTCATCGACTTGCGGCCCCGCCGACTAATTACTCTAGTTAGCACTAGCCAACTAGTTGGGTTAGTTACTACGATCGACTAGTGGGCCCCGCCCGATTAGTTAGGGCTAACTAACTTAGTTAGTTGACTGGTCAGGTTTGACCTGGACCCGGCTTCGTTGACCTGCTGACATCACAATGACGTCACCCTGACGCAATAAAGCATTTTCTGGATTTAAGTTTATTCGGGAAATTCCAGAAAATGTCCTAAACTTCTAAAAATCATAGAAAATCAACCATAACTCCAAATCAAATAATTTATATATGAAAAATTATCAGAAAAATCCAATCTATCCATATGTACGATTTTCATGCATGTTTGATCAAGTTAAGTTCACTGTTTAGGATGAAACATGAATAGGGCAACTTTGATAATAGTTTTGGAGTTGGGATTTGATATAGTTTTGAATTCCACTTCAATCAAAATGACTTGTTGTTCTATTAGCCCAAATCACAGCATATTGCCATGTCATGATCATGCATCATATTGCTGCATTGCATTGATTGTGTTTCTTCCTTGTTTGCCGGAGCTTGTTCCCTCTCGGTAGGCGTATCCCGACGATGAGTTCAATGACACGGATGAAGAACTATATTATCTTCAGAAGTGCCAGGCAAGCAAAACCCCCTTGTTCATTCCGATACAATCCCACTCTCTCGCTCCTGCTCTTTTTACTGCATTAGGACAACAACGATTCATCTGTTACTTGTTGCGGTAGCTGAACCCCTTTATCCTCTGCATGACTGTCATTCCACAGTAAATAGATGAAACCCACTAGCATGAGTAGGAGTTGTTTGAGCCTATTGTGCCTATTCATTCATGCTTGTTTGTCATGCCTGCTACTGCTTAGAGTTGAGTCAGGTCTGATTCATCGGGAATGAATCAGAGGTGTGTGATCATGTCCCATCGTGTGTGAGCTAAGTGTGTGAACACGATTTGGTAAAGGTAGCGGTGAGAGGCCATGTAGGAGTACATGGTGGGTTGTCTCATTGAAGCCATCCTCAGGAACTGAGTTCTGTGTTTGTGATCCATGAAACAGTTACTACCACACATTGGGATCCTTAATTGACTCTCTCGGCTTCTTAACCACCCTTGTCCTCTGTCCAGGAGTTGCAACTAGTTTCTGGTGTTTGTAGGATATGTGTTGGAGGTCGTGCGTAGCGCTGACCCTAGGGGTGGGCTATGATGCGGTAGATACACCGTGGCCCGGTGTACCGAAAGCCCGTTTGGTATCTCGGGAACCCGGCACACATCGTTCGGGGCCGTTAGTGGAAACCTCGGTCGGACTCCCTGCGGATAGAACCCGAATAGGCGATAAACCTGGACTAGGGACTTGAGTGTTTAGGTAGGTCGTGGCCGACACCCTCGCTGGGCTTCCGCTTGAAGGTTGCCGAGTACATGTCGTGTAAACGGTGATAAGTGGTGAGAGCGTGTGTGAAGAAGTACACCCCTGTAGGGTTAATATGATCTTCGAATAGTCGTGTCCATGAAAAGGACTTACGGGTTGCCTATATCAGTTCATAGACAAGTGAAAGTGGATACTCTAAAATGCGCAAGATAAGCGTGAGTGCTATGGATGGCGTTCTCGTGAGGGAGACGGGAGCGGGTCCATAGTGGTGTATTGATATGGTGAATATGTGGACTCGTGTGCGCCACCTCAAAAGAGTTACTTGCAGTCGTAGTATAGGATAGCCACCGAGTCAAAGCTGGCTTGCTGCAGTCAAACTCCACCACCCCCCCCCCCCCTTTGTTGATAATGATGCATATGTAGTTAGTTCTGATGTAAGTCTTGCTAAGTACAATAGTACTCATGTTTGCCTATTTTATGTTTTTGCAGAGAGACTTCAGTCTCGCTAGTAGTTCCGCGTGGACTTCGACGTTTAGCTTGTTACCTCAGCTACGATCTTGTGCCCTCGGCAGGATCTCGGTAGATAGTCGTGCTTCTCAGCCCTTTTCCATTTGTAGATGTACGTACTCGGACATGTTAAGCTTCCGCGTGTGCTTTGTTTTGTATGTTTCGATTGTTGGGTCATGAGACCCATGTTTGTAATATCTCGCTCCTCGGAGCCTAATGAATAAATATTTGAGTCGAGAGTTATGTTGTGACGCCATGTTGTATTTACACATATTGAGCATATTGTGTGTATGTTTGAAATGCTTGGTATGTGTGGGATCCGACAATCTAGTTGTTTATCCTTGGCAGCCTCTCATATGGGGAAATGTAGTCTAGTGCTTCTCGAGCGATAGTAGTCCGCTTCTGCCCGGTTCACCGGAGTCCCGCTAGCCCAAAGACTACTGCTTTGGACACTTGACTGGCCGGCATGTGTTTCACTTTGTTCCTATGTCTGTCCCCTCGGGAAATGTCACGCGGTGACATCCGGAGTCTGCCTAGCTCACATGCCCGGGTTACCGGAGTCTCATAGCCCAAAGGTTACAGCCCGGATTCACACGTTGATGGTGACATGCTCGATGTGATTCATGTATGCCTGTCCCCATGGGTTAGCGCCGCTTTGGGTTCACGACTAGCCATGTCGGCCCGGTTCTCTGTCATATGGATGCTAGCGACACTATCATATACGTGAGCCAAAAGGCTAAACGGTCCCGGGCCATGGTAAGGCGACACTGGGAACACCGTGCGTGAGGCCGCAAAGTGATATGAGGTGTTACCGCCAGGTCGATGTGACTTGGAATCGGGGTCCCGACAGCGTTGGTATCAGAGCCTCGACTGCTGTCAGAGGATTACCAAGCCAAACTGGTCAAGTTGAGTCTAGAAATGCTTTAGTTATGTAAGGGAATTGATTGTGGAAGGAACGTAAGGCTCTTTTTACTCCTTATATCTCATGGCCTTCTGATCTGAGTCATCCTCTTGTCTTCTACGGGGTTTAAGAACTAGGCTTCTCATCTATCTATCAGGATGACGTGCTACTAATCCCTAGACCTTTAAGATTGTTGGATTTAAGCCCCACTTCAGTTCCTACTATTTCTGTTTGTTAACTGTTGATCTCAGAATCTTGTTATGATGTTGCAGAGTGGTTGTGCTACCATTTTGCATGATGTCTCAAATCTTTTTGAGCATTTACAGCCGTTATGCTGTCCGAGTCATCCTGTGTCTCTAAATAGTCTGATGCATTTGCAAATCCCTTCTCTCCTTTTCTAATGTTCATCTGGGCCAGATTAAGCACACTAATTAGTATGTTGAGGTAATTTATTGCCTTGACATATATGTTGGAGCTATTATTATGACCCTAGGTGTTTTAGGAAATCACCTAGCAATTTAGCAATGCTTTTGTATCCCAAGTGTGATGATTCTGGCCATTATTCTTGAAAGCATCCCGTGATGCCATTTAGTAGTAGGCATTCTACTCCTGGGTTTCTGAACCCGAGATTCATCCTACTTCATGTTGTTAGTATTTGCTAGTTCCTTTAGGATATTAGTAACCTTTGCATTAGTCCTCGAGGTCCGTGGTATTTCTTTCTTTCAAATACCATGAACCAATAAGGCAGAAGTTCTTTGAATTAAAAGATCACAATCAGAGTACTCTTGAGGAGTTCTCCGTTCATAATTGTGACTCTGCCAGTTCTACCTTCTCTGCATGGGTTATCCGGGAGAAATGTTGAGCTTTGCTCGATATACTAATCCATGCCTCCACAACTCAAAAAGTTATATGTTCCTTTGAGTTGCTCTCTTTAGTTGTATCCTGACCATCCTCTATCAGTTGATAACCAAGAGTATGTGTGCATTTGTGTTCATCGATGCCCTATTATCCCTGTGGTCTGTTCAGCCATTCTATTCTGGAATGACTAGGAGAAACAAACTCCAGTGCCTCATCCATATCTAGGATTGGGTCAAAGTAGTTGTATTCTGCAAATCAAAATGCAAATCCAGCTTTTGATTCTGTTCCACCTGGAGTGTTACCATCTGTATGTCAAGAATGTCATGAGAATTGCACCTTCTCTTATGAATTCTTGATGCAGTGATACTTCTCACCATCATCATTCATTCCTCGGTCCTCGTGTTGTTGTAACCGGAATGCCGACAAGTGAATTGTGATGTGTGAAATCAATACTCCGAGCAACTCGTTGCTTGGTAGCTAATGGACAATATCCTCATTCTTAGCGTGTTGGTTATTAAATCATCATCCTAAGATTGATTGTGCTACCTAGTCCTTATTTATGGTGCACTCTTCGATCAATGAGTTAGGATTGTGTCAATCCCTCACTGCTTTTGATCATATCATCTTGCCTGTAAAACAAGATTGTTCTCGAGCTTAGTAACATACCGGTGGTTCGTGATTTCCGAATATCTTCTCGGAAGTATTACCAGGTTGTCCCCTGACTGTTATGTTGAGCTTGTGATCAAGTTGGTTTTCCTCTAAACCAGCCATTCTCCAAGAATCTGTGTTGGATACCCCTGAGCTAGTTGGTTGAGCTAAACAATAACTTGGAGAGTTGGAAGATAAAAGCTTGTCCTACTTAGTTCATCACAAAGGGATATCCTTAAGTGTGTGTGTGTTGAAGAAAGATGATATTTTCATCGATTGGTCCTCGTGGATCAGTTGTTGGATCTATTGCCTTGTCAAAACTTTGACTTGAGTATGGGCCATCGTCAAGTCAAATCAGAACCAACGATGTTCGTAATGTTGTCTTACTCGTGGTTAATCCTCGAGCATACACCATTATATCCTTTGGTCGACCAATGCTATCACCGTGTTCACATGATGGTGGAAGTCCAGTGATATGGAAATTCCGATGAGTTGTTGTTGAACCCATCAGCAGCATTTTGTCTCCCCCCATGAATCATGTTGAACATCAACCTAGTGTTGTAAACTTGTAAGCAATGCCTTCGTGTTCCATTCATGAAGCCTATGCTTGGATGGAAGAAGTGACTTCCTCGAATTCATGTGCTTTAGGTGTAAGTTGCCGCCATGAATTTGGGAAAGGTTTGTTTTTGCTTCCTCTGGAATCATCCCAAGTCAGTCATGCATGTGCGAAGTATTCTATGGTCTGATAAACTGATCATCTTCATTCCATATGTATTCCCTAGCACACCAAGCCACTGATTGATTTGTTCAAGGAAAGGAAGTTCCTTCTTAAGAGCATGCCTTATGCAAGGACTTCAATATCCTTGATTATGGTTCCCCACCTGAACTCGGTAATGTTTTATTATAAGACTACTATGTGGTCATGCTTGTCTTGGACAGCGTGTTCATGGGTTTGTAACAGAACCAGCTCATGTTTTGGAGCTTGCTATCGTAGTTCATTTCCCGAGAATCTCGCAACGTCATCTCGTCGATTTGTGTTGCAAACTTTCATTTCTCTTTCTAAGACTTGATGAGTCTGGAATGTCCTAACACCAACCAGATCTGAATCTCAGGCAGATATGATGGTTGGGTCATTCCCAGTATTTGGATTTTGTTCCCAGCTTGCACCCGTCATTGTGTCAGTCTGCCATAGGTCCCATTCATTTCCGATGATAAGAAAAAATCATCCATTGCGTTGTCTTCAACAAGGTAGTCCACATCATCCATTCTAGTCCGAGTATGTCATTCTTTCGAACTCCTTCACGATCGATTGTGATTGCCTTAGGCTGGTACAAAGAGTCTCAATGATTTCTAAATCAAAAGTAATTCTTTTTGCTGCTTAAGGTAATAATTCCACCAGTCACTTTTCCCAAGGTGCCCCGTTATGGAATCCTGGCAAATATTTCCTCGCCACCTTGACACCATCCACCATTCCACCATCTTCTAAGCGTGGAATTGTTGCCCACAAATCAAACCCCGTCGTTTGTCCTTCCATCCCTCTCGATGTGTTTTGTGTCTCAACTCGAGATGTTTCAACATCTCATTCCGTGAGTTGATCGTGAGTTGCTCGATCTTTAAGAAGATCGATTCCTGCAGAGTTCCTCTCTGTCATTGTCTTGTTGGATGAAGTTCTCGAAAGCAAAGACGTCAAGATCAATATGAAGCAATGAATCAACATCTTGAGAAGGATAGTTAGATCATGAAGATCGTGTTAGCTTGTGACCCCTCTGACTTTTTACCTCACGTCTTGAATCTCGGGACGAGATTCTTGTTTAGTGGGGGTGAACTGTCACATCCCTAGTTCTATTAATGCCTAGTGCTAGCATCTGGTGTTGCATCATGTCTAAATTTCAGTTAAACCTGAAATGGGGATTGCCTAAACCCTAGCATTAAAGGAATTCACTAGGTTCAACCAAAATATTTCAAGTAAATCCAAATGACTTTCAAAAATGTTCATCATTCTTGGAAAATGCTGGAAACAGTAACCAGAGGTGATGCACATTTTTCCATGACATATTGGGCTCTGGATTTAAATCATACCCTAATTGCATTTGGGCATTTAAATTTTATATATTATATTAAATGTCCAAATATTCATGAACTGAAATTCTGGTTATTGGAAATAATCCAAATAGTGGCCACAAGCAGTCTCATGATTTTTGAAAGTGCATAGGTATTTTTAATAAAGCCCTAAAAAACAGAATAACAGAAAACAGAATTAAATAGAAATAAGAGAGAGAGAGAGAGAGAGAGAGAGAGAGAAGCCACTTGGGACAGCTTACCTGGCACAGACACCTGGCCCGGCACTGTGGCTGAGGCCTGGCCCAGCCCACCACCGCCACCTCCCCTTGTCGTCTTCCTCCTTCTGCCAGGAGGACAACCAGGTGTGTGGCGAGCGCCGACGCTGCCACAGCCACCTCCTGCTTCCCGGCCCCTCTGGCGACGCCACGACGACGCCCGTGTTCCTCGCTCCTCTCCCTCACTCATGCACCCTCTCCCCTCCTGGCTCTCTCCCTTGAGCTCATCCGAAAGCAGCCGTCGCCCCGACCAGGCTTTCCTTGACAGCCATCCCCACGCCTCTCCGACACATCCTCGAGCTCCGCCGTTCCGCCCTCGTCCTCCTCGTCGTCTCACGTGACCAGAAGAGCCCCGGAGCGCCGTCCCAGATGTATTCTTCCTCCTCGGGCCACCGAGATCGCCGGCGACCTCCCGTCGTCACCAGCCCCTTCCCAAGCACGCCGAGGCCACCTACGCACTCGCCGTGAGCCCCTCTTCCTCTCCCCTCTTCTCTCTAGCTCGCGCTCGTCCCCTAGTCTCGTTCCCCACATGTCGAGAACTTCGGCCCGGCCATGGCGTGGCAAGCTGGCCACAGCCACCGCAGCTCGTTCCCAAGCCCACCGTCGTGCTCAGCATGATCTCATGAGCCCGTAGACACCCACAGCGCCTCCTCCAGTGCTCTGTAGCGCCACCCCAAGATTGCCCGAGCTGCTGCCGCCGCCAAACCTCGTCGCCGGCCACTTTTCCGGCCACCCCAGCACCTACCACCGCCACCACTAGATGCGCGCCACTGCGCGCGTTCGAACGCAACAAACCACGGCCGAAACGATGCCATGTGGCTCGTTTAAAACCCCTCCGTCTGGACTCGCCGGCGGCTAAACGCCGGCGACTGCTGACCCGTTGACCGGCGTGGGTTGACCCCACTGCCCGGTTTGACTTCCCCCGCTCTCTCACTGACTTGCGGGCCCCACCCGACTAATTACTCTAGTTAGCACTAGCCAACTAGTTGGGTTAGTTACTACAGTCACTGACTAGTGGGCCCTGCCCAGTTAGTTAGGGCTAACTAACTTAGTTAGTTGACTGGTCAGGTTTGACCTGGACCCGGCTTCGTTGACCTGCTGACATCACAGTGACGTCACCCTGACGCAATAAAGCATTTTCTGGATTTAAGTTTATTCAGGAAATTCCAGAAAATGTCCTAAACTTCTAAAAATCATAGAAAATCAACCGTAACTCCAAATCAAATAATTTATATATGAAAAATTATCAGAAAAATCCAATCTATCCATCTGTACCATTTTCATGCATGTTTGATCAAGTTCACTTCACTGTTTAGGATGAAACATGAATAGGGCAACTTTGATAATAGTTTTGGAGTTGGGATTTGATATAGTTTTGAATTCCACTTCAATCAAAATGACTTGCTGTTGCATTAGCCCAAATCATAGCATATTGCCATGTCATGATCATGCATCATATTGCTGCATTGCATTGATTGTGTTTCTTCCTTGTTTGCCGGTGCTTGTTCCCTCTCGGTAGGCGTATCCCGACGATGAGTTCGATGACACGGATGAAGAACTATATTATCTTCAGAAGTGCCAGGCAAGCAAAACCCCCTTGTTCATTCCAATACAATCCCACTCTCTCGCTCCTGCTCTCTTTTACTGCATTAGGACAACAACGATTCATCTGTTACTTGCTGCGGTAGCTGAACCCCTTATCCTCTGCATGACTGTCATTCCACAAGAAATAGATGAAACCCACTAGCATGAGTAGGAGTTGTTTGAGCCCTGTTGTGCCTACTCATTCATGCTTGTTTGTCATGCCTCATCGCTTAGAGTTGAGTCAGGTCTGATTCATTGGGAATGAATCGGAGGTGTGTGAACATGTCCCATCTGTGTGTGAGCTAAGTGTGTGAACACGATTTGGTAAAGGTAGCGGTGAGAGGCCATGTAGGAGTACATGGTGGGTTGTCTCATTGAAGCCGTCCTCAGGAACTGAGTTCTGTCTTTGTGATCCATGAAACAGTTAATACCACACATTGGGATCCTTAATTGACTCTCTCGGCTTCTTAACCGCCCTTGTCCTCTGTCCGGGAGTTGCAACTAGTTTCTGGTGTTTGTAGGACATGTGTTGGAGGCCGTGCGTAGCGCTGACCCTAGGGGTGGGCTATGATGCAGTAGATACAAGTGGCCGGTGTCTGCAGAATAATGCCCGTTTGGTATCTGGGAACCCTGCACACATCATTCGGGGCCGTTAGTGGAAACCTCGGTCGGACTCTCATGGATGGAACCCGAATAGGCGATAAACCTGGACTAGGGACTTGAGTGTTTAGGTAGGCCGTGGCCGACACCCTCATGGGCTTCCGCTTGAAGGTTGCCGAGTACATGTCGTGTAAACGGCGATAAGTGGTGAGAGCGTGTGTGAAGAAGTACACCCTACAGGGTTAATATGATCTATTCAAATAGCTGTGTCCGGAAAAGGACTTCGGGTTGCTGTGTCGGTTCATAGACAAGTGAAAGTGGATACTCTAAAATGCGCAAGATAAGCGTGAGTGCTATGGATGGCGTTCTCGTAGGGGAGATGGGAGCGGGTCCATAGTGGTGTATTGATATGGTGAATATGTGGACTCGTGTGTGCCACCTCAAAAGAGTTACTTGCAAAATGTAGTATAGGATAGCCACCGAGTCAAAGCTGGCTTGATGCGATCAAACTCCACCACCCCCTTTGTTGATAATGATGCATATGTAGTTAGTTCTGATGTAAGTCTTGCTGAGTACATTTGTACTCACGTTTGCCTATTTTAT
Source organism: Aegilops bicornis (assembly GCA_021605145.1). Classification (NCBI taxonomy): domain Eukaryota; kingdom Viridiplantae; phylum Streptophyta; class Magnoliopsida; order Poales; family Poaceae; genus Aegilops; species Aegilops bicornis. Next base: position 133,138,337 of record CM038670.1, on the reverse strand, counting down.
GTTTTTGCAGAGAGACTTCAGTCTCGCTAGTAGTTCCGCGTGGACTTCGACATTTAGCTTGTTACCTCAGCTACGATCTTGTGCCCTCGGCAGGATCTGGTAGATAGTCAGGCTTCTCAGCCCTTTTCCATTTGTAGATGTCTGTACTCAGACATGTTAAGCTTCCGCGTGTGCTTTGTTTTGTATGCTCTGATTGTTGGGTCATGAGACCCATGTTTGTAATATCTCGCTCCTCGGAGCCTAATGAATAAATATTTGAGTCGTAGAGTTATGTTGTGATGCCATGTTGTATTTACACATATTGAGCATATTGTGTGTATGTTTGAAATGCTTGGTATGTGTGGGATCCGACAATCTAGTTGTTTATCCTTGGCAGCCTCTCATATGGGGAAATGTAGTCTAGTGCTTCTGAGCGATAGTAGTCCGCTACAGCCCGGTTCACCGGAATCTCGCTAGCCCAAAGACTACCGCTTTGGACACTTGACTAGCCGGCATGTGTTTCACTGCCGTTCCTATATACATCCCCTCGGGAAATGTCACGTTGTGACATCCAGAGTACTGCCTAGCCTGCTACAGCCCGGGTTACCGGAGTCCTGTTAGCCCAGTGCTACAGCCCGGATTCACACGTTGATGACCGACATGCTCGATGTGATTCATGTATGCCTGTCCCCATGTGTTAGCGCCGCTTTGGGTTCACGACTAGCCATGTCGGCCCGGGTTCTCTGTCATATGGATGCTAGCGACACTATCATATACGTGAGCCAAAAGGCGCAAACGGTCCCGGGCCATGGTAAGGCGACACCCGTGGGAACACCGTGCGTGAGGCCGCAAAGTGATATGAGGTGTTACCGGCTAGGTCGATGTGACTTGGAATCGGGGTCCTGACATAGGTGTCAGGCAAGCCACTCGTCGCGGATGTTATGTTTGAAGGCTGCAAGGGCCTCTGCATCCGGACAGTCAACGATTTGATTCTTCTTTGTTAGGAACCGAGTCCAGAATTGTCTGGCCGATTCTTCTGGCTGCTGAATTATGTGGCTAAGTTCATCGCCGGGTGGTCGCACATATGTGCCCCGGAAGTTATCAAGGAATGCGGCTTCCGTGTCCTCCCAACAACCAATTGATTCTGTTGGCAAGCTATTGAGCCAATGTCGAGCTGGTCCTTTAAGCTTGAGTGGGAGGTATTTGATGGCATGTAGATCATCACCGCGGGCCATGTGGATATGGAGGAGATAATCCTCGATCCAGACCGCAGGATCTGTGGTACCATCATATGATTCGATGTTTACGGGCTTGAAGCCCTCGGGGATTTGATGATCCATTACTTTATCTGTGAAGCATAGTGGGTGTGCGGCGCCTCTGTATTGGGCTGTATCACGATGTAGCTCATATGAGCTTTGTCTACTGTGTTCGGCCCGGCCGGTTTCTTTGTATCCGGCGCGGCGGTAATCACCCCGCATTGTTGGGCGCCCACGCGATCCGTGGATCGATCTTGTATGTTTTGCCTTATCCTCCAATATATCTCGCAAGTCCGGCGCGTTTTCCCGTGCCTTGGTACTTTTTGAGCGGCGTCGGGGTGTGGCTTGAGCGGAGGGCCGAGAGGCTTCTCTGTCGCGGCCACGAGGTGGCCGGTCTACCATGTCGTGCGCTGGTGACTTGGGTGCTTCCTCCTCTAGTCGAGGCAACGGCCTGCGTTTGGGGTAGCTTTTGGAGGGGCGTTCGAGTTCATACTCTTCGGCTGCAAGGACTTCAGTCCATCTGTCAGCTAGCAGGCCTTGATCAGCTCTAAGTTGTTGTTGCTTTTTCTTGAGGCTGCTTGCCGTTGCTATAAGCCTGCGTTTGAAACGCTCCTGTTCGGCGGGATCCTCAGGCACGACAAATTCGTCGTCATCGAGGCTTGCCTCATCTTCGGAGGGAGGCGCATAATTATCGACCTCGACCACTCTTTGCAGACCGCTGTCGTGCCGACTTGCTTCTCCTCCTCCTGCGCTGAGTCCTGCTGAGGGGGGGTTCTCTTCGCACCTTGTCCGGGTGTTATTATCTCCGTGCGGAATCACCGCTTTTATTATGGCGGGATTTAGAGCGGCGCCACGACGCCGGGCGCTCGGCTGTTTCTTGGAGGGGTCATCCTCCGTTGTTCCATCGTCGTTCCCATCTTTTGGGATGTCCACCATATATATGTCATATGACGAGGTGGCCTTCCAGTGCCCTATAGGCGCTGGGTCTTGGTCGTCTCCGGCATCGTTGTCCATACCGTCGATGTCTTCGGAGTCGTAGTCTAGCATGTCGGTTAAATCATCGACAGTGGCTACAAAGTGGGTGGTGGGTGGGCGTTGAATTTCTTCGTCGTCCGCATCCCAACCTTCCTGTCTGTAGTCCGGCCAGGGCTCTCCGGATAAAGAGAGAGACTTTAGTGAATTCAGGATGTCGCCAAAGGGCGAGTGCTGAAAGATGTCCGCGGCAGTGAACTCCATGACCGGCGCCCAATCGGATTCGATTAAGGTGGGCGGAGAGTTCGGAGTCCGGTGTAACGCCCCGGATTTGATGCGCCAGGTGTCCGCCAGTTATTCGTCAGCGTTGCCATGTCATTTGCTTGCGTGTTGCATTTTGCCATGTCATCATCTGCATTTCATATGATGTCATCATGTCCATTTCATTTTGCATACATGTTCGTCTCATGCATCTGAGCATTTTCCCCGTTGTCCGTTTTGCATTCCGGCACTCCTATGTCTCCCGGCGCCCCCTTTTTCCTCTTTTCGTGTGCGGCTGTTAAACGGTCTCGGAATGGACCGAGGTTTGTCAAGCGGCCTTGGTATAGCACCGGTAGACCGCCTGTCAAGTTTCGTGCCATTTGGAGGTCGTTTGGTACTCCAACGGTTAACCGGGTAACCGTAAAAGCCTCCTTCTCTTTGCAGCCCAACACCTCTCCAAAGTGGCCCAAAAACCATCCAAACCCCCTCCATGCTCTCGGTCGTTCAATCACGATCGTGTGGGCAAAAACCGCTCCTCATTTGGACTCTCCTAGCTCCCTCCACCTATATATATGTGCATCCCCCGATTTTTCGCGCAGTCCAAACCCTATCCCTTTTTCCCCTCGCGCCGTCGGACACGTCCGCTGCCGTCCGGACGCGTCCGCCGCCCCGCAGCCACGTCGCCCGGACCAATCCGGGGCCGACACGTCATCGCGCCGCTTCGAAAACCACTCCAGCGCCGCCACGTCACCGCGCGCCGCCCGCGGCCTGGGCCGAGGCTGCCCGCTGGCTCACAGACGCCGCCACCAGCGCCAAGCTCTCGCCGTCGCGCCCGCCGCGCCTCGTCGCGGACTTCGCCACACCGCCGCCGCCGCTGCTGGCGCCCGATCCGACGCCCGCGCCCTCGCCGCTGGCGCGCCTCCCGCGCCGCCTCATGCCCCGCTTCGCCCGCCTCCACTTCCGGCCGCCCGCGGATCTCCACCAGCAGCGGCAGCGCCAGACCGGAGGCCATTGCCTCTCTCGGCCCTCTTCGCCGACCATCCCGGCCGGTCCTGTCTCCTCCGGCCTTCCCGCCGGCGGCGTCTCCTTGACCTCTCCTCGCCGCCCCATCTCCTCCTCAACTCCGGCGAGAAATCCGGCCAACCTCGAAGACCGAGCCCCGAAACCCTAGATCTGTTTTCGGGAGGTAATTTTTCGTCTAAGTCCTTTCCCCTGTTACATTTTCATGCCATGTTCTACGCATCATAACTTGCTGCATACTGCTCCGTTTCGTGCGTGTAATATGTAAAATTGTTCGCCTCGATGAGTACCTCATTCCATTCCATTGCATCATATTCATTTGAGCTCATCTTGATGCATGAATCATTGTTGCAAGAGTACTATATAATGTTATCTGCTGTCTGTTAGCAGAACATGCTCATTTGTCATTTTTGCCATATTTGATATGTGCATCCTATGAGCATGAGCTCTACATGTGTTTTGAATTATGTCATGCCATATTTATAGTGGTTCCATCAATGAATTTTTGTGGGTCTTGTAGTGAGTGCATCGAGCTTGTTAAGTAGGGTACTTGCTGTTACTGTTTTGCTAGGCTGATTCTGTTATATTTTGTTGCTATGTTAACCTGCTTGGACAAGTCATTCTATGCATAATCTGGAGATGGTCACTAAGGATGTTCTGTTATAAATGTCATGCTCTATCCATCCATGCCCCTGGTTGCATTTATAGCCTTCTTTAGATTGTTGTAATCTTGCTCCAAAGTTGATAAATAATGTTGCTGTCAACCTGTTAACTGTAAGTTCAGTTTTGCCATGAGTTTTGCTAGTGATCCATGCACTCTATGAACTTTATCTTGCCATGCTTAGCTTCATAAACATGTCTTCTTACTGTGAGTTACCTTGCCATGCCATGTATTGCTCTGTGGTGAGTGGTTCAAGCTCACCAACATGTCTACTTATTGTTGTTCCTGCCATGTATGAATCTGTCATATAACTTGCTATGTTTACATGGGTGCCATCATATTTTCTGTGCCCTTTTGGCCCATGGTCAGTAAAGGACTTTTGTTCTATGCAATTATTATATTCATGTCATGCCTTTGTTTGCCATGATAAGTTCCTGTAACATGTTATTTGATAGCTCTAAACATTGCAATCTGATGTTATTCCTGCTAAGTCTGAAACTGTTATTATTTGCAATCTTGCCATGTCCTTTTGAGCATGTTTTAGTCATTTCTGGAGATAGCTCAGTGTTCATGTTTTCTCATGCTTTAGCTGTACATCACTTCCATGCCTTTTGTTATCATGTTAAGATTCTGTAGAGTGTTGTTTAGGTTCTTGCAATATGCCTAGTTGCTGTTTTGGACAGATTGTTGCTATAACTTGTTTCATGTGTATGTGTTGAACCGTTGCTCCGTTTTGAGTGTGCTCTATATGAAACTTGCTTAGATTTGCATGTAGTTTCATATTATAATGTTGAATCCTTGGTTTGAGAGGGTTTGCTTGATGTTTGTATGCATTTTCATCAATGTCATGTTTAACTTGTTTTGCTCATATCTTCTAGGCCGTAGCTCCGAATCTAATGAACTTTATATGTAACTTGACTAGAATTTCGTGTAGATCATCTTGGTGCATCTTAACTTGCTGTTTATCAACTTGAACGTAAGGTTTATTCAGATCTGGACCAATTTCGAAATTTACATACGAGGACTTACCGGAATTGTTATATGTTGTTCCCGGCCTCACTTAAACTTGCCTTGATGTGTTGCTCTTGTTTTGCATCATCTCTTGCCATGAGTAGCTTCATGTAGCTTTGTCATGCATCATGCTTGTTGTGCATCATGCCTTGTTCTTGTGTGGTGTGTTTACCATGTGTGCTTCTTCTTCTTAGTTCCCATTTCATTGCGATCGTGAGGATTCGTTCGTCTACGCTTGGTTCGTCTTCGTGGCTTCATCTTCTCCATGGACTCGTTCTTCTTCCTTGCGGGATTTCAGGCAAGATGACCGCTACCCTAGATCTCACTACTATCATTGCTATGCTAGTTGCTTCGTTCTATCGCTATGCTGCGTTACCTACCACTTGCTGCTCAAGCCTCCCAAATTGCATGATAGCCCCTAACCTTTGTCACCCTTCCTAGCAAAACATTGTTTGGCTATGTCACCGCTTTTGCTCAGCCCCTCTTATAGCGTTGCTAGTTGCAGGTGAAGATGAAGAATGCTCCATGTTGGATTATGTTTATGTTGGGATATCACAATATCTCTTATATTATTAATGCATCTATACACTTGGTAAAGGGTGGAAGGCTCCGACCTTATGCCCGGTGTTTTGTTCCACTCTTGCCGCCCTAGTTTCCGTCATATCGGTATTATGTTCCCGGATTTTGCGTCCCTAACGGTTGGGTGATTTATGGGACCCCTTGACAGTTCGCTTTGAATAAGACTCCTCCAGCAAGGCCCAACATTGGTTTTACCATTTGCCTCACCTATGCCCTTTTATTTCCCTTGGGTTTCCGGAGCCCGAGGGTCATCTTTATTTTAGCCCCCCGGGCAATTCTCCTCTGAGTGCTGGTCCAAACCGAAGCGATGTCCGCGCCCACAGGCAATCAGGGTCTATGCCAACCCGGCGTCTTGCTCATCCGGTGTGCCACGAGAACGAGATATGTGCAGCTCCTATCGGGATTTGTCGGCACATTCGGGCGGCTTTGCTGGTCTTGTTTTATTCTTTGTCGAAATGTCTTGTAGCGGGATTCCGAGGTGATCGGGTCTTCCGGGGAGAAGGAATATCCTTCGTTGATCGCGAGAGCTTATAATGGGCTGTTGGAACACCCTGCAGGGTATAAACTTTCGAGAGCCGTGCCTGCGGTTATGGGCAGATGGGAATTTGTTAATGTCCGGTTGTAGATAACTTGACACCAGATCCGAATTAAAACGCATCAACCGCGTGTGTAGCCATGATGGTCTCTTCTCGGTGGAGTCCGGGAAGTGAACACGGTTTTTGTGTTATGTTTGACGTAAGTAGGAGTTCAGGACCACTTCTTGATCATTACTAGTTGACGACCGTTCCTTTGTTTCTCTTCTCGCTCTCATTTGCGTATGTTAGCCACCATATATGCTTAGTCGCTGCTGCAACCTCACCACTTTACCCCTTCCTTTCCCTTTAAGCTTTGCTAGTCTTGATACCCATGGTAATGGGATTGCTGAGTCCTCGTGGCTCACAAATTACTACAACAACAGTTGCAGGTACAGGTTCATGCGATGATCTTGACGCGAGAGCGATGTTTGCTTGTTTTGGAGTTCTTCTTCTGCTTCTTCGATCAGGGGATAGGTTCCAGGTCGGCAGCACTGGGCTAAGGTGGTGGATGTCGTTTGAGTTTCTGTTTATGTTTCATCCGTAGTCGGATGTTGGTCCTGTATATGATGTATTGTTGTATTCATGTGACATTGTATGTCTTGGATGTATCCCCATCTATTATGTAATGTTGATGTAATGATATCCACCTTGCAAAAGCGTCTTCAAGATGCGCTTCTATCCTTGGTGGGACCTTCGAGTTCCTTTAGGATAGGGTCGCATCTTGGGCGTGACATCCGGAGAGGAGTCCGGCACCCTGGAGTCGAGGTCTTCGCAAAGGACAGGGATGGAGTTCGGTTCAATCGCCGTAGAGATTGTAGCCCCCGAGGCGGTGTCCAACCACTCGTCCTCGATCGGGGAATCCGGCTCCGGATTAAGGGTCGGAGCGGATTCTGGTGCGGCCTCCAGGGCACTGTTCGGCTGCAGATCTAGATCATGCCCATCGAGACAGTGCGGCGCGCTTGGCTGTGGCTCGAATCCGTCGAAGATCAAGTCTCCGCGGATATTGGCCGTATAGTTTAAACTTCCAAATCTGACCTGATGGCCAGGGGCGTAGCTTTCGATCTGCTCCAGATGGCCAAGCGAATTGGCCCTTGAGCAAAGCCGCCGAATCACGAAGATCTATCCGGGAGAAAAGTCTCACCTGGACCGCGTCGTTGTTGATGATCGAAGGAGCCATCGGGCCTATCGGTGACGCATACGCAGGAACTCTCAATGAAAGCACCAATGTCGGTGTCAAAACCGGCGGATCTCGGGTAGGGGTCCCGAGCGTGCGTCTAGGCGGATGGTAACAGGAGACAAGGGACACGATGTTTTTACCTAGGTTCGGGCCCTCTTGATGGAGGTAATACCCTACTCTGCTTGATTAATATTGATGATATGGGTAGTACAAGAGTAGATCTACCACGAGATCAAGGAGGCTAAACCCTAGAAGCTAGCCTATGGTATGATTGTTGTTCTGCCCTACGGACTAAAACCCTCCAGTTTATATAGACACCGGATAGGTTAGGGTTACACAGAGTCGGTTACAATGGTAGGAGATCTACATATCCGTATCGCCAAGCTTGCCTTCCACGCCAAGGAAAGTCCCATCCGGACACGGGACGAAGTCTTCAATCTTGTATCTTCATAGTCTTGGAGTACGGCCGTGACGATAGTCCGGCTATCCGGACACCCCCTAGTCCGGGACTCCCTCAACGTGAATGATGTCAATATCTTTCTTCATGACATGATCTCTGAGAAACTGATGACGAATTTCAATGTGCTTTGTCTTCGAGTGCTGGACTGGATTGTTGGCAATCTTGATGGCGCTTCCGTTGTCGCAGAAGAGAGGTACTTGTTTCAGATTGATGCCATAGTCCTTGAGAGTTTGCTTCATCCATAGAAGTTGAGCGCAGCAAGATCCAGCAGCAATGTATTCAGATTCAGCAGTTGAGAGTGATACACAGTTCTGCTTCTTTGAAGACCAACAGACAAGTGATCATGCCAGAAAGTGACATGTGCCTGATGTAGACTTGCGATCCACCTTGTCACCAGCATAATCAGCATCCGAGAATCCAACCAGATCAAATTCTGAGCCCTTTGGATACCATAATCCGAGTGTTGGGGTGTGAGCCAAATATCGAAGAATTCGCTTCACAGCTAAGTGTTGAGATTCCTTGGGTGCCGCTTGGAATCGAGCACACATGCAAACACTAAGCATAATATCTGGCCTAGATGCACATAGGTAAAGTAAGGAACCAATCATGGAGCGGTATACCTTTTGATCAAATTCTTTACCATTGTCGTCGGGACCCAGATGGTGTTTGGCTGGCATTGGCGTCGTGTAACCTTTGCAATCTTGCATTCCAAACTTCTTCAGACAATCTTTGAGGTATTTTTCTTGAGATATGAAGATGTCATTCCTTTGCTGACGAATTTGAAGACCAAGGAAGAACTTCAGCTCACCCATCATGGACATCTGATATTGCTCTTGCATCATGTATCCAAACTCATCACTATACTTATGGTTGGTGCAGCCGAAGATAATGACATCCACATATATTTGGCACACAAACAGTTCACCATCATATGTCTTCATGAAGAGTGTGGGATCGAGGGATCCAGGTTTGAAGCCTTTGCTCTTCAGGAAGTCTTTGATCGTATCATACCAAGCGCGAGGAGCTTGTTTGAGGCCATCTGATGCTTTGTTTAGCTTGTACACCATATCTAGATGTTTTGGATTTTCAAAGCCAGGTGGTTGAGCGACGTATACTTCTTCTTCAATCTTGCCGTTGAGAAATGCACTCTTCACATCCATTTGATACAGCAAGATGTTGTGGTGGTTAGCATAGGCTAGCAGTATGCGAATATCTTCAAGCCTAGCCACAGGAGCAAATGTTTCATCGAAGTCAATTCCTTCAACTTGAGTATATCCTTGAGCCACAAGACGTGCTTTGTTTCTGACGACTTGACCATGCTCATCTTGCTTGTTTCGATATATCCATTTTGGGCTAATAATGTTGTGCTTGCGAGGGTCAGGACGCTTGACAAGGTCCCAAACATTGTTCAGCTTACCTTTATTGAAGTTCTTCTTGCATAGCTTGTATCCATTCAGGTTCCATAAAGGCTTCAGCTACTTTCTTGGGTTCTGATATTGACACAAAAGAAAAGTGCCCATAGAAATTTGCTAACGGTGTTGCCCTTGAGCGAGTAAGCGGACCAGGTGCATTGATGCTATCAATTATCTTCTCAATTTGTACTTCATTTGCAACTCGAGGATGAACTGTATGAAGACCTTGCTCTTGCTGATCATTGTCATCATTGGGAGGATTGTCTTCAGTCTGAGCATTGTCTTCAGGTTGGTTAGGTGCAGAAATGATAAGTTCCTCTTCAGGTTGTGCTTTAAAAGGCATGATTTCACCAGTTCCCATCAGCTTGGTAGATTCGCTGGGCGGAGCTTCGTCTAGTGTACTTGGCAGGAGCTCTCTTTGTGAACCATTGGTTTCATCAAATCGCACGTCCACAGTTTCAATGATTTTGTAGAGATAGAGGTTGAAGACTCTGTAAGAGTGCGAGTCCTTTCCGTAACCGAGCATGAAGCCTTCGTGAGCTTTAGGTGCAAATTTTGACTTGTGATGGGGATCCTTGATCCAGCACCTAGCTCCAAATACTCTGAAGTAGCAGACATGTGGCTTCTTGCCAAGAAGGAGCTCATAGGATGTTATGTTCGAGAAGCTTATGGATGTAAACACGGTTGATGACGTGACATGTCAGTATCAATAGCTTCGGGCCAGAACTTCCTTGGTGTCTTGTACTCGTCGAGCATTGTTCGAGCCATCTCAATGAGGGTTCTGTTCTTGCGCTCTACGATGCCATTTTGCTGAGGTGTGTATGGAGCAGAAAACTCATGAGTGATTCCCATTGTATCCAGATAAAGATCAAGTCCGGTGTTCTTGAACTCTGTGTCGTTGTCACTTCTGATATGCTTGATCTTGACGCCATAATTGTTCATGGCTCGATTGGCGAAGCGTTTGAAGACATCTTGCACTTCAGTCTTGTAGAGAATTATGTGCACCCATGTATATCTTGAGTAGTCATCAACAATGACGAAGCCATAGAGACAAGCTGTTGTTGTGAGGGTAGAGTAGTGAGTAGGGCCAAATAAGTCCATGTGTAACAGCTCGAAGGGTTGAGATGTCGTCATGATTGTCTTCGAGGGGTGCTTTGCCCTAGTCATTTTTCCAACTTCGCAGGCACCACACAAATTATCCTTCTTGAACTTGACACCTTCGATGCCTATGACATGCTTCTTCTTAGCGAGTGTGTGTAAGTTCCTCGTAGTGACATGCCCCAGCCTCCGATGCCGTGAGCCGATTCAAGCTTTTGCAAGAAGACATATGACAAGCTGTGGACCTGCTGAGAAATCTACCATGTATAGATCATCTTTCCGATACCCTTCAAAGACTAGAGACTTGTCAGATTCCATTAGTACAAGGCAACGATATTTTCCGAATAGCACAATCATGTTCAAGTCACAAAGCATCGAGACAGACATTAAGTTGAAACCAAGGAATTCAACAAGCATCACTTTATCCATGTGTTTATCCTTTGCGATTGCAACTCTACCTAGACCCAATACCTTGCTTTCACCAGTGTCAGCAAATGTGATGTGACTCTTGTCTGATGGACGTAAGGTTGAGTCCATGAGAAGACTTCGATCACCGGTCATATGATTAGTGCATCCGCTGTCCATAATCCATTCTAAAGCATGAGGTGTCATACCCTACTGATGCAGTTAGGGGATAGGCTTCACCAAGAGTATTGTGAAGCATAAACATTTGACGGGCAAGAGGATTATTGAAGCTCAGATCAAGATTAGGACTGATAGGATGAATGGCAAACAGTTCAGGAACAAAATACATAGTGAGACCATTTGGGCATTTGATCTTGCGCCCTACAAGATGTTTTAGGTCCCTAGCAATAGCATCAGACGCCTTTGATTTTCGCTGGAGACCTTTCCCTGCAAACGAAAGTTAATTCTTCTTAACCACCCACATCTTCAGGGGTGGCTTAGAAGCAATGATTCTAAGTGCAGCATCTGAGAACTTCGGCTTTGGAGCCCTAGCAAATAGCCTTGCAGGAGATGAATGATACTCATATGAATAAGCAGAAAAGTTCTTAGTTCTATGAACATAGCGTTGAAGACACACGCTCATATTCATAAGTTTGAGTACGGTTTCCTTGCAAAACATTGGCGTTAGGGTGACTCAGGTGAGTCCTCTGTCTGTTTGAAGCTTTTGGACCATATGACGCCTTAGGTCTGGGGTTTGTCTTCATCCCAGGTGGTGTCATGATCACATTCACTGGAAGATTCTCAAGACAACTTTTGGGAACCCAGATCTTCTTCATAGGTGGTCCATTCCTGCAGTTAGTACCAATATACCTGGAAAACACTTCACCATTCTGATTCTTGAACAGCTTATAGTTTGCATCAAGGGATTCATCAATGATAATAGGATTAGCATGGGTAAAGCCAGATAAGGTGGATGGATCCACTAAAGGTCCCTTTGCAGCAACCCATGTGGTTTTGGGATACTGCTCAGGCTTCCAGTAGGAACCATCAACATTCATTTTCCTCTCGAACCCAACACCCTCTTTCCTAGGGTTTCGGTTCATAATCTGCTTTTTGAGGACATCGCAAAGTGTCTGATGTCCTTTCAGACTTTTATACATCCCTGTTTCAAGCAATGTCTTCAACCTAGCATTTTCATCAGCAATAGTAGTGGTATCCTCCGCAGAGGGGTTAGTTACCACATCAGTAGTTGAAGACAATGCAACAGTAGCAGCAGTGGAACATTCGGCAACAGAGGTAGCGTTATCACGCTCAAGGCATTTTATACATGGTGGTTCAAATCCATCCTGAGCGGGACTGATCTGTTGAGCGCGAAGTGACTCATTCTCTTTTTGAAGATCTTCATGAGCCGCTCTCAATTTCTCAAGATCTTGCTTCCTTTGAAGATAATCATAGGAGAGCTTTTCATGAGTGGTTGAGAGCGTTTCATGACGACTTTCAAGTTCTTGGTACTTAGCATGAAGATTTTTTATGTCTTCAACTAAGGACTGTGAACGTGTCATTTCCGCGTCCAACAGGTCATCGCTTTTGCTAACAGTTTTTGAGTATGTTACATAGATTTTTGTTGTTCAGTTGCAATTTTAGCAAGTGTTTTGTAGCTGGGCTTGGATTCACAATCAGGGTCATCTTCACTTGATGTTTGAAAGTAAGCATCACGTGATTTTACCTTGGCACCACGTGCCATGAAGCAGTAGGTGGGAGCAGGGTCGTCCGTGTCATCAGCTTCAGCGTTGATGTGGAATTCATTGTCTTCAGTGTTGAAAATGGACTTGGCAACATAGGCTGTGGCAAGAGCCAGACTTGCAACGCTGTGGTCGGACTCCTCTTGGACTCCACCTCCGCCTCCTCGTAAGTAGACTCCTCCTCTGAATCCATTTCCTTGCCAACAAAAGCACGAGCCTTGCGGATGAGCTCTTCTTATGAGATGAAGACTTTGATGAGGACTTGGAAGAAGACTTTGAAGATTTCTTCTTCTTCTTGTCATCAGAATCATATTCCTTGCTCTTCTTCGTCTTCTTCTCATTGTCCCACTGTGGACACTCAGAGATATAGTGTCCAGGTTTCTTGCACTTGTGACATGTTCTCTTCTTGTAGTCATGAGTGGAAGCTTCATCATTTCTTGAGCTAGATCGTGAAGACTTTGAAGCCCTTCTTCTTAGTGAACTTCTGGAACTTCTTCACAAGCATAGCAAGTTCCTTTCCAATGTCTTCGGGATCATCAGGCTGCAATCGGATCCTTCTTCAGATTTTTGCCTTCAAAGCGAGTTCGGCCATAGTTGGGACCATAGATATCTCTTTTCTCGAAAAGCTGGAACTCATGTGTGTTGAGCCTCTCAAGTATATCAGACGGATCGAGTGTCTTGAAGTCGTATGCGTTCTTGTATCATGAGGGCAAGGGTGTCAAAGGAGCTGTCAAGTGATCTCGATGAGTGTCTTGACGATTTTATGCTTGGTAATCCCAGTGGCGCCGAGAGCACGAAGCTCATTTGTGATGTCGGTGAGGCGATCAAACGTGAGCTGGACATTTTCATTGTCGTTTCTCTTGAAGCGGTTGAAGAGGTTGCGAAGAACACTGATCCTTTGATCTCTCCGGGTTGAGACGCGCCGTTGACCTTGGATAGCGGTCCAGACTAGCTTCGACGTTTCCAGAGCACTCACACGGCCATATTGTCCATTGGTCAGATGACCACAGATAATGTTCTTGGCAGTAGAGTCTAGTTGAATGAACTTCTTGACATCAGCAGAGGTGACACCTTCACCAGTTTTGGGAACGCCATTCTCGACGACATACCAGAGGTCGACATCAATGGCTTCAAGATGCATGCGCATCTTATTCTTCCAGTAAGGATATTCAGTTCCATCGAACACGGGGAAAGCAGCGGAGACTTTGATTATCCCTGCAGTCGACATAGCTAAAACTCCAGGTGGTTAAACCGAATCACACAGAACAAGGGAGTACCTTGCTCTGATACCAATTGAAAGTGCTAGTTATCGACTAGAGGGGGGTGAACAGGCGATTTTTATGAAAGTATTCAAAACATGGAAGTTTCGAAGACAAACAATAGAAATGACCTAATTGATATGCAGCGGAAGATAAACTACAACAAGCAAACCATAGTCAAGTATGCACTAATGTGAAAGTACAAAGACTAATAGCAGCGTAGTAGTAAGGATCAGGATGGAAGATAGTATGAAGCCAACCAACGATAGTAGTCAAGCAATGAAGTCAAACAGGTACGACAAATAGGCAATGACTTCACGAAGACAAACTCTAAGTAAAGGGAGGGAGAGGATAGAACCAGTCACTTGTTGAAGACACAGGATTTGTTGGACCAGTTCCAGTTGCTGTGACAACTGTACGTCTGGTTAGGGAGGCTGAGATTCAACTCAGAAGACCGCGTCTTCACCTTATTCCCCTTGAGCTAAGGACACACAGTCCTCGCCCAATCACTCTGGTAAGTCTTCAAGGTAGACTTCCGAACCTTCATAGACTTCGTTCACCGGCGATCCACAATGAGTCTTGGATGCTCAGAACGTGACGCCTAACCGGCTGGAGGATTCATAGTCCTCAAGTGTAATAAGTCTTTAGGTCACGCAGACAGAAAGACTTCAGTGATGCCTAACACTTTTTGGCTCTGGGTGTTTGGGCTTTGTCCTCGCAAGGATTTCTCTCTCTCAAGGGCTTCGAGGTGGGTTGCTCTCAAACGACAAAACCCGTGCACTAACTCTGAGCAGCCACCAATTTATGGTGTAGGGGGTGGGCTATTTATAGCCACTGGGCAACCCGACCTTATATGTTCGAAATGACCCTGGGTCACTAAGGAACTGACACGTGTTCCAACGGTCAGATTTCAAACACACACGGCAACTTTACTTGGGCTACAAGTAAAGCTGACTCATCGACTCGGATAAGATTTGCTCTCATTGTCTTCGCTCGAAGATATAGGATTTGGGTTGAGCATCACTTCAGTCATTCTGATTTTGTTCACTTGGACCCCACTTAACAGTACGGTGGTTTCTATGACTCAACAAAGAAGAAAAAGGAAACAACAAAACGACACAGTCTTCGCGCTCCATAGTCTTCACTCAATGTCTTCTCATGTCATAGTCTTCAATATGAATATCTTCACGTACCACCATTGTCGTCAATGTCTTCATACATTTTTAGGGGTCATCTCCGGTAGGTAAACCGAATCAATGAGGGACACTACCTGTGTTATCCTGCAATTCTCACAAACACATTAGTCCCTCAACCAAATTTGTCGTCAATACTACAAAACCAACTAGGTGTGGCACTAGATGCACTTACAGAAGGAACCATCATGACTTCCTTGAATTCCGCTTCTTCAAGAAAACTTACTGTACCCACAATACTGCTACCACACGCAAAGACTGGACGGCACTGTACCACGTCATATCACTGAAACCCACTAGGCCAAACAAGCCCGCCTAGGTCATCTATTTTGGAACGGAGGGAGTACGTCTACGCCTTTGCTATGATTTTGTGTTGCACGTTTTTTGTACTTTTGCTACGATTTTCTTACCCTATGAACCAAATGAGGCCTGAATGTATGTCGACTATTGTCTGATCGATCGCTAAGCCTACAATTTTAGGAGCTAGGGCTATTGGTCGATCGACGAGGGATAAGTATAAGCGTACCACGAGCTCATCAGCTCCAACGTTTCTCTTCGGTGAGTGTTTTGCAAGTACTATAGCTCGCATACGGTAGCTAGCCTACTAACACCAAGAACCATCAAACAAGCCCTGCTGATATGATAAACAGTTCAAAATTACATCTAAGCATGCCATATATTACATCAAAAGCTGGTGAGGATACATCTGTTTCCATAACTTGGAGAGGGTTCGCATGATTCACTATCAAACAAAAGTAGCAAGATCCGCCCACACAAGACAGTGCACTAGCCCTAAGATGGTTTGATAACACGCATCGTTCTGGTAATTAAACACAGGGCAATGCAAACTACCCTGAAGGATTAGCACAACCAACTATTTCTTGTCATCGATCTCTCGGGCAATGACCACAACACGGACAGCGGCATGGGAATCGATTTCTGGGGCGATGTCCACAGGACTGACCGCAACATCGGAATCGATCTCTAGGGCGATGTCCACATGATGGACAGTGGCATCGGAATCGATCTCCGGGGCGATGCCAACAGGACGGGCCACGACATCAGAATCATCAAGGACAACCACCGGCACCTGCACAACCCTAACATATTAGCAAGCACATTGCAAATAATCAAAAAGCAAGCACATTGCAAATAATAAAAACCACAACTATGGTAATAAGCCATTATTTTTACCTTCTCCAGCTCACCGGGGATCTCATCCTCCGGGGCCATCTCCTCGTCCTCGATGGGGGCCATCACCTTGCTGGGAATCTCGCTTCTCAACGGCGACTATCTCCTCAAACTCGGTCTTGAGCCTCACATAGGTGGCAATCGAGTTCTGGGGTAGGCACGGTGGGGCCCTTGCTGTTCTTCCAACTTTCTTTGAGGAGTTCGTCCGCCAACGCGTCCTCAACTCTTTGGCGAAGCTTGTTTCTTGGAGTTCTTCGTCTCCATGGGTTGGCCCACCAACATGGTCAACTCGTTGGTCGGTGCTCGCTTCCTGGAGATCGCTGTCTCCAGTGGGTTGTCCGCCGGCAACTCTTTGCCTAGTGCTCCAGGATCCATCAATGAACTGACAAACAAAAAGCAATCGAAAGGAAACCACAATCGCAATGAAAAGCGGAAAAAGAATAGGATGTGAGAATCGGTTGATTGCTTCACAAAAGAAGATTATTGGAATGAAAATATAGCAACATAACTGATTCGCCCACCTTTCCTTCGTCGGTAGAGAAGAAATATGGCAGAAGTGAGTAGCCTGGAGTGAGGTTTTCTTCAAGAAAGGGAAGAAAGGGCTTGAACGAGCGTTCCAATGGAATGATGGTTGCTTCGTCCAGTCCAACTTGGAGGCCACCTTACCACTCCTGGTAAAGATGTGGGTTTTGTGATATGACGGGTCATGACGGCCACACCGGGGTGATAGGTGAGTCTCGACTGTAGCACCTCGTTGTGATTTGGTGGATGGCACGCGGGCCCGGATGCTTTGAAATATCATGCATGTAGATAGAGCGGCTAGTCATATAGGAGTGCTCAATATTGTGCACCGCGACCAAGGCGGAGAGGAAAACAAGAGAACTACGTAATTAATGCATGAGTTTAATTAGGGTAGTTTTGTAAAGTACGAGATCTGATACATTCCTCCATCATAAAATGCCTTGGTTCATGAGATTTGAGCCCTATAAACCGGAAGGGAGGGGTACTGCACACGGTGTAGTCTAGTCACTTGTTGAAATCTCTAGAAAGGCAAATACTCCTTTCCGGTTTACAGGTCTATACTACTCCCTCCGTCTAGGTGTGTAAGTCATCTTACGAAAACCAAATAGTCCCAAAACACTTAGGCGCGGTGCATTAATTTCTACCTTGTTTCTTGTTTCTTGACATATGTATCAACCAATAAGAGATGAGAGGTGTGCATGCTTTTAATGACTTGCAATGGCTAGTTCATTGCATGGAATGTTATTAATAAGCAAATAAACATTGGTGACCCCAGGAGGAAACGGTGCTAAGCGCGTGGACCTATGCAGAATGAGTATCAACCAATGGATAATGGAGTTTAATTGTTAAACAATAGCAATTTTATCTCATGCAAGAGCCTGGCTAGTACTCCAAGGAACCGCACCACGCGAGCGTTAGAATCGCCACGTTCGGTTTGCGCTTGGCTCTTCGCCTCTTCGAGAAGACGAACAATGATGTCACTCCTACTTCTACAGTATCGAATCCACTGCTGCATGTCCGTCCACCTCGTGCGGGAGAGATAGCGTGTAGCGAAAGCTTCTACTTCTGCTCATGCCTTTGCGTCTATGAAAGGTGGGCCCAACAGGTGGTTGGCCCACCTGTCATGCAGCCAAAGGCAGGTGCAGTTAAGGCACCGGAGCTCGTCCGCGAGGGAGAGGGCGTCGTAGTAATCAAATTTCTCGGTCTTGTACGAGTTGAGGCGACACATCAAAGCACTCCAGTCGATAAAAGTCTTTTTACACATTTCAAATGGGCTACTCTGTATGTAGGAGTAGACATATTCTGCTGCGTATGTAGTCACTTGTTGCAATCTCTAAAAAGACTTACATTTGGAAACGGAGGGAGTACAACGCATGCATGCATGCCGTGACTTTCCTTTTGATACTTGCATGTGTTGATTTGATGCACCTTGCCAAATTTTGACTATAAATTTAACTAACCAATTTTCATGCATGTCACAAAAAATTATGGGGTTGTTTGGATTGTGACTATGTTTGTCTTATGCTGCCACGTTATTTTTCCCACACTTGCCACACTTGCCTAACCTGAGTTGCTCAAATAGTTAGACACACTTTGGCTTGCCTAAGGGAATCTTGCCACAATTTTTGTGTCTTTGACATGTGGGGTTCACTGCTAATAAAAAAAATTCTTGTCTTAGGTGTGGCTAATAAAAAAGACTTATATTTAGGAACGGAGGGAGTAGAAAATATAAATAATAATGCACATTGGGGCAACCCACGTTTCCGCTAATTTTAGCCGTGGGCTTGTTCACAATTTTTACGAGGGGGTGGTTGTTCATTTAATGGAGGGACTTGTAGTACCAGACTTGAACAATACAAAGTGCGACCTGGCACATCGTAACACCACTTGGAACAAGCGGGTAGCTATCTCAAAAGACAATCAACAACTAAAAAAACCGCGACCTGGCATGTAGTAGTACACAATTTTAAACGATTGTTTTGATGGAGTGAAAAAGGAAAACTACCCCACTACTTATATATAGGTCGGAGCCTCGCTTGCTTGCTAGGGTCTGCTCTATTCACACTCTCATCCTCTCCAGATCTAAACAAGATAGGGGTAGTAACACTTTGTCTTTCTCCCTTGAAAACAACGGCTTTCTATCCTCACCGCTGGTTACAGATCCGGACGTATCCCCTCTACCGGTGAAGGGGAGGAGGGCAGCGTTTAGGCCATCGTCGACAGCGAGGAGGAGACCTTGCCCGCCCGCACCGTTATCTACGGCGGCGCCGGGCGCTGGAGGTCCTCCGATCCCTTCGTTGTTGCACGTAGGCGGATCCGGCCTCCTGCCGCCCACCTATCCACATCTTGACGACCTTCAGGTATATCTTCGTTCAAAACCGCCTTAGCTCTACTTCCCCAGCTCGCTACGTCGCTGCATGTGCATCATTTTCTACCTCTCGGCCCCTCTCGATCGGATGGTCCAATGTCACCTATTTTTTTCTTCTATTGTTAGAGGTAAAGCTACTTCATGGAGTCGAATCTTGTACTCCCTCCGTCCGAAAATACTTGTCATTGAAATAAAGTGGGGGTGGGGGAATTTAGTATGTACATCAGACTTGGTACAAATAGGAAGGAAAGGGGATGAAAGTAGTACAGATTGGTCATCCAACCGGTCTCTTGGTTGAAAAGGGAAATATAGGGGTAACGCTATACACAGTGGTATGACCAGGACTAGATTTGCTATCCACACATAGGAGTAGGTGGAAGAAAAATGGGACCAACCCAGATATGTTTCTTGGATGTTTGTTTCTCGGGGCAACAAACTATGAATCGCCACTTTATGCCCTTGTTTACATACATGGTGTTGTACTGCTGGTGCACCCACTGTCCCATGCCCTTATACCAAATATTTAGGCTCCGGCCGGAATAAAGGGGTAAAAAAGAGGACCGGAATAGGACGGGAATGTAGGTATAAAACTATGGAACAGTGAACCAGAGGAAACTCTCAAGAGAATGTGTTCAGATGGACTACGAAATGTACAGATTTGTTTTTTTAGAGTAGCATGCTTGGTAGTATGAGATTCTATTTGTTTATTCAGCTGCACAGTGACTACTCTTGTCCTCACCTCACGTACCACGCATAGGTTGATTTTTTTATTTGGGAAAACACAGCACAACAACCTATCTAACGCATGGCAGTGAGCGCCTGCCTCGGGCTTCCGCCCAAAAAATGAGCAGCGCGTGGATGTTTCTAATCCGATGGAATCAGTACTACCAGACCAGCTTTCCTATGAAACACTATTCACCTTTCCCGTGTTCGAGCGGTTGGAAGGAAAGAATACCGTAGGAATTGTGTTCCTCTGAAAATCCTGCACCAAACACAGGAACCGAATGCAGCCTTAGCTGTTCTTAATATAATGTCCCTGGTAAAATGAAGCCATGCCACTGTTTTTGCCTGTAATTGTTTGAGACTCTGACAAGTTTAGCCAAATGTTTTTTCCTGTAATTGTTCGAGACTCTGACTGTTTCCTCTGTGCCTTTTTGTGCAAACAAGGATATCCAATTCACCTAGTTGTTGTTGTGACCTTTTGGTGCACTACACAAAACTCTTCTTAAAAGAAGTGACTTTTGTGTTGTTTAACTAGAATGTCAGAATTGAACAGTTGGTTCATTTTGGTGGAACTGCACAAAGGGAGATCTGTGTTCCAATCCTCATCATCCATTTGTGGGCCATAACCTTCCTTTAGGTAAGAATGATATTTAATGCATGTGTTCATCTCTATTTTCGATTGCCATGAGAAAATAATGTTGTTTTTACTAGTACACTTGTACTCCCTCACCGACAAAACCAATTCTGAATTAGAAGGCCAATCATGTACTTGGTTTCACCAACTGTTGAGGAGAAAGAGAAGCGAGCATGAAGAGGAAGAAGAAGAAGAAGAATAAGCAGTGCCAAAGGCGATCTTCTTTGAAGTAGAGGCCTCGATCGAGGCTATTCAAGGGCTCGGCAGCGACTACCTTACATGTGAGGCGATCCTCAGGAGCCCTTCCACTTCTGCTGTCTCACTTAATTAATTAGGAGTACTTTAGTACCAATAATTTATTACTGCCTAATTTTCCTGTTGGAGTTAAACAAATCTTTAGTAGGACCCTATGCTTTGAATCATATGCGTGTGAATGTTTGTCTATGGAGGTGAATCATGTGGTGGAGCAGGGAGGGAATATTATTAGTGTCATGACATAATAGTGCTATTGTTTTGCATGTCAATTTATTGCCATTGGTTCAATGAGGCAATGTTTTGCGTATTGTCCATCATGAATTTGATGCTACTGTTTGAGTAATATGCTAATGTCTTCATATCCTTTGTCACTAAGCTAATGAAGGTTTCACCTTGTTCCTACTTGTGCAAACAGGGATCATGTTGTGCCAATCATACATTTTAGTGGAACTACACAAGACAATACAATGAGCATGTATCCCAGCCAATGCTTTAACTCTCTTTGGAAGTTCTTGATAATCTTCCGATATAATCTCAGCCTTTGGTAAACAAGAGTGATTTCAACCATACATTTGAAGTGCACAAAAATATATACTATTGTGTGATTCCAGTGAGTGCTTTATCATCTCTTATGGGACTACATGAATAAGCTTTTTTCTCAGGTTGATGCGGGCCTAAGGCCTTCATCCATATTAGTTTGTTGTCATCTCTATTTGTATCGTATACTCTTGTCATGAGAAACTCCTTTATCTTTGCACTTTTAAGTTTTGCAACCTATGATAAATGGCAATGCTTTGAGTGTTGAGTTGAGCTAATTGGCACTGATTAAATAAACTAATACCTCTCTTTAAGCAAGACTACTATGTTGCTAACTTTACCCATTAAGATAATGAGGGTGCTTCTATTTGTTAGTGTATGTTTCATCAACTAGTCCCACTATTACAGTAATCTCACTCAATATATGTGCCAACAGGGATGCTCGATCTTGGTGGAACTGCTCAAAAACTTTGGGTGCTTCATTGCCTCGACAGCTTCCGTCCTTTCATGTCAGTCGCTAATCTTCGCTTGCTTTATTCCTTTGCTGTCAGTCGCTTGGCTTATCTCGGCTTCCAGTCAAAGGAAATAGTAATTGATATGCTACCTCACACAGGTTGGTACTGGTCTTTATCCACGATTATTGTGCCTGTCATATGTATTGGTAATTTGGTATTGTGCTACTGTTTGCCGATTTCATAAAGGAGTAATTTGGAGCTGAACTTCGCGGGCAAATCATTACATCGGGTGATTTCAGTAGAACTGCACAAAATGATCAGATGGACAGGTACTTATGATGCTGCTATGTACTCCAAAGTTCACTCAGACAAGCATCGATGTTGAGAAGAAGTGCCTATATTCATTCGAGTATCAACCGGCGTCAACCAATTGTCAAACTCCAAGTATTAGGAGAGTGAACGCCAAAATATTGCTTGGTGCATAGCCCAGAAAAACGCATGATCCGATCTTTGGTCCCAACTTGTGCCTTTTGGTTATCGGCACATATGGTAGCGAACTGTATGGCATGGAGTCTAAAGATTCCAGACAAGTTGGTTGACGCGTATATTCATCTGGCACTTAATCAGTCTGCACGCCAAGGATGCTCCATTTCAGTTGAACTGCACACAAAAATTGGGTGGTTCATTTTCTCAATCGCCTCCTTTCTCGTCTGCAATGTAGAATTTTGGCGAGATACAGGACCAAGATGAGCCAGTAAACTAGTTGGATGAAAGTAGTGGCCAAGTTTCTCAAACCTCCCTCGGCACGAGGCCACTATTTGAGGATAAACCTACAAGCAAAGTTCAGACTGTCTATGCTGCCTCTTATGTACTCGAAAGTTTACTCGTACAAGAACTAACTAGTAGTGTGACCCGCGCATTTGCGCGGCTAGATTTATTATGTATTGTCTTCCTTTTATATTTACATGTGTACTATATTTAGATTTACATGTTGGTGTACTTATTAGCTAGAGATTTGAAATTATAGATATTACAGATAGTGGCATGCCACAACTACACCATGTTGAACTTGTTTGTTTTTGTTGTGACTTTTTTGGTATTGACTTTGTCGTGTGACATTGAAAATCTGATATGCTTAGCCTGCCATGAAAATATAGCATTTCTTGCTAATATACATCCTTCTCTTGCACACTACTAACCCACGGTGTTTATATTTTCACATTTTTTGATAATTTTCTACACAAAGTTAAATCAACCGGGTGACATATACTTAAAGGCTTTTTGTATCTTCCTCTACCCATCTTGCGCACTTGTCCTTAGAAAAAATAAAAATCATTTATAGCTTGGTCACTCTCGTTATACCTTGAACATTGGCTGTACTTTCTTATTTATATTTGTTGTAATGTATGTCTGCTATGGTATTTTCATACATGCACATAAATTTGATTTTTCAAAGTTGAACACTCTTGTTGGTACCACCTACTGTGGTCTCCAAGAGTGATTTTAAATCGTGTGTGCCTATTAGTTCATCAACCACTTTCCATACTACGAAATATACTCATGTTTGTACTTTTAAGTGCGTTATTTTATACAGGTTCTCCTTCGATGCATATTTGGTGCTACCAAATGGAAATCAAATAAAATAGTCCTTTTAATTTTAAATTGCACATGTCCTTGGATGCCAATTTTAAAATAATTTTTTAACACGTATTTATGAGGTTGATTTTATGTTTATGGGTAAAAACTTCATAATTGCTCATGTTATCTTCTGAATTATTTTACAATTTGAGATGGCCTCTAGTATATTACTATAATGATATGCTACTTGCCCAATCCAAATATTTCTTCTATATTTACAGACAAATTTAGAACACATGAACCACATGTATTATATGTTTTTATCTATGTTTGAATGACCCAAATCAAATATTTTATTTTGATTATACACTGCGTATGCTAGGAAATGTGCCCGTGCATTTCAACGGGAGAAATAAATTCTCGCATGCCCCTAGTAACCCATTCGATTATGTTGGCATTTCTCCTCTTCGTCACCATCACCGATGTTGCTCATATTGTCCATCTAATAAATTCTGAAACGTCATCAATCTAAGGCGATGTGATTTTCATCATACTATGGCACAATGCCCGTGTGTCGCTATGGAGTAAACACTGAACAATGGGTATTATTCCTTGTGCGTTTGTGATCGGTGCCAGATGGGTCTAAGCGCATTGGGTTTCTACTAAGCAGCTCATGCTTCAGCGAGCACATTGGGTATCGTGAGGCCCTCCTCTTTGATTTAGAGTATATAGTAAAAATCATATTGACCATGGCACTATAATATTGTAGCGGTAGCCGGGCTACCGTTAAAGTCCATTAGATGGCCTCATCGACAGATCATGGATGCCATTGGGGCACTATCGATCCGCCCGATCGCCTAGGCACATGGAACATATGGATGATTGGGTGCAAATAATACACAAAAACACATGAATCAACGCACATGCATGTTTTGAGTTCCGTATGCCTTTTTTCTCTTCACTCCAACCAATTCGCCTAGTCGACTTCTTGTATTTTTTGTGAGTTGTGTATCCACTCCAATAATACTATTGTCAAGTATACTTAGGGATGAATATCTTGGCAAGATATGAAGTTCTTATATCTTGAAATGAAAAAACCGGCCTACTTATTTTTGGTATTTTGGACTAAATTCTTTTGTTCCTTGATTCTCAATCAAACCCTCGGATGCGAACATATCAGTCTATAAAAAGTAGATTATATACATAGATGTATCCCGCACACATATATAGTTGTATTTGACATATGTGTTAATTTGTCATTAGGAGATTATAACTATACTTGAATTTATTTCAGCATATATATTAATTTAAACAATTGGGATTTTTCCTTTGGCTAATTATTTTTGGAAAATAAAAATACATAATATATATTTATATAGATTTATTCTATGGACAGGGCTATATATATTTAAATTAATGCATCTGTCATTTGGAGATAATAAATATACTTGATTTTTTTCCATGGTAAATACACTTGAATTTGATTCAAAACTGTGACAAAATATCTTTAAAAAAAGAATTTGAGACCTGTTATTTTTCCTCCCGTAATTATTTAGTTATTAATAAAAATTTATCATAGGATAGCATTTAGAACAAAATGAAAATATACACGAAGAAAAAACTCAGGCGCATATCCTACAAAATTGCAACGGGCAGATCATGGATATATTAAACGGGTATAAAAGACGTATGTATCCTTGTTGGTCACGTTGTATTAAGATGCATTGTTTTTGGACTTCCATCATGCATCGACTTCCTTACGTGTTTACCCAGTGCATGTTGAATCGGATTGGCTTTTTTTAGAAGAGGCTAATTTTGGTTTGAGTTGCCGGTTGGCTACCTATTTTGTGCCGCCTACGGACGTTGGCCAGCCGGACTGTGCGGTCTACTTTTCTATCCACCAATGTTGGACTCTAATATGGTTCACACATGTATACGTGCATACATGTGACAGTCCATTGTGTTGGGATATGCTGCTACATACGCGTTGGCATGTTACGTGAAACTTTTAAATCTCAACCGTTATTGTCCTAATCAAACGGATGAAATAATTTTAGCACATGTGGAC
This sequence comes from Aegilops bicornis, assembly GCA_021605145.1. Taxonomy (NCBI): domain Eukaryota; kingdom Viridiplantae; phylum Streptophyta; class Magnoliopsida; order Poales; family Poaceae; genus Aegilops; species Aegilops bicornis. The sequence goes on along the minus strand of CM038670.1, from coordinate 133,112,946 downwards.
GAACGTGGTGGCTCGTTTTACTTCTGTATTATGTATATAATAAATAGATAGATAGATTTTAGCAAGAAGTACCTCCGATTGAACACCATTTACCAGTCTGTACCCTAGGTAATTAAAGTTCGTCCATGAATCATATTGGCTGTGATCTCAATCATTTGGATGCATAAACATACTGAACATGTGTATATTTGAATCTTTTTGTGAATTATGTATGAATATTGTCGTGTGATCTATCAATCATTTGGATGCATAGATATGCTGAGCTTGTGTATATATGAATCTTTTGAGTTGTTGATAGTGAATGTTGGCTATGATTATGAACATGTCCTGTGAACCTGAGTTTGATATGAATGTTTACCTTTTCTGTTGTATCTGTGTGTGAACTTGTTAGTATGCCTACTATAGGGTATAAAACGCAGGTCTCTTATAAAAGTAATGTTGTGTCCAATTTATGTTTTCCCTTCTAACCACATTATATATATTCATATTATTACTATTATCGTATATTTTATAGAGATTTATATATACATTATAAAAACATCCCACGTGTTATTAACTAATAAAATTAAATGTTTAACAGAAAATCCTGGTTGTTTTTGACTCACAGGCAAGGAAAATCCTGGTGATTGCGTACAAAAGCTTGCGAAGATTTTAAGGACCAATTTAATAATAACGCGCTCATTTTTATTTTGAGCAATAACTCGCTAATTTCTTAATTATATATATATATAATGTGCCTCTCCGGTTTATTCTTTGATATTAATTGCTCCTTCTAACATAACACTATATATATATATATATATATATATAGATATATATAGATATATATATATATATATAACGAGCCCACCTAATACGTGTATTTCAAGGAAGTGCAAATGGGCTGGGATTTCTTAGAAAATATAAATGGGCCTAATTGATGCGAAATTATTTGTTTCACCCAGCCCAGCAAATGGACTGTACATTCTAGAAAACATGGGTTAAATATATGCCACATTTTTGCAGGCTGACATGTGGGCCAATAGGTCGAAGCCTACACAGGGCGTTGTCAACTTGGTCAACAAATGATTGTGTCATCCACAGCCATTGGATTTATATCCAACGACCGGCATGCACCTTCAATCTCTCGTCTTCTTCCTCCAGCGTCGCCGGGACCGCCTGGTCCGGCCTCCGGCGGCTAGCGGCTCTGCTTAGCACGCATCGCTGTGAAGCGCTACCCCACCGCCGGCCAGGCTATCCCTCCACCCCTCCACACCTCCTGTTATTCTCCATAGACTACAGCCCCACGCCGCAACAGAACCAGTTATAACCCTTATCCTCCTCTCAATCTGCGACTCCACTACCGTGTTTTCCCATCTCCGAGTCGTTCCCGTCCGGGGCCTCGCCGTCGTCCAGCGCCTCGCTGTGTTCGGTGCGGCGTGATCAACAAACTAGAGTCATCGGAAGAGGACTGCACGTGGAGAGCCTGACGACTGGGAACCACGAGGTCCATGGTCGCACGCAAGGAAAGTTCCTCCTTATTAAGCTGAAAAAAAATGTTTCCTCCACATGACAGCTGGGACCCATCGGCTGTATCTTCGCACGGAAGGAAGTGCCTCCTTGTTTTGCGAAAAAAATGTTTCATCCCGTTGACAGCTGGGACCAGTCAGATTTGGTGACTGACTTGTGGGCCTGCTAAGCGGACGTGTACGCACGGCTTTGTCAACTTAATCAACAAATGATTCTAGCAGCTGGATTGTTGGATGTTAATCCAACAGCCGTGCGCTCCTTCTTCAACCTCTGTTCTTACTCCTGTCTCCCGTGCATAGCGGCTGTGCTGCCGCGCACCCGAACCAGTGAAGTTTCCCACTCCTCTCCATCTGCGACTCCACTGCCCTGTCTTCCCCATCTCCGGGTCGTTCCAGTCTGGGTGCGCTCACGCAGTGTGGTCAACGTGGTCAACAACCGAGAGTCATCGGAAGATGACTGTACGTGAGAGGCTGACAGTGGGGACGCGCCACGCCCATGGACGCATGCATGCAACGGAACGCGACGAGGTCAACGTGGTCAAGGAACGACTTCCATCGGAAGTATACTGTAAGAGTCTCAGCTGGGTCCATGGCCACAGAAAGTAAGTGCCTCCTTATTACGGGGAAAATAATGATTCCTCCAGCTGACAGTAGGGACCACTGGAAGGGCTTTGTCAACTTAGTCAATATGAACGATTCTAGCTCCAATATTTGTACGATGTCCGTCCAACGGTCGTAGTGTTTCTTCAACCTCTGGTCTTCTTGCTCCAGCCGCCCAAACCAGTGACGGTCGTGCCTCATGCTCCTGCCTCCCGTGGTCGGCTGTGCTACCGCGGAGGCCTCACCTCCCCTACTATTCCCATCGCTGGCCAGGCCCTGCGGCGACGGCAGCCTCACACCGCAGTCGAACCAGTGAACCCTCGTACTCCTCTCCGCGTGGGCTTCCACTACCGCACCTTCCCCGGCTCCGCGTCGTCCCCTTCCTAGGCCTCGCCGTCGTCCACCGCCGTGGTGCTCTCCGCGCGGCGTGGTCAACGTGGTCAAGGAACGACTTCCATCGGAAGAGTACTGTACGTGGAGAGGCTGACAGCTGGGTCCACGGCCACAGCCCAGATTTTTTGTTATTTGCCAAGTCGCTTTGTCAGGCCTGTTGGGGTGCAAATCTTTCAAGGCGAGGAGAGCTTTCATTCGGCTGGCCGAGAAAATGACCCGTCGGTAATGAGAAATGGGATGTACATTTTTAAAACACATCAAACCGGCAATTAGTTTCAAATGTCTTTTTTTTATTTCGAGATTTTAAATTACATTAATTTTTATGCGTGGAGAATTTGTTGGATTTTATATTGACATACATTTATTTTTAAAATCAGTTTGAATGTGAGTCGAAATTTTGGGATAAAAATACTGGAGCTCCAAAAAATTTCGTATAATTTTTTAACCGTGGCCACAGTATGGGCTGTAATGCTAGCAAAAAGAATATGGGCTCCAAAAAAACCTTAAGAATTAGCAAATGGGCTGTAAATTATTAGAAATAATGGCAGATGGGTTGTATGTTGTTTTCCACAGATTTGAGGCTTTCCTAAAAAAAGGTTGACGCACAAGCAGTGACTGTTGGATGGCCATTCAACGGCCGTCGTGCTTCTTCAATCTCTCCTCTTCCTGCTCCAGCTGCTCAAACAAGCGCCGGCGGGACTGCCTGCTCCCTCCTCCCCGCGGCTGGTGTGCTGCCACGCAGGCCTCACCGCCCCACCGTACTCCCATCGCTGGCCTAGCCATCCCTCTACTTACCCACACCTGCTGTATTCTCCGGCGACGGCAGACGAATCAGTAAACCCTCGTTCAGTCGTACTCCCCTCCGCGTGGGAAACAACTGCTGAGTCTTCCCTGCCTCTGTGTCGTTCCCTTCCTAGGCCTCGCCGTCGTCCACCACCCTGGTGCTCTCGGTGCGGCCTAGCCAACATGGTCAACAACCGACATGCATCTGAAGTGGACTGTACGTGGAGAGGCCGACAGCTGCGTCCACGGCCGCACGCAAGGAAATGCCTCCTTATTACGCGCAAAATAATGATACCTCCACCTGACATCAGGGACCCACCGAAAGGGCCTCTGTATTTCGCGAAAAAAATGTTACCGCCACTGACAGCTCGGACCCACCAGCTATATCTTCGCACGCAATGAAGTGCCTCCTTATTACGCACAAAAAATGAATACTCCGCCTGTTAGCTGGGACCCAGTATAGTGGCAGGCTGACTTGTGGGCCTACTAAGTTGACGGGGACGGAGGGCTTTGTAAACTTAGTCAATATGCACGATTCTAGATCCAGTGACCGTACGATGTCAACGTGGTCAGGCCACCGCTGGCCAGGTCATCCCTCTACTCACCCACACCCTCTGTTATTCTGCAGCGACGGCAGCCTCACACCGCAGCGAACCAGTGAACCCTCGTACTCCTCTACGCGTGGGCATCCACTACCGCGTCTTCCCGGCTCGCGTCATCCCCTTCCTAGGGCCTTGCCGTCGTCCACCGCCCTGGTGCTCTCGGTGGCGTGGTCAACGTGGTCAAGGAACGGCCGTGGTCAAGGAACGGCTTCCATCGGACGTGGGTGTACATGGAGAGGCCGACAGCTTGGTCCACGGCTGACAAGGAAGTGCCTCCTTATTACGTGCAAAATAATTATTCCTCCACCTGACAGCGGAGACCCACCGGACGGGCCACCGTATTTCACGAAAAAAATGATTCGCCCCCCTGACTGTTGGGACCCACCAGCTACATCTTCGCACGCAAGGAAGTGCGTCCGAGAAAAAAAACGATTTGCCCCCCTGACTGCTGGGACCCACCAGCTACATCTCCGCACGCAAGGAAGTGCATCAGGGCAAAAAAACGATTCGCCCCCCTGACTGCTGGGACCCACCAGCTACATCTTCGCACGCAAGGAAGTGCACGGCGATCGGGACCCACCTGGTCGAAGCGTATGTAGCGTTGTCATTCTGGTCGTGAACGTATCGTACATCTTGGTCGATGTAGAGCGCACGCGTGTCATAGAAATAGAGGCGCGCGACGTGTCGTAGTAGAGCGCGCCGTAGCATGTACACGCACGCAGCTGGCGAGGGTGCAAGAAAGAAAATCTGACCCGCGTCATTACATCTGGGCAGGGTCTCGAACGCCTACTCATGCATACGTACATGGCTGGGTCGGAATGGAGAAACAGCGTCGTCGTCGTGTTCATGGGGAGCCAACCGGCTGGGTCGGAACGGAATGCGTGGTCGTGTTCATCGGGAGGGCTGGACGGAACAGGCGATGGAAACGAGGCCTGGCGTACCGCATGGCGGAGGAAGCGGCCTTGTGTTCGACCGCCACGTTGAGCGGGATCCTGTTCATCGGGAGGGGCTGGCGTACCGCACAACAAGGAAAGCGGACCTCCTATGGTCGTAAACGGGGTCCTGTTGATCGGGAGGTGTGGCGTGCCGCAAAAGCGGAGAAACAGACCTCCCACGATCGAAGCGGAGGTCTGTTGATCGGGAGGGTGTGGCGTACCGCAAAGCGAAGAGCGGACCTCCCTACGGTCGAAACGGGGTCCTGTTGATCGGGAGGGTGTGGCGTGCCGCAAAATGGGCCAAACAGACTTGTGTTGGGCGCTACGGTCGAAAGCAGGGTCCTGTTCGCCGGGAGGGTGTGGCGTGCAAAAGCAGGACTCCACGGGATACTGTTCATCTCCACCGTCGACCTCCTCCAGCCTCCACGGGCTACCGTCGACCTCCTCCAGCCTCCACGGGCTCCTGTTCATCCAGCCTCGACCGCGCTCTACTCCACCGGCTACTGTTCAACCACCCCTCCACGGGCACCCCTCGACCGTGTACTGTTCATCCAGCCCTCCACACCACGGGGTTCCTGTTCAACCACCCCTCCACGGCCACCCCTCCACCGTCTACTGTTCATCCAGCCCTCCACACCACGGGGTCCTGTTCATCCAGAGGCAACGCCACCGCTCACTGTTCCTCCAAGCCCCCATAGCGCTCACTGTTCATCAATCGATCGGCTTGATTAGCAGCATTAGCGAAGAATCGCTCCATCGGGTTCGATTAACAGCCATCAATCGATCCCTCGGGTTGATGTAGCGTAACTGCAGCAATCTGTCCTTTCGGGTTCGATTAGAGCCCAACGCCTCGCTTCGGTTCGATTAGAGCCAACGCCTCACACACGCAGCGTGTACATGTATGAGAAAGCAGCGCATCGCTCGGCCTGACCTCCCACCGTAACCGCAACTCCCCGAAATTTTCCTCCCCCTCGCTTCTACCATGGTTTTTTCGTCATGGACGGCCAAAAGAATGTCATGCAGCTGCGTCTCCGGCCCGCCCAGGACAAAAAGCCCATTTTCTGTCATGATTTTTTGTCATAGAAGTAGGAGCCCACCACATCTATGATGATACCGGGTTTTTTCACAATTATCGTCATAGAAGTGTCATATGTATGATAGGAAAAAAATTCGTTCGGCCCAAAATGTCACGGATGTGTCTTTTTTTTGTAGTGAGACTTAGTGCCAGTATATTATGCATATTATGCGTGGGCTTTCAACGTGTGTGAAATCATCACCTTGATAAACAAGTTTCACAAGCATTGAAAGCATCGCAGCAAGTCAACAATCTCATCCAGTTAAAGCATGTACGTGAGATAAACAAGGTCTTGACGGAATCCAGCACCACGTGTAGGCTACTTATGCAGAGACCCTTCATTGAGCACATAACATGATATTATTAGCTCGTGGATGTGAATCTCAAGTGCTTTTGAATAACGCATGTCAAAGTAACGTGCAGAGACAGTACCTGAATGACTGTAGTCCCAATGACGATATTTGTTTCGTTCGGTAATTCAGAAATTTTTCCCAGTGTGTCCAACACAGGTGCGGACAAAACTGTTATCTGTAGTTGTGCATCTACAGAATCATGTAGCAGTCTCCGGAGGGAAGGCGCATCCTCAATGATCAGTTTTCCTCCGTCGGAACGAATGCCAATGCTTACAAGCCTAGCTGAGTTTATTAAGTAGACAATGCAGAATTTCTTGTTGCAAACAAGCGGCGAACCTTCTTGAGGCGAGGGCAACCGTGGTGGATGAACTTCCGCAAGGAGACATCCGATATATAAACCTCCACCAGTGAAAGTCTCCTGAGCAGTGGGAGGCAAAGCATTTCTACAAGATTGTCTTCTAGTTTGCACATGGCGAAGGTGATGGTGTGGAGAGACGAGCAAAATCTCGAGATGGATGCCGGTGGCGATGGCATAGAAGAAGGGATTTTGCGTGCTTGCCTGGGCCCTGGGTAGAAGAACTTTGGGAATATATGATAGAACTCTAAAACCTGGAGTTGGTCCAGATTCCGAGACAGGAACAACTCATCAACGCCACAAGGTTCGCATTGGAGGTAGCTTGTCGGGATGCAGAGGCGGCGAATCGGGCCCTTGTGATCGGAGAGGATAGATACAGGAAGACTGAAGCCGTCAGCGACAGATTCTCCGCGGCAGTTGTAGTGAGTTCCGACGTATGATTCCTGGACGATTTGCTTGCCTGGGAGAATGCGGTGGGTGAACAAATTACTGTTGAGCAATTGACAGAATTGAGCATAGTTATGAGTATATCTAGGAAATGATCATGTATATAGGCATCACGTCCGAGACAAGTAGATCGAAACGATTCTGCATCTACTACTATTACTCCACTTATCGACCGCTATCCAGCATGCATCTAGAGTATTAAGTTAAAAAAGAGTAACGCCTTAAGCAAGATGACATGATGTAGAGGGATAAATTCATGCAATATGATAAAAACCCCATCTTGTTATCCTCGATGGAAACAATACAATACGTGCCTTGCAACCCTTTCTGTCACTAGGTAAGGACACCTCAAGATTGAACCCAAAGCTAAGCACTTCTCCCATTGCAAGAACTACCAATCTAGTTGGCCAATCCAAACGGATAATTTGAAGAGACTTGCAAAGATAACTTAATCATACATAAAAGAATTCAAAGAAGAATCAAATATTTTCCATAGATAATACTGGATCATAAAACACAATTCATCGGTCTCAACAAACACACCGCAAAAACAAGATTACATCGAATAGATCTCCACGAGAGAGGGGGAGAACATTGTATTGAGATCCAAAAGAGAGAAGAAGCCATCTAGCTACTAGCTATGGACCCGAAGGTCTGAAGTAAACTACTCACACTTCATTGGAGGGCTATGGTGTTGATGTATAAGCCCTCCGTGGTGGATGCCCCCTCCGTGAACTCGGAACAGGCCCCAAGATCGGATCTCGTGGATACAGGAAGTTACGGTGGTGGAATTAGGTTTTTGGCTCCTGTTCTGATTGTTTGGGGATACGTAGGTATATATAGGAGGAAGGAGTACGTCGGTGGAGCGTCAGGGGGCCCACGAGGTAGGGGGGCGCGCCCTCCACCCTCGTGACCGCCTCCGGCACTTCTTGGAGTAGGGTCCATGTCTCCTGGATCACGTTCGGTTGGAAAATCACGTTCCCGGAGGTTTCATTCCGTTTGGACTCCATTTGATATTCTGTTTCTTCGAAATACTGAAATAGGCAAAAAAACAGCAATTCTGGGCTGGGCCTCCGGTTAATTGGTTAGTCCCAAAAGTAATATAAAAGTGGAAAATAAAGCCCAATATAGTCGAAAACAGTAGATAAAGTAGCATGGAGCAATCAAAAATTATAGATACGTTGGAGACGTATCAGGCATCCCCAAGCTTAATTCCTGCTCGTCCTCGAGTAGGTAAATGGTAAAAAGAGATTTTTTTTTTATGCGAAGTGATACTTTGGCATAATTTCAATGTAAATCTTCTTAATCATGGTATGAATATTCAGATCCGAAAGATTCAAGACAAAAGTTCATATTGACATAAAAATAATAATACTTCAAGCATACTAACTACGTAATTATGTCTTCTCAAAATAACATGGCCAAAGAAAGTTATCCCTACAAAATCATATGGTCTAGCTATGCTCCATCTTCCCCACACAAAGTATTTAAATCATGCACAACCCCGATGACAAGCCAAGCAATTGTTTCATACTTTAACATTTTCAAAACTCTTTCAATCTTCACACAATACATGAGCGTGAGCCATGGATATAGCACTATATGTGGAATAGAATGGTGGTTGTGGAGAAGACAAAAAGAGGAGAAGATAGTCTCACGTCAACTAGGCGTATCAACGGCTATGGAGATGCCCATCAATAGATATCAATGTGAGTGAGTAGGGATTGCCATGCAACGGATGCACTAGAGCTCTAAATATATGAAAGCTCAACAAAAGAAACTAAGTGGGTGTGCATCCAACTCGCTTGCTCACGAAGACCTAGGGCATTTGAGGAAGCCCATCATTGGAATATACAAGCCAAGTTCTATAATGAAAAATTCCCACTAGTATATGAAAGTGACAAAATGAGAGACTCTCTATCATGAAGATCAAGGTGCTATTTTGAAGCACAAGTGTGGTAAAAGGATAGTAACATTGTCCCTTCTCTCTTTTTCTCTTATTTTTTTTATTTGGGCCTTTTCTCTTATTTTATGGCCTCTTTTTTTTTTATTTGTTGTCCGGAGTCTCATCCCGACTTGTGGGGGAATCATAGTCTCCATCATCCTTTCCTCACTTGGGACAATGTTCTAATAATGATGATCATCACACTTTTATTTTTCTTACAACTCAACAATTACAACTCGATACTTAGAAAAAAATATGACTCTATATGAATGCCTCCGGCGGTGTACCGGGATATGAAATGATTCATGAGTGACATGTATGAAAGAATTATGAACGGTGGCTTTGCCACAAATACAATTTCAACTACATGATCATGCTAAGCAATATGACAATGATGGAGCGTGTCATAATAAACGGAACGGTGGAAAGTTGCATGGCAATATATCTCGGAATGGCTATAGAAATGCCATGATAGGTAGGTATGGTGGCTGTTTTGACGAAGGTATATGGTGGGTGTATGATACCGGCGAAAAGTGCGTGTTATTAGAGAGGCTAGCAATGGTGGAAGGATGGGAAAAAGTGTGTATGATCCATGGACTCAACATTAGTCATAAAGAACTCATATACTTATTGCAAAAATCTAGAAGTTATCAAAGCAAAGTATTAAGTGCATGCTCCTAGGGGATAGATTGGTAGGAAAAGACCATCGCTCGTCCCCGACCGCCACTCATAAGGAAGACAATCAATAAATAAATCATGCTCTAAGTTCATCACATAACGGTTCACCATACATGCATGCTACGGGAATCACAAACTTCAACACAAGTATTCTTTAAATTCACAACTAGTCAACTAGCATGACTCTAATATCACCATCTTCATATCTCAAAACAATTATCAAGCATCAAACTTATCTTAGTATTCAACGCACTCAAAAGAAAGTTTCACATATCTTGAATACCAAGTATATTAACATTAAGCAAATTGCCATGCTATTAACGACTCTCAAAATAATCTAAGTGAAGCATGAGAGATCAAGTTTCTTTAAAACAAATCCACAACCGTGCTCTAAAAGATCTAAGTGAAGCACTAGAGCAAAAATTATCACGCTCAAAAGATATAAGTGAAGCACTATGAGCAAAAACTATCAAGCTCAAAAGATATAAGTGAAGCACATGGAGTATTCTATCAAATTCCAATTCATATATGGCTCTCTCAAAAGGTGTGTACAGCAAGGATGATTGTGGTAAACTAACAAGCAAAGACGCAAATAATACAAGACGCTCCAAGCAAAACACATATCATGTGGTGAATAAAAATATAGCTCCAAGTAAATTACCGATGGAAGTGGATGAAAGAGGGATGCCTTCCGGGGCATCCCCAAGCTTTGACTTTTGGTGTTCTTGGATTATCTTGGGGTGCCATGGGCATCCCCAAGCTTAGGCTCTTACCACTCCTTGTTCCATAATCCATCAAAAGAATTCACCCAAAACTTGAAAACTTCACAACACAAAACTCAATAGAAATCTCGTGAGCTCCGTTAGAGAAAGAAAACAAAAGACTACTTTAAGGTACTGTAATGAACTCATTCTTTATTTATATTGGTGTTAAACCTACTGTATTCCAACTTCTCTATGGATTATAAACTATTTTACTAGCCATAGATTCATCAAAATAAGCAAACAACACACGCAAAACAGAATCTGTCAAAAACAGAACAGTCTGTAGTAATATGTAACTAACGCAAACTTCTGGAACCCAAAAAATTCTACCAAAATTAGACGACCTGGAAAATTTGTTTATTGATCAGCACCAATTGGAAGCAGTATTTTATCACGTTCTGGTGATTTTTAATAATTCGGGCAATGAGAGCAAGGTTTCTGGAAATTACAGCAAGATCAAATAACTATCATCTAAGAAGATCCAATAGGTCTAGCTTGGCATTAACACTGATTAAAACATAAAACCACATCTAAACAGAGTCTAGATGAATTATTTATTACTAAGCAGCAAGGAAAAATATTGGGTTGTCTCCCAACAAGCGCTTTTCTTTAAAGCCTTTTTAGCTAGGCATTGAGATTCAATGATGCTCAAAAGAAAGACAAGAATTGAGGCACAAAGAGAGCATCATAAAACATGTGACAAACACACTTAAATCTAACATACTTCCTATGCATAGGCATATTATAGGCAAACAAATTATCGCAGCAAGCAAAAACTAGCATATGCAAGGAAGCGGAAAGGAACAATAGCAATCTCAACATAACGAGAGGTAATTTAGTAACATGAAAATTTCTATAACCATATTTTCCTCTCTCATAATAATTACATGTAGGATCATAAGAAAATTCAACAATATAGCTATCACATAACATATTCTCAACACGATCCACATGCATGCGAAGTTGACACTCTTCCAAAATAGTGGGATTATCATTAACTAAAGTCAAGATTTCTCCAAGCCCACTTTTATCAAAAACTTCATAAGATTGAATATTCTCCAAATATGTGGGATCTAAAGTTGGCACTCTTCCGAACCCACTTTCAATATTATTGCAAACAATATTATCAATCTCATATTCATCATGGGGCTTAAATAAATTTTCAAGATCATAAGAAGAATCACCCCAATCATGATCATTGCAACAAGTAGTAGACATAGCAAAACTAGCATCCCCAAGCTTAGGGTTTTGCATATTATTAGCACAATTGACATCAAAAGAATTTATAATAAAATCATTGCAATCATGCTTTTTATTCGAAGATCTATCGTGAGTCACTTCACAGATTTCAGGCAAAACCTTATAAAGATAATCTAGTGCATCCAAATCACTAGGAATTGGTTCATCATAATTGGATCTCTTAAAAAGATTGGCAAGCGGATGAGGATCCATAGATATTGGCTTCTTTGTTTAGGAATAAATACTCAACTATTTCAACCAAACGAGCGAACGAGCCAAGTAAGACAACAAGGCAAACAAAAAGAGAGGGCGAATAAAACGGCAAGGGTGAAGTGGGGGAGAGGAAAACGAGAGGCAAATGGCAAATAATGTAATGCGGGAGATAGGGATTTTGATGGGTACTTGGTATGTTCACTTGCTTGCGTGAGCCTCCCCGGCAACAGCGCCTGAAAATCCTTCTTGCTACGTCTCGAGCTTGCGTTGGTTTTCCTCGAAGAGGAGAGGATGATGCAGCATAGTAGCGTAAGTATTTCCCTCAGTTTTTGAGAACCAAGGTATCAATCCAGTAGGAGGCCACGCACAAGTCCCTCGTACCTGCATAAAACGATAGCTACTCGCAACCAACGCGATTAGGGGTTGTCAATCCCTTCACGGTCACTTACGAGTGTGAGATCAGATAGAGATAATATTTTTGGTATTTTTGATATAAAGATGCAAAGTAGAAAAGTAAAAGCAAAGTAAAAACAAACAAGTAAATAAAGTGATAGAGATTGATATGATGAGAATAGACCCGGGGGCCACAGGTTTCACTAGTGGCTTCTCTCAAGAGCATAAGTATTCTATGGTGGGTGAACAAATTACTGTTGAGCAATTGGCGAAATTGAGCATAGTTATGAGTATATCTAGGCAATGATCATGTATATAGGCATCACATCCGAGACAAGTAGACCAAACGATTACGCATCTACTACTATTACTCCACTCATCGACCGCTATCCAAAGATGCATCTAGAGTATTAAGTTAAAACAGAGTAACGCCTTAAGCAAGATGACATGATGTAGAGGGATAAATTCATGCAATATGATTAAAAACCCATCTTGTTATCCTCGATGGCAACAATACAATACGTGCCTTGCAACCCTTTACATCCTTTGGGTAAGGACACCGCAAGATCGAACCCAAAGCTAAGCACTTCTCCCATTGCAAGAACTACCAATCTAGTTGGCCAAACCAAACGGATAATTCGAAGAGACTTGCAAAGATAACCAATCATACATAAAAGAATCCAGAGAAGATTCAAAAATTATTCATAGATAATCTGGATCATAAACCCACAATTCATCGGTCTCAACAAACACACATAAAAAGAAGATTACATCGAATAGATCCCCATGAGAGAGGGGAGAACATTGTATTGAGATCCAAAAGAGAGAAGAAGCCATCTAGCTACTAGCTATGGACCCAAAGGTCTGAAGTAAACTACTCACACTTCATCGGAGGGGCTATGGTGATGATGTAGAAGCCCTCCATGGTGGATGCCCCCTCGTGAACTCGGAACAGGCCCCAAGATGGGATCTCATGGATACAGGAAGTTGCGGCGGTGGAATTAGGTTTTGGCTCCCGCTCGATCGTTTGGGAATGCGTAGGTATATATAGGAGGAAGGAGTACGTCGGTGGAGCAACAGGGGGCCCACGAGGCAGGGGCGCGCCCTAGGGGGGCGCCCCCCACTCTCGTGACCGCCTCTTTTGTTCCTTGGAGTAGGGTCCAAGTCACCTGGATCACGTTCAGTGAGAAAATCATGTTCCCGAAGGTCTCATTCCGTTTGGACTCCGTTTGATATTTTGTTTCTTCGAAACACTGAAATAGGCAAAAAACAGCAATTCTGGGTTGGGCCTCTGGTTAATAGGTTAGTCCCAAAAATAATATAAAAGTGGAAAATAAAGCCCAATATAGTCCAATACAGTAGATAAAGTAGCATGGAGCAATCAAAAATTATAGATACGTTGGAGACGTATCAGGTGTATATAGTCATGGACCAGTATTAGGACAAAACTAAAAAAAGATTTTATTACAATAGAGGTTATAGAATTATTCCTTCACTTGCTCTCCCAGCAGAATCACTCTTTATGGAGCTTAACCATTTCAAATATTCATGTTTATTCAGGAAATAGCCTCTAATGAAGAAAGTCTTGCGAGCATTTGTTCTTGCAAGCACCATCATGACGTTCGTTTGAAGTCCTTGTATTTGAAAGCTATGTTCAATGCGAGAAAAGCATTCAATTGGCGACATTCTTTATTCTCAACGCAACACATCTGCAGACTATGAGGATCAAGTTTCTTCTTTAGGAAGACTTCACGGAAGAATTCTACAAACAGCAACAAGACGTGCTTCAGTGGGACAAAAAGGCTTCTAAACATGTTTGCCTTAGGTTGTCGCCAAGTTGCAACCACGGGAACTTGGATCTAAGGCACGCATGTGTTGAGCACCTGGATTTAAAGGATCCATTCACTTGTAAGTGCTGAAAACAGTGCTGGAGTGAGATGTTGCCGCCACTTTCCGGTTTGGAATTTACGTAGGTGTGCTGAAACAATGCTCGTACCTTTTTTGCTCAATCTGTAACCTTGCAACATCGAACTCGGTATTTCGGTCGATGGCTAAACGGTCTTTTGCTCATGACGTACATTTCATTAACTAAAAGGGCTTCAAGTCTCTGCAGCCACGGCTATGTACATTTGTGACTTTACGTGTTTCGATGATAAGGGTCACGCGAGGCAGGCGTCAAATCCGCAAAGGCATTGTGTGGTATTATATAAAGTCATGTTCGCTTGTGCTAGCGTTTGTGTTCGAATGATTGATGAACCACGGTTTGTCGGCAAACACATAGGCGATCATGACTTCATAGAAAAGTGATTCGAGACGACCTTTGTTCTACCTTCACACGAGCACGACCATGGCAAGCGCACGGTTTTCCACGAACCACACAACGGCCGCGGAAGTGATACGACGCAGCGCCTTGTTCTACATGCCACAGGCATGCCCGTGATTCCACGTGCTTGATGCACGTAAAGACGTAATTCTTTCACAGGAAACGCCGGAAACCTACTGCCAGGCACTATATGCATTTGTAAAACAGAAATGCAAACACAACCATGACCCGTTGTGTTTGAAATCTTTGCATCACAGAAGCACCGCGTGAAGGCACATGAAGTACGGTTGGACACGCATCGCAAGCACGGTTATGCACACGAGGTACGGTTAGGCACAGTGCAGGGACATAATTGCAGATGTCACCACTGTTGCGCGTTTTTTAAAAGCACGGTCTTGCACTCTCTATGTTTCAGTGTTTCAGTCATTAGGGTCACAGCCACAGGCGTCAAATCCACAAAGGCATCGTGTGTTATTAAACAGAGTCATGTTCACTTGTGTTTGTGTTCCGAATGATTCAGTCGACTCGTTCATACGAAGAAGCACGGACAAGCAGCCCATGAAGGCATACTTTAGTAATAGGCAGGGTCACAATCATGCGTTTATTGCGCATGGTCGATGGTATTACACAGAGTCATGCTCGCCTGTGAGACTCGATCAGACAAAGATGCACGGGCGTCTAGCCCACGGAACTGAACCTTTGTCTTACGCACAGCCACTGACGTTTACTCTATGAAGCACATAATTGCCTATATGAGAGAAGCTGATTTTAAAAGCTTATTTCCTTGTATTTAAAAGCACGGACGTGAAGTCCATACAGACACGGTTCCGTACTGAGTTGCGTCACGCTTCTTTCTTGATAAAGTCTCTGCAGCCACGGTTATGTGTGTTTCTGACTTTCTGTATTTTAGTGATAAGGGTTGTAGACACGGGCATCAAATCCACAAAGGCATCATGTGGTATTATATAGAGTCATGTTCGCTTGTGTCTGTTTTCCGAATGATTCCATCGACTCGTTTAGATGGAGAGGCACGGACGAGAAGCCCATGGAGGCATACTTGAGTATTAGGCAGAGTCACGTTCGTGCGCTTACTACAGAAACATAACAGAATTGGATTCAGATGTGAACCCTCACTGTTTACTTTGTGAGGCAATCAATGACCGATCCAAGAGACACTGTCCTTAAAAGCACGGGCAAGAACTCTCTGCAACCACGGTTCTGTACCAAAGAGCCACTGTCAAACGCATGGAAGTCATGCAACGAGGGCCACACTTTTAGTAGTAGAAAAAGCACTTTATCAGCTGGTGTTGCTCCTTTGCTACCCGCACAGTAGGGTGGTTGTGGAAGGCACGTTATTCAAGCAGAAACGAACATCACGATGCCAGGACAAGGTCAAAAGCATGGTTGTGAGTCTGCAGTGTCACGGCTAGAATCCTCGAGACGCATTTCGGTGTAGCCTGTTGAGTAGAAACTCGGTTGTGCGGTAACCAGAAGCACTATGTAACGCCCCGCAAAACAGGTTTGGTTCACCGTTGTGGTGGCTCTCTATGCTTTCAACTCTTTTCATCTCTCCTGTGTCGCATGAGAGGCGCATGGTTGTATTGTTACACCATCCAACTTCATAAAGAAAGGGCTGCAAACATTTACAAACAAACCTATCGCCCTTATAATATTTTCCCGGTGAGTAAAAAAATACCTAAACAAGCAAAATCTGTTATGCTTACATTTGCTTTGTTTCTACAACTGCACCAAATAAACTTACAAGTTGTTTTTTATAACCACAAAGACGAGGACCGTAAACAGCAGTGCGGCTCAAATGCAGCTCCATCAGTGCAAGGCTCAACTGCAGCTCCTCGTGTGTATGGCAGGTACATCCGAGAAGCACCGCTCTACCTGCAACACATGCACAATTGTGCATGCATTGTGTGCATGATAGGTACATATATAAAACAGGCACCGTCGTACATACAACACAAAGATGCTTACACATGCAGCGCACATCTCTTCACTGAAACATTAAATCTACTTTATGTCTCTTAACCTTGGTGCCACAACATTTTATGGTCCTTCGGCCCGTACAAAGCCGCAAAACCATACATTTCCTTCATGACTCCACGCAACACAAAAACAGACAAGCCTACACACGGTGCAAAGACTACAACGGTTGTCTGATAAGGTTTACATAAAACCCAAGCTCAAAAGAATGCAACAAACAAATAAATCCATACACCTGGACAACTAACACAAGGCCTGATTTCAGCATCCACACCTGAACGGAACAGTCAAATCCAGGTATTTAACACTCATCTTTCTTAAATGCGGACGCACGTGGCTGCAACTTGATGATAATCTAAGACGTGCACGTTTAGAAGCCCTTCTATGCCACTCCAGAACCCTTTGTTGCTTTTCGTAAAATACTCCCATGAACTCTGCGGGAGGGGAGGTAAACTTAATGGTCATGGTCTCCAGATCCTTTGCACTAAGAACAAAGAACATCGCAAATTCAACGTAACTCCCAGAGCGAACATAATCTTCCAGCGATACTGTCTTCAGACAAACGTCGTGATGTTTTAGAAACTGCCGGTACTTACGACGCCATTTGTTTTTTTCACCACGAGAAATCAACGATCCCTAAAATATAAATGTTAGGTTAAAAATACTTAGCGTCTATAAAAAGAGATACAGACCATTAAAAAACCAAATGCAACAATTAGTTCTACCACCTCCATAACAAGAAGTTAGACATAGACTTGTCTATATATGGATGTATACAACAATAAATCATGTGTAGATACGGGTGCATCAATTTCAGTCAAAATTAAGACAAGCATTTCAAAAAGGAACGAGTACTACAGAATGCAAATTTCTGAAGATCATCACCTCGACAAACAAGTTCTCCAGTTTTGGAAAGCATTGCAGCAATTCAACGACGGGGTCCACCTTATAATACATGTAGATAAGCAAGGTCTTGACAGATTGACGCATTGTTGTTAGACTGGCTGCCTTCAAACCCTTGATGAAAATTAACAGAAGATGGATCACAAAACTAATAGCATAAAGGTTGGATGAAATAAAACTTGTTTCCTCACAAATAAATTTAAGCTGGAAGTATCATAAAAACTCAATACCTCAAGACACATGAGACGACATGGATATGGTTCAGACGCAGAAACAGCGGTTACCTCCAAGTCCTGACTCTGCATGAAGAATAGAACATAGACCATCAAATTAATAGAACAAACATCGGAAAAAGTACAGCTCTGTTCCAGTATTAAGGAAAATCATTACCTCAAGACACTTCGAGGGAGACACAAACACGAATTCACCCAACGTCTCCAGCTTAGGTGCAGAGACAACGGTTATCGAACAGTCGTCAACGAGACAATCAACAATCAACCGTCAAAGCGAAGGGGCATCCTCAACAATGAGTTCCCCGTGTGGACAACAAATGCCAATGCTTACAAGGTTAGATGAGTTTATTGTGACACGACGACCTCCTCTATTGCAAACAAGCAGGAGAGACTCAAGTGCAGGGCAACTAGAGTGGATTATGCTTTGCAGCGACGCGTCTGATATATCAACAGCCACAAGCAAGAGTCTTTTCACCAGTGGTAGCTTAAGCGTCCCTACGTAATTGTCTGGTATTTTGCAAAGAGCAAAGCCGAGGGTGTGGAGAGAGGAGGAGAACCGTAACACGGACTCCGGTGCCGAGGGCGTAGTTGAAGTGCATAGATCCAATAGAGTTACCTCTTACGTCAGAAATTCTGGGAAGAGGTAGTAGAACTCAGGAACCTGGATATTGTTCAACTTCTAGGATCGGAGCCAGGCATCAACGGTGGAGGGCCTGCCTTTGTAGGTAGCACGCCCGAAATAGAGAGGCGGCTAACCGAGCCGGCATGGCCGCAGAATGGATTACTGGAAGGCCCGACAACAGATTTCGCGAGCCGCGTTTCAAAATAACATTTGCGAACGGGCTCCTTGGTGAACGCACAGATGAGATATGGTCTCGATATGAACTTTTTCACCATCGTTAAAAAGACGAGAGTCAGAGATCTCGCGGCAGTCGAGATTCAGTGGAGCGATGGGCCACAAAGGACACCAGCGACGTGCGAGGATTCGAGTGCAGATGCCATCCTTGATGGGAAGACGAGATATGATCTCACCTAGGACGCTGTCGGCGAGATCGCTGATGCGGTCCGCACAACATCCCTCTTCTTCCTCATCGGATCGGGAGGTAGCACGGTCGCTGCTTCCATCCCCTCCGACGACCAGCACACCACCAGAAAGCGGCGTCGCCGGTGGCGCCACTCTCGACCTCTTGATGTTGGAAATATGCCCTAGAGGCAATAATAAAAGGATTATTATTATATTTCCTTGTTCATGATAATTGTCTTTTATTCATGCTATAATTGTATTATCCGGAAATCGTAATACACGTGTGAATACATAGACCACAATATGTCCCTAGTGAGCCTCTAGTTGACCAGCTCGTTGATCAACAGATAGTCATGGTTTCCTGACTATGGACCTTGGATGTCATTGATAACAGGATCACATCATTAGGAGAATGATGTGATAGACAAGACCCAATCCTAAGCATAGCACAAGATCGTGTAGTTCGTTTGCTAGAGCTTTTCCAATGTCAAGTATCTTTTCCTTAGACCATGAGATCGTGTAATTCCCGGATACCGTAGGAGTGCTTTGGGTGTACCAAACGTCACAACGTAACTAGGTGACTATAAAGGTACACTACAGGTATCTCCGAAAGTGTCTGTTGGGTTGACACGGATCGAGACAGGGATTTGTCACTCCGTATGACGGAGAGGTATCTCTGGGCCCACTCGGTAATGCATCATCATAATGAGCTCAAGGTGACCAAGTGTCTGGTCACGGGATCATGCATTACGATACGAGTAAAGTGACTTGCCGGTAACGAGATTGAACGAGGTATTGGGATACCGACGATCAAATCTCGGGCAAGTAACATACCGATTGACAAAGGGAATTGTATACGGGGTTGCTTATATATAGGAAGTGCAGTACGACTCCCTCAACCCCGTTCTCTTGAACGCTTCCGCTCGCGATCTACAAAGGTATGTAGATGCACTCCTATCACTTGTTGCTAGATGAACTCATAGATGGATCTTGGTGAAACCGTAGGAAAATTTTTATTTTCTGCAACATTCCCCAATAGTGGCATCATGAGCTAGGTCTATGCGTAGTTCTCTATTGCACGAGTAGAACACAAATCTGTTGTGGGCGTAGATGTTGTCAACTTTCTTGCCATTACTAGTCTTATTTTGCTTCAGCGGTATTGTGGGATGAAGCGGCCCGGATCGACCTTACACGTACGCTTACGTGAGACAGGTTCCACCGACTGACATGCACTAGTTGCATAAGGTGGCTAGCGGGTGTCTGTCTCTCCCACTTTAGTTGGAGCGGATTCGATGAAAAGGGTCCTTATGAAGGGTAAATAGAAGTTGAAAAATCACGTTGTGGCTTTTTCGTAGGTAAGAAAACGTTCTTGCTAGAACCCTATTGCAGCCACGTAAAAGATGCAACAACAATTAGAGGACGTCTAACTTGTTTTTGCAGCAATTGCCTTGTGATGTGATATGGCCAAAAGTTGTGATGAATGATGAATGATATATTGTGATGTATGAGATCATGTTTTTGTAATAGGAATCACGACTTGCATGTCGATGAGTATGACAACCGGCAGGAGCCATAGGAGTTGTCTTAATTATTGTATGACATGCGTGTCATTGATTCAACGCCATGTAATTACTTTACTTTATTGCTAAACCGTTAGCTATAGTAGTAGAAGTGATAGTTGGCGACTAACTTCATGGAGACACGATGATGGAGATCATGATGATGGAGATCATGGTGTCATGCCGGTGACAAGATGATCATGGAGCCCCGAAGATGGAGATCAAAGGAGCTATATGATATTGGCCATATCATGTCACTACTATATAATTGCATGTGATGTTTATTATGTTTATGCATCTTGTTTACTTAGAGCAGCGGTAGTAAATAAGATGATCCCTTATAATAATTTCAAGAAAGTGTTCTCCCTAGCGTGCGCCATTGCTAAAGTTAAATCGTTTCAAGCACCACGTGATGATCGGGTGTGATAGATTCCTACGTTCACATACAACGGGTGTAAGACAGTTTTACACATGCAAAACACTTAGGTTAACTTGACGAGCCTAGCATGTACAGAC
Organism: Aegilops bicornis; assembly: GCA_021605145.1. Taxonomy (NCBI): domain Eukaryota; kingdom Viridiplantae; phylum Streptophyta; class Magnoliopsida; order Poales; family Poaceae; genus Aegilops; species Aegilops bicornis. Next base: position 133,092,110 of record CM038670.1, on the reverse strand, counting down.
ATGGCCTCGGAACACAAGAGACCGAAAGGTCGAACATGAGTCGTATGGAAGATACGATCAACATGGAGATGTTCACCGATGATGACTAGTCCGTCTCACATGATGATCGGACACGGCCTAGTCGACTCGGATCATGTAACACTAAGATGACTAGAGGGATGTCAAATCTGAGTGGGAGTTCATTAAATAATTTGATTAGATGAACTTAATTATCATGAACATTAGTCTAAAATCTTTGCAAAAATGTCTTGTAGATCAAATGGCCAACGCTCATGTCAACATGAACTTCAACGCGTTCCTAGAGAAAACCAAGCTGAAAGATGATGGCGGCAACTATTCGGACTGGGTCCGAACACGAGGATCATCCTCATAGCAGCCAAAAAACAATATGACCTAGAAGCACCGCTAGGTGAAGCACCCATCCCAGAGAACCAAGATGTTATGAACGCTTGGCAGACTCGTGTTGATGATTACTCCCTCGTTCAGTGCGGCATGCTTTACAGCTTAGAACCGGGGCTCCAAAAGCGTTTTGAGCAACACGGAGCATATGAGATGTTCGAGGAGCTAAAATGGTTTTCCAAGGTCATGCCCGGGTCGAGAGATATGAAGTCTCCGACAAGTTCTATAGTTGTAAGATGGAGGAAAATAGTTACGTCGGTGAGCACATACTCAAAATGTCTGGGTTGCACAACCGCTTTGTCCCAGCTTGGACATTAACCTCCTGGACGAGGCGGTCATTGACACAATCCTTGATCGCTCCCACCGAGCTACAAGATCTTTGTGATGAACTACAATATGCGGGGATGGTGAAAACTATTCCTGAAGTATTTTCAATGCTGAAGTCAGCAGAGGTAGAAATCAAGAAGGAACATCAAGTGTTGATGGTCAATAAAACCACTAAGTTCAAGAAGGGCAAGGGTAAGAAGAACTTCAAGAAGGACGGCAAGGATGTTGCCGCGCCCGTAAGCCGATTCTTTGGGAAGAAGTCAAAGAATGGACCCAAGCACGAGACCGAGTGCTTTTATTGCAAAGGAAGGGTCATCGAAGCGGAACTGCCTCAAATACTTAGCGGAACAAGAAGGCCGGCAACACTAAAGGTATATTTGATATACATATAATTGATGTGTACCTTACCAGTACTCGTAGTAACTCCTGGGTATTTGATACGGTGCCGTTGCTCATATTTGTAACTCACGGCGGAGCTGCGGAATAAGCGGAGGCTGGCGAAGACGAGGTGACGATGCGCGTCGGGAATGGTTCCAAGGTCGATGTGATCGCCGTCGGCACGCTACCTCTACATTTACCTCACGGATTAGTTTTAAATCTCAATAATTGTTATTTAATGCCAAGTTTGAGCATGAACATTGTATCAGGATCTCGTTTAATGTGAGATGGCTACTCATTTAAATCCAAGAATAATGGTTGTTCTATTTATATGAGAGATATGTTTTATGGTCATGCTCGATGGTCAATGGTTTATTCTTAATGAATCTCGAGCGTGATGTTACACATATTCATAGTGTGAATACCAAAAGATGTAAAGTTGATAACGATAGTCCCACATACTTGTGGCACTGCCGCCATACGTCACATTGGTGCCAAGCGCATGAAGAAGCTCCATATTGATGGACTTTTAGAGTCTCTCGATTATGAATCATTTGACACATGCGAACCATGCCTCATGGGCAAAATGACCAAGACTCCGTTCTCCGGAACAATGGAGCGAGCAACCAACTTATTGGAAATCATACATACTGATGTATGCGGTCCAATGAGCGTTGAGGCTCGCGGAGGATATCGTTATGTTCTCACTCTCACAGACGATTTAAGTAGATATGGGTATGTCTACTTGATGAAACACAAGTCTGAGACGTTTGAAAAGTTCAAGGAATTTCAAAATGAGGTAGAGAATCAACGTGACCGAAAAATAAAGTTCTTACGATCAGATCGTGGAGGAGAATATTTAAGTCACGAATTTGGTAAACACTTAAGGAAATGTGGAATCGTTTCACAACTCACGCCGCTGGAACACCTCGGTAATAGCGGTGTGTCCGAACGTCGTGTCGCACTCTATTGGATATGGTGCGATCTATGATGTCTCTTCTTGATTTACCGCTATCATTTTGGGGATACGCTCTAGAGACAGCTACATTCACTTTAAATAGGGCACCGTCTAAATCCGTTGAGACGACACCATATGAATTATGGTTTGGAAAGAAACCTAAGCTGTCGGTTCTAAAAGTTTGGGGATGCGATGCTTATGTCAAGAAACTTCAACCAGAAAAGCTCGAACCCAAGTTGGAAAAATGCGTCTTCATAGGATACCCCAAGGAAACCATTGGGTATACCTTCTACATTAAATCCAAAGGCAAGATCTTTGTTGCCAAGAACGGATCCTTTCTGGAAAAAGAGTTTCTCTCGAAAGGAGTAAGTGGGAGGAAAGTAGAACTCGATGAAGTACTACCTCTTGAACCGGAAAGTAGTGCAGCTCTGGAAAATGTTCATGTGGTGCCTACACAATTGGAGAGGAAATTAATGATGATGATCAAGGTACTTCAGATCAAGTTGCTCTTGAACCCATTGGGTCCACAAGGACACGTTCCACACCAGAGTGGTATGGCAACCCTGTCCTTGAAATCATGTTGTTAGACAACGGTGAACCTCCGAACTATGAAGAAGCGATGGCGGTCCCAGATTCCAACAAATGGCTTGAAGCCATGCAATCCGAGATAGGATCCATGTATGAAAACAAAGTATGGACTTTGACAGACTTGCCCGATGATCGGCGAGCGATAGAAAACAAATGGATCTTTAAGAAGAAGACGGACGCGGATGGTAATGTTACCATCTATAAAGCTCGACTTGTCGCTAAGGGTTATCGACAAGTTCAAGGGTTTGACTACGATGAGACTTTCTCACCCGTAGCGAAGCTGAAGTCCGTCCGAATCATGTTAGCAATTGCCGCATACTATGATTATGAGATATGGCAAATGGACGTCAAAACGGCATTCCTTAACGGCTATCTTAAGGAAGAACTGTATATGATGCAGCCGGAAGGTTTTATCGACCCTAAGAATGCTAACAAGGTATGCAAGCTCCGATGATCCATTTATGGGCTGGTGCAAGCATCTCGGAGTTGGAACATTCGCTTTGATGAGATGATCAAAGCGTTTGGGTTTATCTTGCAGACTTATGGAGAAGCCTGCGTCTACAAGAAAGTGAGTGGGAGCTACGTAGCATTTCTCATATTATATGTAGATGACATACTTTTGATGGGAAATGATATAGAACTTTTGGACAGCATTAAGGCCTACTTGAATAAGAGTTTTTCAATGAAGGACATTGGAGAAGCTGCTTACATATTAGGCATCAAGATCTATAGGGATATATCGAGACGCCTCATAGGTCTTTCACAAAGCACATACCTTGATAAGATATTGAAGAAGTTCAAAATGGATCAGTCCAAGAAAGGGTTCTTGCCTGTATTACAAGGTGTGAGATTGAGCTCGGCTCAATGCCCGACCACGGCAGAAGATAAAGAAGAGATGAGTGTCATCCCCTATGCTTCAGCCATAGGATCTATCATGTATTCCATGCCGTGTACGGACTGATGTAAACCTTGCCGTAAGTTTGGTAGGAAGGTACCAAAGTAATCCCGGCAAGGAACACCGGACAGCGGTCAAGAATATCCTGAAGTACACGAAAAGGACTAAGGACATGTTTCTCGTTTATGGAGGTGACGAAGAGCTCGTCATAAAGGGTTACGTCGACGCTTAGCTTCGACACGCATCTGGATGACTCTAAGCCACAAACTGGATACGTGTATATGTTGAATGGTGGAAGCGATGGTGGTGCAGCTGCAAGCGAGCGTCGTGGCGGGATCTACATGTGAAGCCGAGTACATGGCAGCCTCGGAGGCAGCGCATGAAGCAATTTGGGTGAAGGAGTTCATCACCGACCTAGGAGTCATGCCCAATGCGTCGGGGCCGATCAAACTCTTCTGTGACAACACTAAAGCTATTGCACTTGCCAAGGAGCCCAGGTTTCACAAGAAGACAAGTCACATCAAGCGTTGCTTCAACTCCGTTCGTGAAAATGTTCAAGATGGAGACATATAAATTTGCAAAGTGCATACGGTTCTGAATGTCGCAGATCCGTTGACTAAACCTCTTCCGCGAGCAAAACATGATCAACACCAGAACTCTATGGGTGTTCGATTCATAACAATGTAACTAGATTATTGACTCTAGTGCAAGTGGGAGACTGTTGGAAATATGCCCTAGAGGCAATAATAAACATATTATTATTATATTTCCTTGTTCATGATAATTGTCTTTTATTCATGCTATAATTGTATTATCCGGAAATTGTAATACACGTGTGAATACATAGACCACAATATGTCCCTAGTGAGCCTCTAGTTGACTAGCTCGTTGATCAATAGATAGTCATGGTTTCACGACTATGGACATTGGATGTCATTGATAATGGGATCACATCATTAGGAGAATGATGTGATGGACAAGACCCAATCCTAAGCATAGCACAAGATCGTGTAGTTCGTTTTGCTAGAGCTTTTCCAATGTCAAGTATCCTTTCCTTAGACCATGAGATCGTGTAATTCCCGGATACCGTAGGAGCGCTTTGGGTGTACCAAACGTCACAATCTAACTGGGTGACTATAAAGGTGCACTACAGGTATCTCCGAAAATGTCTGTTGGGTTGACACGGATCGAGACTGGGATTTGTCACTCCGTATGACGGAGAGGTATCTCTAGGCCCACTCGGTAATGCATCATCATAATGAGCTCAAGGTAACCAAGTGTCTGGTCACGGGATCATGCATTACGATATGAGTAAAGTGACTTGCCGGTAACGAGATTGAACGAGGTATTGGGATACCGACGATCGAATCTCGGGCAAGTAACGTACCGATTGACAAAGGGAATTGTATACGGGGTTGCTTAAATCCTCGACATCGTGGTTCATCCGATGAGATCATCGAGGAGCATGTGGGAGCCAACATGGGTATCCAGATCCCGTTGTTGGTTATTGACCGGAGAGCCGTCTCGGTCATGTTCACGTGTCTCCCGAACCCGTAGGGTCTACACACTTAAGGTTCGGTGACGCTAGGGTTGTAGAGATATGAGTATGCAGCAAACCGGAAGTTGTTCGGAGTCCCGGATGAGATCCCGGACGTCACGAGGAGTTCCAGAATGGTCCGGAGGTAAAGAATTATATATAGGAAGTGCAGTTTCGGCCATCGGGAGAGTTTCGGAGGTCGTCGGTATTGTACCGGGACCACCGGAAGGGTCCCGGGGGTCCATCGGGTGGGGCCACCTAACCCGGAGGGCCCCGTGGGCTGAAGTGGGGAGGGGACCAGCCCCTGGTGGGCTGGTGCGCCCCCCTTGGCCCCCCCTGCGCCTAGGGTTGGAAACCCTAGGGTGGGGGGCGCCTCCACTTGCCTTGGGGGGCACTCCACCCCTCTGGTCGCCGCCCCCCTTGGGAGATCCCATCTCCAGGGCCAGCGCCCCCCCCAGGGGGCCTATATAAAGGGGGGAGGGAGGGGAGCCGCACCCTGAAGTCTTGGCGCCTCCCTCTCCCCTGCTACACCTCTCCCTCTCGCAGAAGCTCGGCGAAGCTCTGCCGGAACCCTGCTGCATCCACCACCACGCCGTCATGCTGCTAGATCTTCTTCAACCTCTCCCTCCTCCTTGCTGGATCAAGGTGCGGGAGACGTCATCCGCCTCCGCACGTGTGTTGAACGCGGAGGTGCTGCCTGCTCGCACTTGGTCATCGGTGATTTGGATCATGACGAGTACGACTCCCTCAACCCCGTTCTCTTGAACGCTTCCGCTCGCGATCTACAAAGGTATGTAGATGCACTCCTATCACTCGTTGCTAGATGAACTCATAGATGGATCTTGGTGAAACCGTAGGAAAAAATTTATTTTCTGCAACGTTCCCCAACACTTGATGCTACGAGCAGCACTTTCCATCTCCACCTCAGTTGTTGGGGTGGCGCCGCCCACGACCAGTGCTCACTGAGGTGGATCTGGAGAAATTGATTACAGCCTATCAATCCATGAGACGGCTTAAATACCCACGACGGGGAGCGGAGGGGTCCAGATTAATTACTTCTTCTATTTTTCTTTCTGACAGGGGGGCCCGGGTTAAGTACTACTCATAGCAAGTCAATGGTAGGTGACTGCTTGAAACATTAAATAGAACCACGGATTTCAAGGTACAAGATGCATTGTTGGACGCGCAAACTAGGCACGGGCGTTCCCGTCCGTGTATTAATTATTTACGGCACACATTCAATAGAAGAATCTGTTTGACACCGAAAGCGCGGTTCTACAGTCATCTTGCCTCTACGAGCAGCAAAATTTTCCACGGACACGTTCACATTTAAGTCAATAGAAGATTCAAGGCCGTGCCTCTACTTTGCAAATAATTCTGCTGAAACGCTCCTGTCACGGCTTGTCACGTACCAGACACACGGTACGGCTTGGCATTGTCACGTACCAGACACATTGTCCTGCCTTTGGCATTGTGACGCACTGTTCTACATGCCACACAGGCATGTAGAACAATTAGTGTCTACCTTCGTGTCTCTTTGTGTTCCAGATGATTTCGTTGACTCTAACACCAGGAGAGGCACGGTATGGAGGCCCAGAGAGGCATCCTTGCGTTTTACGCGGGATCAAAATTATCACAGGCACGGGCATGAAGCGCGTAAAGGCATGTTCAGTGGTATTACATAGAGTCACGCTAACCTTTGTCTTACGCACAGCCACGGGCGTTTACTCTGTGAGGCACGGAATGGCCTATACGAGAGACCCTATTTTTAAAAGCGTATTTCCTTGTACGGGCATAAGCACGTGCATACAACATAGAGGCACGGGCATTTACTCTGTGTTTTAGTGTCAAAGGTCACAAGCACGGGCCTACAGCCCTCAAAGGTCTTCTAATTACATAGAGTCACGCACAGAGGTTTTCTAATTGTATTCATAATGAGTCAGTGGAGAGGCATGATTTATTCTTACCCGGTGTCACGATAGTGCGATTATTACGGAAACCTAATAGAATCGGACGACTGTCCGTGTTACAATTGTTTTTGTTGTAAGATTTTAACTCAAATGCACGAACCGTCAAGTGTGTCAGTGTTTCAAGTCAGAGGTCACCTTGGTGTCTCTTTGTGCTCCAAATGCATCCGTTGATCTATAACCAGGAGTGGCACGGTAAAGATGCTCAGGGAGGCATGCTTGTGTTTTATGTGGATCCACGTTCATGCGTTAATTGCGGAAACCCAATGTGCGTGTTACAATTAAGTCACTAGAAGATTCAAGGCCGTGCCTCTGCTTTGCAGATGATTCTGCTAAAACACGGACAAAACCAAGTGAATGAAGTGATGGCAAAACCACGGCTTTTCAAGAACGAGACACACGGTCCTGCCTTCGACATTGTAAAGCACTGTTCTACATGCCACACACAGGCACAGCCGTGATTCCATGTGCCTTATTAGCATGTAAAGGCGTGATTCTCTCACAGCAAACGCCGTGAACCTACTGCCAGGCACTATATCCATTTGTAAAACAGAAACGTAAACACAACCGTGACCCGTTGTGTTTGAAATCTTTGCATCACAGAAGCACCGCGTGAAGGCACATGAGGCACGGTTGGACATGCATTGCAAGCACGGTTATTTGAATTACTTACAGTCATGCATTCGTAACAGAAGAACATGCGTTAGAACAGGCGAGGCACAGTTGCCACGAAACCCACGGTTATGCAGCCCCGGAAGCACGACCCAGATTATGTGCTTAAAAATGTTTTCGTTCCATAACGGCGGGCGTGACCATGCAACATGAGAGTCACGGTTGAACAATCACCGGTGGCATGGCCGTGGCTGCCTGTGCCCTTAGGTTATTTTTATCTCTCTGTCACGCAGCAGAGAAGCATGCTTGTATGCTTACAACATCCATGTTCAGAAACCGACGAGGCTGCGGAAAATAACAAGGAAACCTGTGCCTCTGATATTTTTTCCGCCGAGTAAAAAATACATAAAGAAGCAAAAGGAGTTCTTATTTAAATTTGTTTTGTTCCTATAACTGTAGCAAATTAACTTACAAGCCGTTCTTATAACCACAGCACAAGAAAATAAACAATCGACAACCGCCCGCCCTCCCCACCAATTGCTTGCTATTTCATCGCTCCACGTGCGGCCTTGTTTTTGAATGTTCAGCGATCCATTCTTCCTTCTCGACCCTTGTGCAACCCCACCCTTCTGCATAGCTATTCAACCTATTTACCTACAAAATTAATATTCATACATAAAAACAAAGCGAAAGATTGCGGTTATCACTGTTTTTTGCTTATGTCCTGTTTAAGTTGCATTATTACCTTTTAATTTTTCTATTCGTACTGTTCTCCAGTACCAAAAAGTCTCCACTCAAACCTTTCCTTTCTGAAAATGGACTGCGCAGATTCCATGCCTTGTCCCGGGCTTCCCTGCATGCATTCTGGGTGCCTGGCTTGTGTGATGTTTGATTCTGGCATAGATGCAAGACTTTGGTAAATGCTCCCTGCTGTCAGTGGGGTCGTTGGAGTTGCTGGCGTCTGACGTCTTCCTCCTGGGCTTGGAGTGCATTGTCCTGAGCCGTTTGATGTCCTCGATGGTGTTGTCGGTGTTGTCGGCCATTTCATTGACCTTGCCCTCTTCTCCTGCTGCGATTTCCTCTTTATCAATCCTCATCCTCTCCTGCACTTCTGGGTTATCCGGGCAGTTTGTTTTCCTGTGTCCCTTTACTCCACAACGCCCGCACTTGGATGCGGCTTTGTTGCCTTTTCCTTTCTTCTTAGAACAAACTTTGATTCGATCTCCTTTTTTCGTACCCTTTGAGCCACTCATGGGAGGGTTCTTGAGAGTTTCGACAAGAATGCCTGAGTCTGGTTCCTCGGCAAGTGTCGCCATGACTTTTATTTTCATATCTACCGTACACTCACGCAGCACACGGTATGCCTTCTCTTTTCTGCATGCATTTGAACAGATATCCGACAACTCAGCGTAAGCGAGGCCGAATCTCATAGTTTCATCATCTTGTATGGTCATGCTATCACCTTGACTTGTAGACAGAACTTTCAGACTCTCTGATAGATTCCTGGTCCATCTGGGGATGACAAAGGATTTTGGAAGTTGATCGATCATGCCTGTTTGGTCCATCACCTTAAGCACATGGCAGCACTGAATGCCATCCCTACTCATTTTCTTGCAGCTGCAACTGTATATTTCTTTTTGCTCATCCACATCTACCCTGAACTCAGATCTGTCAAATTCCTCGCCCGGATATGGTCTCCACACTTTTTCTCCAGGCTCAATAATCTTTTTAAAAAAATACTGCCTCCCTTTGCGGCATCGTAGCACTTGAAGTAAGTCCGGTTCCGTAGCTCCGGTGAATTTCCTGAAAATTTCATTCGTGTATACTTGACGTGCTTGTCTTTCAATCGGAAAACCCGTCTCTAGTGATGGCGCCTTCTCTTCTGGTCGGTATCTTTTCTTATAAAGCGTGGCGAGACAATTTTTCTGAATCGTGTGATACGCATTAACAAACCTTTTTATAGTGTCCTTGTGGTCGACGTAATTCTTCCACATCGAATTCGTGCTCTCACTGCGAGTGGTTGTTGACGAGAAAGGATAGAAACAGTCCTTGAAGTAGGCCGGCACCCAAAAATTTCGGAGTTCCCATAGCGTGTTCAGGTGTTTGTTGCCTTCCGCCTTGTGCAGAGAAATTGCTGCTTTCCAGGTATGCTCAAACTCGTCTTGATCTAGTGAGTTTTTGACGATTCGAAATATATCATCGAGACATCCACAGGTGTCATGGAAACACTGCTGCATTATTTTCCTTCAGGTTCTTCCTAATATGCCACCAGTAGAACCTGTGCCTCGTCCTCGGAAGAGATTCCTTTATTGTAGTCTTCATCGCCTGGTCCTGGTCTGTTATTATGTATTTTGGCTCTTTACCTCCCATTGCCTCGACAAACATGCTTAGGAGCCACTTGAATGACCCTATTTTCTCATCCTTCAAAAGGCCTACTCCAAAGCAGGGGCCGGTCGACCCGTGGTTGTCGACACCTATAGTTGGTGCAAATGGCAAGCCATATATATTCATAGAGAATGTGGTGTCAAAAGACACGAAATCTCCATATAGATCATAATTCATCTTACGTATGAGTCTGTCCCGAGCAATTGCGCACTACAGTGTTCTCTGTCTCTTCCACATGGTGGAATCCCGGCCTCCGCCTCTGCATATCAGCAAACAGTTTTCATGGTGTCTGCGATATCAGTGCCGCGCTCTCCAGCCCTGTACCGGCATGCAATGTTGCTTATGTCAATCGTGTCGAACATAATTTCTCGCCTCGATTTCCCCATGGCAGAATTTTTTTGCATAACCTTCCTTGGTTCTAACCTCACCTTCTACAGCACTTGTATTCTCCTGAGGTGTCATCTTCTTATAGCATCTCATGAACTTCAGCATCCAATCAGATGGGTGAAGCTCGTGGTTGTGCTCTAGACGTACGTTCTTCAGATACCATTTCCTCCTATCTGTATCCCTCTTGGTTGTTATTTGGACTGGGAAGCTTGTCCGGATCAAGCAGTTGCTCCTTCTCTCCTTAACATGTCTCTCAGTTGTTTTATTCTGCCCTTCCTTGGTGCACTGAAACACCTGCTTGTCAAGCTGCTGATCATGTGTCGATCTTCTGCTCGTTGATCGCTTGGCAGCAAAGCCAACCTTTCTAGCATATCTGCAGAAAAACAAAAAGCACTCATCCAATGATCCGAATACCATACCACCCTCTGGTTCGAGCGCTTCGGTGACCTCCTGAATCGTTGGGTATGTGCCTTCTTTAAACATGTCATCCATTTCTTTCTCTATAATGGTCGGCGGCGCCATGATGATTCTGTCTACTGTGTCATCGCTCGTTCGATCGCATTCACTTCTGACGACATCAGTCTCATCACCAGCCACAGGTCCACTCCGGAGCTGCTACTGCTCTGTTGTTTGTCACACGCAGCAGCATCATTTCTGCATGGCACGGCCAAATCCATAAATGAGTCTGCCTCTCCAATGTTGCATTGTGCAATGCTGCTCCCTGTTTCTCCGGCACTCGTGCAACCAAGGGACTGTGCTGCTTCTACCATGCAATCTGCGGCCGGCCAGACGCTACTTGCTGCTGTGAACGTTGCGTTTCCTTCGAAATGGATGGAGAACTATGATATTTCTTTCCCTCATCTGTTATCCCCTCCGCCAAATCCTGAACACATGGCAAGAAACAGAATTAGATGTCCAGAGCAGCATATGCATTTTTTTAGTTTCTAAACAAAAGGTTTATATCACTCATCAGGGCTCATCTGGTATACCAAAACCAGGCCCGTGCCTCTTCACTGAGTATAAGCGGTACACCAGAGGCACTGTTCACATCACGAATGTGACCATGCTACACACACATTTGCACAAAGAGGCACATATGTGCTTCTGTTTACACCATACAACCGAAGATGCACAACAACATCATATATAAAAGAACAACTACACATACAGCCGTACAAGACAGACAGTCGTCCTCCTGTTTTCCACTTTACCCTGTTCTCCCATAAAACCGTTTGTGTGTTGAATTGAAAAAGCATAGTTCCGACGTCACCTTTGTTTTCCCATGCCTCTCTTGTCCAACAAATCTTGGCGACAACCTCCGTGCATTGTTGATTTCGCTGACGATTTTGAATGCCATCGGAGATCCTTTGGAAGGACCCCTCATGTTGAACACCACAGGTGATCCTTTCAAAGGACCTTGCCTTATATTTTCATCGATTCATGGACTACCGTGATACTTGCTTCCTTCCCCGTACACTTGCGTGTGGAAGATACTGCAATTTAAATATACCAGACGAAAACAAAGAAAAAATTGCTCACCAAAAAATATATACATTTTCTTTAAATGTTGTTGCACATTCGTATATGATCTCACATGTATTGCTTTCTGATGCTGCTGTATGGTAGAGCTTATTGCTCCTATGTTTGATTTTGTCGTTGGGCTCTTCTTGCTTGTGCAAACCGTACCGAATCCTTGAACACCAATGCTTTTGTTGCCAATGATCCTACTGCTTGCATCAAAGGAAATTATGTTACCCTGCACCTCTTCATTATGACCGCCTACAAACGCTGGGTCATTACAACGCTTCTGCGCGCTTTGTGGGCATCTATGTCCTCAAACCAAAAAATAATTAGAGGCACGTGCGACTAAAACTTACACGTACGTTAAAACAAGCATTTGAAATTTTCATCATTACCTGCACAATCTGCTTAGTGGAGTCTCTGCTGCTTAGAATGCTCCTCTTGGCAGGTGTCTGTTGCACACCATGCTCCTGGTTGGGGCGTTTGCCAAGAACTTGTATCTCACTCTTGACTCCAATTATTCCAGCCCGCTTGGCATGTGCGTGTTTGATAGCATCTGCATCCTTGATCTTCTTCTCGTTTTGTAGTAATCTTTTTTCTTCCGCCTCTCGATACTCAACTGCAGAGTAGATGCACAGATAAACAGATATTACAGCATTCATCCAGGATATATAAATCATTTTTGTTGTTGTTAATGATCTACTATTTGGTGTTCTCAGTGGTGACACCTTGACAGCAAACATCCCAGAAATAAAAGACCAAATACTAATGTTCAACTGCCTTACTATTACCTGCCTCCCATAATCCTTGCCGATGTCGTTCAAAGACCGACCGTCCCTGTTGTCCTGACCATATGACGCACTCCTGAACATCTGCCCCGAAAAAGAGACGTAACAAATATAAAGGTTATAAACCTGCAGTATCAGTGTTGAAACTTTTCGAAGTCGATATCAACAGAGATATATTTTTAGTTCTATATAATTAACATATATAAATATATACATATATTAATTTTTAATTAAACTACAACCTCAACCAAAGTGAGATCCTCTCATGCTAATTTGCTTGTGCAACACTTAACACAAAGATAACCATGAAACCTAACAAAAGTAACAACCTCGTATTACAAGGACGAGAGGATACAAAACAAAAAACAAACTCAAATCAAAGCTACAGTGTAAAACTAAACAATTTTATTCTATGAATCCCGACCACAACAAATTCATCAACAAGTTTAATCTCGTGTATCAGGAATCGCCACGCAAAAGGTGCGTTGATAAAAATTTTACTAACCTTTGATTGTCGAATCTTATGTGATGATTGTTCGGAAGTCACACCTTTCTAAATTGTGGGGGGATCTGCTTCCCTGCAGTTTGTTAGCGATCCCCTTCAATGATTTTGAATCTCGGGGAGAGAGAAAAGAGAAAGAGAGAGGGAGAGAGAGAGAAAGAAAGAGAGAGGCTACTTCATTTTTTTGCGTGCAGGAGAAGAATAACCTGATAGGTGGGGTGAGTTTTGCGACGCATGAGAGATGGGCATGTTTCTTGGGCGTGACGAGATGTGGTAGGTCGACTTCACTTGACCGTCGACGACACTGACAAGTGGGCTCTCAGTTACTAATTCCTCTAAGTCTCTCACTAACTTGTGGGGTCGGCCTTATATGAGTCCTACGAGGAGTACCTCCATCTGAGGTGAGAAAATGTGGTAGGTGGACTTCAAACTCATACTGACATGTGGGCTCTCAAATAGTTCCTCCAAGTATTTGACTAACTAGTGGGTCGTCATGCAGATGAGTTCCAGATCTCTCTCCATCTAGCATCGGTGGCGGCAGGCGAGCTCTCCAAAGGAAAGCCAATCCTCGATCCCTCCGCATGAGTTCGCCAAATCCTTTGAAAAATTATCGGTCTCCTTCATCTCACTCGCCGTGGATCTCCTGTTCAGGTAATCCATTGCATCCTCACCATGATTATGCCACCGATTCAACGTTTGAACAAAAAAATTACCGGTGCTAGCAATTCCGCGGGCTGCGTACACACCGCATGTGCGCAACACAGCAGGTGGGGCGCGATTTGAATATCGGTTCCGCATCCAATTATCTTCAGCTGGTCCGTGCTCAAACTGTTGCGCCGTCTTAACAGCAGAGGGGTTATGGATTTAAAATTAGGACTCAGCTAACTTCACTTTAACCATGCCAACTGCATGTCTGCGACGTGGTTTTGCTAACTTGAGTTATATCTCCAGCCATGCAAAACTTAAGCACTCGTCTTAGCTAACCAACTAGAGACAGGTCAAATTATTTGTATAGATCCGCAATCTATATCAGAGATCCAAAGGATTTACGTCCGTTTTTGCAAAGCAGTTTTAACTCAGAGTTAGAACCCGTCTTAGCTAACCAACCTGTTGATGATGGTCTCACATGGACTGCTAATAACTGTCTTACATAGCTGACCTTGTAACGATGACGTCTCATGACCTCTTATGTAGAGTTCGATGAGATGGATTCCACCCCACAACTGTCGGAGACTCAGTCTCAGTCTGTCAATGGCACGGAGATTGTCACTCAAGATTTCATGGTTCATGACCAACTAGAGACAGAGAGACTAAGGATTGAGTTAAAACATGCAGCGCACAAAAAGCTTGTTGAGGAGTACAGGACAAAGAAGCAGCTTGCTGCCTCGAAGTGTGTCGTTGAAATTTCTTTGGAAATCAATGCCTCTCATTCTAGCTGCATTTTTAATCACGGCTTAAATATTTATCTCTGTTTTGCTGACTCGACATTTATATGTAAGCTTCTGCCAGAAAAGCATGTGGTTCAACAATACATTTGCTAAAATTCATTTCTTATCTTTGTCCACAGAGCTGCTGCAATGGGTGAATACGAAGAAGAGTTCAGCACAAAACTTAGCTTCCAGAAATTCATTTCTGTCTGTGAAAAGCTAACAGAACCACAAAAACAGCTTGTCAGAGATATTGGTTTTGGATACCTTCTAGATCTGTGTTGTCGCGAGCTTCCAAGGTGTTTCGTTCGCTGGCTTGTCCGCTATTTTGATTGCCCTTCCAGGTGTTTCATACTGCCTAGTGGATACAGATTCCTTATCAACTCGTACACCGTGCACCGGATCTTAGGAATTCCACTGGGCGGGCACATTATCCCTAGAAAATGCTCAGAAGCTTTCAGATGTCAGGTTAAGTCTGAAACTCGGTGTGCTGGGCACGCTCCAAACATCAGAGAGTTAATTGATCTCATAACCCCAGAGCTGACAGGAGAATAGTTTCAACGGGTTTTCCTGATGTTTGCAACAGCGGTATTTCTATGCCCAACGACATATGATTGCGTTAGCCCCGACTATTTAGCCGCTCAAGAAGGACCAGCAAGTAACATATCATCGTATGATTGGTCCAATGCTGTCACTGAGAAACTGGTGACATCACTCCAGACCTTCAAGGACAAAGGATTCGCAGGCACCCTGTGTGGCTGCCTCCTGATTCCAATGGTTCGTTCACTAACTTGTACACTTCTTTATACCCACAAGCAGCTACAAGAACATGATTAATTTTTACCTCTTCCCCACTTGCAGATAACGTATTTTGAGTACCTGGATACGAAGATTATGGACCTGGAACCTGACACTCCTGCAAGACTTGTCATGTGGGACACAGAGGCCATTAAGAATTATGCTAACATAGACAACCTGTCAACAGAGGACGGAACTTTTGGGAAACATACGGTGAGTCAACTTTTCATCATTTTCGTTTGGCGAACTTTTCGACTCAACATAATGACTTAGTTGCCATATATTAATTTGACTTGACTGTAATTCTTTCCTTCCACATGACAGCTGAAAGACATTAAGCGCACGCCTTTCCAACCACCGCCTGGCTTTCAGGCGCCATTTTTCCAAATGAGTCCCAGACTAGAAGCCTACATAGAAGAATTTGCGCCTCAAGAAAAACTTTGTTCCGTAAGTGATTTCCAGCTTCTGCACCTGATTTTATGTTTGAAATGATGTTCCCTAAGTTTTTACGAAATAGATACATGTCCTATTATGTTCATCCAAACAGTTTGCTATAGAACATTAGCTGTGCTTTTGTGTTAAAACCAGAAGTGCTTCCTATAGGACGTTAGCTCTACTTTTGTGTTAAAACCAGAAGTGCTTCCTATAGTACGTTAGCTGTGCTTTTGTGTTAAAACTAGAAGTGCTTCCTATAGTACGTTAGCTGTGCTTTTGTGTTAAATATAAAAGTGCTTCCTATAGTACCTTAGCTGTGCCTTTATGTTAAAATCAGAAGTGCTTCCTATAGGACGTTAGCCGTACTTTTGTGTTAAATATAGAAGTGCTTCCTATAGTACGTTAGCTGTGCTTTTGTGTTAAATATAAAAGTGCTTCCTATAGTACCTTAGTTGTGCCTTTATGTTAAAACCAGAAGTGCTTCCTATAGGACGTTAGCCGTACTTTTGTGTTAAATATAGAAGTGCTTCCTATACTACGTTAGTTGTGCTTTTGTGTTAAATATAAAAGTGCTTCCTGTAGGACGTTATCTGTGCCTTTGTGTTAAAACCAGAAGTGCTTCCTATAGGACGTTATCTGTGCTTTTGTGTTAAAACCATAACTGCTTCCTATAATACGTTAGCCATGATTTTGTGTTAAATATAAAAGTGCTTCCTATAGTACGTTAACTGCGCATTTGTGTTAGATATACAAGTGCCTCCTATAGTACGTTAGCTATGCTTTGGTGTTAAAACTAGAAGTGCTTCCTATAATATGTTAGTCATGCCTTTGCGTTAAAACTAACAGTGCTTCCTATAGTACGTTAGTTGTGCTTTTGTGTTAAAACTAGAAGTGCTTTCATATAATACGTTACCCGTGCCTTTGCATTAAAACTAACAGTGCTTCCTATAGTACGTTAGCTGTAATTTTGTGTTGAAACTAGAACTGCTCCCTATAATACGTTAGTTGTGCCTTTGCGTTAAATATATAAGTGCTCCCTATAGTACGTTACCTGTGCTTTTGTGTTAAAACTACAAGTGCTTCCTATAGAACGTTAATTGTGCCTTTGTGTTAAATATAGAAGTGCTCCCTATAGTACGTCATCCGTGCTTTTTGTGTTAAAACTACAAGTGCTTCCTATAGTACGTTAACTGTGCATTTGTGTTAAATATAGAAGTGCTCCCTATAGTATGTCATCTGTGATTTTTTGTGTTAAAACTACAAGTGCTTCCCATAGTATGTTAACAGTGCCTTTGTGTTAAACATAGAAGTGCTTCCTATAGTACGTTAGTTGTGCCTTTGTGTTAATTATATCACTGCTTCCCTACGACGGTAGATCAACCATGCTTCGTAAGGTAGGTCGATTGTGCTCTTTCAAGGAATGTGTTCACCATGATTCATGGACTTTGTTAGCTGCGCTTCCCGCAGCACACCATGTGTCCTTCTGCGCACATTATTCCATGCCCCTTTCTGCAATTATTGACACAACGTACAGTAGTTCACAAGATATTTTTCATTTTTGGTATTAATAACTTCTTTTCATTCTCGGTGTTAATAATATCTGATGGTTTTTCTTTCAATTCTAGGCCAAGATGAAAATTGAGTTATCAATAAAATGTACACATAACTTTTCTCGCGGTTTCAACCAGTTCTCGAGCAGAAATTGGAGAAGCTCCTTTCACTTGGTAGGGATCTTAGTGCAAAAGAAACCAAGACCAGTGACCAGGGCGTTTATTGTAACTTGCAATAGGACAACTCAAATGAAAAAGAAACGTTTTCATCACTCCCTTCAACATATTCTACGCTTCCAAGTTCTAGCACGACAAGCAGTCAAAGTTCTTCCATCATGGCTCAACCAGTGTCCTTCACGCCACATCATACTCCTTGGAAAATTTAAAGGGTTGCTGCGATACCCCTGACCATAATCCTAGAATCCGTACGACAAAGAGCAGTCCCAAATTTTTCTATCTTCACGCCTAAAATCATCAACCCAGATTAAGTTGCTATTGGAAGTGAACAGGATCGACCACAACAAAGAGGACATTGATGAACAAGCCAAGATTCATCTGGACAAAGTTCATAACCATCTGCACAACTGCCTTGGTGGCTTGCCGGTCCATGAGCCCTTCGTATCAACATCCGAGATGCTGGAGAGCGGGGCAATTATAATGACAGGTGAAAATTCATCTGAGTGTTCTGTACCGATTGAAACCCAAAATTCTACTGGAGGATCTGCAGACCACAACTCTCTGACAAGCCCACTGGAAAAACTCTTGGAGGAAACAAGCAAAACCCTCATCGCAATGTAAACATCAGCCTCAAGACTCTGCGGTTGAAAAACAATTACTGACCGATCCAATCTCAACAGATACACTTGGAGCACCTGTTTATCACGTTGGGAAAACGTCACCAACTATTGCATGGTCCAGCGGTTCTGACAGCGCTCACAACAACTCTTCAACCAACACAAAAAGCCTCACTGTATCCCAGCCTGCACAAAAATCAAACAATGTCACTGGACAACATTCTTCTTCGCTACAGGAAGATAAGGCCCATCTTGTTTCAAATTTGAGTGACGAGAAGAACATTGCTGAAACAGAACGCACAAGAGCTACTTCCTCCCTTCCTCCCAAAGAGAAGTCCCCGTGATTACGCCAAGTTACGGCTCGATCGGACACGGGAAAAGCAATTCTATCCACTAGTGATGCTCCACTGGTTGCTGCACCATCTGTCAATGCAGAAGACAATAACATTGCAGAATAACATGAACAGTGTATGAAGCAACCACCTATTGATCCCGCAGACAGCATCCCTATTACCACAAGCGCACATCCGCCGGAACCGGAACCACAAATGGCAGCTCACAAGAGATCCTTAAAGCAGTCAGAAGATCCAGGTAACAAGATTACAACGCCTCCTATGAAACGAGTTAGGATACTGGAGCCTCCACATAATTCAACAAAAACTGCAAACAACCAGTCTCTACAAGCTGACAACCACAGAAGCCTCCTTAATTTGGATTCATTGATGATGATGAAATATGGTCTGACCCATCTATCTATGAAAAACTTGATAGAGTCATTGAACAAAAAACGAAACAACCCTTTCATAACCAAGTAGCATCACAACAATGTCAACTCGACATCGTCTCACACTTGGCCAAGAATTCAAGCTCGTCCTAGATCTTCCCTTTCTAACTATCCAGAGCCACCTATACCCGCAGATCAGGATCAATGTCAGCGGTAGCCACCTCACATGTGCCTTTGATACGTCATACTCTCTGAGTTTAACTCAAACTGTCTTGTCCCAAAGTTTACCAAAGAACTCCCTTGTCCCAACACTACAACCAACCAGCTCCTAGTATCAAAAACCACTTCTACCGACATCCTGGTGCTCAGAATAACGGCGGTCAAACAAAAGCCAGTGCTCACCATATGCGATGAACAACCAAAGTCACAAGCAGTACTAGCAACAAACCACTGTCCGTGATGCCCACTACCCCCAACACAATGATGCTCAGAATAACAGCACTACACGGTGCCAACAACGCCAACCTCGAGAGCAGAACAATCAGCAACCACACAGAGGCGGGTCTAATGGGCAAAGTTACAGTGCCTTGCAACAATAGTTCAACAGCATGTAGTATTCCGGACATCCTCTCCAGCATTTTCCAACAGATATTCCTTCAAGCTCAACCGGTGATCCAACTGTCAGAACATTAGAACTGCGCATGCAGCACCAACCACAACACCTAATGTTCCAAAGAAACAACAATTATAATGAGGGGCGTCTGGAAATTACTAATGATCAATTGAACTCCGGTGGTCATGTCTTCCAAATTTCATCAACATCATTACGAGCTAGAATGCACTCGATTCACTGACCAAGGGAATGACCATCAAGATCACTGCCAACTTTTGGAAATAAGAGATTCCACAAACGAGGGGAAAGAAGTGTAGGAAACAATCATCGACAATACGCTAGCTATCAAGCAAAATGATAGGTAATGAACTCGTTGTTCCTGTTAGAGTAAAGTTTTGGTCCCTTCGTTTAATAATGCAATATATTCTGCCTGAAGCTATCATATTCAAGTGTTTCGGCTCGATTCTTCTACTATTGAAATTGAATACTAATCATTTCCTCTAATGTTAAAAAAGAAAATCTTACGATTTAAAATTCATTTTTTTTGAAAGCAAGAGGATATTCTCCATGGATCGATGTTGGGCCGATCATCGAACTTTAGGTTTGTCAATGAAGGTATACAGATATATCAACTCATTCGTGGTCGATGCTTACTCAACGTTGCTGATGAAAGAACAATTCTACGCAACGTCAGCAATTGTGCACAAGCATATAATGTACATGGACGCTTATGTAAGTTATTGCTTCTCATAAATAATAAAAACAAACCACATTTACTACTACTACCACAATGAGTGACACAGATTCAATTTTCTGCAGGATAAATTTAAAGTTCTAAGAGCAAGCACAGAACTACTCAAGGAACACATTGTCGAAAAAACTATTGGGTACAGGCTGCCCAACAAATGTAACATCGTGAGTTCACCCTACTCACTCTATCTGCCCAGTGTTCATCTTTGATTCTACAAGTTTTTCTTGTTACAATGATATTATTCCCTGTTAATTGTTTTAGGTCTTAATACCTGTGAGAAAGGATCCACATTTTATCTACCTCATCATCGTGAATCTTGCAATGCGTCGCTTCGAAATTCTGTGTCCTTATATCAATTGCGACGGTATAAAGGAACACCCGGACATTGTCATCGAAAACTTCAAGAGAGCTTACAATTCTGCTTACAACAACTATCCTCACACCATGGCCTCCTTTCATGTCAAACCTGTGCAGAGTGTCTGTAACTCCGACAGAGAGTAAGTTTCTTTTAATTGTAGCTCTACCTCATTTAAACCATGCATCTTTTTGTTCCACTACACATCCCATACCTACTGTTCACCTTCTAATCACAGACATTAATGCTCTCAATTTTCAGGGATGACAGTGCTATTTACACCATGCATTTGATGCCGCTCATTAATTTGAATAATAATTCATTTTTTATCAATAATGTAAGTTCACTCTCATTGACAACACATCAACATACGTTCATCCAAGCCAGCTGAACATTAAGTTTTACAATAAATTTTATTAATTTGCACGGTTATGTGTTTGCAGATCCATGTGAAACCGATGAGAGAACAACTAACTTACAAAATGATAACATCCAACCTCAACACAAGCCATTGAGGCACTGAGCATCGTCCTCGACAAGCACAATATCCGGCGCGAAATAAGAAGAGTTGGAAGAAGATGACTACTGCTTAAATGTGCCTTAATTTAGCTGGAGCCATCCGAACATTGTTTCAGCCAGCCATATCGACTCATATGTAATCACAACAATGTTTCACCTATTTTTGTGTCCGTCCAAGATATCTGCTATGGATCCCATTAAACACAGATGTGCGTTCAAATGGTCAAGTCTTAAATTCCTGAACAGCAAACATTTACAAATAAGAATCATATTTTTTTCAAAAGTTCTAAACATGATATTCAACACATCACTTCCTTGCACCAGAACACCACTCACTTCAATAAGAAATAATAAAAGAAACAATTTAAACACAGAGGAAAAACACTATCAATTCGTAAGCATCTGACGAAGGAGCTAAATGACTCACCTCCAGTAATCCGGGTCACAGAGGCACTGTCGTGCCTCTTATCCACGTAGAACGTGCCTCTCTAACCACGGACAACTAAGCTGACACACACAAGTGCGCCACCAGTTAACACAGGACCGTCCCCTCTTGACAGCTTAACACCGGTCCCTCTCCGCCAAATGAGTCATGGAAGCACGACCGTGGCTCAAGTTAACGAAATAAGAACAATCCTCTGTGATAGACGACTAAACTGAAAAAATACCAAAACAGAAGAACGACCGTGACTTCAACTGTAAAAGTCCGTGACCTCACAAGTTTCAAGACTAGTCTCTCCCAGCAAATAAGTGAAAGCAAACGTTTTGAAAGAAAGGCACGACCATGCCTTTGAGTAACATCGTAGACGTGCCTCTCCGAGCGAACGTGTAAGAGAAAGCATTTGCGAACAACAGACAGAACTCTGACTCAACATAACATAGCACATGCCTCCACTAACTAGAAGAGGTGACTTCACTAGCAGACAAACTAGAAATATTACAGAACATACAACCATGACAGTGACTCATACTAACATAACACAACGCCTCTCCGAATTTAATACCGAAAGGAAGGATAACGCCTCTACCAAACATACGATAATGCATCCAATGCCTTCACGGCCATGTATTTCAAAATCAAAGTACCACCACAATAATAGAAACCCAGAAACACAAACCACCGATAACACAATACTCCCACAGCAAGTATCACACTGGATTACCGTGCCTAAAACAGACAACATATACAAAGCCACCCATATTCGCCTTCTTCGCCATAGTCTTCCCATGGGCGTCTTCGCAACCATGACAGTTTCGAGTCTCGTCGCCTTCTTCGCCATAGTCTTCCCATGGGCGTCTTCGCAACTTCTCCGGACGCCCCACCGGCAGCCGCTCCCACATCCAAATGGAGAAGGCCCAGACAAAGCCACCCATATTGGACTTGTCTCCCGTCCTCTGCGTTGCGTCGTCAAGCTGCAAAACATCAAATGAGGATCAGATATAAGAAAATGTCATGGACACACTTTCGTAGGTAGGTACACAATTAGACACTCTCTTACCGAACGGTATAGGTAGGCGAGAGATGCCGTCCCCCAACTGTACCCTGCATCCCAGTCCGCTAGGAAGAACAGAATCGCCTGATTGGCGAGTTCCTGAGCTGTCTGGAAACACGACCTCCGAGAGAATATACCACAGATAGGCCCTCGCGTTCAACTCCACAGTCGCCTCATCTGCGCCTTGGGGGCATGTCCTCCGGTGCTCCGAGAGCCAGATCAACGGCACACCGGATGTACGGTTACTCTTGGCACCGAGGCAGTCGCCGATGAGGGTGGTGACCCTCTCCTGCCAGTTGGCCCTCTCCACTCAACCGGTGAGTGCATGACCCTCGATCGGCATTGCAGTAATCATCCCCCAGTCCTCTAGGGTCACCGTCATCTCCCGCATGGCAGATGGAAAGAATGGGTCTCCGGTCTCCAACGGTCAATCGAGCTGTGAGAGCCGCGTGGACAAGCGTCCGGGCCGACGCTTGAACTGCAAAGACTGAAACCCAACAGACGGGCTCTCTTGAAGAACGGTGCATAAGCGCCGTCGTAGTCCATATGCCCATGAACCCCGTGACCCCTCATGCGCGATGGCTGGAGCGTCATCAAAAGTGAACGCCAAAAAGTTAGGAAATCATTTTCATCAATCCGAGAACTTTGATCAAAATTTCTTTCATATCACTTACCTCTCCGTTCTCTATGAAACGGGCACGATGACCCTTGTCGAATGCCCAGTCCAGCATGCAGTACCGTGGGCCGATGTTGTCCGCAAGAGGTGGCCGCCTTAATAGAGTTTCATAAACAAAAGCACCATAAGCATAAGCATACATAAACAAACAATGAACTCAAATCATATCAAGATAAAATTTTAAGCATATTCCTCCAACAACATCTACTACACATGATGGATCAAATCATATCAACATGCATCATATCAAAAAACCTCCAACATACATCATAGCTTCATATTTTTAAACAAAAATTTTCAAACAACATCTTCATATCATCATATCAACATGCATCATCAAACTAGGGTTCATCTTCACACTAGATCATATCATCATATCACATGCATCATCAAACTAGGGTTCATCCCTTTATCAACATTACATCATAATTTTTTAACAAAAAAATTATGAACTAGGTTCATCTTCACACTAACATATGAACTATTGATTAGAGTACATATCCAATACCACTACTTACTAAAGAACTAAGAACTACAACTACAATCAATCTTAGGTGAAAAAAATCAATCTAAGTTCAAAAACATGAGGGATTTCAAGCAAATAATGCGTCGAATCGGTAGCAAGTTTCCAAAAACTAATTGGAGGGATCGGAGGAGCTTACAGTTCTCTCCTCGGGGCCATCTCGATCCGCCAAAACGGTGAAGATTCGGTGAAGATCCAAGGGGGGGAGTGGAGGAGATGAGAGAGGGAGAGAGGGGCGACTTGGGGGAGAAAAAGAAGAACTGCCGACGGGGGGAGGGGAGGGGTGGGGAGAAGGGAAGGGGCGCACGGGTTTCGGGGCAAATAACTGCCCGGACCCTACCGCCAGGGCCCCTGGCGGTATGGTTAGACAGCCTACCGCCAGGGCCCCTGGCGGTAGGGTGCGACGGAGGGGGACGGCGCCGTCTCCGCGCGCTGACGTGGATAAGTTTCCTACCGCCATGGGCCGTGGCGGTAGGCTATCTAACCCTACCGCCAGAGGCCCTGGCGGTAGGCAAAAAGGTCAAATCTCGAAAAAAATTCAAACAGGGGTCCGATCCTGAAATACTTTCCAAAAAGGGTCAAAACACGAAATTCGGCCGCCAGCACATATATAAACACATGGGAGACGCAGCTTTTCAGCATGCCATTTTGGCAAACAATCTTCAGACTTGATAAAACGGCGGCAGTGCAGTTGCGTGACCTGCGAAGTGTTCATGCGCTAATCGATGTCTGTATCCAACATCACAGGGTTTTGCTTATTTCTTGTAGGAGTAGCACTATTTTGTACTGTAAAATCTACCATCTGTCATCTTCTTCTTAGCATTTTTTGCAGTCAGGCAGCGTTGTGCCGGCGAGGAAGGCCTGGACAAGCTGAAGCGCTCGCTGCGGCTGGTAGCTGGGGACCTCGTGGCCAGCTCCTCTCACCGTCACCAAGCTGAGGCCGCCCTTGTACTGCACCACGTATCCGCCAACCTCTCCGGCGCCCTGGGGTTCACAGCATTCAACACATCATTACACAAATTCTGCAGGTTTCTTGTCGGGCTCAACAGCTAGGGTTTCAGTTCCAGCTGAACAGATCATGCCGTGTAGTGTTGCAGTGAACAGATTAAGGCAGGGGATATCGGTTGCACTTGCACCTTGGTACTGCTGAACCACCGCCTCCATTTCGCGGCCACGGGGAGCTGGAGCTGGTTGATGGAGTACCTGGTGGCTGTGACCGGCACGTTCCCGTCGGTGTCTCCGCTGCGAGGATCAGTGGTTAACTTTCATGCGTGCGTATCTGAAGAGCGCTATGATCTAGTACTAGCTAGTATGATGCACGCGTACCTGTAGACCCAGACTCTGATGTTGTTTTTCATCAGCTCCCTGATAATGGGCAAAACAGTTGTGGTGCTGTCGACCCAGCGTGTCAAGACCTCGCTGAAAACGGGCAAGAAAATAGTGTTTTTTGAGTGGAACATCGACCTTTCATTCTTTCATAAACCGTTTGATTTTTTGTGAATGGAATCTGATTTGTTTAGCCTTCATTTTGACGAACCACATTATCTGTTTTTCTATGAGTAGAAAGTGTACAACTGAGCTAATTTGGACACCTGAGACTAACATTAGCACAAATGAGGACATGCATAGTGATTGGTAAGATGGTCTTGTCTTAAGCCTGCCATGCAATTTAAAGGTGACAATAAAATATAATGTATACAATGGATTATTTTCTAGTTTTATCTTTACTAAATATTTGATGAGAGATATTGTTGTTGAGAAGACAAGCTTTGTTTTTAGATTTCTCTTTCGTTCACCTCAGTATGCTAAATACATGGTACTTCTAAGATAACACCATAGAATGGGTAAGCGGTGGATGATGATACCTGCAAGCTAACCAGGGTGGTCGAGGCGGGTGACGTTTGCGT
This sequence comes from Aegilops bicornis, assembly GCA_021605145.1. Taxonomy (NCBI): domain Eukaryota; kingdom Viridiplantae; phylum Streptophyta; class Magnoliopsida; order Poales; family Poaceae; genus Aegilops; species Aegilops bicornis. The sequence goes on along the minus strand of CM038670.1, from coordinate 133,066,301 downwards.
GGAACGCCTTTTGAACATCTGGCTTGTTGAGGTAGGCCTCCACATAATTACTTGTGCACGTATCAAAGCTCTCAATCTGGAGGCACGTAAAGTACAACCCAAGTCAACTTCACTACTCAGTACCTCAAGAAAAACAAACTTATTTTCTCCTTTATTTTGTACACATTTTGTTGTGGGAATCGACGTAAATCCACTCAAACGACCATGATGTCAAGCTCATACCCAGTCTAGGCATCAAGGGCAACATGTTGTGAGAGTGGTTAATGTACTCCCTCCGGTCCTTTTTACTCCGCATATAAGAATTGTATGAAGTCAAATTTCATAAAGTTTGACTATATTTATATGAAAAAATATCAACATCTACCATGCTAAATTTATACAATATGAAAATTGAAGTCATGACGCATCTACTGATATTGATTTTACATTGTGAATGTTGATATTTTTTCTACAAAGTTGGTCAAACTTTACGAGGCTTGACTAATATGAACTATATACAAAACAAAATGAGTGAATCTACACTTTAAAATGCGTCTATATACATCAGTATGTAGCCCGTATTGAAATATCTAGAAAGACTTATACTAGAAACGGAGGGAGTAGATATATGCACGAGATATTTCGTGCATGCATGGTAGAGTATCATTTCTTAGTCCGTCGTCACGATATGGTGAGCTGTGACGACGATGGTGACATACCGAGGGGGTGATGGGCGGGGTGACGAGCCCTTCCGTCTGGCAGTTCGGCGCGTAGATGTTGTAGTTGTCGATGTCCCGGAGGTTCTCGACGACGTCGTCGTTGGCTTGGTCGCAGAGATCATTCGACTGGGCGCCATTGGTGAAGTTGCAGTTCTGGTTGACGCCGGCGGCCGTCTCGTCGGAGATGAGCGCGTGCGTCCAGTAGAAGTCGAACGTGCCCTTCTTGTCCGTCCCCTCGTTGATCACCGCGTTCCCAATCTTAAGACACGGCGCGCACCGCATTGTTTAGCGACCGCAAAGTCCATTAGTGTGTAAGCTAGAGCTTGACGACGTGTACCATGACCCCTTTGAGGTTGATGGCCGGGGAGGCGTGGCGGAGGACGGCGTGGGCGAGCTGCGGCGCGAAGTGGCCGGCGTAGCTCTCGCCGGCGATGTAGAAGTCGCGGCCCTTGTACTACGGGAAGCGCTCCATCCAGCTGGCCAGGAAAGCGTAGGCGTCCTCCGCCGTCCGGTTGTCCCCGCTCCGGTCGTAGTCCGCCGTCGTGTTCGAGTACGAGTACCCCACCCCAGCCGGGCTCTCCAAGAACAGAACGTTCGCGGCTGCACACCAACGGATCATCATCGCAAGCGGTCACGCGTCGCCGATCACGGTGAAAAGAGCGTGTAGGTGACTGTGCGTACCGTGGTTCCAGGAGTAGGGGTTGAGGTAGAGCGTCTTGCCGTCGCTCATGACGCGGAACGGACCGAGCTCCTCCATGGCGCCGTACCCCAGCGACGAGCACCCGGGCCCCCCGTTGAGCCACAGGAGGAGGGGCTTGGCCTTCGACGACGACCCGTCGCCGTTTCCGTTGCCGGTGCCGCCGACGGCCTCGGCGAGGTAGTAGAACAGCGCGCGCCCGGCCGCCGCGTCCACCGTCACGTACCCGGCGTACTGCGCGAAGTCCACGCCGCGCGGCTGCCCGGGCAGCGCATCCACGCGGTCGGCCTCCTTGCGCCCGACCTCCGCCGCCGGCACCGGCTTGGGTCTTCTGCTGGCCGTCGCCCTGCTCGGCCCCTCCACGGCCGCCAGCGACGACGACCGGCGTAGCCGGCGCAGGTGGTCGCCCTGCCGCGCCCTGGCCGCCACTGCCGTGCCGCAGCCCAGCGTGAGGCATTGCACTAACGCCAGAACCAACATCAGCACGGCCCTCCTCATGGTGCTCTGTTTCTCAGCTTCTGCCGGCACTGTTCTATCGGCCGGTGGCTACACACCGGAGGCGACTGGGTGTTCGTGCAGTCGTGTCTGGTAGTAGTATTTATAGGGCGGGGATCTTCCCGACCACCAAGCTCTGTGTCGGGGAATTTCCTTCAACAAGATAGATGGGCTATCCACTAGGCAGTAGTGACACTGTCTTTTTCTCTTTCGAAAGTTCGGTAGGCACTAGGCACACTGCCAGGACCTAAATGCTCTGCATCCATCTATCGTTAAGGAGAAACAGGAGAGTACCGGGTTCAGATAAGCAACGGTCCAGATGAAAGCTGGCAAGTGAAGTGGCATCCAACAGTCGGATTTTGATTTGATCCAGCGCCGAAAGTTGAGAACAAGAGGGTGATCTTCCATTTGAAGATCTCCTTTGGTCCATGTGATAAGGATTATCGTAGGAATAGAAAATTGTAGGAAATGAGGTGACACGTATCCTAAATTCTATGAGTAGAAATAGAAAAGGAGGTGCAAATTTCTCTTATGAACTAGAAGGGTCTAAGGAAAAATTTCATATAAAATTCTATCCTATATAATTACTATGAAATTTCTCCAAAGCCAAAGAAGGCGGAGGTGCTATTTGATAGAGTTACAGTTAAGTGGCACAAATGCCTCAATACAAAGGGGACAACGTCAAATTTTCGGGAGAATAAACTCCCTGTCTTCGATCAAATTTTTTATTTCAGCAACTAGATGATGGTATGCTGAGTATGCTGAACGATCCAAGATGTCTACTGAAGTGTTGCTTGTGCTTAGGGATTTTTTGGCGGGCATATTTTTTTTTACGAGTGCGGGAAATGCTTTTGCTTTGTGAAACATGCTTGCAGTGTAGCTGTCCTCCACGTTCTCGACAAAACATCTGGTGCAATACAGTGAAGCTGCGGTGACTTGAAAACAGTATATGGACGACTCTTAATTAGTTAACCTCAAAGAAGTCCTAATGACCGATCATTGTCATCTAGAAGTGTTGACATATGTGCAACAAAAGACGAAACGGGGTGTCGTTAGCGGAAACGAGTTGAACATACTCCTGGTGTTGAACCTGACCGCTGCTCCAGCTATTACTAACTATATCCCTAATGTTTCACACAAAAAAAGTATATCCCTAATGTAATTGGTTAGGCGAGCTCCCAATTAGGCAATTAATTACCACGTGATTTGGACGTGGGCATGGTTAGCTTTGGTGTGTTCCACTAGTGAGGGAACGACCCTCACTGTCTCCCCGTGATTACAAAAAACGCATGTAACTTCAAGATTCTTAGGTATTTAGTTGAATATATCACTTTAACTATATATAGGTAGGTCGCCTGAGAATTGATTTTGGGTCAGTCGGGGTTTTTTTAGGCATTAATTTCTACTTTGAGATTCATGCTCCTTTTTTGCTAAATTGTAGTATTGTGAGTTATAATGGGCTGGGTTTTTTGACTGGCCACAGATTTGGGTCAGTCAATTTCTTAACAGGCTGAAGTCCATTACTTTGTGACCCAGCCGTCCCATCTCTTCCTTTTTTCTTTTCTATTGTTCCTTTGTTTTTTTCCTTTTTCTTTACTGGCAGTTTCTTTCTTTTATTGTGCATATTTTTGGAATATTGGGTGACTGTAAACGTATACAAATAAACACCATAATATATATTCAAAAACACTATTATATTGCATAGTACAAATGTATACACACAGATGATATAAAATATAGGCAAAAATTACACTATTATATGATTATCCTTTGCATACCACGGAAAAACAATTTCAATGGAAAGTGGTGTGCAGGTTTTTTTATTTATTTTTATTCCTTCTTAAAGGGTGATATCTATACCACTAATTAACTGTTTCGTATAAAACTTCATTGTTTTTATTTTTGTTTAATTTTTATTTTATTTTATTCTATTTCTTCTTTAAGGTTAATACCAATGCCACTAATTCATTCCTTCTTATGAAACTGTTTTTTATGGAAATACCAAAGCCACTAATCAATTCTTTCTTATATAACCTCACTATTTTGATTTTATTTTAGTTTTTGTTTCATTGCTTTCTTCTTAAAGGGTAATATCAAAGCCACTAATTCATTCTTTCTTAGTAAAGTTCATTATTCTGATTTTTTTATTTCATCTTATTTCTTCTTTAGTTGTTATATCAATCCCACTAATTCATTCCTTATAAGAAAACTTCCATTTTGTAAACCCACCATTATATGCTTATTCCTGCATATTAAAAAGCATAGTTTTGTGTAAATTGTGTGAAAAAAAATCATTATTTGTTTTATTATTTTTAGTTTTCTTCTTCTTAAAGGGTAATTTAAATTCCACTAATTCATTAGTTTTTTTAGGAAAGTTCGTTATTTTTACTTTTTTTAAATCATGTGGATTTCACCTAGGCCCAGCTCACCACCAAAAACAAAACAGAAAAACAAAACCACAAATCTCAAAGCACAAATCCAATGGTCAAACATTCGACTGACCCAAAATCAAAAAATCAGCTGACTGAAAAGTAGCTAAAATGTTAAGTTGCATAGCCTTTCTTAAATCATGTGGCATACAGTGGAAGAGGTTAACAAAAATCAAGGCATGTCATGCACTAGCGATTGCGCTGTATGGACCGTCCATGCATGCATATGTTGTGCTAGCTTGTGCGTGCATCGATCACTGTGTGCATGCATGACGCGCTACATGCTTTGGCGCAACAAACTAGCTAGTGTCGTCGAGGATAGATCATCCGTCTAGTTACCAATTAGCTTCCTTGCTTGATCGATCGGTCGTCAGTTAGTTGTCTCTCGCATCGTACCACACATAAAAAAAGTGACTTGCCCAAAATTAAAATTCAATCACATGACCCCTAGCTGGCCCCTTAATATATCATGTCCAATGGTTTGGTTGGGTTCAATTTCACATCGATTCACATAGGAGGCAAATCACATGGAGTTCACTCCTCCCCTCCATCAATCCATGGTGCTTATTTTCATTAAAACACAGAATTTTCTGTCCTTTGATTTGGGGTAAGTGTTAGAATTTCAAGACGAACTCTATCGCAATCGCCTTATTCAGCTTTGCGGTCGGCGTCACGCTGAAGTGAGAAGGCACTAAAGGGAAAACAAAATTAGATCATTCACTAAAGGGACAATGAGGAGCGTAAGATATTAATTCAAAAAATTTAAAGCTGAATCATTGTCATGCATAAAAATATTTTACCACTTGCAGTAACCTAAACTCGATGTATTCTTTTACCAAAGTCATGCTATGGAAAATAAAAACAAGAAGCCGGGAGGGGATGGGAGCAGCAATCCTCATGATGAGCATTAAGAAAAAGGAAAAAATATTTCAAAAATCTAAAAAAAATTGGCACGCAAGACGCACGAGTGCACTATGTGCGTGCAAATTTTCGTGGTGAAGGGACATTCGAGGAGCTCGTGGAAAACAGACAAAATCAGGTCCCCAAAAGGTGCCTTTTCCCAAAGTTTCTTTAAGTGCTGAATTTTGCTTTTGTGCCACTATCTCCTCGAATGTCCTTTCGCCACAAAAATTTACACGGACCTGGCAGAGTCAAGCATCCTGCATGCCAAAAAAGTCCAGACTTTTCAGACTTTTTTTGCTGATGTTTTACTGCTCACAAACGGAAGTAGATCAGCCTGGGCTCTAGATTGCCGATCTCGGGGCGGGAGGCATTATTGACAGAGATAATGATACGAAGTAAGTTTCCGTATGATAGGACTTTCCTACCAGGTTTCCATAATTTAAATGTCTACATAATATTGTACTACACCAGCACCTAAGTAATATAATAAATATGTAAATACAATTGACAATATTACATAGAAAATATTCACGCAAATATATGCATCACCCTGCTAGTTCCAACAGGCGAGAATACTTTTGCAACAAATTCATTTGGATGGAGCCAAATATATGCAGGTTTTCCTTCATTGCAATATGTTTTCACCTCTAGGAAAGTGCTTCACCGTTCTATTCAAGATAGTTGTTCCATCAGAAGATCGTGCAAACAACACATCATGGCTTAAACGGTGCAAACACCACCACTGAATTCTGTCCGCCAAATCCAAATGAATTGGAGATGCCTGCATTTTAAAAGGCATATATAAATTAGTGAGAGGAGTTCGTAGGGTGTCCACTATTCCGTTTGCATTTTACATTTGGTTGCAATACTCACCAACATTTACTTCGTGCTTTTGTTTCACGTTACGCACCGTGTCAAATTGATCAACTGCCGGTTCTTGATTCTGCGATTGATAGATTGTAAGAAACTTTCAGTTACGTGTATGTAAACAAAATGTTTCATATGGCTGAGCTTCGGGCATCATTATATATATGGTCACTAGTAATACTTTGTTAGAGTTTCATTATATACTTACAAATTGGTTTATAGTTGGGTGCACCCATCCGGTGGTGATCGCTTTGATGGTAGCAATGGCTTCCAACCCGCCTGCCGCGCCAAGGCTATGACCAATCATGGACTGGAAACACAGGTTTTGCATTGCATCAAGACCCTAGAAAAGCCAACTCACTAGAGTATATCTCCAGTGAAGTTGCAAAGATACGTAAAATGTGTGCTTAGAATGACACATATCTTCATGGAAGAGAAACTAACCTTCGTTGCATTCATCTTAATCTTGGATGGGTCCTTGAAGACTTGCTTCAAAGCTTTCACTTCTGCCAGGTCTCCGGCAAGGGTCGAGGTTGCGTGTGCATTTATGTAATTAACCTGCAATGCAAATGAAAAAATAATTATACATAGCCAAAACTCTCTGGCCAGTTCAGGAATAAAAACACAATGACCAGATTAATTGACCCGGTTTATTCTACAACTGGTAGGAGGTAAAAACATTTGGTGGTCACCTCCTCCGGCGCCACACCTGCATTTTCGAGGCTCCTCATTATGCACGATGAAACACCAAGACCATCTGGTCTTGGATCAGTCATGTGGTGAGCGTCGCTATTTACGGCGCCTCCCAAGTACTCCACGAGAATCGGAGCGCCGCGCCTCATTGCATGCTCGAGGCTTTCCATTACCTGCAAAAAAAATAACGGTTTAATGATGCACAACGCCAGATAAAATTAGTAGTCTATGGGCTAGTCTCCTGGTAATATTTTCACTTCTGCTCCCGTTATGCTTGTGGTAAGTTTGAGAGAAGCATATATTGTTGCCTTACGAAGGTGAGCAAACCCAGCAACGATATTCCAAAATATTCTTGCAACTGGAATACTCTCTCCAGTTCATGGAAATAATAAAGGTGTAGACATGTTTTGAGTAAATTTTAGAAAACCTGACCATAAGTCTATTTTTTTCCTGTCAACTAGACGAAACTGTTGTTGTCTATGGGGAAACATTTATATTAAATTCAAAATTACGGTGCCAATTCTTATTTGAACCCTGAACTATGTGAGACCATGTTTGTTATTAAACCCTCAACTATTTAAACTGTTGAACTTTGAGCTTAGCCTGGTTTAGGTATTTGTTTTTTCTATGTCGGTGTACCAAAAGTGGTGTCAAATTTCGGCAGTGCGGACCCAATCAATGTAACGAGTAGATTTGACTAATGATGTATAGAGTTTTTCATGTGAAAAATAGCAAGAACTTACCGATAATAAAGAGCAACTGAAACTATTATCTTTCATGTAAGCTAGCTATATGGGAATATGTTACCACTTCCATTATTATATTTCATTAAACACAATTGTAATTGTTGCATCTTAGTGCGCATACAATGATGATTGGATTGCATCAAATTATCCTGAAATTATGCCAACTATAAGATGTTTTTTTTGCAGGGGGTGCCAACTATAGATGTTGAGAATATGCAATGGATATGTGAGAACTTTATAAAGATTCATGAGATCTGATGAGCCAGTAACTTACTATTTCCCAGGATAGGCATGCAAGTAATTTTCAGGGCAAAGTCAGAAGCTTCTAGAAACATTCAGCAAACTAAAGGAGATTGATATTTGCCATAAATTTATTAGAATACATATTTTAGATATGTAAAACTGTAAATGGTAGAATATTCAAAGATAATATTTATCAAGAACGCTCTAGTTAGAAAATATATTATAAACAAGGATATGATCTTGACATGTGTCTAGAATCCAATGGCTACGGAGCATGATCCTAGGTATAGCTATGAGAGAATGGCGTAAGAAGGAATAATAGCTACTAAGAAGCGTGTGTTGTCTGCCAAATTTTGAAAGGTTAATAAAGAATTAGTTATTATCATGAGAATGTGGTTTCCTTGGTAGTCTTGACTCTCACCAAGTGTATAGTATGACTGCCGCTATGCATGCTATATAGTGTACACACTCACGTGATTGTGTGTGTATATCTCTCTCTCTCTCTCTCTCTCTCTCTCTCTCTCTCTGTGTGTGTGTGTGTGTGTGTGTGTGTATGTGTGTGTGTGTGTGTGTGTGTGTGTGTGTGTGTGTGTGTGTGTGTTTGAACCATTTACATGAATAGAAAAAACATGAAAATATCTAAGGATTTAACAAAAATATGCATGTGGCTAATAGATAATAAACAAAAATAATTAAATTGCAAGAGTAGTCATTTGAACGGAGCACTAACATAAAAAGTAAGAAATTTATTGTGATCATATGCCGATGAGTATAAAAACATAAGAGTAACTCTTAAATATCAAAATTGAGAACTTAGAAGTCAATCCCACATGAATGGCAGCAACAATGGACTTGTTGGTTGATTTGATATTAAAAAAAGCATGGGCTAGTTTTTCTAGTTTCCGCTTCGAGATATTTTAGTACTCCATCCGATCCATATTAGTCGTCGCTCAAATGAATTTATGTAGCACCGAAATACATCTAGATACATTCGTTTTAGCGATAATTAATATGGATCGGAGGGAATACTTTTCATGTTTGCGAGAATAAATGTTAATTATTAGTTATTATTTTATAACGGGAACAACAATAACATAGAGAACATTTATATTACTGATTTCCTCAACATATAGTTGATAAAGCGATATTTTAACTTTACTCACTCACACCATTCACTCTTTCATGGATGCACCGGAGAGATGGTAGAAGAGAAAAGAACATGGCGATTTTTTGTGCCAGCCAAGTGTTGAAATATAGATGGGCTTTATGCAATAAAACAATTTCAGAAAAATCTCTAAAGGCCCATGTGGATGTCATGACTAGGTTGGGGGAAGTTTAATACCACCTTGGAAGAAGAGGAAGTTTTGGACCTCTTTAAAAAGAATTCTAGCAGAGCACTACAAGAAGAGTGGTTCTCGCGCACTCCTCCTCTGCCGACATCGCGTTTTGTGAATGAGCCGAGCCGAGCTCAGACGTATGTCACCCAGACTTCATTACATCACATCTGCCTCCTCGCGCACAACTCACAGCTGGCCTCCGGAACCCCTTCCTTTGCGATCCACCCAGAACAATGTGTAAGTCTGATTTGGACCCGGAACATGAAGCCGTCCATATTAAACCTTGACTATTTAAAGATGTTGAACTTGAACCTAGGCCAGATGTTGTTAGTGTTTTGTACTTCCATGTTTACGAAAATTGTCGCACCATTCATAGATGTAGCAAATGCTAGGAATCTATAATGTGCAAGTGTTCATAAAAAAATTATTGTTCACATCACCATAATAAAGAGAGATGACTAGATTGATTGTCTTTTTTCTCTATGGAACATAAATGGTCACATTTTTTGTTGATTTTTAACTTATAATATACAAAATTGTCCTACAAAATAGTCACATTGAGGGTTGGTGTTGGTTTCATATTATGGTGTTCTGAAAATAATCTACGAGTGTGACTATTAAGCATGAATCATCAACACGTATATACCATATGATTGTTTATGTTCGATATAAAGAAGCGCAAAAGAGAAATGAATATCTCTTCTCATTTGTGCATTTGACAGTAATAGTCATATGCTTTGGAGTTTTCATAGATCATTGCAACACAAAACCACTGCAAAAAAAAAAACTATTAAGAAATTCAAGATTTAGTTTTCAGAAGGTTACATAATTTAGTGTTGAAGCCGGACAAAACACAATATATAGTTGGTAGTTCAAACTGGACTTTTCTCTTGTCTAATTGAAGTGCTTGTATAGATTGATACAATGTAGAAATCCAATTCGGCTCTTGGGAGCATATGCTCCTGCCCGCCAAAAATGTTCTTTTTTACAAATGTCAATATAAAATTAGAAAGTAGATGTGTTCATTGTCACACCCAAATGGTGCCTGAAATTTTTTAGTCAAAAAGCTTTAGCATTTGAGCCGTGGAAAAAAATCAAACACCAAATGTTACTTTTAGTTTTGTTTTTTTCACTGATGAAGCACTGCTATCCCGTTCGCACGAAAATTATCAAGCACGCCTGTTATGTTAGGCTAACCTGAACATCCACACACACAAAAAAGAATTATTGAAAGTTGTTTAATACTCCCTCCGGTCCTTTTTACTCTGCATATTAGGTTTGTCTGAAGTCAATCTCATCCAACTTTGACCAAGTTTATATAAAAAATTATTGACATTTACATAACAACACCAACATCATTAGATTCATCTCGGAATATATTTTCATATTATATTTATTAGATATCATAGATGCTAATAATTTTTAATATAAATTTGGTCAAACTTAGCTAAGTTTGACTTTCGGCAAATCCAATGTGCAGAGTAAAAAGGACCGGAGGGAGTACTACCTCTGTAAACTAATATAAGACGTTTTATATTAGTGATCTAAAATCTTATCTTATATTAGTTTATTTGTTTGAATTTACTGTTCATCTGAGAGCATATGCTCCCAGAGCCAAAACGGCCCTTCTGATAAAATGCATGTTCAAACTTTGCAAGTCTAACATGTCTTCGAGCGGAGTTGGGCGTGAGTGAAGTGAACGTTCCTCCTACTCTGCCAAAAATATGTGCATACAGATTACAGTAAGTAAGATGCTTTGTCGTACGTAAGGGTTTTACAAAATGTTTACGTACTAATTCAAATGGACAGCGGTTAGCTAAAATCAAGGGAACAGTTGCCAACTTGAAGACACCAGTAGTAGACTACTAGTAGTACAGATTTCGTAGGACTCTTACGTAAGGATGGCACTTTTGGTAAGTAAATATCAAACATACCAGTACTCCGGCTCCTTCACCAAGGACAAAACCGTCGCGGTCCTTGTCCCACGGCCTCGACGCGGTGCCGGGGTCGACGTTCCTCTGCGACAGCGCCCTGCACGCGAAGAACGCGCCGAGGGCGATCGGGATGATGCCAGCTTCGGTGCCACCAGCGATCATGACGTCGGCTCGGCCCAGTCGGATCTGGTCCGCGGCGCTGTTGAAGCAGTGGTTGGAGGTGGCACACGCGGTGGAGATCGAGTAGTTCGGGCCTAGGAAGCCGTCGGCAGCGCCCATGGCGACCAAGGCGGAGCTGATGTTGGTTATGGCGTGCGGAATGCACAGGGGAGATATCTTCCCGCACCCCTTGGTCACGAGGCTCGCGATGCCGTCGGAGAGCGCCGTGATGCCGCCCATGCCGGAGCCGACGACCACGCCGGCTCGTTCTTTGTCGACCTTCTCGATGGCGCTGGTGCCGGGGGCGAGGCTTGCGCACTCGAGGGCCTTCTTGGTGGCGACGAGGGCGTAGCGGTGGATGTCGTCAAGGCGGCGGTCGAGCTTGCCGTCGACGTAGCCCTCGGAGGAGAAGCCGCGGATCTGGGCGGCGAAGCGCGTGGGGAACCCGGAGGCGTCGAAACGGTCGATGGCGCCGACGCCGCTCTCCCCGGCGAGGAGCCGCTCGTAGTATACGTCCACGTCGTTCCCGAACACGGACACCAGGCCCATCCCCGTGATCACCACCCGCTTCCTCGGGTCCGTCTCCCGCCGAGGCGCCGACGACGACACTGCCGAGGCGCGAACGGAGAGGCGGGATGGCCGCCCCGGCGGCGCGCAGCAGGGCGCGGCGGCCGCGTTCGGGAGAAGCAGGTTTTGCATGGCCCGCCGGAGGGAGGTTCTGGGGATTGCTGCGTACGCATACGTCGCCGGCAACATCACTCTAAGAAGTAGGTGTCCGCCTTCGTTGCTGATGGGCCTCGACACGCCAGGTTCCGAGAATTCCGGGTACAATATGAATGTCGTGACAAAGTGCCTTGTTATATCGCGTCGGTCGCCCGATCTGGGTAACCGATCGGTAACCTCGGCAGCCGTCGGAGTACTTGTGCGTAGCCGTCCGATAAGAGCCGTTCGTGTCAAATATCTCATATTCTCCGCCGCGCAGCTACGCATTTCTGCCCCTCGGCTTGCACTCACAGCGACGAGCTCGTTGCACATCGCTTGCGGCAGGCATGCTCCCAGCACACACCACCGGCGAGATCGCGGCAGTCTGCGTCGGCGCCAGTGAAGATCGCTCACAGCATTGGGTGTCGCCATTCACAGCATCGACCTTGGATCACCGCAGCCACTCGACCTAGCTACACTGTTGTGTCCGCGGCTGCTCCAGCCCCGCCTGCTTGTAGCACCACCGCGCATCGTTGCTAGTCACAACGCCAACCCGAGCCAGTTGCAGTATCAGTCCGATAGTATCAGGCCTTGTACAATGCAAGGTACTTAAGGGAGGTGCTTGAGGAAATAAACCAAGTTTTTTTTAAGCATCGGTGCTTATTTATACAAAATAGACGCTTAATTAGGCGTCTCTTCAGTAGAAATAGGCACTCGTGCTTCAGAAAATTTTGGTTTATTTTTTTAAGCACCTAGCATTGTACAAGGCCTTACAGCATCGCCGTATACCCATCATAGCTCCCGGCGACACAGATCACAACACCGGCCAATGCCGGCACTGGCCGAGCCTCTTGGAGGCCAAAGATGTTGAAATATTGGGCAAGTTCATGATTAATTCCAGTAAATAATTCATGACTAGAAGAGATACTAGCATGCAATAATCTAGCAAACTAGAAGAACAACAAGACATGCTAACAGCAGCAAACACGTAACAATAGCTGTAGAAACAGACATGAACAGAGGATGTTGGACGATCTTGATCGTTAGCTATTATGGGTGCGACAGTGTTGATGATAGCGATGTTGGCGACGATCTGCTGCCGACGGGCGATGAATACGACGATGAGTAGCACCGCCCGACTTGGACGAAAAGGCGACCCGTGATGACGAATTTGAGCGATCGCAAGATAGCGCTTCCCAAAAACCTAATTCGTCCTCTCCCGGTGTAGGATCGCAAAGACGAACGGTTCCGGAGACCTGCTCTCCCACGCGCCGATGCACGCCGGAGTTTGGGATGGAGTAGACTAGGATGGCGGCGCAAGTTGTGAGATGAGGCAAAACCCTAGGTGTTTTTTCGGTGTGTCTCTGGCCGCAGCCGGTAGCTGTATATATATTAGGACCAGAAGCGGTATTGTGTCGCGACCACAATCCCAAACCGACTTGGTTTCTAATTCGTATACTTACTGGACAAGAAATCAAAAACTTGTCTGCCAAGACATAAAAATAAAACGGCAAAAGGAAGCTGCGCTCCTGCAAGGAGATGGACCGGATTTCGGCGGACCATTCACGCGCATGTCACATGTACGCGCCGCCTCGCCCCGGCCCGGCCCGGCCCGGCCAGGCCAGGCGAGCGAGCGCGCGCGTGTAGTTTTCCCTTTCTCTTCTCACACACCACTTAGAGTGGTGGAGAGCACCCACTATATAAAGAGGTCCAACTCTTCTTCAACTTCCAAGGTGGGACTAAACTTAGCGCCACCACTTGCCATTTTACACATGGGCTTTGAGATTTCAGAAATTGCTATGGGCCTAGCCCATTAATTCTAACAATCCCCCACCAGATCTCAAATACCCATTTAGAGATTTGCCTTCTCTCACCACTTGTTTAATATACCGGTGTTTCAGCAGAGACTGTTAAGTTGAACTTCGCCTAGAACTTTAAGCTACATCCATTCACAACTTGACAATGGACTATGCCTTGAATTGCTAGTTTTGTGTGAACAGGTTTCACTCAAAGTCTTAACGATGCACTGACCGCCAAAGAGGCTACCCCAGTTTGGAGCTTATATGTCATACTCCTGGTCTCTTCGTGAGTTTACTAGAGATCACCCAAATCTCATAGACTGCTGCTTACAAATGTAACTCATATAGGTGTGTTCTTTCAAGACTGCTCAGAGGACAGCATCTTTGCTAATTATAGCCAATAGAACCACATTAAGGCATGTTGCCGACCTGCCTTACAGATCTGAGCCTTACAGCTCTGAGAGTTTTGCATCTTCACTTGGAGACGATCATAAGTTATTACTCTCCTCAGTTAACCAATAGCTTGCTCTTTCCAGATCCTAATTCACGGGATCTCCGATCACAAAGGTTGGGTTACTACTATGGTGTAACATCTATGGGTCTCATACCCATCTCCCTCGATGCAATATCTATCACATTTCGTGATAGTCCCTTTGTAAAGGGGTCTGCTGTGTTTTGTTTGTTTGTATATACGTACTGCTTATTACTCCGGAGTTTCTCAACTTCCCGGACTTCAAACGCGTCTTTTCACGTGTCTTGATGACTTTGCATTATCTTTAGAATTGTTCACTTTAGCGATAACCGTTTGGTTATCACAATTCATAAGAATAGCCGGTACAGGTTTTTCAACAACCGCAAGTCCATCAAGAGCTCACGCAGCCATTCTGCCTCAACGAGTCGTGTCCAAAGATTAATTCTGCTTCCATAGTTGACCTCGTCAATATGGTTTGCTTGCAAGACCTCCATGACACTGCACCACCACCATGAGTAAATACATACCCACTTGTTGCGTAAAGTACATCAACATCGGAGATCCAATTTGAATCACTATATCCTTCTAGCAATGAGGATGCCACGAATAAGTAATTCCGTAACTCATAATACCTCTCGAGATAGCGCAAGACCCTTTCTAGTGCATGCCAATGATCATCACCGGGTTGGACATGAACCTACTCGGTTTGCTCACAGCAAAAGAGATATCTGGTCTTGTAGCGCTAGCTAAGTACATGAGTGAACCGACAATTTGAGAGTATCTTAATTGATCTCTCGCTTTCTTTCTTGTTTTTTCTCGAGTGTCACGCTTTGGGATCATAAGGTGTTGGAGAAGGCTTGCTATCCATAAAACCGAATCGGTTCAAGACCTTCTCAACATAGTGAGATTGCGTTAATGTAATCCCACTCTCATCCTTAATAAGTTTGATGTTTAGAATTACATCGGCTTCTCCCGGATCTTTCATGTCAAAACTTTTTGATAGAAAAGACTTGACCTCATTAATTGCATTAATGTTTGTACCAAAGATCAGTATGTCGTCCACATACAAACATAATATGACACTATTGCCCCCACCATGGCGATAGTAAACACACCTATCAGCCTCGTTAATGACAAATCCTGCAGAAGTCAAAGTTCTTTCAAACTTCTCATGCCATTGCTTAGGTGCCTGTTTCTGACCATACAAGGATTTTAACAACTTGCACACCTTTCTCTCTTCACCCTTTACCACAAACCCGTCAGGCTGATCCATATAGATCTCCTCTTCCAACTCTCCATTGAGAAAAGCTGTCTTTACATCCATTTGATGAATGATAAGACCATAAGAGGCAGCCAAGGAAAGTAACACTCGAATGGTGGTCATTCTAGCAACGGGTGAATAGGTGTCAAAGTAATCTACGCCTTCTTTACGAGTGTAGCCCTTGGCCACTAGCCGCCTTTGTACTTATCAATAGTACCATCAGGCTTTAGCTTCTTTTTGAACACCCACTTACAGCCCAGGTTTACAACCATATGGTCTATCGGTTAGTTCCCAAGTTCCATTAGAAAGAATTGAGTCCATCTCATTATGAACAGCTTCTTTCCAATCATCTACATCCGAAGATGCATATGCTTCTCGCAATCGTCTTGGGTGTGTCTTCCACAAGGTATACAATGAAATCATCACCAAAGGATTTTGCAATCCTTTGTCTCTTGTTCCTTCTAGGAACTTCATTGTTATCCTTCTCAAGGACTTCCTCATGTGATTGTTCGAAATATTCATCAGTTGTACTAGATTCAGGAATTATCTCAAAAGAAAATCTAGCAATGCTATGCATATCTTTCATAGGAAATATGTTCTCAAAAAATGTTGCATCACGAGATTCCATTATAGTATCAACATGCATATCGTGTACTTCAGATTTTACCACTAAAACCTATAAGCAATGCTCCGTTGAGCATACCCTAGAAAGACACAATCCACTGTCTTTGGTCCAAGTTTATGCTTTTTAGGAATAGGAATATTGACCTTTGCCAAACATCCCCAAGTGCGCAAATAAGAAAGTGATGGTTTTCTCCCAACCCACTCCTCATAAGGGGTTTCTCCTTATTATTGTTGGGAACTCTATTCAGGACATGACATGAAGTCAATAGAGCCTCCCCCACCATGCCTTAGATAAACCAAAGAAGGTGTCTAACATGGCATTCACCAAGTCGATCAATGTGCGGTTTTTCCTCTCGGCCACTCCATTTGATTGAGGTGAATAGGGAGGCGTCCCCTCATGAATAATACCATGTTCCTCACAAAATTCATCAAAAACTTTTGGAAAATACTCTCCACCACGATCGGACCTAAGACGCTTGATCTTTCTCTCTAGTTGATTTTCAACTTCAGCTTTATAGATTTTAAAGTAGTCTAATGCTTCATCTTTAGTTTGCAACAAATAAACATAGCAAAATCTAGTCGCATCATCAATCAAAGTCATGAAATATCTCTTTCCACCTTTTGTCAACACACCATTCATCTCACAAAGATCAGAATGTATGAGTTCTAGAGGTGCCAAGTTTCTCTCCTCGGCAGCCTTATGAGGCTTTCGAGGTTGCTTAGATTGCACACAACTATGGTACTTAGAACCTTTGGCAACTGTGAAGTTCGGAATTAAACTCATGCTGGATAGCCGAGACATTAAACCAAAATTAATATGACATAAACGTGAGTGCCAAATACTTGCATCATCATTAACACTAGCACAAATTTGGTTTATTGACTTATTGCAAAAATCTGAAAGAGAAAAGCGGAACAAGCCTCCGCACTCATAGCCTTTTCCTATAAATTGTCCAAATCTTGACACGATTACTTTATTGGACTCTAAAACTACCTTAAATCCATCTCGACATAGAAGGGAGCCGCTAACTAGATTCTTGTTCATAGTAGGGACATGCCGCACCTTCCTTAGTTGCACGATCTTTCCCGAAGTAAACTTCAGATCCACCGTGCCAATGCCACGAGCGTAAGCATGTGACCCATTCCCCATTAGGACGGAAGAATCCCTTGCGACCTGATAAGAAGTAAACATGGAGATGTCAAGACACACATGAACGTTAGCACCGAATCAATCCATCACGAAGATGATTGAAATATCGAAAGCACAATAGGTAAATTACCATACCCATCAAGATTGCTAAGCGGTCACCATGTTGACAGATCTTGGAGCTTGTTTTCCCTCTGCGGTCTGCACGCTCAGGGCATTCCTTGGAAAAGTGTCCAGGCTTCCCACAGCGTAGCACTCTAGCTCAGCCTTGTTGAACTTCTTCTTCTTGAAGGTAGTAGTCTTGGTAGGCTTGTTGAAAACATGTTTGTTCTTCCCTTTGTTCTTATTCTGTGGGTACCTCTGCACCATGTTAGCGAGGGCTGAACCTCACCTCCTTCTTCGTGGTATCTTTAGCCCGAGCTTTTTCTTCAACATCAAGAGATGCAATCAGATTTTCAACTGATATCTCCTGTCTCTTATGCTTGAGTTGTGGCGAAATTCCTCCATGAAGGAGGCAACTTTGCAATCATGCACCCAGCCATTTAATTTGTCGGGTAGAACACATTTAAGGAGTTCAAGTTCCTTCACAATGCACTTTGTATCTCATGAGCTTGTTCAACCACGTAACGGTTATTCACCATCTTGTAGTCATGAAAAGTCTCCATGATGTACAGCTTCATCGCTCGCATCTGTTGCATCAATTTTGCATTGATTGCATCCCACAGAATTTTTCCGTCGTTTATGTGCATGTACACATCACACAGACGGTCAGCAAGAACACTCGAGAATGCATCCCACAAACATAGTATTGGCTTCCTGGATTTTTCTTCGATCTTCACGGTCATTTCCTCTGGAGCACCAACACTAGCGTGGAAAACTTTCAGAGCAAAGAAGCCGAGCGTGGTCTTCACCTGCCACCTCTTAAAGAGCACACCGTAAACTTATCCGGCCTCGGTGCATCATCGAATCCAGCCATAGTTAACTCAGGAAATTGCCTATAATTAGGTTTTTGGATTGTTGGAATATTAGGCAAGTTCATGATTAATTCCACTAAATAATTCATGACAATAAGAGAAACTAGCATGCAATAATCTAGCAAACTAGAAGAACAACAAGACATGAATAACAGCAGCAAACACGAAATAATAGTTGAAGAAATGCATATGAACAGAGGATGTTGGACGTACTGATCGTTAGCTATTATGGGTGCGACAGTGTTGATGACGATGTTGGCGACGATCTGCTGCTGACGGTGATGAGTAGCACCGCCCGACTTGGACGGAAGACGACTCGTGATGACGAATTTGAGCAGTCGCGCATAGTGCTTCCCAAAAACCTAATTCATCCTCTCCCGGTGCAGGATCGCAAAGACGAACGGTTCCGGAGACCTGCTCTCCCACGCGCCGATGCACGCCGGCGTTTGGGATGGAGTAGACTAGGATGGCGGCGCAAGTTGTGAGATGAGGCAAAACCCTAGGTGTTTTTTCGGTGTGTCTCTGGCCGCAGCTGGTAGCTGTATATATATTAGGACCAGAGGCGGACCGGATTTCGGCGGATCATTCACGCGCATGTCGCATGTACGCGCCGCCTCGCCTCGCCTCGCCTCGCCAGGCCAGGCAGGCGAGGCAGCGAGCGCTGGCGTGTGGTTTTCCTTTCTCTTCTCACACACCACTTAGAGTGGTGGAGAGAACCCACTATATAAAGAGGTCCAACTCTTCTTCAACTTCCAAGGTGGGACTAAACTTAGCACCACCACTTGCCATTTTACACATGGGCTTTGAGATTTAAGAAATTGCTATGGGCCTAGCCCATTAATTCTAACAAAAGAGGGTCACGAATCCGGAAAACCCCCCTTCCAAAAGTGAAAAACAAAATTTATTACTAAGCATTATGGTCCAATACATGAATATACAACTTTCCTCGCCATCCTAATGCTGCGATACACCTATCAGCCTTTTCGTGACTCGTCTCTTCTACCCCAAGTAGAAAGAAATCATGTATCCAGCCTCTCGCTCCATAGAAATTTGATTTCTACACCTGTCCCAATTCTTCAATAACGCTTTCTCCTTTGAGAGTTCTCCCTTTCTAGACTGCTCCATCCAGGCTTTCATTGCCGACCAACCATCACGCGGTTATAAAATCCTAGACTTACGGACAACGGCGAAGCCCAAAGCAACGACAACGGACGAGCTGAAAGTGAACTCCTTCTACATGTCATTTTTTATTGTCACGGGAAGATGATTCACATGTTCTAATTGCTGGACCATGGGGGTTAACATGTTGTATAAACTAAAGAAACATGATTCGGATAATCGGATGTCCAATCAGTCAACCACATTCCAATTATATCAATTTATTTGAATCGATAAGTAACAATGATTATTCAATTACCGTTTCAGGTAACAAATTAAAAAATTACATTGGGGACACGCCATTTTTTTTTTTACTTTTCATGCATATTTTTCTTCTAGTTTGGAAATTTTGGCCCTTAATTGCTTGTCTCACACGCTCCGACATTTCCCTTAATTGCTCGTCTCGTCACGCTCCGCCACTAAATGTCGGTTGCAGCATCCTCACCTTTTGTCGTGGTGGCCCATTGCAACACCGGTCTCAGCTCTCGGTGTTATTGTTCTAGTTTCCCGTGCTGGTCGTGTGCCTGAGCACAGTCATTTGGCGATGCTTGGGCCTGGTCCTGAAATGCGTGCATGGGCATTGGCCGCTAAGGGCGTGTTTTTTAGTTAAGCGGAACTTTATTCATTAGAAATAATCAAGACATCGTTTGTGAGGATCATTACAATTTCATTTAAAGGCTCCTCAAACCAATCCAAAGTTGAAGAAAATCTGGCTAATCTAGTAAGTTCATGTGCTACTTTATTTGCCTCTCTATTACAAAGGTTCGAATTTAGTCATGATAAAATCACATGCATAGTGAAAGCAGTCATCAAAAATTGCCGCCGCGCACCCGTTGATTGTCCTCCGTCCTGCATGGTCTCAATTACATCCAGATTATCTGAGTTGATGATTAATCGGTTGCACCCCGCCCTTTAGTGCGCTGGTCTTTGCTAAGGGCGTGTTTGGTTGTTAGCATTCAGTTCATACAGGTCCCGTGGACGCAAAATGTGTGTGCTTGGTGAAAGGACATGCGGTGCCCCCATGTGTGGTTTTGGTAATTGATGACATTCTCTATGGACTAATGGTTGCATTGAGTTATATTTGAAGGATTTGTCCATAGGCATTTCTTGAAGTCCATGTGTTGGTTTCAAGGAGTTTATGTGTTGACCAAGGTGCTATTAAGGAATTATTCAAAGATTGGTCATGTGAGTGTTGAGCTTATTGCAAGCATGTCTTGAAGAATAAGATTGTGTGATCATTCATGTTTACCTTCAAGACATCATCCAAACGAATAGAGTTGGAAAGATTCAAGGTTGATCAAGACTAAGTCAAGAGTGAATCAAGTTGATCAACTCACAAAGCGTAGAAGATGTACCGAGAGGGATCAAGTGATCCCATGGTATGGTAAGCATTATCCATTGCACTTTGTGTACTAACCCATGGTCTATGTGAGAGTCTATGTGGGGTTAGATGCGTGTCCATGGGCTTGCGCCAAGAGGAAGATATCATACAACCCATGGAAAGGATGACATCAAGTGGTGATCGTCATCAAGATTGCCGTGTGCAAGTTCAAGTGGAGCATCACGAAGAGATCAAGTGCTTGAAGCTTGCCATCCATTGTGGTGTCAATGGACTTATGAAGATGTGCCGAAGAGTGGCTCACCCATAGTGGAGTATGGGGGAGCAATCACCTAGTCTCCATCGACCCAACGCAATCAAGAAAGGTGGTCCATCTTGAGGAGGACAAGATCGTCATCATCTAGCTCAAGTGGATCATGTGCAAGGCAAAGGTTTGCCCTTGATAGGTTTTCTATTTTACCGGTCTCATGGTGGTAGTTGGGAGACTGGGTTATAGGATCGATAGCCGTACTATCAAGGGGGGCTCTCAAGTGAGTAGCTTGATCGTATCGTTCATCGAGAGCTCAAACCATTGCATCCTTGCATCATGTTTCTTGGTTATTGTTTGGTTCTCTTTGTGAGTCTTAGAGCTTATGGTCATCTTTATGACAAGCTTGAGTTCATCGAAAACGGAGTTTGCATGCGTCTTCTATGATGTTTTCGGTGTTGGAGGTTTTACCGGTCTTTTCCGAGGAAGGGTTCTCACCATTTTATTTTGGGACTTTTCTCATTTGCTTATTATTGGTATTTCTTTCAAGAGTGTGTTAGCCCTTGTTTCAAGCTTTCCAACAAACTTGGTTTCGTCGAATTCGGAGTCCGTTTGCAAAAGTTATGGCTGTTTTGGTAAAGGCTGCAACGGTACTACCGCGACTAGAGCGGATGTAATTTTTTACTAACGCTCCAGAGCAGTACTACCGCGGATCCTGAGCGGTAGTACCGCAGAGCAGTACTTCGCGGCTCCTAAGCGGTAGTACCGCCCGGACCAAAATCTCGTGTTTTGCTTTCAGTGGAAGTAGGCATGAAGTATTTTTAGTACCGCTTCATAGCAGTAGTACCGCTACCATTTGCGGTAGTACCGTGAGGTCGAGCGGTAGTACCATGAGGACGAGCGGTACTACCGCTCCGAAGGTTCTTTGGCCTTTTGCCTCCTCGCTGTTGTGTTTGAAGGGTTCTACCGCCCTAGCGGTAGTATCAGCTCCTTGAGCGGTAGTACCGCTCTGGCGGGTTGTGAGCATAACGGTTGGATTCGGGAGCTCCTATAAAAGGGGTCTTCTTCCCCATTCAACCTTATCCTTTTTAGCTCGTGTTCTTCCCCATTGTTGACCTTCTTCGAGCTTGCTAACTGTCAATCCCTCCAATGATTCTTGCTAGTTCTTGAGGGAAAAGAGAGGAGATCTAGATCCACGTTTCCACCAATCACTTTCTCCTCTAAGTGAGGGGAACCCCTTGGATCTAGATATTGGAGTTCTTCGTGTTCTTCTTTCGTTCTTCCTCTCATTTCCCTCCCTAGCATTAGTTGCTTTGGTGGGATTTGGGAGAGAAGGACTTGGGCACTTCGTGTGCCCTTGCCATTGCATTTGGTGCATCGGTTTGAGTTCTCCACGGTGATACGTGGAAGTGAAGTTTGAGAAGCTTATTACTCTTGGGTGTTTGGTCACCCTAGAGTTTGTTCCTCTTGGGTGCCTTGGCGCCCTAGACGGTTGATGGTGTTCGGAGCTTAATCATTGTGGTGTAAAGCTCCGGGCAAGCAGCGTCGGGTCTCCAATTAGGTTGTGGAGATCGCCTGAGCAATTTGATCTGCACCGTGACCGCCCCAAGGGTTGCCAAAGTGTACGGGTTCGGTGACCGCCCCCAAGGGTTGCCATTTGTACGGGTTCGGTGACCGCCCTCAAGGGTCCCTTAGTGGAATGACGACATCTTGCATTGTGCGAGGGCGTGAGGAGATTATGATGGCCCTAGTGGCTTCTTGGGGAGCATTGTGCCTCCACACCGCTCCAAACGGAGATTAGCATCCGCAAGGGTGTGAACTTCGGGATACATTGTCGTCTCCGCGTGCCTCGGTTATCTCTTTCCCGAGCTCTTTACTTATGCACTTTACCTTGTGATAGCCATATTGGTTCTTGTCATATATCTTGCTATCACCTAGTAGTTTATCTTGCTTAGCATAAGTTGTTGGTGCACATAGGTGAGCCTAGTTGTTGTAGGTTTTGTGCTTGACAAATTAACCGCTAGGTTTATTCCGCATTTGTTCAAGCCTAAACCATAATTATTTTAAAGCGCCTATTCACCCCCCCCCCCCCTCTAGGCGACATCCACGGTCTTTCAATTGGTATCAGAGCCTCGTCTCTCTTTGTTGGGCTTAACCGCCTAGAGAGTAAAGATGTCGACTAGGGGATTAGGATTCTCTGACACTCTTAGTTTCGATGGCACAAATTTTGATGTTTGGGTAATTCGCATGCTTAATCTCTTTAGGGTCATGGACCCAAATTTGGAGCGAATTGTAGATAGGGGTTTTTCTCCTCCAAAGGATCCCCAAAGATTATCTTTAGAGGATGAGAAAAACTCTTATCTCAATGCTCAAGCTTATAATGTGCTTTTTGATGCTTTGAGCAATGTAGTTATATTTCAACTCATGCCAGTCCGGATGCTCATGAGTTGTGGACGAAGCTTCAAGATAAATATGGTGTGTCCAAGATTTGTAGGGATGATTGTTCTCCCTCCACCTCCGGCCGTATAGTCTTCTCAACTTCTTCTACATCACCTACATGTGGTTTGCCACAAGGTAATGATATGGTGAGTAGTGTCGGTCATTGCAATGATGATAGTGTGATTTTTGTGGATGATTCTTCATCACTATATTATTGCAATGTCTGCCTTTGGGCTTTAACACTTTGAGCACTCCAAATGTTTCACATGCTTGTGTTGATAGTCCTTGCATATCATGTAGAAATTGCTTGACTAAATCTCATGATGATATGCTTGCTATGTCTTGTTGCCATGATAAAAATGCATCTATTTCCTCGGATTGTTGTGCTAACAATGTAGAGGAAACCCAACACTCCATGGAACAAGATGTGGTGTTTAATGGTGCCTCAAGGGATCCTACACCATCATCTATTGCTTTTTGCCTTATGGCTAAGGCGTCAAAGGTATCTCCTACTTTGTACCCCAATATGTCTCTTGATGATGATGTTGATACTAATGATGATGAGGATAATGATGAAGAGAATGATAATGTTGCCTCCTTAAAAACTAAGGGGAAATCATTTTAAAGCTCTTCTTAAGAATAAAATTGCTCGTTCCAACTTCATGGAAATCATGTCTATTGCTATTGAGGGCAAGAAATATATTGATGAGTTGGAATCTTGTCTTGAGGAGCATGAGGTCACCATTGATAAAATGGAAGGTCATGAGCGTGATTACGCTTAATGATATTGCGGACCTCTCTCAAGCTCGTGAACTTTAACAAACCACCAAGGAATCTCTTGAGGATACTTTTGCTCTAGAATTATCTAGAGTGAGGGAATCTCGTGGTAGAGCTCTTGAGGTGGCCAATGATTTTGAAACTAAAATGAGGAGCTTGAAGTTGTGCATGCTAAACTCCTTGAGGACTTTGAGCACCTCGAAAATGGCTCAAGGGTCATTAAGAGTGAGCTCATCAAACTCACCGAGTCTCATGCTCAACTTAAAGCTTCATATTCAAAAGAGCTTGCCAAGTTGTCTTCTCCTCCTGTTGCTAATGATGATGCTTGTGCTACTAACTCTATCTCTTGTGAAGCATCCATATTGAAGGAGAATGTTGAGCTACGGGCTCAACTTGAGTTGCTATCTAGCAATTATGGGAAATTGGAAGAAAGCCATGAAAAGCTCTCAAGCTCTCATGACGATCTTCTAGTATCCCATAATGTGCTAAAGATAGCTCATGAGGCCATGCTTGCTAAGGTAACATCTAGTGAGCCTCATGTGGATACTAGCACTACTTCAAAATGCTATATTGATATGTGCTAGTCCTTGTAATTCATCTACTCACAATGTTGGTACATCTTGTGATGAATTGCCTTCCTTGCCTTGTTGCTCTAACAATGAAGCTTATACTTCCTCTAGTACTTGTATTGAGACTAACCATGTAGAGGAAATCAAAGAGCTCAAGGCCCAAGTTACTTCTTTGAAGAAAGACTTGGAAAAGAGTCATGAAGGGAAATCCACACTCAACAATATCTTGAGTGTGCAAAAATCCCCCAATGACAAAGGTGGACTTGGATTCAACTCCAATAAGAAGAAGAAGTCCAAGATGAACAAAAAGAAGGGCCAAGAACAAGTCAAGAAATCGGCCAAGATTGTTTGCTTCAAGTGCAAAGTAGAAGGGCATCATGTCGATCTTGCCCATTGAAGAAGAAGGCCATTAGTGTCAAGCAACAAGGGAAGAGGGCACAAGTTCAATCTCATGCTCAACATCAAGTTGAAGAAAGGCCTCTTCCCAAGAAGACTCAAGTTAATGCTTCTCAAATTGAGAAATCAAGTGAGAAGAAAGTGAAGAGTAGAGCGTTGCTACTTATGTCGTGAGAAAGGTCACGCCGCTTCTTCATGCACTAGTGGTAACTTATCCAACCCAATTATTATTGATGATATCTATTCTCTTGGTAAGGATAAGGTTGGCAATGTGTTTGCCAAGTTTGTCGGTACTCAAAGTGGTGTCAAGCAAAGAACCATTTGGGTAGCCAAACCTATTGTGACTAACCTCTTAGGACCCAACTTGGTTGGGGACCAACAAGCTCAAACTTGATCAATAGGTGATGATGGAGGCATTGGAGACTTGGCTACATTATGAAGAATTAAGGGGACTTCATCACTCTTTTTGTCTCAAGCCAAGTCAATTGACTCATCAAGTTTATATCTTATATCCAATGTGCCTCCTTGCGGTAACTTGCACTTAAAATTGCTTACATTGAAAGTTACTTGCCCCTTGCATGTTTTGGTTTTGTTCCTTGCATGTGTTTGTATATGTTGTGATTCCAACTTGCTTATCTTGAGCAATCAAGTATGTGTGTGTTGGTTTGCACACCATGTACGTGTGTGTGTCGTATGCTGAGCCTTTATGCTTCTTGTTTGTATCCTAGTTGGCTCGTGTGAGAGATTAATGGAACATCCCATTTGGGGAGTGATGTGCTTTGTGCACCTCACAATCCTATAAATGTGTGTACATGAGGAATACCATCTAGTATTGATATTACAAGATTATCTAGTCGCTAGGTGGTATATCTCTCATGAGAAATTCTAATTCTAAATAGTCCATTAATTATCTCTTGTTTGTTCCTTTTATTGCCTCTTGTCTGCCTTTTAATTGGTATCACATTATGGGGAGTAATATGCTATGTGTGTATTACTAGCCTAGAAAATGTGTACATTTGAGATATTGTCACCTAGAATTGATATTGTAAATTATCTTGTTCCTAGGTGGCATGATAGCTCTACAAGTTGCAATTTGCTTGTGTTTGGTGTGAAGATGTTGTCGGATATCCTTGCTATCTACCACCGGGAATTATTTCCAAATACTTCTTGTCTTTTGACAATTGGTACTCACTTATGTGTGGTAGAATTTATTGAGAATCTTTACATTGGCTTTTATTTTTATTTGCCTTTTCTCTTGCCTAGGTTTGTGTCAACTCCGTTGTCTTCCCTACCACTTGTGGATCTTGTTTGTTTCTCGTTCTTGTCTAGTGCTTTCTAGATATAGTGAAAGTGGTGATCCCACCTTGTGCGTTTTGTATTCAAATGCAAATCCTATATAATGCACAACTCGTGGGGGAGCTATCCTATTTTCTTTAAAATACTCATCTTGTGACCCTTATCAAGTGTGTGTTTGTGGAAGACAAGCCGTTTCTTTTTGGTACTTTGTGCCATCATGAAACTTTGTAGAGGGCTTGGTTTGTTTGGAACCATTCTCTCTTTTGGGAGTTTGACATCCTTCTTTTTGAGTGTATCAATGGATATCTCATTCCTTGATGTATCTTTTGGGATATCCTCCAAGTGATGATTTATTCATTTGGTATATTCTCTTCGCTTGGTATTTCTTTGTCTTTTGGTCTCGGTTCTTGAAAGTCTTGAGCATGCATATTTACTTCTTGTAGTTTCTTTGGCATGCTTTCTTTCTTTGACCCAATTTATAGGGGAAACTCCACCAAGTATCAAATTGGATGAGATGTGCATGAAATTCATTTTCATATATATATATGCACATATTTATGTGAAGTTTGTTGTCACGCCCAATATGCGACCCTATCCAAAAGGAACTCGACGGTCCCACCAAGGATAGACCCACATATTGAAACGCTTTTGCAAGGTGGATATCATTACATCAACATTACATAATACATAGGGATACATACATAAGGCACGAATGCCACAAGAATACATCAACATCATATACAAGAGATCAACATCCGACTACGGATGAAACATAAACAAAAACTCAAACGACATCCACCCTGCTAGCCAGTGCCGACTGGAACCTATCCCCGATCGAAGAAGCGTAAGAAGAACTCCAACACAAGCAAACATCGCTCTCACGTCATGATCATCGCAAACATGTACCGCAATCGGTGGTGTAGTAATCTGTGAGCCACGAGGACTCAGCAATCCCATTACCATGGGTATCAAGACTAGCAAATCTTAAAGGGAAAGGAAGGGGTAAAGTGGTGAGGTTGCAGCAGCGGCTAAGCATGATATGGTGGCTAACATACGCAAATGAGAGCGAGAAGAGAAACAAAGGAACGGTCGTCAACTAGTAATGATCAAGAAGTGATCCTGAACTCCTACTTACGTCAGACATAACCCGAAACCGTGTTCTCCTCTCGATCAACCCGAAAAGAGACACTCACGGTTACGCACACGGTTGGTGTATTTTAGAAGAGTTTGCTTCAAGTTTACTACAACCGGATATTAACAAATTCCCATCTGCCACATAACCGCGGGCACGGCTTTCAAAGTTTATACCTGCAGGGTGTCCCAACTTAGCCCATGATAAGCTCTCGCGATCAACGAAGGATATTCCTTCTCCCGGAAGACCCGATCAGTCTCGGAATCCCGGCTACAAGACATTTCGACAGCAATAAAACAAGACCAGCAAAGCCGCCCGGATGTGCCGACAAATCCTGATAGGAGTCGCACGTACCTCGGTCTCAGGGCACACCCGGATGAGACATCCTACGAGTAAAACCAAACCTCGAGTTGCCACGAGGGGGCCCCGCAGTCTACTCGGTTCAGGCCAGCACTTAGAGAAGCACTGGCCCGAGGGGGGAGGGGGCTAAAATAAAGATGACCCTTGGGCTCCGGAAACCCAAGGGAAAAAGGGCATATGTGAGGCAAATGGTAAAACCAATGTTGGGCCTTCTTTGGAAAAGTCTTATTCAAAGCGAACTCGTCAAGGGGGTCCCATAAATCACCCGACTGCGTTAGGGACGCAAAATCCGGGAACATAACACCGATATGACGGAAACTAGGGCGGCAAGAGTGGAACAAAACACCAGGCATAAGGCCGAGCCTTCCACCCTTTACCAAGTATATAGATGCATTAATTAAAATAAGATATATTATGATATCCCAACAAGTAAACATGTTCCAACAAGGAACAACATCTCCATGTTCCCACAAGGAACAAACTTCATCTTCACCTGCAACTAGCAACGCTATAAGAGGGCTGAGCAAAGCGGTAACATCGCCAAACAATGGTTTGCTAGGAAGGGTGCAAAAGGTTAGAGGTTGACATGGCAATTAGGTAGGCTTGAGCAAAGAAGTGATAGGTAGCGCAAAGCATAGCGAAAGAACGAAGCAACTAGCATAGCAATGATAGTAGCGAGATCCAGGTAGCGGTCATCTTGCCTGAAATCTCGCAAGGAATAAGAACGAGTCCATGAAGAAGACGAACGGATGAAGCCGAACCAAGCGTAGACGAACGAATCCTCACGATCGCAACGGAACAGGAACTAACAAGAAGAAGCACACAACATGGTAAACACACCACACATGAACAAGGCATGATGCACAACAAGTATGATGCAAGACAAAGCTACATGAGGCTACTCATGGCAAGATATGATGCAAACAAGAGCAACACATCAAAGCAAGTTTAAATGAGGCCGGAAACAACATATAACGATTCCGGCAAGTCCTCATATGCAAATTTCGGAATTGGTCCAAATCTGAATAAACCTTATGTTCAAGTTGTTAAACAGCAAGTTAAAATGCACCACGATGATCTACACGAAATTCTAGTCAAGTTACATATAAAGTTCATTTAATTCGGAGCTACGGCTTAGAAGATATGAGCAAAATAGGATAAGCATGGCATTGATGCAAAATGCATACAAACATGAAGCAAACACCTCAAATCAAGGATGCAACATGATAATATGAAACCACATGCAAAATAAAGCAAGTTTCATATAGAGCACACTCAAAACGGAGCAACGGTTCAACACATACACACAATACAAGTTATAGCAACAATCTGCCCAAAACAGCAACTAGGCATAATGCAGGCATCAAAACAACAAGCTACAGCATCTCAACATAATAACAAAAGACATGGGCATGATTTACAGGTAAAGCATTACAAAACATGAACACTGAGCTATCTCCAGAAACAACTAGAACATGCTCAAAATGACATGGCAAGATTGCAATTAATAACAGTTTCAGACTTTGGCAGAAATAACATCAGGTTGCAATGTTTAGAGCTATGAAACAACATGTTACAGGAATTCATCATGGCAACCAAAGGCATGGCATGAATCTACTCAAAGCATAGAACAAAAGTCCTTTAGTGACCATGAGCCAAAAAGGATCAGAAGATATGATGGCACCCATGTAAACATGGCAAGTTATATTACAGATTTAAACAGGGCAGGAACACCAATAAGTAGGCATGTTGGTGAGCTTGAACCACTCACCACAGAGCAATACATGGCATGGAAAGGTAACCAACAGCAAGAAGGCATGGCATAGAAGCTATACATGGCAAGAACAACATCATAGCATGCAAGGATCAACCAAAACAACCTTGGCAAAATTGAATAACATGTAAACAATCTGCCAGGAAACATTTTATAGCAAAAGTAGAGCTCGATTGACTCAAGCTAGGGCACTCCTTAATTGCAAACAAGGGCATGGATGGATAGAGCAAGACATGTAGAACAAAACATCCTTACTGAAGTATCTCAAAATAAGCATGGATCTCTCGGTAGCATCAAGTTAACATGGCATCAAAATATCAGCTAAACAGGGCTGAAATCAGAAACATCAGGACACCTAGTTTGCATGCTTGTGATAGTCACCACATAGATCACAAAAATACATGGCATATACCCCTGGAAAGATGGCATGGCATATTACAAAACACATGTAGGACTCAAGTCCATAGGAGCCACACATCAATAACGGCAAAAATGACAAAAGTGCATGTTCTAATAAAAATCAGAAACTAACATCACATAGCACTATTTCGACAGAATTTCGGGCATCAAGCTGAGCTCAAATGAAACTGATGCAATGAGATTAAATGATCTACTCTTCGAGGCGAATATTTTGACATATTACACGCGCAAATCGGAGCTGCAGATGCAGAGATATGATGCGACGAAAATGCAATAAAATATCACAGTTTCGGGACTTAAGATGAAATTTGGAGGGGGAAAAAGTCAACCGGCGGGATTGGGCGCGCGAACCGAGGCCGGATCGGGCTCCTCCCGATCCGCTGCGGCGACGGAGCGGTGGAGGAGGAGGGCCGCAGGGGCGGCGGCCGGAGCGGCGCTGCCGGGCGGAGAGCGGCGGCGCCGGGAGGCGGCGGCGGCGGGCGGGTCGGCGCGGAGGCCGACGCGGTCGGCGGCGTAGAAGGTGGGCGGCGGGGCACGCCGGGCGACGAGGCGGCGGGCGGCCGGGCGGCGGCGGAGCGGGCTCGGCCGGAGGCGCTGGCCGCATGGCGGCCGGATGGGCCGCGGGGCGCCCACGGGCCCGGGCGGCCGGGCGCGGCCACGTGGCAGCCCTTGCCATGCGGCGGCGGTGGAGACGCGTCTGCCGGGTGGATACGCCCGCGCGGGCGCCAGAGGGAAATTTTAGGGTTTCGGAGAATTTGGACTGCGATTTCGGGGAGGAAGACATATTTATAGATAGAGGGAGCTAGGAGAGTCCAAATGAGGTGCGGTTTTCGGCCACGCGATCGTGATCGAACGACCGAGAGCATGGAGGGTAGTTTGGTGGGTTTTGGGCCACTTAGAAAGAGGAGTTGGGCTGCAACAAAAGAGGGCTCTGCGGTTACCTTGCTAACTGTTGGAGTACCAAACGACCTCCAAATGATCCGAACTTGACAAAGCGGTTCACCGGTGCTTTACCAAGGCCGCTGGCAAACCTCGGTCCATTCCGAGACCGCTTGACACCCGCATACGAAAAAGAGGTAAAAGGGGCGCCGGAGACATAGGAGTGCCGATTGCAAAACGGACAACGGGAAAATGCTCGGATGCATGAGACGAACATGTATGCAAAATGAAATGCGATGATGACATGATATGAAATGCAGATGATGACATGGCAAAGAGAGACACGCAAGCACATGACATGGCAAAGACGGGCGAATAATCGCGTACACTGGCGATCGAATCCGGGGCGCTATACAACACTCCTCCACTAACAAGAGATCTCGCCCCGAGATCTTAGGACCGAGACGGAAGGGAAAAGGGATGAGGTGAAACAAGAAACGCAAGAGAGAAGAGGCAAAGAAACGAGAGCACACGACAAGAGGAGAGAAGCGACGGAAAGACAAGAATCGAAGGCTCACGGAATCGAGATAGACTATGAAACAACTCGTTCTAACCGGAGTGGTGAGAATGAGAAAAGAAACGGATAAGACCGAAAGGATTTAGGCAGCACTCACGCTGAAAATGGAAGGATTAGAACTGAGTTTGACGAAATGGAACGATAGTTGACGAGAGGAAGAACACAATGCCTCCTAAGAATTGAAAGAATGAAATGAAAAGAACTTAGAAGGAAAGGTCGAACGGAGTTGTTGAGAAAATCAACAACGAAAGAATAAGCTTGATGTGGACTTATGGAAAAACATCTCAAAATTATGAGGTGATAACCGGCCACAAACGAAAATGATTGGATAGCTGAGAAGAACGAAGAAATGTGAAACTCCGCTCAAAAGAATACGGAGAATCAATTGCACTTTGATATGCAAGAAGAAAGATACTTGAGCTCCTCCAAAAGAACATAGATGAACTCTTGAAGAATGAATTAAATCATGAAGAACCACCGTGAAGAACTCCGGTAACAAAAAGGATGGTGAGATAGAATGAAGGAAGAAAGAATAAGATGAGCCTTGCGATGATTTAGATGGAGGTTCCGACGAAATGGCCGAGAAAAATTGAACTCCGGAAAAGAAAAGATGAAAAACACTTGGAACTAGAATTTATTCCTCACGAACAAACTACGAAGAAAAGGATTAATCACTTGGAAGAAATAAGAATAAGATTTATTGTATGCTTATCCTTCATCAATTAAATTGATGACAACCAATGGATTTTGCAAACTACTTATTCTTGTTGAAAAGAATTAAGAAGTGACTTAGCGCCACCTTGAGAAGGTCTTCATGAACCACCGGTAGGATTGAAAAGAATGAATGGATAAAAATGATAATCAAGGAAAAAGAATCTTGAACGCACCACCGTTAGAACTCGGAAATGACTGATTAAGAAGAAATAATCACCGGGAAGAATTAGAAAAGCACGAAGATACTTGAGGGGATTAAAATGCAAGGGAACAAAGAGATCGCGAACTGATAGAAGAATACTTGAACGAAGCACCGGAAGAATATTGAGATGAACGAAGCTGAAAACTTGGAACGAAGAAATATTCCGAAAAAGATGACCTCCGGATGATCGAGACGGAAAAAAACTCCTGAAATACTCCGAATGGATGAAAAGAATTGCACAACTGGAAACAAATTGATAGGATAACATCGAGCTAGCACCATGAATCTCCGGGGGAACGGGCAAGATTTAAGAGAAACTCTACTTTGGTCTTCAAAGACGCATTTATAAACACCACCAAAATTGTTGAGATACTCGGTAGAATGAAAAGCGAAGAGGTTGAGTCAACAATGAAATGATTTGAAATCGATCTTGGAAAAATACCTGATCGATGAAATTCATACTTACGCCAGGACTCAAAAGAATTAGAGAATAGCTCCGGGAAATTAGAAGAGTCAGGTAAGATCCTGGGAAAGACCTGTGGGTTAGGGCCCACTGAAGAGAAAAACACCGTTGGAAAGGGATGATGAACAGATAGATGATGCACCGGAACAATTGCAATATATGAATGAGGTGACAACCTCGAATTAATTGGAACACAGACGAATCTCCTGAGATGTCTTGAACACTCCGGAAGGATAAACTGGCGAGAGGCGAACGAGCAAATGGAAATATTTGAGCTGAGGGAAAGAATACGATCGGCAACGAAAAACTTGAATTGAACCCACCGGAAAAAGAAAAAGGGATGAAGAATGACGAACGAGATGAGAATTCACCGGTTGAAATAATTGAGGGAAGACTCAAGAGGTTCCACACGAATGAAATCGATGCTCAAAACAGAGACTCAGTTCTCGGACGAATAGGGTGGGAGGGCGGAAAAACAAAGGCAACTTGGAAGGGGAAAGCAGCGAATATCTTGAAGAGAAAACACCGTTGAAATCATTGAGGAGAGAGAGCAAAACTTCACACGAGTAGGATGGATACCCGATAATGCATCTCCGGTTCCGACAAGAAAAGGGTGGGTGGGTGGGAAAAGAAAACAACTGAGGATTGAACTTGCAACAATGAAGAGGCTCGAGTTAACTTGACGAGAAAATGCACCGGATGAAAAGAGCTGAGGAACAACTACCTGAAAACCAACTGCGTGATCCTAAAAAAAAATTGAACGGGAAGAGGAGTAAGTCAAAACACCTACATCAAGATTCCTTACCAGAGCGACGAAGGGGCTGAGGAGTAAAAAGAATTCCTACTCTCTGATATAACTAGACTCCGAAAATAGTTTTCTTCTAGACTCAACAACGGCCAAACTACACGATCAATCAAGGGGCTCTTAGGGTCGGTCGAGGCTCTGCTACCAACTTGTCACGCCTAATATGCGACCCTATCCAAAGGAACTCGACGGTCCCACCAAGGATAGACCAAGATATTGAAACGCTTTTGCAAGGTGGATATCATTACATCAACATTACATAATACATAGGGATACATACATAAGGCACGTAATGCCACAAGAATACATCAACAACATATACAAGAGATCAACATCCGACTACGGATGAAACATAAACAGAAACTCAAACGACAACCACCCTGCTAGCCCAGGCTGCCGACCGAACCTATCCCCTGATCGAAGAAGCAGAAGAAGAACTCCAACACAAGCAAACATCGCTCTCACGTCATGATCATCGCAAACATGTACCTGCAACTGGTGGTGTAGTAATCTGTGAGCCACGAGGACTCAGCAATCCCATTACCATGGGTATCAAGACTAGCAAAGCTTAAAGGGAAAGGAAGGGGTAAAGTGGTGAGGTTGCAGCAGCGGCTAAGCATGATATGGTGGCTAACATACGCAAATGAGAGCGAGAAGAGAAACAAAGGAACGGTCGTCAACTAGTAATGATCAAGAAGTGATCTGAACTCCTACTTACGTCAGACATAACCCGTAAACCGTGTTCTCCTCTCGATCAACCCGAAAAGAGACACTCACAGTTACGCACACGGTTGGTGTATTTTAGAAGAGTTTGCTTCAAGTTTACTACAACCGGATATTAACAAATTCCCATCTCGCCACATAACCGCTGGCACGGCTTTTGAAAGTTTATACCTGCAGGGTGTCCCAACTTAGCCCATGATAAGCTCTCGCGATCAACGAAGGATATTCCTTCTCCCGGAAGACCCGATCAGTCTTTAATCCCGGCTACAAGACATTTCGACAGCAATAAAACAAGACCAGCAAAGCCGCCCGGATGTGCCGACAAATCCTGATAGGAGTCGCACGTACCTCGGTCTCAGGGCACACCCGGATGAGACATCCTACGAGTAAAACCAAACCTCGAGTTGCCACGAGGGGGCCCTGATCTATTTTCGGTTCGTGCCAGCACTTAGAGAAGCAATCGCCCGGGGGCTAAAATAAAGAGGACCCTTGGGCTCCGGAAACCCAAGGGAAAAAGGGCATAGGTGAGGCAAATGGTAAAACTAATGTTGGGCCTTGCTGGAAAGTCTTATTCAAAGCGAACTGTCAAGGGGGTCCCATAAATCACCCGACCGCGTTAGGGACGCAAAATCCAGGAACATAACACCGATATGACGGAAACTAGGGCGGCAAGAGTGGAACAAAACACCAGGCATAAGGCCGAGCCTTCCACCCTTTACCAAGTATATAGATGCATTAATTAAAATAAGATATATTATGATATCCCAACAAGTAAACATGTTCCAACAAGGAACAACATCTCCATGTTCCCACAAGGAACAAACTTCATCTTCACCTGCAACTAGCAATGTTATAAGAGGGGCTGAGCAAAGCGGTAACATCGCCAAACAATGGTTTGCTAGGAAGGGTGCAAAAAGGTTAGAGGTTGACATGGCAATTAGGTAGGCTTGAGCAGCAAGTGATAGGTAGCGCAGCATAGCGAAAGAACGAAGCAACTAGCATAGCAATGATAGTAGCGAGATCCAGGGTAGCGGTCATCTTGCCTGAAATCCCGCAAGGAAGAAGAACGAGTCCATGAAGAAGACGAACGGATGAAGCCGAACCAAGCGTAGACGAACGAATCCTCACGATCGCAACGGAACAAGAACTAACAAGAAGAAGCACACAACATGGTAAACACACCACACATGAACAAGGCATGATGCACAACAAGTATGATGCAAGACAAAGCTACATGAGGCTACTCATGGCAAGATATGATGCAAACAAGAGCAACACATCAAAGCAAGTTTAAATGAGGCCGGAAACAACATATAACGATTCCGGCAAGTCCTCATATGCAAATTTCGGAATTGGTCCAGATCTGAATAAACCTTATGTTCAAGTTGTTAAACAGCAAGTTAAAATGCACCACGATGATCTACACGAAATTCTAGTCAAGTTACATATAAAGTTCATTTAATTCGGAGCTACGGCTTAGAAGATATGAGCAAAATAGGATAAGCATGGCATTGATGCAAAATGCATACAAACATGAAGCAAACACCTCAAATCAAGGATGCAACATGATAATATGAAACCACATGCAAAATCAAGCAAGTTTCATATAGAGCACACTCAAAAGCGAGCAACGGTTCAACACATACACACAATACAAGTTATAGCAACAATCTGCCCAAAACAGCAACTAGGCATAATGCAAGCATCTAAACAACAAGCTACAGCATCTCAACATAATAAAAAAAGACATGGGCATGATGTACAGGTAAAGCATTACAAAACATGAACACTGAGCTATCTCCAGAAACAACTAGAACATGCTCAAAATGACATGGCAAGATTGCAATTAATAACAGTTTCAGACTTTGGCAGAAATAACATTAGGTTGCAATGTTTAGAGCTATGAAACAACATGTTACAGGAACTTATCATGGCAACAAAAGGCATGGCATGAATCTACTCAAAGCATAGAACAAAAGTCCTTTAGTGACCATGAGCCAAAAAGGATCAGAAGATATGATGGCACCCATGTAAACATGGCAAGTTATATTACAGATTTAAACATGGCAGGAACAACAATAAGTAGGCATGTTGGTGAGCTTGAACCACTCACCACAGAGCAATACATGGCATGGAAAGGCAACCAACAGCAAGAAGGCATGGCATAGAAGCTATACATGGCAAGAACAACATCATAGCATGCAAGGATCAACCAAAACAACCTTGGCAAAATTGAATAACATGTAAACAATCTGCCAGGAAACATTTTATAGCAAAAGTAGAGCTCGATTGACTCAAGCTAGGTCACTCATTAATTTCAAACAAGGGCATGTATGGATAGATCAAGACATGTAGAACAAAACATCCTTACTGAAGTATCTCAAAATAAGCATGGATCTCTCGGTAGCATCAAGTTAACATGGCATCAAAATATCAGCTAAACAGGGCTGAAATCAGAAACATCAGGACACCTAGTTTGCATGCTTGTGCTAGTCACCACATTCATCACAAAACTACATGGCATATACCCCTGGAAAGATGGCATGGCATATTACAAAACACATGTAGGACTCAAGTCCATAGGAGGCACACATTAATCACGGCAAAAATGACAAAAGTGCATGTTCTGATAAAAGTCAGAAACTAACATCACATAGCACTCTTCCAACAGCATTTCGGGCATCAAGATGAGCTCAAATAAAAATGATGCAATGAGATGAAATGATCTACTCTTCGAGGCGAACATTTCGAAATATTACACGCGCAAATCGGAGCTATAGATGCAGAGATATGATGCGACGAAAATGCAATAAAATATCACAGTTTCGGGACTTAGATGAAATTTGGAGGGGGAAAAAGTCAACCGGCGGGATTGGGCGCGCGAACCGAGGCCGGGTCGGGTTCCTCCCGATCCGCTGCGGCGACGGAGCGGTGGAGGAGGAGGGCTGGCGAGGGGCAGGCCGGAGCGGGCGCTGGCCGGAGGCGGAGGGTCGGCGGCGAAGGTCATGGCGGCGGGCACGCCGGGACGAGGCGGCGGGCGGGCCGGGCGGCGGCGTGAGCGGGCTCGGCCGGAGGCGCGCTGGCCGGGCGGCGGCTGTATGGGTCATGGGGCCAGCCACGGGTTCGGGCGGGCGGCGGCGGCGGAGGCGGCACACGTGGCAGCCCCTGCTGGGCGGCGGGCGGAGACGCGTCCGCCGGGTGGGATACGTCCGCGGGCGCGTGAGGGAAATTTTAGGGTTTCGGGAATTTGGACTGCGATTTCGGGAGGAAGACATATTTATAGGTAGAGGGAGCTAGGAGAGTCCAAATGAGGTGCGGTTTTTCGCCACGCCGATCGTGATCGAACGCACCGAGAGCATGGAGGGAGTTTGGTGGGTTTTGGGCCACTTAGAAAGGGGAGTTGGGCTGCAACAAAGAGGGCTCTACGGTTACCATCTTGCTAACCGTTGGAGTACCAAACGACCTCCAAATGATCCGAAACTTGACAGGCGGTTCATCGGTGCTATACCGAGGCCGCTTGGCAAACCTCGTCCATTCCGAGACCGTTTGACACCCGCATACCTAAAAGAGGTAAAAGGCGCCGAGAGACATAGGAGTGCCGGATTGCAAAACGGACAACGGGAAAATGCTCGGATGCATGAGACGAACACGTATGCAAAATGAAATGCGCATGATGACATGATATGAAATGCAGATGATGACATGGCAAAGAGAGACACGCAAGCACATGACATGGCAAAGACGGCGAATAACTGGCAGACACCTGGCGCATCGAATCCGGGGCGTTACATTTGTCCTATGCATTGGTGTTTCTAACTATTTGGTCCCGATGAGTTTGGGTACCGTTTAGTTTGTGTTGTTCTTATAGGAACATTTGGAGATGCATTGGATGCTCGGCTCACTCACAAGGAAGGTGTTGTCACCATGTGCATATTGGAGTCAAGCTAGGATGATCAATGAACTACCATCTACCTTCATTTGGTATCTACTACATCCTTCCAATGGTATCTCGGTAACAAGTATCATCATCTACTTCATGCACACATTTCTTGCATCAACCTTGTGTGGGTTGTATCATGGCATGTAATTCATTTTTTGTGATACTTGTTTCTTTCTCAAAGCATCTCAACGATGATCTCATGTTGCTAGTTGTGATGTCTTTGATGGTTGTGTGGTAGGAATTCATTTATATACAATAAGACCATATCTAGCCATGTGCTACGCTTTCAAGCAAATATCTTATTGGTATATTTATGACTTCCTTGTGGATATCTTGTTCCTTCATGTTGTAACTATTTCGGGTGCACATCCCTCTTTGTAGATATATGTCATCATGATTTTGTCTACCTAGAACCTTATACACTTGAGAGAAATTACATCTCTAGTTGATATCCTTTCTTTCACGTCCACCTTGTCTTTCTTATGTTATTTCTTTGGTGGCTCCGTGAAAGCTTTTGCCTTGAGTGCGTGTCCTCTATCGTTGCATCTTGATGCACTCTTGTGTGGTGAAGATTATTTTCCTCTTGCTCATCTTTACGAGGCTTTTGCCATCTTATTGGCACCCCTCGTCTTGATTAGCCTCTCATCGCCTATCTTCACCACGGGTTGTCACAAGCATAGGTTCTCTATTTTCTTATTAGTAAGCTTGTGAACCCATTTGCTAGTGGTGTGTGAGAATGAAAGGCTTTGCACGTGTATCTCATTCATTCGAGACTATGTTGATGCGTATGCTCATCTCAGATATTAGTCTTCTCATCTCAGATATTAGTCTTCTCATGTGCTTTGCCATGACTCACACACATCATTTTGGTTGAGCCTATTCTTAAGTTGCCTCTTTTACATGTTGCTCAACCATGTGCTTGTTGCAAGCGCTAGGCCTAGTTTCCTATATACTCTCTTGCACTTGTTGTTAGTTTCATTGACTTTGGGGAGCTTATGATCCTATTTTGTGCACTTGGTATCCAAATACAAAAATTCTTGATGTGCACAAATCATGGGGAGCTTCTCTAGTTTCTTTAGAACAATCCTCTGCTCATATCATAATATCTTTTTCATGTGGCTCATAGGATCTTTGGTCTAGTGGTTCAGTTGATATCTTTTGATAGCTTGCTTCAATTGGTATCTTTTGATTGCTTGATTGCTTGTTTCTCTCTTTGTTATGTCTTTGTGGCATATCATTCTTTTGCAATCTTGGTGCCTCAATATAGTTGGTCTTCCTCCAAGTATTACCTTTGGATATGTGTATGGCATTCCACTCTCTTGTTGAGAAATACACAACTTTTGGAGGAACACCTTTTATATTGGTCTTATTAGCTTTTTCGCCCATTTTGGCAATCGATGCCAATGGGGAGAAGTTTCAGAGAGTTTTATGGAGAAGTCTTCAGAGTTTTCTCCTTGCTTGGTTTTGTTCCTAAGCATTTGCATCTCATACGCATGCATTATTGGTTGTTGCATTGCATGGTGATGCATAATTCCTTATATAAACTCTCTTGAAAGTGATTGTCATCAATTACCAAAATGGGGAGATTGAAAGGACATGCGGTGCCCCCATGTGTGGTTTTGGTAATTGATGACATTCTCTATGGACTAATGGTTGCATTGAGTTATATTTGAAGGATTTGTCCATAGGCATTTCTTGAAGTCCATGTGTTGGTTTCAAGGAGTTTATGTGTTGACCAAGGTGCTATTAAGGAATTATCCA
The DNA here is from genome assembly GCA_021605145.1 of Aegilops bicornis. Classification (NCBI taxonomy): domain Eukaryota; kingdom Viridiplantae; phylum Streptophyta; class Magnoliopsida; order Poales; family Poaceae; genus Aegilops; species Aegilops bicornis. Next base: position 133,026,150 of record CM038670.1, on the reverse strand, counting down.
AAGATTGGTCATGTGAGTGTTGAGCTTATTGCAAGCATGTCTTGAAGAAGAAGATTGTGTGATCATTCATGTTTACCTTCAAGACATCATCCAAACGAATAGAGTTGGAAAGATTCAAGGTTGATCAAGACTAAGTCAAGAGTGAATCAAGTTGATCAACTCACAAAGCGTAGAAGATGTACCGAGAGGGATCAAGTGATCCCATGGTATGTTAAGCATTATCCATTGCACTTTGTGTACTAACCCATGGTCTATGTGAGAGTCTATGTGGGGTTAGGTACGTGTCCATGGGCTTGCGCCAAGAGGAAGATATCATACAACCCATGGAAAGGATGACATCAAGTGGTGATCGTCATCAAGATTGCCGTGTGCAAGTTCAAGTGGAGCATCACGAAGAGATCAAGTGCTTGAAGCTTGCCATCCATTGTGGTGTCAATGGACTTATGAAGATGTGCCGAAGAGTGGCTCACCCATAGTGGAGTATGGGGGAGCAATCACCTAGTCTCCATCGACCCAACGCAATCAAGAAAGGTGGTCCATCTTGAGGAGGACAAGATCGTCATCATCTAGCTCAAGTGGATCATGTGCAAGGCAAAGGTTTGCCCTTGATAGGTTTTCTATTTTACCGGTCTCATGGTGGTAGTTGGGAGACCGGGTTATAGGATCGATAGCCGTACTATCAAGGGGGGCTCTCAAGTGAGTAGCTTGATCGTATCGCTCATCGAGAGCTCAAACCATTGCATCCTTGCATCATGTTTCTTGGTTATTGTTTGGTTCTCTTTGTGAGTCTTAGAGCTTATGGTCATCTTTATGACAAGCTTGAGTTCATCGAAACGGAGTTTGCATGCGTCTTCTATGATGTTTTCGGTGTTGGAGGTTTTACCGGTCTTTTCCGAGGAAGGGTTCTCACCATTTTCTTTTGGGCCTTTTCTCATTTGCTTATTATTGGTATTTCTCTCAAGATTGTGTTAGCCCTTGTTTCTAGCTTTCCAACAAACTTGGTTTCACGAATTCGGAGTCCGCTTGCAAAAGTTATGGCTGTTTTGGTAAAGGCTGCAGCGGTACTACCGCGACTAGAGCGGATGTAATTTTTACTACCGCTCCAGAGCAGTACTACAGCTCTGAGCGGTAGTACCGCCCAGAGCAGTACTACCGCGGCTCCTAAGCGGTAGTACCGCTCCGGACCAAAATCTCGTGGTTTTGCTCAGCGGAAGTAGGCATGTATATTTTTTAGTACCGCCATAGCAGTAGTACCGCTACCATTTGCGGTAGTACCGTGAGGACGAGCGGTACTACCATTCAAGGTTCTTTTGGCCTTTTGCCTCCTCGCTGTTGTGTTTGAAGGGGTTCTACCGCCCTAGCGGTAGTACCGCTCCTTGAGCGGTAGTACCGCCTGGCGGGCTGTGAGCATAACGGTTGGATTCGGGAGCTCCTATAAAAGGGTCTTCTTCCCCATTCAACCTTATCCTTTTAGCTCGTGTTCTTCCCCCATTGTTGACCTTCTTCGAAGCTTGTTAACTCTCAATCCCTCCAATGATTCTTGCTAGTTCTTGAGGGAAAAGAGAGAGGAGATCTAGATCCACGCTTCCACCAATCACTTTCTCCTCTAAGTGAGGGGAACCCTTGGATCTAGATATTGGAGTTCTTCGTGTTCTTCTTTCGTTCTTCCTCTCATTTCCTCCCTAGCATTAGTTGCTTTGGTGGGATTTGGGAGAGAAGGACTTGGGCACTTCGTGTGCCCTTGCCATTGCATTTGGTGCATCGGTTTGAGTTCTCCACGGTGATACGTGGAAGTGAAGTTTGAGAAGCTTATTACTCTTGGGTGTTTGGGAACCCTAGAGTTTGTTCCTCTTGGGTGCCTTGGCGCCCTAGACGTTTGGTGGTGTTCGGAGCTTAATCATTGTGGTGTAAAGCTCCGGGCAAGCATCGGGGTCTCCAATTAGGTTGTGGAGATCGCCCCGAGCAATTTGACGGGTACCAGTGACCGCCCCCAAGGGTTGCCAAAGTGTACGGGTTTGGTGACCGCCCCAAGGGTTGCTATTTGTACGGGTTCGGTGACCGCCCTCAAGGGTCCCTTAGTGGAATCACGGCATCTTGCATTGTGCGAGGGCGTGAGGAGATTACGGTGGCCCTAGTGGCTTCTTGGGGAGCATTGTGCCTCCACACCGCTCCAAACGGAGATTAGCATCCGCAAGGGTGTGAACTTCGGATACATCGCTGCCTCCGCGTGCCTCGGTTATCTCTTTCCCAGCTCTTTACTTATGCACTTTACCTTGTGATAGCCATATTCGTTCTTGTCATATATCTTGCTATCACCTAGTAGTTTATCTTGCTTAGCATAAGTTGTTGGTGCACATAGGTGAGCCTAGTTGTTGTAGGTTTTGTGCTTGACAAATTAACCGCTAGGTTTATTCCGCATTTGTTCAAGCCTAAACCATAATTATTTTAAAGCGCCTATTCACCCCCCCCCCCCTCTAGGCGACATCCACGATCTTTCACTTGGGTTTCCTAGGTTGCACTGAAATCTCGGCTCGCACGGTTCTCAAAGCAGACCCCATTCTGGCTAAGGAGAAACTTCCGAATCTGCCGCTACCTCAGAGCCATGCTCCAGTAGGCGCAATGTGGCATGGGTCTTCACGTGTTGGGAATCGCGGGAGATGAGACACTTCGGCCTTAACTCACATCTCCACTCTCATCACCGCTGCAAACCGCCATTCGGTCACCCTCTTCGTTCCATCGATGGCCGACGTTGCTCCACTACCACACCCCTCCCCCACCTCAAAATCCTTGCTCACCTACAAGAGTACTCACCTCTGATGGCTTGCCGACATTGATTTGAGGTAAGGAGCCTCAAACTGGGAAGTTGGAAGTCGATGAAGGCAACACCTACCTTCTGCACTCGGACAAGTACTGAGTATGTATTGAGCCCTCATCAAAGGCGGGCACTTCTACTAGGGGGTGGGACCAGTCCTGGCCAAGGGCAGCCTGGCCTGAACGACTAGACCCGACCCGATCTTGCCCGTGGGTCGGGTCTGGGCCTAAGTTTTGAGCCCAAAGGCCAGGCTCAGGCTCACCATATTTGATGTTTTACAAAGAGGCCCGACGGGCTTTTGCGATGTGGCGGGCCGGGCTTGGGCTTGAAAAGTAGGCCCGACGGCCGGGCTCCGGCCTGCGTTTTCTGCCTCGGGCTTGGTTTGGCCTGGCCCAACGGATGGCCAGGTATAGGTGGGACCAAGACAATGGCGGCAGGCACTTTCGTTGCAGGAATTACGATGGTCGCTGCGACGACCGCATCAGAAGGGGGGGGGCTACCTATTCGCTTCAAAGGGCTACAACTCTTCCATTTGTCAAATATTGTATGTTTTTAGTGAACACAGATTGGAAGGCCTCTACTGCGGCTGCTTTTTATTTTATAAATGAAGGGCAAAATGTATGAAGTTACATGTAAGAGATTGTTGATGGAATGGAGAGTAGCAAGAGAAAGATGTGACTGACTGTTTGTTGCAGCGCTATTACAAGCCATACACATTGTATACACAAGGGGTTTATAAATGATGAGGATAGCGAAGGAGAAACGACCCATATGGTGGCCAAAAGGAATGGGGCAAAATAATTACCTTTCCTGTTTATAGCTATGTGGTGAAAACTAAATATATGTTGTCCTCGAGGCATTTTGCAAAATAGAATATCTGATGCACATGTAATTTGCTTGTTCCGTTGCAACGCACCACGTCAAACTTCATACGTCGATATAAGCTCCAAAGGTGAAGAAATTTTTGCAACAAACTTCATCGTTTGAAAGTAGCCGAGATCACGTTCTCTAGATGCAGTTCAAGAAGTTAAAAATGGAACCTTAAGTGCATGAAAACTTGCACATATATCCGTTCCACGTGATCCAAAACAAAATTCTAGATAAATAATGTACTTGATACAACAAGATACCGCCCTCGGAACTCATGGCTTTTGTAATTTCTCAGAAGTTGCTCCAAGTTGCTTCACCTTTCTTGCCAACACAATGTCCAGCATATCGGTCAAACAACAATTCAACCGCACAGCCCCCCCCCCCCCCAACAAATAAATGTCACTTTATTAACTCCAAACGTCTCATCAGGCGACACACGCATAAAAAGGATGTACATAGCCAAAACACAACACACACACAGAAAGTAAACAACCAACAAGTAACAAAGTCATACAAGACCATAACTATGCCCAAGACGAAATGGGTGGTGAAGAGTCTACTGGAAGACCATACCACCATGTGGGCTAAAACATATTCGTGGCCACCTGCTCTAATCGCATACATCACAGTAAATAGAACACACATTAGGACTTAAATGGTGCAAAAACCACCACTGAATTTTGTCCTCGAATCCAAATGAATTGGAGATACCTGCATTTTTATGTAAAAAAGGGTAGAAAGAAATGAGTAAGGAGTGTATAGAGTGTGCCCGTTCCGTTTGTATTTTGCATTTTAGTACATATTACTCACCAACGTGTACTTCGTGTTGTTGCTTTACACTAGGCACCGTGTTAAATTGATCAACTTCCGGTTCTGGGTTCTGTAATTTACAAAGATCACAACTGCTGGTAACATGTAATCATACATTGCACTTGTAATGCAATTTCAACATATATACATACAAAACGACCTACTATGTCAAACATAAATAAGTACTTACAAATTGGTTTATAGTAGGATGCACCCATCCGGTGGTTATGGCTTTGATGGTAGCGATGGCCTCCAAACCACCTGCTGCGCCTAGGGAATGCCCGATCATTGACTAGAAAAAAAAATAGAGGTTTCATGCATCAGAAAAAAAACATACATCCAGATGGATTCCAAGTGAATTATACAAATGTCTCTGAAGCTTTCGAGATTAAAAAAAATGGACCTTGGTTGCGTTCAGTTTAATCGGAGATGGGTCCTTGAAGACTTGCTTCAAAGCATTCACCTCTGCAAGATCTCCGGCGGGGGTTGAGGTTGCATGAGCATTTATGTAATTGACCTGCAGTGAAAACATTTAACTTACAATTCATGACCCAGCTTGGAAGTAATTACCAAATATTGATCGAGATTAATACACAATTCCAAATGGTAGAAACTAAAACATGTGATCACCTCCTCTGGTGTGACGCCTGTTCTTCAAGGCTCTGCCTGATGCACACCGACACGCCGCAGCCATCTGGTCTTGGATTAGTCATGTGGTACGCATCGCTGTTTACAGCGCCTCCCAAGTACTCAGCCAGAATCGGAGCGTTGGCCTCATTGCATGCTCGAGGCTTTCCATGACCTGCATTTTTATTTCAAGATGATCATTAGTAAGAAGAAGAAGTAATGATGTTTGTATAACACTTATGCTCCAAAGATGCAAAATAGAATCCGGGCTTCCAAATAGCAAATAGAAAATATATTTCATTGATCTAAGAAGAATAATCTATATTGCTAAAAAGATCTGAAAAATAGATGTGTATATAGGCGTGACCAATGTAGATCATTCTATTTGTGAGCTAACAAAAAATATAAATAACTGGATCTAGAATAATTCTCCAACAATTTTGCTATTATATATCCATAACTTTTCCTTTTATGCCGCTTATAATTTTGCTTAGGACACATCTACATGTGCTTTAGCAAAATCGATCCAGATTTTAACTCTGACCAAATATTTAGAGATAATAGACGAGTTCTATATTATAAGATTTATTATATAATTGGTTTTTAAATTAATAATAATTATTTAATATTTAATAGTACAACATTTACAATAAATTTATATTATACAGTATTAGTTAAATTAATAGTCACAAGAGGTTTCTTCAGAAAAAAGGGGGGACAGGGGAGTATCGAATATACCAGTATTCCGGCTCCTTCGCCCATGACAAAGCCATCGCGATCCTTATCCCACGGCCTCGACGCCGTGCCGGGGTCGTCGTTCCTCTGTGACAGTGCCCTGCACGCCACGAACCCGCCGAGCCCTATTGGAATGATGGCGGCTTCGGTGCCACCGGCGACCATGACGTCGGCTCGGCCCAAACGGATCTGGTCGGCGGCGCTATGGAAGCAGTGGTTGGAGGTGGCACATGCGGTGGAGATCGAGTAATTGGGGCCCCGGAAGCCGACGGCGGCGTCCATGGCGATCATGGCGGAGCTGGTGTTGGTGATGGCGTGCGGGATGCAGAAGGGAGATATCTTCCTGTACCCCTTGGTCACGAGGTTCTCGACGCCGTCGGAGAAGGCCGTGATGCCGCCCATGCCGGACCCGACGATCACGCCGGCACGTTCCTTGTCGACCTTCTCCATGGCGCTGGACCCGGCGGCGAGGCAGGCGGACTCGAGGGCCTTCTTGGAGGCGACGAGGGCGTAGCGGTGGCAGTCGTCGAGGCGGCGGTCGAGCTTGGCGTCGACGTAGCCCTCGGAGGAGAAGCCGCGGATCTGGGCGGCGAAGCGCGTGGGGAACCCGGAGGCGTCGAAACGGTCGATGGCGCCGACGCCGCTCTCCCCGGCGAGGAGCCGCTCGTAGTATACGTCCACGTCGTTCCCGAACACGGACACCAGGCCCATCCCCGTGATCACCACCCGCTTCCTCGGGTCCGTCTCCCGCCGAGGCGCCGACGACGACACTGCCGAGGCGCGAACGGAGAGGCGGGATGGCCGCCCCGGCGGCGCGCAGCAGGGCGCGGCGGCCGCGTTCGGGAGAAGCAGGTTTTGCATGGCCCGCCGGAGGGAGGTTCTGGGGATTGCTGCGTACGCATACGTCGCCGGCAACATCACTCTAAGAAGTAGGTGTCCGCCTTCGTTGCTGATGGGCCTCGACACGCCAGGTTCCGAGAATTCCGGGTACAATATGAATGTCGTGACAAAGTGCCTTGTTATATCGCGTCGGTCGCCCGATCTGGGTAACCGATCGGTAACCTCGGCAGCCGTCGGCGTACTTGTGCGTAGCCGTCCGATAAGAGCCGTTCGTGTCAAATATCTCATATTCCTCTCCCGCAGCTTTCTCCGCCGCGCAGCTACGCATTTCTGCCCCTCGGCTTGCACTCACAGCGACGAGCTCGTTGCACATCGCTTGCGGCAGGCATGCTCCCAGCACACACCACCGGCGAGATCGCGGCAGTCTGCGTCGGCGCCAGTGAAGATCGCTCACAGCATTGGGTGTCGCCATTCACAGCATCGACCTTGGATCACCGCAGCCACTCGACCTAGCTACACTGTTGTGTCCGCGGCTGCTCCAGCCCCGCCTGCTTGTAGCACCACCGCACATCGTTGCTAGTCACAACACCAACCCGAGCCAGTTGCAGTATCAGTCCGATAGTATCAGGCCTTGTACAATGCAAGGTACTTAAGAGAGGTGCTTGAGGAAATAAATCAAGTTTTTTTTAAGCATCGGTGCTTATTTATACAAAATAGACGTTTAATTAGGCGTCTCTTCAATAGAAATAGGCACTCGTGCTTCAGAAAAATTTGGTTTATTTTTTTAAGCACCTAGCATTGTACAAGGCCTTACAGCATCGCCGTATACCCATTATAGCTCCCGGCGACACAGATCACAACACCGGCCAATGCCGGCACTGGCCGAGCCTCTTGGAGGCCAAAGAGGGTCACGAATCCGGAAAACCCCCCTTCCAAAAGTGAAAAACAAAATTTATTACTAAGCATTATGGTCCAACACATGAATATACAACTTTCCTCGCCATCCTAATGCTGCGATACACCTATCAGCCTTTCAAGGCTCGTCTCTTCTACCCCAAGTAGAAAGAAATCATGTATCCAGCCTCTCGCTCCATAGAAATTTGATTTCTACACCCTGTCCCAATTCTTCAATAACGTTTCTCCACTGTAGAGTTCTCCCCTTTCTAGACTGCTCCATCCAGGCTTTCATTGCCGACCAACCATCACGCCGGTTGCGAAAATCCTAGACTTACGGACAATGGCCGAAGCCCAAAGCAACGACAACGGACGAGCTGAAAGTGAACTCCTTCTACATGTCATTTTTTATTGTCACAGAAAGATGATTCACATGTTCTAATTGCTGGACCATGGGGGTTAACATGTTGTATAAACTAAAGAAACATGATTCGGATAATCAGATGTCCAATCAGTCAACCACATTCCAATTTATATCAATTTATTTGAATCTGATAAGTAACAATGATTATTCAATTACCGTTTCAGGTAACAAATTAAAAAAATTACATTGGGGACACGCCATTTTTTTTTACTTTTCATGCATATTTTTCTTCTAGTTTGGAAATTTTGGCCCCCTTAATTGCTTGTCTCGTCACGCTCCGACATTTCCCTTAATTGCTCGTCTTGTCACGCTCCGCCACTAAATGTCAGTTACAGCATCCTCACCTTTGTCGTGTGGCCCATCGCAACACTGGTCTCAGCTCTCGGTGTTATTGTTCTAGTTTCCCGTGCGCTGGTCGTAGCACAGGCCTGGTCGCTGGCGATGCTTGGGCCTGGTCCTGGTACGTGCATGGGCATTGGCCGCTAAGGGCGTGTTTTTTTAGTTAAAACGAAACTTTATTCATTAGAAATAATCAGTACATCGTTTGTGAGGATCATTACAATTTCATTTAAAGGCTCCTCAAACCAATCCAAAGTTGAAGAAAATCTGGCTAATCTAGTAAGTTCATGTGCTACTTTATTTGCCTCTCTATTACAGTGTTCGAATTTAGTCATGATAAAATCACATGCATAGTGAAAGCAATCATCAAAAATTGCCGCCGCGCACCCGTTGATTGTCCTCCGTCCTGCATGGTCTCAATTACATCCAGATTATCTGAGTTGATGATTAATCGGTTGCACCCCGCCCTTTAGTGCGCTGGTCTTTGCTAAGGGCGTGTTTGGTTGTTAGTATTCAGTTCATATAGGTCCTGCGGACGCAAAATGTGTGTGCTTGGGTTTCCTGGGTTGCACCGAAATCTCGGCTCGCACGGTCCTCAAAGCAGACCCCATTCTGGCAAAGGAGAAACATCCGAATCTGCCGCTTCCTCAGAGCCATGCTCCAGTAGGCGCAATGTGGCATGGGTCTGCACGTGTTGGGAATCGCGGGAGATGAGACACTTCGGCCTTAACTCACATCTCCACTCTCATCACCGCTGCAAACCGCCATTCGCTCACCCTCTTCGTTCCATCGATGGCCGACATTGCTCCACTACCACACCCCTCCCCCACCTCAAAATCCTTGCTCACCTACAAGAGTACTCACCTCTGATGGCTTGCCGACATTGATTTGAGGTAAGGGAGCCTCAAACCTGGGAAGTTGGAAGCTGATGAAGGCAACACCTACCTTCTGCACTCAGATGCGCTGAGTATGTATTGAGCCCTCATCAAAGGCGGGCACTTCTACTAGGGGGTGGGACCAGTCCTGGCCAAGGGCAGCCTGGCCTGAACGACTAGACCCGACCCGATCTTGCCCGTGGGTCGGGTCTGGGCCTAAGTTTTGAGCCCAAAGGCCAGGCTCAGGCTCACCATATTTGATGTTTTACAAAGAGGCCCGACGGGCTTTTGCAGTGGCGGGCCGGGCTTGGGCTTGAAAAGTAGGCCCGACGGCCGGGCTCCGGCCTGCGTTTTCTGCCTCGGGCTTGGTTTGGCCTGGCCCAACGGATGGCCAGGTATAGGTGGGACCAAGACAATGGCGGCAGGAACTTTCGTTGCAGGAATTACGATGGTCGCTGCGACGACCGCATCGGAAGGGGGGGGGCTACCTATTCGGCTTCAGTGGCTACAACTCTTCCATTTGTCAAATATTGTATGTTTTTTAGTGAACACAGATTGGAAGGCCCCTACCGTGCCGTTTTTTATTTTATAAATGAAGGGCAAAATGTATGAAGTTACATGTAAGAGATTGTTGATGGAATGGAGAGTAGCAAGAGAAAGATGTGACTGACTGTTTGTTGCAGCGCTATTACAAGCCATACACATTGTATACACAAGGGGTTTATAAATGACGAGGATAGCGAAGGAGAAACGACCCATATGGTGGCCAAAAGGAATGGGGCAAAATAATTACCTTTCCTGTTCATAGCTATGTGGTGAAAACTAAATATATGTTGTCCTCGAGGCATTTTGCAAAATAGAATATCTGATGCACATGTAATTTGCTTGTTCCGTTGCAGCGCACCACGTAAAACTTCATACGTCGATATAAGCTCCAAAGGTGAAGAAATTTTTGCAACAAACTTCATCGTTTGAAAGTAGCCACATTCTCTAGATGCAGTTCAAGAAGTTAAAAATGGAACCTTAAGTGCATGAAAACTTGCACATATATCCGTTCCACGTGATCCAAAACAAAATTCTAGATAAATAATGTACTTGATACAACAAGATACCGCCCTCGGAACTCATGGCTTTTGTAATTTCTCAGAAGTTGCTCCAAGTTGCTTCACCTTTCTTGCAAACACAATGTCCACCATATCGGTCAAACATAACTTCAAACGCACAGCCCCCCCCCCCCCAACAAATAAATGTCACTTTATTAACTCCAAACGTCTCATCAGGCGACACACGCATAAAAAGGATGTACATAGCCAAAACACAACGCACACACAGAAAGTAAACAACCAACAAGTAACAAAGTCATACAAGATCATAACTATGCCCAAGACGAAATGGGTGGTGAAGAGTCTACTGGAAGACCATACCACCATGTGGGCTAAAACATATTCGTGGCCACCTGCTCTAATCGCATACATCACAGTAAATAGAACACACATTAGGACTTAAATGGTGCAAAAACCACCACTGAATTTTGTCCTCCGAATCCAAATGAATTGGAGATACCTGCATTTTTATGTAAAAAAGGGTAGAAAGAAATGAGTAAGGAGTGTATAGGGTGTGCCCGTTCCGTTTGTATTTTGCATTTTAGTACATATTACTCACCAACGTGTACTTCGTGTTGTTGCTTTACACTAGGCACCGTGTTAAATTGATCAACTTCCGGTTCTGGGTTCTGTAATTTACAAAGATCACAACTGCTGGTAACATGTAATCATACATTGCACTTGTAATGCAATTTCAACATATATACATACAAAACGACCTACTATTTCAAACATAAATAAGTACTTACAAATTGGTTTATAGTAGGATGCACCCATCCGGTGGTTATGGCTTTGATGGTAGCGATGGCCTCCAAACCACCTGCTGCGCCTTAGGGAATGCCATATCATTGACTAGAAAAAAAATAGAGGTTTCATGCATCAGAAAAAAAACATACATCCAGATGGATTCCAAGTGAATTATACAAATGTCTCTGAAGCTTTCGAGATTAAAAAAAATGGACCTTGGTTGCGTTCAGTTTAATCGGAGATGGGTCCTTGAAGACTTGCTTCAAAGCATTCACCTCTGCAAGATCTCCGGCGGGGGTTGAGGTTGCATGAGCATTTATGTAATTGACCTGCAGTGAAAACATTTAACTTACAATTCATGACCCAGCTTGGAAGTAATTACCAAATATTGATCGAGATTAATACACAATTCCAAATGGTAGAGACTAAAACATGTGATCACCTCCTCTGGTGTGACGCCTGCATCTTCAAGGCTCTGCCTGATGCACACCGACACGCCGCAGCCATCTGGTCTTGGATTAGTCATGTGGTACGCATCGCTGTTTACAGCGCCTCCCAAGTACTCAGCCAGAATCGGAGCGTCGCGTCTCATTGCATGCTCGAGGCTTTCCATGACCTGCATTTTTATTTCAAGATGATCATTAGTAAGAAGAAGAAGTAATGATGTTTGTATAACACTTATGCTCCAAAGATGCAAAATAGAATCCGGGCTTCCAAATAGCAAATAGAAAATATATTTCATTGATCTAAGAAGAATAATCTATATTGCTAAAAAGATCTGAAAAATAGATGTGTATATAGGCGTGACCAATGTAGATCATTCTATTTGTGAGCTAACAAAAAATATAAATAACTGGATCTAGAATAATTCTCCAACATTTTTGCTATTATATATCCATAACTTTTCCTTTTATGCCGCTTATAATTTTGGTTAGGACACATCTACATGTGCTTTAGCAAAATCGATCCAGATTTTAACTCTGACCAAATATTTAGCTTAAAAAGACGAAGTTCTATCTTATAAGATTTATTATATAATTGGATTTTACATTAAAAATAATTATTTAATATTTAATAGTACAACATTTACAATAAATTTATATTATTATACAGTATTAGTTAAATTAATAGTCACAAGAGGTTTCTTCAGAAAAAAGGTGGGACAGGGGAGTATCGAATATACCAGTATTCCGGCTCCTTCGCCCATGACAAAGCCATCGCGATCCTTATCCCACGGCCTCGACGCCGTGCCGGGGTCGTCGTTCCTCTGTGACAGTGCCCTGCACGCCACGAACCCGCCGAGCCCTATTGGAATGATGGCGGCTTCGGTGCCACCGGCGACCATGACGTCGGCTCGGCCCAAACGGATCTGGTCGGCGGCGCTATGGAAGCAGTGGTTGGAGGTGGCACATGCGGTGGAGATCGAGTAATTGGGGCCCCGGAAGCCGACGGCGGCGTCCATGGCGATCATGGCGGAGCTGGTGTTGGTGATGGCGTGCGGGATGCAGAAGGGAGATATCTTCCTGTACCCCTTGGTCACGAGGTTCTCGACGCCGTCGGAGAAGGCCGTGATGCCGCCCATGCCGGACCCGACGATCACGCCGGCACGTTCCTTGTCGACCTTCTCCATGGCGCTGGACCCGGCGGCGAGGCAGGCGGACTCGAGGGCCTTCTTGGAGGCGACGAGGGCGTAGCGGTGGCAGTCGTCGAGGCGGCGGTCGAGCTTGGCGTCGACGTAGCCCTCGGAGGAGAAGCCGCGGATCTGGGCGGCGAAGCGCGTGGGGAACCCGGAGGCGTCGAAGCGGTCGATGGCGCCGACGCCGCTGTCCCCGGCGAGGAGCCGGGCGTAGTACGCGTCCACGTCGTTCCCGAACACGGACACCAGGCCCATCCCGGTGATCACCACCCGCTTCCTTGGGTCTGTCTCCCGCCGAGGCGCCGACGGTGACGACGCCAAGGCGCGCACGGAGAGGCGGGACGGCCGCCGCCGCGGCTGCGCGCACCAGGGCACGGCGGCAGCATTGGGGAGAAGTAGGTTTTGCATGGCGTGCGGCTACGGGAGGTTTTGGGACCTGGGGCACGGGGTCCTTCGAAGATTTGCTTCTCGCCTTATTTGGGGCCATAGAACGCTAGAAGTACGTGCCCGCCTATGTTTGCAGATGGCCCAACGCAACAGTGATGGGCCTCGACACGCCAGGTTCGGATACAACAAGAATTTCGTGACAAAGTGCCGTGTTATTTTAGGTCAGGCCAACGCTGAGCTCCAAAATCAGGGTTATATCGGGGAGCTCCAAGCTTGTAAATCAAAAAAGAACATTGCTTTTTTTAACACTAAAATAATGCACGTGCATTGCAACGAGATATAAATATTCTAGTACGTTAGCTTGTGATTTATCTGTTCGTAATAATGCGATTGTGTCAATAAATGTTCATTAAATTCTGCCCATAAATTACCTTATATTTTGATTAGAATTTAGTAAGTAAATTAAAGTGAAATTGATTCATACAAGAAAGGTTGAACGAAGGGGTGGTGAAAAGAAAGGTGAAATGGGAACTTTGTGTTCTTTTTATTTTTTAAATTAAATAACATAGTACAATCAAATTCGCTCACATACAAGAGTATATGCTCACCCCTATGAACACATGCGCACGCACAGCCTATCGATATGAGTACCTCCGAGAGACTAAGCCGGCATAGCATTTTAAGATTTTAAGAAGTCACTAGGCACCTCGCGGTCGACAAGAACGTCTCCTCCCACTGAACATCACAGAAGCTTGAAATAAATTCAGAAATAATGTGAGCATAAATTCAAGTCTAGAACTTCAACCCTGATGGCATGTGCATACCACTATCCTCCTAACCATCCAAACACAGATTGGTTCGTAAAAAAACATTGCTACTCCTGCCGCACCAGCTACAGTCACAAGGCGACAATGGCCCCTCATGAGCCAGGTTTTGCCAAGATAAAAGTTGACGAGGGTGTTGCTCAGAGCTCTTCGGAAGGTTCATATTCCGCCATTTGCAGGGATGATGAAGGCATGTACTTAGGTCCTCCACATTCAAATGTTCGCGGGTAGATCCAGCGACCTTGGATGCTTTGGCGTGCCGTGAAACCCTTTCTCTTGCCCTTGATCTTTCTCTATCACATGTGATCATAGCATTAGACTGCAATGGTGTGGTAAATGACATCAAGAAAGGCATTGGTGGGCAGTATGCGAGCATTATCAAGGAGATTATAGCGACATCAAGGCAATTTGCAAAATGCTCCTTCATCTTTGAAGGACGTGATACCAATATTGAGGATAGCCTCACTAAACACGCTCTAGGACTTTCGTTGAGATGCAAGTGTGGCTTCTTTATACTTCGGACCGCATGTGTGGCTTCTTTATACTCCGGACCTAAATTGTATTCCTTTGAACCTTGTTATTGATCAATAATAAAGACTGTGGTTCGACTAAAAGAAAGTTCGGTCGAGCAGCCGACAACATATCGAAAAGACTAAAATCTGACATCCAACTATTAGACTATTGGAAAGAACATCTCCTAGGCCATTGGATCCCGACACGAATCTTAGAGCAAATGAGATCACCCACGCCAGCGAATTTTTCCGTTCGAAGAAACACGGGCTGCAACGAACGCCCCGATCTTCCCACGACCACATGTCTCTTATGTCTTATCCACTTCTCTCCTCACCCCACTCCTCACTCACAATCAAACCACGCTACACTGCATCCCACCCCTCTTGTCACTGTGGGCACGGAGGGAAGGGCAACCATGCGCTGGCGACGACAGAGAGGAGCTCCACCGAACCTTACATTAGGGTGTCCGCCGCGGGAGAGGAGGTGGGTTGCAGCGTCTTCGCGGGCTTGGGACCTCCTTGTTGTGCTCCAGCGGAAGCTCAAGAGCGAGAGCGGGGAAGGTGATGTCGCGGGGAGCCGGCGGTGGAGGAGTGCTCATGTATATGGCAGGGCTTTTCTAGGTGCAGCGGAGGTCGAGCTACAGCTGGAGATGTTGTGCGTCATGGTGGACGCAGTTCGTGCACTCCCTCGTGGCCGGCACGGAGCTCCACCTCGCCGGGCAGGAACCACTCTGACTCCGACAATGGCATGGACACAAATGGAGGTGCGGCCGACCATGGAGGCCATGCGTACGAGGTCACCGTCCACTACCTAGTGTAGATTTGTTTTTATGTTTTAGCTGAACGGACGAAATATCGTCCATCTTATGTAAATTTGACCCGAACTTAAGTGAATTCGATCTTATTTGCATGAAATTCCTTCAATTTGTTCAAATCCGCTTTTAGATATTTGCCGATTGAATGGCCGGCTCCTGCATCAGATCCGGTTAGTCTTTTGGGAGACAGCGTTCGAGATACCCCTAGAGTACAGAGTAGTATATGAAAGTTATAAACATGGCATGTAAAGGAAACAAAACAGAAGATTAAAGTTGTAACTACTACTGAGAACTACGACAGCTATATGTACAGCGACCCGTCTCAGGATCTTGGATACACTCTGAACATGTCAGACTAGGACTAGCTTAGAACCATAAAAACAGTGGACATGTGCAGCCCCAAATCGTCAAACGACACATTCTCGTCACCTATTTGCTGCATGGAGCCACCGGCCAAGCGCATGAGCCGGAACGGCCGCTCTTCCTCTGACCTGCAAAACGCGAAAAGCGCACCGACTCCGCGTTCAGCACCGAACTGCTTCGTGAGCGCCCGACCGTCGGGCAATCGAACCCTCAGCTTGCAGAGTTTCTCCCCGGGTCCGGGTGCCATCTCACAGGTCGGCGGCGCCACCGCGGCCGCGGCGGTCTCGACTTGCTTCGTCGCCGTCGTTGCAGATGGATTACTGCTGCTCGATGCCGCCGTGCCCACCGGCGGAGGAGCGGCTGACGATGCATCACGATGCTTCTTTGCTTTGGCGGGCATGACCGGCCTCCTCTCCGCGAACTTCTCGGCCACGGCGATCACGTCGTTCGGGTCGGTGGCGGCGCGCATCCTGTGCATCATCTGCCCGGTCACCGGGTCGACGACCAGCACGTGGGGCATCATGTCGTGGGCGAGCTTGTAGTAGCACGACACCTTGCCGCCCTCGTCGAGCCCGTCCCTCCGCTCGTCCACGTCCACCTGCCACAGCACGAAGTGCTCCCGGACGGCCCGCGCCACCAGCTCGTTCGCCCACACGTCGCGGTTCTGCTGGTGGGACGCGAACTCGCCGGTGGCCTGCACGTTCATCAGCAGCCAGCGGGACAGGCCCGCCGCGTGCGCCTTGGCGTCGTGGAACCACCCCTTGTACGTCAGCTCGACCGGCGCCCGGAACAGCTCCGCCAGGGTCTTCTTCTTCTTCTTGCCCGGTGGCCCCGCGCCCGCCTGATCCGTGCTGCTGCCACCAGAGGAGGTGCCTTCGTCGCGGCGGCGACGGCGACCGCCGCGGCGGTGAGGGTGGCGCTCGGCTGCTGGTGCTGGTGCGTCGTCGTGTTCGCTCTCCCATCCGGTAGGTCGGACTCGTGGTTGGCGACGAGCGGTCGAGGACGAAGGGCCGTAGATTGTCTCGGAGCGGGCAGGGATGGGAGCGCGCACAGCAGGCTTGTCCTTTTGCACCGCTACCGCCGACGATGCGGCACCGCCGGCGAAGTAGAGGTTTACGGCCTCGTCGAGCCTCCAGCGGCAGGACGCGAGATGCCGGGCGGCGTCCGAGAGGGAGATGCAGGCCGTGACCTGCATGAACTGGCAGACGAGGGCGTCATGATCACCCTCCATTGATCGATCTCAATCTCAATCCCTGCGCGGCTGCGGTGGCCGATCTAACAAATCTCGCCGCGGCGATTTGGTAGGTTTGGTGGGAACGCAAGTTTCGTTGGCCTGAGGATCAGAGACGCCCGGAAACTTCAATTAGCTATATATAGGCCGAGTTCCTTTTTTCTTCTGAGTTGAGGCCGAGTTCTTTTCTGCAAGGAAAGGTCTATCTATATACGGAACTCGATTTCCAGCCGTTCCGTTTCCGAGAGTGGTTTTTACACCGAGCTCGGTGTGCTTTCGTTACGCCCTCGCAAAAAACATAACAAAATGGCACGGCGTACAAGCTCTCTACTCTCTGTCATCTTATATCTCTGAATTTTCTTTTGCTGCATGCGCAGGTGTATGACAGGAACAGTAACTAGCATCAACCTGGAGGAGTAAGAAGCAGCGACATCTGGGTTTGCAATGGCCAAAGAACTCAACAATTCATAGTTGGGTCACTTATTTCTCCCCAGCTCGGTGACTTGGTCAACTGCGCACTTCAGAAGAATAAGTACTTCTGAATGTTAAAGCCAATGTAGGCTAGCAAACTATAGAGATAATTAAGTTTCAAAAAAAAAACTATAGAGATAATTGATTTGTTTCCATGTCTACCTTGCAGTATTCAGACTTGGGAGAGAAGGTGCCTCATGGTAGAAGCTTGACATAGGTATGGCCTTGAATGCCAAGATTTCTATGAGTAGCCTCAGCCTTCTGTTCTCCCTATAGATTCAGGATTCAAAAGATCAATGGGAGTTTGTTTCAGACAGTAAAAAAGCAATATACTGATGCATTTTAACTGTCGTTGTGTGTTTTAACAGAATAATACTTTCTGATGTTTTAGTGACCAAGTGTTACTGATCTTGAGGTGTGTTATTGATCTCTGTTTCTACATAGATGGTGCTTTTTTGTACTTTCTGAAGAACCATTCCATGCAAGACACCATCAAAAAGCCTGCTACTGCTGATGCTTCCTCGCGGAGTCACAGCTTGATGGGGCTTGCTGCACCTCTGGAACAAGCAGCCTCTTACAAAGAGAAGCTTGAAGGCTCAAACAGATGTAAATAACAAAATTCATAGTTCCAACAGTGCATATGTGCAAGAGTGTAGTTCACTTGGAATTTCCTCGTGGTGGAGACGTTCCACCCACAAAATAAGGTGAAGACGTCCTGAAACTTCATGAGGTAATTTAGTACTCCCTCCGTCCCAAAATTCTTGTCTTAGATTTGTCTAAATACGGATTTATCAAGTCACATTTTAATATTAGATACATCCGTATCTAGGCAAATCTAAGACAAGAATTTTAGGATGGAGGGAGTAACTCGGTTCGGTCAGTACATTTATGCGTAAATAGAAAAAATGTCCATATAATCAAGACAATGAGTTTGTTGTAGGCATGTAAAATTGTGTATTAATTTTTTATTAATCCTATAACTTGACAAATCTGATTTATATCCCATGTGATGTTGTAATAGGAGAGGGCTGGACACCATTCTATCTGATAATGAATTGATTCCAAGAATGGATCTTGGTAGTTTTGAGTAATTTCATACTATTGTTTTGCTACTTGCAAAGTTATTTGAGTGGTAGTATGTGCAAAAAAAATGTATTCGAGTGTTAATCTGTTTTATAGGTTTCAAACCATAAATATGTTTATTTATTTTGTTGGTACTTGCCATGACCCCAAGAAGTCCATCTATGCAGGCATAGGCGATACAGATAGGGCGGAATTGAAACCATGTGCAAAATAGAGACACTATCAATCATCGGTGAACCCGGTCCAGGAACTCAAATGTTGGCGTCCATGGCGCAAGGAGGTGCTTTTCGGAGCAAGCAACCTAGCAAGTGCATCAGTGATCACTGTCAATTTGGCTAGAAGTATGTACATTTCCCTACTACAATTCCTTCAAACATGCTGACACATATATGCTTACGGACATGTGACTTTTTCTCCGTTGCAACGCACGGGCTCTTTTGCTAGTGTTTAAAAAAAACCTAAAAAATTATAAAAATGATTATGAACAAATGTTATAGATGCTTGCCAAGTTTGGCGGTCAAATAACATTCGGGAAGTTCTGTACAAAAAATTACAAAATTACTCAAAATATATGTGCGTTGTTTGAGCAGAAATTGTAAAAATAAAGTGCATATTTCACCAGATGTCATTTGACCACCAACTTTGCAAGCATCTATAACATTTATCCATAACTATTCCCACAAAGTTTTAGATTCTTTTTTGAAATGTTTTGCTACTCGCGTGGGTGTATTGGGGTGAACCGAGCTTGGTTCAGCCACTACTTTCGCTTTCCTCAAAACTTTATCCTCAAACTTCCTCACTAATAACGAAGAAATGCCATCATGCATATAAAAATGTGTGAAGTGTGATGGAGGTGCCTAAAATAAGGACCCTAGTACCTCGTGTTCGATCGCCAGAGAGGAGGGCTGAGAGATAGAAACCGATCACCAGGGAGGTCCCGGCGACCGTTTCGGTCGTTCCCCAGGGCGACTCCCGACTGACCCAAGAGGCCTCGTTAAATTTTCCAACTGCGACTTTAAACTTTAAAACAAAAATATGTTGAGTAATCTTGAGTTTTTTCTTGCCATGCTAAACTTTAAAACCGCCATCCTCTAGATAAGAAAAATGTCATGAACTTTAAACTGCCATCCTCTAAATAAAATATGCCGTGAGAAAAAAAACACAAATTTATAAAACACGATGCTCTGAAAAAGGCGTATACTTTATAAACCGCCATCCTCTAGATAAAATGTTTTATCTGGATAAGCACAAAAAATAAACTGCCATGCCATAAAAAAATCACCCCTTCAACATTTAAAAAAATGAATTTCTTATAAAACTGTGATGCCACTAAAAATAAGCAATGTCATACTCTTAACAAAAATGCCATGAAAAAATAATGCATTTCTTATAAAAAGAAGCCATTTCAATGTAAGTTTTTTGGCCATGCCAGTAAAGAAATAAAAAAGTTATCCAACTGATAATAAAAATCCCATGTCAACAATAATGAAAAATGTCATGCTCTATATAATAAAACGACATCCTTTTAATAATTAAACTGCCATCCTCCTAATAATAAAAATAGCTTGTCAACTATAATGAAAAATGCCATGCTCTATATAAGAAAAATGCCATTCTGTTAATAATCAAACTGCCATCCTCCCAATAATAAAAATGCCATGTCAACAGATAAGGAAAATGCCATGCCTCCAATAATAAAACTGCCATCCAGTTAATAGTAACTGTACCATCTTTCTAGTAATAAAAATGTCATGTTATTAATAATAAAAAATGTCATGTTCTTAATAATAAACTACCATCCTCTTGGTGATAAAGAAAATGCCATGTTAATACTCCTTCCGTCCGGAAATACTTGTCATCAAAATGGATTAAAGGAGATGTATCTAGATGTATTTCAGTTCTAGATACATCCATTTTTATCCATTTTGATGAAAAGTATTTTCGAATGGAGGGAGTACTTGTTAAAAAATGCCAACGCGGCCGCTTTCTAGGCTGTTTTTCCGTTGACGTCACGACGCTGAACAAGAAGGCAGCAAGGCCCATGAATGTTCGTCTTCAACCTAGGGTTATTATAACATAAAATAGGTAAATATCGTGTGTTGAACTGTGATATAAATATGTTAATAGTTCAACATGCTTGAACATCTAACCATACCACAAATTGTAACCGCAGCATAGCAATCAACCATATGAGATCACAGATCAGAGCACTAATCAATCATGCATCTACATCAAACCCTAGCTGCAGCTCAGATCTAGCTAGAAGAAACAGAGAGAAAGAGGGATTGAACTCACAGAGGCCATGGCTGCAGCTCGAGGACGAGGGGGGAACGGTCGTAGAAGATCATCACCGGCCGTTGATGGACCGCCGACGCCGCGGACCGCCGGCCGACGAAGATGCGTCGCTTACCTGCTCGTCGGTGTCGATGCGCGTCGGCGGGAAAGCTCGAAAGCTCGAAAGGGGGAGAATGGTGGTGGGAGTTGGGGCGGTGAGGGAAGGGGCTAAATAGGGCGGGACTCGGCGGGAGGTGAGCCGAAATCGTCCCTCCGATTTTCGACGACGCGGGCGAGCTCGCGCCATCTGTGTCGCCCGAGCCAGGCTAGCGAGCTACTGCCGATTCGGGCATTTCCCCGGGCCGGTCCCCAAGGTTAAATGCAGGGGGGCTGATTGATTGTATTGGCACACGTATTCCCGTAAGTTCCTTCTATGAGCCCGGCCTCGTAAGTGTAGCATTTTTAGCAAAAAATTAGGGCGCAGCTACCAGCTGATTGAGAAATACACACGAGGCAACATTTAAAACTGCCAACCTCTAGATAAAATGTTTTATCTGGATAAGAACAAAAAATAAACTGCCATGCCATAAAAATATCACCCTTCAACATTTAAAAAATGCATTTCTTATAAAACTGCCATGCCATTAAAAATAAGCAATGTCATACTCTTAACAAAAATGCCATGAATAGATAAGGCATTTCTTACTAAAAAGTCATTTCAATGTAAGTTTTTTGGCCATGCCAAGTAAAGAAATAAAAAAAGTTATCCAACTGATAATATAAATGCCATGTCAACAATAATGAAAAATGCCATGCTCTATATAATAAAACGACATCCTTTTAATAATTAAACTGCCATCCTCCTAACAATAAAAATAGCATGTCAACTATAATGAAAAATGCCATGCTCTATATAAGAAAAACGCCATTCTGTTAATAATCAAACTGCCATCTTCCTAATAATAAGAATGCCATGTCAACATATAAGGAAAATGGCATGCCCCCAATAATAAAACTGCCATCCAGTTAATAGTAGTTGTACCATCTTTCTAGTAATAAAAATGTCATATTATTAATAATAAAAATGTCATGTTCTTAATAATAAACTGCCATCCTCTTGGCGATAAAAAAATGCCGTGTTAATACTTGTTAAAATGTCAGTCTCAAAATATTGAAGAAGTATCATGTGACCTATAATAAAAGTGACATGGTACCTACAATAAAAAAATTTAAAAAAATACCATGGTACCTATAAATAAAAAAGACACATGGCAAGTTAAAATTAAATGCCCTCTACCCAAATGTTCACAACCCCCCCACTTAGTCTAATGGCACAACGCGTAAATATTGGCTACACATTTTTTGAAAAAAAAAGAGCGTTCGTCGGGAATCAGGCTGATAGCGAACGACTCCAAGAATCCTACGTGGCCAGGGGTCTGATCCAGGATCCGTGCAATGGTCGATAGAACGTTCGCCAGGGTTGCCCTCCCGGGGAACGTTTGTCGTTTCTATTTTCCTAAAATAATCTAGTACTTCAACACTTTTATTTTTTCTCAGCACGCACATGCTATCTCATCAATTATTTCTTTCCTTTTGTGATAAAAAACATATCATTTTCTTTTCTTTTCTTCCTTTGTTTTCAGCCACCAACATGAGCATGATTATGGCAACCGCTATTCCAACACCACCCTCTCATATTGCTCCACGTCACCTCATGTAAGTGAGGTTTTTTTATCTAATCATATGGGAGTGATCAATACATAACCGACACACACATGATTTACCCATTGCTTCTTGTTCCCACTAACAATGGTTCCTTAGTTTCTTGCTTCCACTAACCTCATAGCTAAACCGATGGAGGAGCAACGCCTCCACAAGGTGAATGTTGATTCGGAAGAAATCATGTAGTGGTAGCATCACCAAAGATAGGGAATTTGATAATTCTAGGGGTATCATATTCGGTTGCACTAGAGGCAAGGGAACAACCACCTACACTAGTAGGCTTGCGGCACGTGTTGGATCTCTATCCAAAAGGACTCACTCGGACGATAAATCTGATGAAGATATGGCGAGGATGAAAACAGTGTATGCTAAACATTGAGGACTGAAAAGTTGAAGATGCAAATATGGATGAGTGTTTGTGTCATGCTATGAGCCAAGACTCGTGGTTAAAGGATACATGCAAGAACGTGTGTACTTTCAAGAACTATTCACTCCAATTGCAAGGATTGAAACAGTGAGATTATTTATCACCCTCATGGATCAAGAATCTTAGGGGCTACATCACATGGATGTAAAATACATTTTGAATGGGGTGTTAGATGGACAAGAGTAGAAGTTTATGAAGTTACACAAGTCATTGTGCGGGTTACAACAAGGCCATCAGGAATGGAACATCAAGCATGACCATAGATTGATTTCTCCCAGGTTTGAGAAATGTTCACTCAAGCATAAGTGAAGTAAAGATATGGATAATCTCTTAGTTGACACATATGTTGATGATATATTGATAGCATGTGCATATGAAGAGGCGATTGCTAGATTCAAGCTACAAATGAAGAACCTATTCAAGATGGGTGATCTAATGCTATTGAGTTATTACCATGGGACCGAGGTATAACAAAACTTGAGGGGTTCACACTATGCTATGAGGCATATGCAAAGAAGATACTTGAAAGTTGTAGCATGTAAGATTGCAATCCATGGCCGTATTCATCGGCTGTTGGGGAACGCAATATTTCAATTTTTTTTTACCTACGATCATGCAAGATCTATCTATGTGATGCATAGCAACGAGCGGGAGAGTGTGTCCACGTATCCTCGTAAATCCAAAGCGGAAGCGTTAAGTAACGCGGTTGATGTAGTTGAACGTCTTCGCGATCCAACCGATCAAGTACCGAACGCACGACACCTCCGTGATCTGCACACGTTCAACTCGGTGATGTCCCTCGAACTCTTGATCCAGCTGAGGCCGAGGGAGAGTTTCGTCAGCATGACAGCGTGATGACGGTGATGATGAAGTTACCGATGCAGGGCTTTGCCTAAGCACTACAGCAATATGACCGAGGTGGAAATATGTGGAGGGGCGCACCGCACACGACTAAACAATCAACTTGTGTGTCTATGGGGTGCCCCCTCCCCCGTATATAAAGGAGGGGAGGAGGGGGCCGGCCGGCCGGCCTCATGGTGCGCCCCCGAGGGGGGAATCCTACTCCTACTAGGAGTAGGTTCCCCCTTTCCTAGTCCTAATAGGAGGGGGAAGGAAGGGGAAGAGGAGAAGAAGGAAAGGGGGGCCGGCCCCTACCCAATTTGGATTGGGATTGGGGGGGGGGGGGCACCCCTCCTCTTGGCCGCCTCCCCTCTTCCATTAAAGCCCATGTAGGCCCATTAAGCCCCCGGGGGGTTCCGGTAACCTCCCGGTACTCCGAAAAATGCCCGAACTCATCCGAAATTTTTAAGTATGTCCAAACATAACCTTCCTGTTGGGGAACGTTGCAGAAAATAAAAAATTTCTACGCTTCACCAAGATCAATCTATGGATTCATCTAGCAACGAGATAGAGGAGTGCATCTACATACCCTTGTAGATCGCGCGCGGAAGCGTCCAAGAGAACGGGGTTGAGGGAGTCGTACTCGTCGTGATCCAAATCACCGAAGATCCTAGTGCCGAACGGACGGCACCTCTGCGTTCAACACACGTACGGTTGGGGAAGACGCATCCTCCTTCTTGATCCAGCAAGGGGGAGGGAGAGGTTGATGGAGATCCAGCAGCACGACGGCGTGGTTGTGGAAGTAGCGGCGATCTCGGCAGGGCTTCGCCAAGCACAACGAGAGGGAGAGGTGTTACGGAGGGAGAGGGAGGCGCCAGGGACTTAGGTGCGGCTACTCTCCCTCCCCCCACTATATATAGGGCCCCTGGGGGGCGCCGGCCCTAGGAGATCCCATCTCCAAAGGGGGGCGGCGGCCAAGGGGTGGCTTGCCCCAAGCCAGTGGGCGCCCCACCCCTAGGGTTTACAACCCAAGGCGCAGGGGAGGCCCCAGGGGGGCGCACCAGCCCCCCAGGGCTGGTTCCTTCCCAACTTCAGCCCATGGGGCCCTCCGGATAGGTGGCCTCGCCTTGGACCTCGGACCTTCCGGTGGTCTCGGTACAATACCGGTGACCCCGAAACTTTCCCGACGGCCGAAACTGGACTTCCTATATATAACTCTTCACCTCCGGACCATTCCGGAACTCCTCGTGACGTCCGGGATCTCATCCGGGACTCCGAACAACTTTTGGGTTATCGCATACTAGTATCTCTACAACCCTAGAGTCACCGAACCTTAAGTGTGTAGACCCTACGGGTTCGGGAGACATGCAGACATGACTGAGACGACTCTCCGACCAATAACCAACAGCGGGATCTGGATACTCCTGTTGGCTCCCACATGTTCCACGATGATCTCATCGAATGAACCACGATGTCGAGGATTCAAGTAATCCCGTATACAATTCCCTTAATCAATCGGTACGTTACTTGCCCGAGATTCGATCGTCGGTATCCCAGTACCTCGCTCAATCTCGTTACCGGCAAGTCACTTTACTCGTACCGTAATGCATGATCACGTGACCAACCACTTAGTCACTTTGAGCTCATTATGATGCTGCATTACCGAGTGGGCCCAGAGATACCTCTCCGTCATACGGAGTGACAAATCCCAGTCTCG
Source organism: Aegilops bicornis (assembly GCA_021605145.1). Taxonomy (NCBI): domain Eukaryota; kingdom Viridiplantae; phylum Streptophyta; class Magnoliopsida; order Poales; family Poaceae; genus Aegilops; species Aegilops bicornis. The sequence continues at coordinate 133,000,772 of CM038670.1, read as the reverse complement.
ATCGGTGCCAACCCAACAGACACTTTCGGAGATACCTGTAGTATACCTTTATAGTCACCCGATTACGCTATGACGTTTGGTACACCCAAAGCACTCCTACGGCATCCGGGAGTTACACGATCTCATGGTCTAAGGAAAAGATACTTGACATTGGAAAAGCTCTAGAAAACGAACTACACGATCTTGTGCTATGCTTAGGATTGGGTCTTGTCCATCACATCATTCTCCCAATGATGTGATCCCGTTATCAATGACATCCAATGCCCATGGTCAGGAAACCGTGACCATCTATTGATAAACGAACTAGTCAACTAGAGGCTCACTAGGGACATGTTGTGGTCTATGTACTCACACATGTATTACGATTTCCGGATAACACAATTATAGCATGAATAAAAGACAATTATCATGAATAAGGAAATATAATAATAACCATTTTATTATTGCCTCTAGGGCATATTTCCAACAGTCTCCCACTTGCACTAGAGTCAATAATCTAGTTATATTGTGATGAATCGAACACCCATAGAGTTCTGGTGTTGATCATGTTTTGCTCGCGGAAGAGGTTTAGTCAACGGATCTGCGACATTCAGATCTGTGTGCACTTTACAAATATCTATGTCTTCATCTTGAACATTTTCACGAATGGAGTTGAAGCGATGCTTGATGTGCCTGGTCTTCTTGTGAAACCTGGGCTCCTTGGCAAGGGCAATAGCTCTAGTGTTGTCACAGAAGAGAGTGACCGGCCCTGACGCATTGGGTATGACTCCTAGGTCGGTGATGAAATCCTTCATCCAGATTGCTTCATGCGCTGCCTCCGAGGCTGCCATGTACTCCACTTCACATGTAGATCCCGCTACGACGCTTTGCTTGCAACTGCACCAGCTTACTGCCCCACCATTCAAAATATACACGTATCTGGTTTGTGACTTAGAGTCATCCAGATCTGCCGTGGTCGGACATTGAGCCGAGCTCAATTTCACACCTTGCAACACAGGCAAGAACCCCTTCTTGGACTGATCCATATTGAACTTCTTCAATATCTTATCAAGGTATGTGCTTTGTGAAAGACCTATGAGGCGTCTTGATCTATCCCTATAGATCTTGATGCCTAATATGTAAGCAGCTTCTCCAAGATCCTTCATTGAAAAACACTTATTCAAGTAGGCCTTAATGCTGTCCAAAAGTTCTATATCATTTCCCATCAAAAGTATGTCATCCACATATAATATGAGAAATGCTACAAAGCTCCCACTCACTTTCTGGTAAACACAGGCTTCTCCATAAGTCTCAAGATAAACCCAAACGCTTTGATCATCTCATTAAAGCGAATGTTCCAACTCCGAGATGCTTGCACCAGCCCATAGATGGAGCGCTGGAGCTTGCATACCTTGTTAGCATTCTTAGGATCGACAAAACCTTCCGGCTGCATCATATACAGTTCTTCCTTAAGATGGCCGTTAAGGAATGCCGTTTTGACGTCCATTTGCCATATCTCATAATCATAGTATGCTGCAATTGCTAACATGATTCGAACGGACTTCAGCTTCGCTACGGGAGAGAAAGTCTCATCGTAGTCAACCCCTTGAACTTGTCGATAACCCTTAGCGACAAGTCGAGCTTTATAGATGGTAACATTACCATCCGCGTCCGTCTTCTTCTTAAAAATCCATTTGTTTTCTATCGTCGCCGATCATCGGGCAAGTCTGTCACAAAGTCCATACTTTGTTTTCATACATGGATCCTATCTCGGATTGCATGGCTTCAAGCCATTTGTTGGAATCTGGGCCCACCATTGCTTCTTCATAGTTTGAAGGTTCACCGTTGTCTAACAACATGATTTCCAGGACAGGGTTTCCATACCACTCTGGTGTGGAACGTGTCCTTGTGGACCTATGAAGTTCAGTAGTAACTTGATCCGAAGTACCTTGATCATCATCATCAATTTCCTCTCTTGTCGGTGCAGGGACCACAGGAACATCTTCCTGGGCCGCGCTATTTTCAAGAGGTAGTACTTCATCAAATTCCACTTTCCTCCCACTTACTTCTTTCGAGAGAAACTCTTTCTCCAGAAAGGACCCATTCTTGGCAACAAAGATCTTGCCTTCGGATCTGAGGTAGAAGGTATACCCAATGGTTTCCTTAGGGTATCCTATGAAAACACAATTTTCCGACTTGGGTTCGAGCTTTGCAGGTTGAAGTTTCTTGACATAAGCATCGCATCCCCAAACTTTTAGAAACGACAGCTTAGGTTTCTTCCCAAACCATAATTCATACGGTGTCGTCTCAACGGATTTAGACGGTGCCCTATTTAAAGTGAATATAGCTGTCTCTAGAGCGTATCCCCACAATGATAGCGGTAAATCGGTGAGTGACATCATAGATCGCACCATATCCAATAGAGTGCGATTACGACGTTCGGACACACCGTTATTACCGAGGTGTTCCAGCGGCGTGAGTTGTGAAACGATTCCACATTTCCTTGCGCGTACCAAATTCGTGACTTAAATATTCTCCCCACGATCTGATCAGAAGAACTTTATCTTTCGGTCACGTTGATTCTCTACCTCATTCTGAAATTCCTTGAACTTTTCAAAGGTCTCAGACTTGTGTTTCATTAAGTAGACATACCCATATCTACTCAAGTCGTTAGTGAGAGTGAGAACATAACAATATCCTCCACGAGCCTCAACGCTCATTGGACCGCACACATCAGTATGTATGATTTCCAATAAGTTGGTTGCTCGCTCCATTGTTCCGGAGAACGGAGTCTTGGTCATTTTGCCCATAAGGCATGGTTCAGACGCGTGTCAAATGATTCGTAATCAAGCGACTCCAAAAGTCCATCAGCATGGAGCTTCTTCATGTGTTTGACACCAATGTGACCAAGGCGGCAGTGCCACAAGTATGTGGGACTATTGTTATCAACTTTACATCTTTTGGTATTCACACTATGAATATGTGTAACATCATGTTCAAGATTCATTAAGAATAAACCATTGACCAGCGGGGCATGACCATAAAATGTTCATGCTCAAAGCTGGCACTAAATAACAATTATTGAGGTTTAGAACTAATCCCGTAGGTAAATGTAGAGGTAGCGTGCCGACGGCGATCACATCGACCTTGGAACCATTCCCGACGCGCATCGTCACCTCGTCCTTCGCGAGCCTCCGCTTATTCCGCAGCTCCTGCTTTTAGTTACATAGTTGAGCAACCGCACCGGTATCAAATACCCAGGAGCTACTACGAGTACTGGTAAGGTATACATCAATTACATGTATATCACATATACCTTTGGTGTTGCCGGCCTTCTTGTCCTCTAAGTATTAGGGGCAGCTCCGCTTCCAGTGTCCCTTTCCCTTGCAATAAAAGCACTCAGTCTCAGGCTTGGGTCCATTCTTTGGCTTCTTCCCGGTAGCTGGCTTACCGGGCGCGGCAACTCCCTTGCCGTCCTTCTTGAAGTTCTTCTTACCCTTGCCTTTCTTGAAACTAGTGGTTTTATTGACCATCAACACTTGATGTTCCTTTTTGATTTCCACCTCTGCTGATTTCAGCATTGAAAATACTTTAGGAATAGTTTTCACCATCCCCTGCATATTGTAGTTCATCACAAAGCTCTTGTAGCTAGGTGGGAGCGACTGAAGGATTCTGTCAATGACCACCTCGTCTGGGAGGTTAATGTCCAGCTGGGACAAGCGGTTGTGGAACCCAGACATTTCAGTATGTGCTCACCGATGTAACTATTTTCCTCCATCTTACAACTGTAGAACTTGTCGAGACTTCATATCTCTCGACCGGGCATGAGCTTGGAAAACCATTTTCAGCTCTTGAACATCTCATATGCTCCGTGTTGCTCAAAACGCTTTTGGAGCCCCGGTTCTAAGTTGTAAAGCATGCCGCATCGAACGAGGGAGTAATCATCAAGACGTGATCGCCAAGCGCTCATAACGCCTTGGTTCTCGTGGATGGGTGCTTCACCTAGCGGTCCTTCTAGGACATATGCTTTCTTGGCAGCTATGAGGATGATCCTCGGGTTCCGGACCCAGTCCGAATAGTTGCTGCCATCATCTTTCAGCTTGGTTTCTCTAGGAACGCATTGAAGTTGAGGTTGACATGAGCGTTGGCCATTTGATCTACAAGACATTTTGCAAAGGTTTTTAGACTAACTTCATGATAATTAAGTTCATCTAATCAAATTATTTAATGAACTCCCACTCAGATTAGACATCCCTCTAGTCATCTAAGTGATACATGATCCGTGTCAACTAGACCATGTCTGATCATCACGTGAGACGGACTAGTCATCATCGGTGAACATCTCCATGTTGATCGTTTCTTCCATACGACTCATGTTCGACCTTTCGGTCTCTTGTGTTCCGAGACAATGTCTGTACATGCTAGGCTCGTCAAGTTAACCTAAGTGTTTTGCATGTGTAAATCTGTCTTACACCCGTTGTATGTGAACGTTAGAATCTATCACACGCGATCATCACGTGGTGCTTCAAACGCATTTAACTTTCAGAACGGCGCACGCAGTTAGGAGAACACTTTCTTGAAATTATTATAAGGGATCATCTTATTTACTACCGTCGAACTAAGCAAATAAGAAGCAAAACATGATAAACATCACATGCAATCAAATAGTGACATGATATGGCCAATATCATATTGCTCCTTTGATCTCCATCTTCAGGGCGCCATGATCATCTTCACACCGCATGATACCATGATCTCCATCATCGTGTCTTCATGAAGTTGTCACGCCAACGATTACTTCTACTTCTATGGCTAACGTGTTTAGCAATAAAGTAAAGTAATTTACATGGATTTATCTAATGACACGCAGGTCATACAAAAAATAAAGACAACTCCTATGGCTCCTGCCGGTTGTCATACTCATCGACATGCAAGTCGTGATTCCTATTACAAGAACATGATCAATCTCATACATCACATATATTTCATTCATCACATCCTTTTGGCCATATCACATCACAAGGCATATGCTACAAAAACAAGTTAGACGTCCTCTAATTGTTGTTGCATGTTTTTACGTGGCTTATAGGTTTCTAGCAAGAACGTTTCTTACCTACGTAAAACCACAACATGATATGCCAATTTCTATTTACCCTTCATAAGGACCCTTTTCATCGAATCTGATCCGACTAAAGTGGGAGAGACAGACACCCGCTAGCCACCTTATGCAACTAGTGCAAGTCAATCGGTGGAACCTGTCTCACGTAAGCGCACGCGTGTAAGGTCAGTCCGCCGCTTCATCCCACGATGCCGCCGAAACAAGATAAGACTAGTAGTGGCAAGAAAATTGACAACATCAACGCCCACAACAAGTTTGTGTTCTACTCATGCATAGAGACTACGACAGACCTAGCTCATGATGCCCTTTGTTAGAACGCGTTGCAGAAATAAAATTTTCTACGCTTCACCAAGATCAATCTATGGAGTCATCTAGCAACGAGATAGAGGAGTGCATCTACATACCCTTGTAGATCGCGCGCGGAAGCGTTCAAGAGAACGGGGTTGAGGGAGTCGTACTCGTCGTGATCCAAATCACCGAAGATCCTAGTGCCGAACGGACGGCACCTCCACGTTCAACACACGTACGGTTGGGGAAGACGTCTCCTCCTTCTTGATCCAGCAAGGGGGAGGGAGAGGTTGATGGAGATCCAGCAGCACGACGGCGTGGTGGTGGAAGTAGCGGCGATCTCGGCAGAGCTTCGCCAAGCACAGCGAGAGGGAGAGGTGTTACAGAGGGAGAGGGAGGCGCCAGGGACTTAGGTGCGGCTGCCCTCCCTCCCCCCCACTATATATAGGGCACCTGGGGCGCCCGGCCCTAGGAGATCCCATCTCCAAGGGGGGCAAGGGTGGCTTGCCCCCAAGCCAAGTGGGCGCCCCACCCCTAGGGTTTACAACCCTAGGCACAGGGGAGGCAAGGCGCACCAGCCCACCAGGCTGGTTCCTTCCCCACTTCAGCCCATGGGGCCCTCCGGATAGGTGGCCCCACCCGATGGACCCTCGGGACCTTCCGGTGGTCCCGTGACAATACCGTGACCTCAAACTTTCCCGGCGGCCGAAACTGGACTTCCTATATATAATTCTTCACCTCCAGACCATTCCGGAACTCCTCGTCATGTCCACGATCTCATCCGAGACTCCGAACAACTTTCGGGTTACCGCATACTAGTATCTCTACAACCCTAGCGTCACCGAACCTTGAGTGTGTAGACCCTACGGGTTCGGGAGACATGCAGACATGACCGAGACGACTCTCCGGCCAATAACCAACAGCGGGATCTGGATACCCATGTTGGCTCCCACATGTTCCACGATGATCTCATCGAATGAACCACGATGTCGAGGATTCAAGTAATCCCATATACAATTCCCTTTGTCAATCGGTACGTTACTTGCCCGAGATTGGATCGTCGGTATCCCAATACCTCGTTTAATCTCGTTACCGGCAAGTCACTTTACTCGTATCGTAATGCACGATCCCGTGACCAACCACTTAGTCACTTTGAGCTCATTATGATGATGCATTACCGAGTGGGCCCAGAGATACCTCTCCGTCATACGGAGTGACAAATCCCAGTCTTGATCCGTGTCAACCCAACAGACACTTTCGGAGATACCTGTAGTATACCTTTATAGTCACCCAGTTACGTTGCGACGTTTGGTACACCCAAAGCACTCCTACGGCATTCGGGAGTTACACGATCTCATGGTCTAAGGAAAAGAAACTTGAATTGGAAAAGCTCTAGCAAACGAACTACACGATCTTGTGCTATGCTTAGGATTGGGTCTTGTCCATCACATCATTCTCCCAATGATGTGATCCCGTTATCAATGACATCCAGTGCCCATGGTCGTGAAACCGTGACCATCTATTGATAAACGAGCTAGTCAACTAGAGGCTCACTAGGGACATGTTGTGGTCTATGTATTCACACATGTATTACGATTTCCGGATAACACAATTATAGCATGAATAAAAGACAATTATCATGAACGTGGAAATATAATAATAACCATTTTATTATTGCCTCTAGGGCATATTTCCAACACTTCCAATATATCAATCTTCATGTCTCGACCATTTCGAGATTCCTCGTCATGTCCGTGATCACATCCGGGACTCCGAACAACCTTCAGTACATCAAAACACATAAACTCATAATACCGATCGGCATCGAACATTAAGCATGCGGACCCTACGGGTTCGAGAACTATGTAGACATGACCGAGACTCATCTCCGGTCAATAACCAATAGAGAAACCTGGATGCTCATATTGGCTCCCACATATTCTATGAAGATCTTTATCGGTCAAACCGCATAACAACATACGTTGTTCCCTTTGTCATCGGTATGTTACTTGCCTGAGATTCGATCGTCGGTATCTCAATACCTAGTTCAATCTCGCTATCACAAGTCTCTTTACTCGTTCCGTAATGCATCGTCCCGCAACTAACTCATTAGTCACATTGCTTGCAAGGCTTATAGTGATGTGCATTAGCGAGAGGGCCCAGAGATACCTCTCCGACAATCGGAGTGACAAATCCTAATATCGATCTATGCCAACTCAACAAACACCATTGGAGACACTTGTAGAGCATCTTTATAATCACCGAGATACGTTGTGAAGTTTGATAGCACACTAAGTGTTTCTCCGATATTCGGGAGTTGCATAATCTCATAGTCATAGGAACATGTATAAGTCATGAAGAAAGCAATAGCAATAAACTAAACGATCATAGTGCTAAGCTAACGGATGGCTCAAGTCAATCACATCATTCTCTAATGATGTGATCCCATTCATCAAATGACAACTCATGTCTATGGCTAGGAAACTTAACCATCTTTGATTAACGAGCTAGTCAAGTAGAGGCATACTAGTGACACTCTGTTTGTCTATGTATTCACACATGTACTAAGTTTCCGGTTAATACAATTCTAGCATGAATAATAAACATTTATCATGATATAAGGAAATATAAATAACAACTTTATTATTGCCTCTAGGGCATATTTCCTTCAGTCTCCCACTTGCACTAGAGTCATTAATCTAGATTACACAGTAATGATTCTAATACCCATGGAGTCTTGGCGCTGATCATGTTTGGCTCGTGAGAGAGGCTTAGTCAACGGGTCTGCAACATTCAGATCCATATGTATCTTGCAAATCTCTATGTCTCCCTCCTTGACTTGATCGCAGATGGAATTGAACCGTCTCTTGATGTGCTTGGTTCTCTTGTGAAATTTGGATTCCTTTGCCAAGGCAGTTGCACCAGTATTGTCACAAAAGATTTTCATTGGACCCGATGCACTAGGTATGACACCTAGATCGGATATGAACTCCTTCATCCAAAATCCTTCATTTGCTGCTTCCGAAGCAGCTATGTACTCTGCTTCACACGTAGATCCCGCCACGACGCTTTGCTTAGAACTGCACCAACTGACAGCTCCGCCGTTCAATATAAATACGTATCCGGTTTGTGACTTAGAGTCATCCGGATCAGTGTCAAAGCTTGCATCGATGTAACCATTTACGACGAGCTCTTTGTCACCTCCATAAACAAGAACATATCCTTAGTCCTCTTTCGGTATTTCAGGATGTTCTTGACCGCTGTCCAGTGATCCACTCCTGGATTACTTTGGTACCTCCCTGCTAAACTAATAGCAGGGCACACATCACGTCTGGTACACAACATTGCATACATGAAAGAACCTATGGCTGAAGCATAGGGAATGACGTTCATTTTCTCTCTATCTTCTGCAGTGGTTGGGCATTGAGTCTGACTCAACTTCACACCTTGTAACACAGGCAAGAACCCTTTCTTTGCTTGATCCATTTTGAACTTCTTCAAAATTTTATCAAGGTATGTGCTTTGTGAAAGTCCAATAAGCGTCTTGATCTATCTCTATAGATCTTGATGCCTAATATATAAGCAGCTTCACCGAGGTCTTTCATCGAAAACTCTTGTTCAAGTATCCTTTTATGCTATCCAGAAATTCTATATCATTTCCAATCAACAATATGTCATCCACATATAATATTAGAAATGCTCTGAGCTCCCACTCACTTTCTTGTAAATACAGGCTTCTCCAAAAGTCTGTATAAACCATATGCTTTGATCACACTATCAAAACGTTTATTCCAACTCCGAGATGCTTGCACCAGTCCATAAATGGATCGCTGGAGCTTGCACACTTTGTTAGCACCCTTTGGATCGATAAAACCTTCTGGTTGCATCATATACAACTCTTCTTCCAGAAATCCATTCAGGAATGCAATTTTTACATCCATTTGTCAAATTTCATAATCATAAAATGCGGCAATTGCTAACATGATTCGGACGGACTTAAGCATCGCTACGGGTGAGAAGGTCTCATCGTAGTCAACTCCTTGAACTTGTCGAAAACCTTTCGCAACAAGTCGAGCTTTGTAGATGATAATATTACCATCGCCGCCGGTCTTCTTCTTGAAGATCCATTTATTCTCTATGGCTTGCCGATCATCGTGCAAGTCAACCAAAGTCCACACTTTGTTCTCATACATGGATCCCATCTCAGATTTCATGGCCTCAAGCCATTTCATGGAATCTGGGCTCATCATCGCTTCCTCATAGTTCAGAGGGTTCGTCATGGTCAAGTAACATGACCTCCGTAACAGGATTACCGTACCACTCGGTGTGGATCTTACTCTGGTTGACCTACGAGGTTCAAGAGTAACTTGATCTGAAGTTTCATGATCATTATCATTAGCTTCCTCACTAATTGGTGTAGGAATCATCGAACTGATTTACGTGATGAACTACTTTCCAGTAAGAGAGCAGGTACAGTTACCTCATCAAGTTCTACTTTCTAGAGAAACTCCTTCTCTAGAAAGGATCCATTTTTAGCAACAAATATCTTGCCTTCGGATCTGTGATAGAAGGTGTACCCAACATTTCTCCGATTTGGGTTCGAGCTTATCAGGTTGAAGCTTTTTCACATAAGTATCGCAGCCCAAACTTTAAGAAACAACAACTTGGGTTTCTTGCCACACCACAGTTCATAAGGTGTCGTCTCAACTGATTTAGATGGTGCCCTATTTAATGTGAATGTAGCCGTCTCTAAAGCATAACCCCAAAATGATAGCGGTAAATCAGTAAGAGGCATCATAGATCACACTATATCTAATAAAGTGCGGTTACGATGTTCAGACACACTATTACGTTGTGGTGTTCCGGGTGGCGTGAGTTGCGAAACTATTCCGCATTGTTTCAAATGAAGACCAAACTCGTAACTCAAATATTCTCCTCCACGATCAGATTGCAGAAACTTTATTTTCTTGTTACGATGATTTCCACTTCACTCTGAAATTCTATGAACTTTTCAAATGTTTCAGACTTATGTTTCATCAAGTAGATATACCCATATCTACTCAAATCATCTGTGAAGGTTAGAAAATAACGATACCCGCCGCGAGCCTCAATATTCATCGGACCGCATACATCAGTATGTATTATTTCCAATAAATCTGTTGCTTGCTCCATTGTTCCAGAGAATGGAGTTTTAGTCATCTTGCTCATGAGGCATGGTTCGCAAGTACGAAGTGATTCATAATCAAGTGACTCCAAATGTCCATCAGTATGGAGTTTCTTCATGCGCTTTACACCGATATGACCTAAATGGCTGTGCCATGATGTCTACTACGCAACCTTATTCTTGTAGACGTTGTTGGGCCTCCAAGTGCAGAGGTTTGTAGGACAGCAGCAAATTTCCCTCAAGTGGATGACCTAAGGTTTATCAATCCGTGGGAGGCGTAGGTTGAAGATGGTCTCTCTCAAACAACCCTGCAACCAAATAACAAGGAGTCTCTTGTGTCCCCAACACACCCAATACAATGGTAAATTGTATAGGTGCACTAGTTCGGCGAAGAGATGGTGATACAAGTGCAATATGGATGGTAGATATAGGTTTTTGTAATCTGAAAATATAAAAACAGCAAGGTAACTGATGATAAAAGTGAGCACAAACGGTATTTCAATGCTAGGAAACAAGGCCTAGGGTTCATACTTTCACTAGTGCAAGTTCTCTCAACAATAATAACATAACTGGATCATATAACTATCCCTCAACATGCAACAAAGAGTTACTCCAAAGTCACTAATAGCGGAGAACAAATGAAGAGATTATTGTAGGGTACGAAACCACCTCAAAGTTATTCTTTCTGATCGATCTATTCAAGAGTCTGTAATAAAATAACACGAAGCTATTCTTTCCGTTCAATCTATCCTAGAGTTCGTACTAGAATAACACCTGAAGACACAAATCAACCAAAACCCTAATGTCACCTAGATACTACAATGTCACCTCAAGTATCCGTGGGTATGATTATACGATATGCATCACACAATCTCAGATTCATCTATTCAACCAACACAAATAACTTCAAAGAGTGCCCCAAAGTTTCTACCGTAGAATCAAGACGAAAATGTGTGCCAACCCCTATGCATAAGTTCACAAGGTCACTGAACCCGCCAGTTGATCACCAAAACATACGTCAAGTGAATCACGTGAATATCCCATTGTCACCACAAATAAGCACATGCAAGACATACATCTAGTGTTCTCAAATCCTTAAAGACTCAATTCGATTAGATAACTTCAAAGGGAAAACTCAATCAATTACAAGAGAGTAGAGGGGGAGAAACATCATAAGATCCAACTATGATAGCAAAGCTCGCGATACATCAAGATCATGCCAAATCAAGAACACGAGAGAGAGAGAGAGATAGATAGATAGATAGAGAGAGAGAGAGAGAGAGAGAGAGAGAGAGAGATCAAACACATAGCTACTGGTACATACCGTCAGCCCCGAGGGTGAACTACTCCCTCCTCGTCATGGTGAGCGCCGGTATGATGAAGATGGCCACCGGTGAGGGTTCCCCCCTCTGGTAGGGTCCCGGAACAGGGTCCCGATTGGTTTTTGGTGGCTACAGTGGCTTGCGGCGGCGGAACTCCCGAACTAGGTTATTTTCTGGAGGTTTCTATATTTATAGGAATTTTTGGCGTAGGTCTCAGGTCAGGGGGGGGGGTCTCCGAGCCGTCCACGAGATAGGGGCGCGCCTTACCCAGCCTGGGACTCTTCTGGCCCAACTCTTTTACTCCGGGGGCTTCTTTTGGTCCATAAAAAATCATCAAAAATTGGCACGTCAATTGGACTCCGTTTGGTATTCCTTTTCTATAGAACTGAAAAACAAGGAAAAAACAGAAACCGACACTGGGCTCTAGGTTAATAGGTTAGTCCTAAAAATCATACAAAATAGCATATAAATGCATATAGAATATCCTAGATGGATAATATAATAGCATGGAACAATAAAAAATTATAGATACGTTGGAGACGTATCAAGCATCCCCAAGCTTAATTCCTGCTCGTCTGATGACCCACAAGTATAGGGGATCTATCATAGTCCTTTCGATAAGTAAGAGTGTCGAACCCAACGAGGAGCAGAAGGAAATGATAAGCGGTTTTTAGCAAGGTATTCTCTGCAAGCACTGAAATTATAGGTAATGATAGTTTTGTGATAAGATAATTGGTAACGAGCAACAAGTAACAAAAGTAAATAAAGTGCAGCAAGGTGGCCCAATCCTTTTTGAAGAAAAGGACAAGCCTGGACAAACTCTTATATAGAGAAAAGCGCTCCCGAGGACACATGGGAATTATCGTCAAGCTAGTTTTCATCACATTCATATGATTCACGTTCGGTACTTTGATAATTTGATATGTGGGTGGACCGGTGCTTGGGTGCTGCCCTTACTTGGACAAGCATCGACTTATGATTAACCTCTGTTGCAAGAATCCGCAACTACAACAAAAGTATTAAGGTAAACCTAACCATAGCATGAAACATATGGACCCAAATCAGCCCCTTACGAAGCAACGCATAAACTAGGGTTTAAGCTTACATCACTCTAGCAACCCATCATCTACTTATTACTTCCCAATGCCTTCCTCTAGGCCCAAGTAATGGTGAAGTGTTATGTAGTCGACGTTCACATAACACCACTAGAGGATAGACAACATACATCTCATCAAAATATCGAATCTAATACCAAATTCACATGACTACTAATAGCAAGACTTCTCCCATGTCCTCGTGAACAAACGTAACTACTCACAAAGCATATTCATGTTCATAATCAGATGGGTATTAATATGCATAAAGAATCTGAACATATGATCTTCCACCAAATAAACCAGCTAGCATCAACTACAAGGAGTAATCAACACTACTAGCAACCTACAGGTTCCAATCCCGGACTTAGAGACAAGAATTGGATACAAGAGATGAACTAGGGTTTGAGAGGAGATGGTGCTGGTGAAGATGTTGATGGAGATTGCCCTCTCCGATGAGAGGAGCATTGGTGGTGACGATGTCGATGATTTCCCCCTCCCGGAGGGAAGTGTCCCCGGCAGAACAGCTCTGCCGGAGCCCTAGATTGGTTCCGCCTCGTGGCGGCGGAGTCTCGTCCCGAAAGTTTCACTACAAAAAATACACTTCCGTGATGATACATGTTTGTCACAGTAGGTCGCGTTTTTTGTCATGCATGTACATCCATGACAATTTTATGACATAATCAAGATAGTCATACCGCGGCCGTCAGAGAAGTGTTCCATGACATTACCAAAATTATCATCATGGAAGTGTCCACTTCCATGAAGATAAATCGCGCGTCACAGAAGTGCTTCCATCAAGGGTGACGATACGTGGCATCCACCGTAACGAAACGCCGGTAAGCTATCTGGTCGGGTTTTGGATCCGATAACCCGCTAACAGCCCCGATCAATGGGGATTTTCCACGTGTAAAATCATCATTGGCTGGAGGAAACACGTGTCGGCTCACCGTTGGGACAGATGTCATCCACTCATTGGACAGAAGGCGCCTATGATACGTCGACATGTGGCACGGCCCATCAAGTTTAAATGGGACGGCCCAACTAAAGGCCCACAAGATTTTGCGGACCATAATGGGCTGGCCCAGCTACAGGCCCACGAGATTTTGTGGACCATATTGGGCTGGCCCAGCTAAAAGCCCACAAGATTTTGCGGGCCATAATGGGCCGGCCTAGGTAAAGGCCCACAAAATTCTTGCGGATCATAATGGGCCGGCCCAGCTAAAGGCCCACGAGATTTCACCGACATTAATGGGCCGGCCCAGCTGTAGGCCCACAAGATTTTGAGGACCCTAGTAGGCCTGCCCATTAACTGGCTGCCATGTTTTGGGCCAAATGCTGACCCATATTTGATCCGGTCCATCAATGGCCTGCCACGTTCCGGGCCTAATAATGGCCCATATGAGATCCGACCCGTTAAAAGCCTCCCACTTTCTGGGCCAAATCACGACCTAGATCAGGTCCAGCCCTTTAAGAGGCTTTGGGCTCAATTATGGCCCATATCAGATTCGGTCCGTTAACTGGATGCTATGCTTTTGGGCCCACTTACTAAAGGCCCATTTAGTAATTCGACCTGATATTAGTTTCGGCCTGTTAAGGGACAGTTTAACATTTCGGCCCTATATTAATTTCGGCCTGTTAAAAGCGCGTCATATAGTTGGGCCTAACTACGGCTGTTTGCATCCGCCCGCTCGCGTACCGATATCTGATTGGGCCAAACAAGGAACGAGACAACTTTGGCCTGTTAAAAGCCCGTGATTTGATTCGCACAATCATGGGCCGGGGTCCATTTCGGGCTGTTGCCGGCCCGCTATTCGGCACGTTTCAGGCCCAAACTACTTCTCAGCCTCCTAAAAGCCTATTGAGTTTTCTTGCGAAAAGAGGGCCGGGAGTTATCCGGCCTATCAAAGGCCCGAATCTACTAGTGGGCTAGTTTGACGGGGCCCATGATGCGGATCATACATCGTGATTGCATGACGGCCCGGTTATGTACCGTAATTTTACGGTTTGGCCGGTTTACTGCGAAGACAGGATATATATACAATAAAATAACTGCATCATCGTGAATAAGAAAAAACCTAGACTATACAATAAAGAAATTACGGCATATTACATCCACTGGGCATCAAAGTTCGCCACTATGATAATAAAGCACAAGCAGACAAAATAATTACATACACTGGGCATCAAAGATCGCCACCAGTGCAAATAAACACGCCGACAAAATAATATACAAAACCGATAGCACTTCAATAGAGTTCAAGAAAGGTTAGCCTCATGGCGAAGCTGCAAGACAAGCACTGAAAGCAAGATGATGAGATCGCGCTTGTTCAACACTTATGTCTTCCTCACTCTGAAAGATAAACAAGCGCATGATGACATGTTTTGCACATAAAAGTATCAAGGTCTTGACAATTCATCACATTTCTTATCGATTTAATAAATTGACACAGTTTAAAATTTCATTAACACAATATGGTATTGTTCAGGTCAAGACATGGCATGAAATGACATTGTGAAGGAGTTGGCAGCTTCATGACACCACTGGATTACAGATCAAGAACTCATAAGTATCAATGGTTAGTGTGCTATCAATTTATCCCATTTCAGATTGGCAAATAAAGAGACGGTTTAAATAATAGTAGAATGATATGACATTGTTCATAGTTAAGACATTGCAGAATATGACATTGTGCTGTAGTGGGTAGGTTCACCACACCACTGGATTACAGATGAAGAATAGAAGCTTACATGCAGTGCAAAAGAAGATCACTTTCTCTGTATAGTTTAATTTACATGGTATGAAGAAGGAACTTGGTTGTACAACTGAAAACTTAAATTGAGAAAGGACAAACTTCGCTTTATGAACTACATAATAAACTTTAAACATGCAATTTCATGCAAACACCAAAAATAAACAGTTGCAGTCATGCCTAACCAAATATACACACCAAAGTTTGAAGGCTTGAGAAGGACAAACTTACATTACTGGTGAAGACAGGCTCTATAAAGCCCTTGTCCATGCTGATGGGGGGCAACTCAAGAAGTTTAGCACAGAATCTTCTTCATAAGCATTGCCTTTATTCTACATTTTGTTAAGAGTAAATATAGATGTGATAATATACGGAAAAATGGAGAATATTTAAGATAAGATGAAGAGTGATGCTACATAACCAAGTAGCTATTAATGTATGTGCAACGATACAGGCAAAAGGTACAACCAAGAGCAATGCACAACTAAACTTCTTCAGTACCAACCTTATGGTAAGAGTAAATATAGATCTGATGTGTAGAAAATGGAGGGCAAAGGAAAATAAGCTGCAGAGTGATGGTACATGAACAACTACCTGTCAATATAAGTACATTGATAAAGGACAGCATGTACTTACAAGAACAATGCAGAGCTAAAAAATTCATTGGCATTGGATATATTCTACACTAATGTAACCATTCATACAGATCAGATAATTTGGAGCGAACAATTGATAAGCAAGCTATCATGCATACTGCTGTCACATAATGAACCAGGTATGTATGCAAGTATAATGATACAGGACAATAGGTACTAACAAGAGCAAAGCAGCGGGCAGCATATTTGCGATATCCTATCGTTCTTTTCAAACCGGAATTCTTCTTCGAGCAGATTTCCTGCAAAAAAGATCCGTAAGGCACATGCGGAAAAGTAGAAGTTCAAATTGTCATGTGATTTCATAGACAATACCTCATCCTGGGAACGAGACCAGTGCATAACAAGGTTTTTCCATTCAATGTCTTCTAAATTTAGCACAGGAGACTTCACCGAAAATTCGTTTATAGACTTGCCATCAAAGTGTGATTTCCTCAGTAACACCGACATCGCTGCAATGCTTCCTTAAAAAGCACAAACAAGCTTTGCTCGTCATGACTATCCAGATTGACACTCGCCTAGTTACAACAATGTAATGTAAATCATTGATGTGTTCGATCAGCAGAAAACAGGAAAATAATAAACATGAATAATAGCACTTACACGTAAGTTGGAAAGGAAGATGTGAAAATGGTGTTTGTCTTCACTATAATCTTCCCATGATGGGAATATATGCACGTAGTCCCTAACAACATTGAAAGCATTGTCTTTAAACTGGGAATAAATGGAATGGGGTTCCAATCTGCAGGAATTGGCCGCCTCTCGCAGCTTGGGATAGGTCTTCGCCGGTGGACTTATTGTACTTTTTGATGGAGTGGGATTTTTCTGTGGTAATGCGGCTGGTGCTATGGCAAATGAAATCAGTATACCTTTTCTTTGGAGTGCAGGTCCTGTGTGCTGGGGCTAGTGGTGTGGCCATGAAGTATGGGTACAAATTACCGAGTCGGTCCTACGCTTTTGTGTCACCGGTTGTACATCCAATATAAGTGGGCGCTGTTCGATTTCTCCGCACCACCACGCTTTTCAAGGACTTTGCTGGTGCTCCTTCAGTTCGCAATCACCCTCTTCCTTTTGATGTCCGATGCACAAGAACATCATTTGAGTGGATAAACATGGCATGATGACAGATGGAATATGTATTGATAATGGATGGGCATGGCATCTCGAGTTATATGATGAGTAAACTAAGCAGATGGCGGTGCAACAAAGTAGAAGAAATGCAAGACAACATATGCAAGATACGCGCAATCAATAAAACCTTGCCAAATTAGAACAGGCACCTTGATGGGTGAACATGACATGCCATCTGCCTTTGACTCCTCGAGGTTAGAATAGTCATTAGGATGATATTCGAACAAGAATCAACAGTGGGGAGCGTCATTTAGTTTCATTGCTTTCTAGAATGGCACTCAATGCCTTGGTGCCAATTTTATAAGTCATTGCAATGTTCCACAATATTCTTCCGATGCGGCGTGATTCGATATTCACCGTAATTATGTATAATATCCGAGAACCATGAAAACATAAATACTTGTGAGATTATCTTTGTAATGCAGATGATATTCTAATATAGGGCGCTCAGAAACACTTGTGTGCTATCACTGGATTCTGATGAGAGAGCTCATGTGTGCTGTAATATGGTGCATGCATTTATATAATCTAGCACAAGTACACAAAAAAGGCTCCAGAAGTAAGGATAGCTGGCAGATGATAGGTTCATAATATACTGTATAGAGAGTTTATTGCCAAACCATGATAACAAGAACACACAGCAACTAGGCAGATCATAATGTACATAACAGGGGTACACCATAACCACGATATATAAATCGGGAAAGTGGAACTGGCTTGAAAATACGGCGTTGTATTGCCGCTAGTAATTGAAAGCCTATCGATCACGTACAAGCCAGCTCTATCACTATTGACCGCAGATGTCCTCGCGCCTTCCTGACAAGGAACATACTGTACGTACTAAATACAGAATAGACAAAGAGGAACATGTTAAAGAACAGAAGAGGAAGCATATTCTTGAGGTTCCGCTTCATTGCATACAATGTTGGTTGCCCACTCATGATGAATCACAATACCAAAGAAATGCAATTTCATGCTGTCTCTCTATATGTGGCAATTTTGAACAAGAGTCATTAGGATCATATTCTGAACAAGAGTCAACAGTGGGGAGCGATGAGTTTCATTGCATCCGTAATGGCACTCAATGCCTTGGTGCCAATTTTGTAAGTCATTGCAAAGGTTTAGCTTCAAGAGTGGACTGCTGCTAGTGCGACACAAAGCAGCTACACATATCATAGTGTAGATATAATGGGAAAACCTTAAGCATCAGAGTAAAATCAGCAAAGTGGAACTTGCTGGAATATATGTGCTAGTATTGCCGGTACGGCTAGAAAGGGTTCGGATACCAGCTCTCTTCAAGTGAAGGCGCTGATCGTTAATATCAACGTAACTCTCAAAGGCGACACAGCTCCCGCATTTCCTTGCTATTCTTATAGGATTCAAGTGGGCAGGCCACTACAAATCCTATTCCTATGTTTACAAGATCCTACGAATCAAAGAGGCTCAAAGTGTCCATCACAACCGACCGTATAGATCTCTACACTGCAAATGTCCCTGCTCATCTTTAGTACAAGGAACATACTGTACTACTATGATACTCCCTCGGTTCCAAAATATAAGTCTTGGTAGAGATTTCCACTATGGATCACATACAGATGTATCCAGATACATTTTAGAGTGTAGATTCACTCATTTTGCTCCATATGTAGTCCATGGTGGAATCTATACGAAGACTTGTATTTAGGAACGGAGAGAGTACATATTAAAGAAGAACGGAAGTGGAACATGCTAAAGAAGAGCAAGTAGATTTTGGATAATAAAATGTTGGTTCTGCGCAGTGCCCACACATGATGAACCAGAGCGCATTAAGAATGCAACTCCCAGCTGTCTCTCGACCATTTCAAAGTGCTTGGATGAAGATCCTACGCCTCCTAACCCTTCTTCTTCCTCGCCTCTCGATTCTTCCCATACAGAACACCGCATGGGCCGCCGGACCACCGGCCTCACCGCCAGTGTTCCTCCGCCACCCCCACCCCCACCCGCCCCAACCCCCACTCGCCGAAGTTTTCTTCTGCTCGGGCGAGGCCCCACAACCACCCGAGCCCCTTCGATCGCAGACCGCGAACTCCGGCGAGCTCAAAAATCGACCGACCCAATTTTGAAATTTAGTCTCATCGTGATTTAACTAGTGTGGAATATAAAAGAGGAAAACCATAAGCATTGGGAGTATAGTGTTGAGCGTGCCATGGCGGATCTGAAGGTGCAAACCGGACAAAGACAACTTCACAACCAAGACAAGAAATCAGAGTAAAGCAGTGGCGATCTATTTTCTTGCTGCGATAAATAAGTTGAGCAGATACGAAAGAGTACCGCCTCTGGTGCGGCGCCGTGTACGCATTTGTTGAGAATTTGACGGTGCTGCGGTAGCGATGGCTGTCGGCAGCGTGGAAGCAGATCTAGGAGGGTAGACGGTGGCGGTGGGGCGTGGTGGACGAGATGGTCGTAGGAGCGGCGCCGACAAGGTGGACGACGGCGGGGATGAAGCGAGAGGACGGGATGCAAGGATCCCGGTCCGAATGCATGGATGAGAGAGGTCGATCTCTTGTAATGGACGGCGGTGTCGGGGTATCAGCTCCGGCATGGTGGAGGAGGACGGCGGTGGATGGGGTGGTGGACGGCGGCAGACGGAGGAGGGTGGGATGGAGAGGGTGTTTTGGCGCCCACGGAGTACGAATGGTGAATAGGGAGGTAGAGAGGAAGGGGGGAACCATGTATTCAGGGCGCGCTTGTCTCAAATGCGAGGAAATTTACAAACTTAGCCCCCGTCTCAAATTTCTACTACATCACAACAACATTAGTCGGTTGGGGATAGGACGGTAATCAAGCATACAATCGAATATTTGCCGACGAGAGTTTGTTTTGGCGCCCACCATGTATGAATATGAATCGGGAGGAGTCGATTTCGCCGAGGACACACTGTGTTTTGGCGCCCACCATATATGAATCCGGGTGAGAGGCGGTTACGTCACGTTTGGGTGAAATTACAAACCTACCCCTATCGAAACCTATAGAAATCCAGCAGATAGGCTTTGCGTGGCAGGGATAGGCAGGTAGTAATTTCCATCTCGCAGATTTTGGTTTCTAAGTGTTATCTGTGACTTTCCCCGCTTCGTTCAAATTTTGCAGAGTGCATCGCCATCGTGCCAACTCAATTCGAATCCTGTTTGTAATCTATTTTTTTCGGGCGGGATCAATTTTCAATTGGAATTACATTCTATATACATCAATTTTTTATATATACTTTCAAAAGCACAACACCATTTATACATAAATATGGTTTACAAATGGCATGATCTCAGATTCATAAGGTTGTATCCATCAATTTGGATTTTCAAATATTTGAAACCACAATACGTTTAAATCAAATGTATGCAATCCTCGCTAACTGCCTCCAGTTAATGTGTGTTTCATGCGTTTGTTTTTACTTCTCAAACATGTATAATGTGTTTCACACACGCAACATATAGTGCAATCTCGTTTAGACATTAATTGCATATAAACCATGCATTGTTTGTAATTAAAGAATCTATGGATCACCAATATTGATAAACTATATAACATTACACGCAGCCCAAATTCAAATGAATATGCATGTTTGATACACCAATTTATGCGTTATGATATTATCGATGTCGTGATCTCCAGCTTTAAATATTTGAATCCCCTTTAATCTAGATATTCGTCTCATATAGCTATCACTCATGCTTATATAGGACTATCTCTCCGGACCTATACGCTGCTCATCGCCTCTCGTATCTCTCGTGCTACCTGTATGTCGACAATGATCTTTTATCTTCGTAACACACTGACGGTAATCTCCCCCTTGACCTTCATCACTCTATCTCTCTCTAAGTATATATCGCTCCCTGTTATGTGTCTCTAACTATGATTCTCCATGTGGAATCTCTTTCTCTCACACAAACACAAAACTTTGTCTCCCGGGGTCTCATTTCTCTCTACTATTCGCACGTGTGCCACTGGCACCCCCTCATACAGAGGTTTCTTTCGCTCCTTAGATATGAGAACCCACGACTCTTCCTCTTCAATATCTCTCTCTCACACACAAACACAAACTCTGTCTCCTGTGGTCTCATATTTCTCCATTGTTCTCTTGTATGTCGCTCACACACACCCTCTCTCCCTAGAGATATCTTGTGTTCCCTCATATGTCTCTCTAGCTATCACTCTCGCTAGAAATATCTTTCTCTCTCACAGACACAAAACTCCGCCTCTCTAGATCTCATTTCTCTCTCGATATCTGCTTTGTATGTGACTCACATGCACCCTCTCTCTATCTCTCTCACACCCACACACATAACTCAGCCTTCTGATCCACTCGACTCCTATCTCTAACGCACACTAGCTAGCATCTTTATCTTTCTATTTATCTGGTTCTCCATCAACCTTCTTTCTCGCCCTCACTCTTGATTCCTATCACGCACACTACATATATTTCTCTCTACATGCAGTCAAGTGCCCTCTCACACACATATATAACTTCACCCTTTGAACCACCCGACGGTCATCTCCAACACCCAAACTAGCAGATGTCCCTCTAGCTAGCATCTCCATCTCTGTATCTATCTGTAGTTTCTCCGTCAACATTTCTTTCTATCATGGAGTCTTGCTTCCTATCACCCACACTATATATGTCTCCCATACATATGCATTTATAGGTTGATCTCTTTTGCACAATCGTTGCGCCTCACTCCCTCTGCTCGCCATAGATGCATGCTCCAGCCCACACCACTATCTCTTAAAGACAAAAACACATGCTCAATTGTCGGGACTTCTTCCCTGCATTCTCACATGCATGCATATTGTCATACCGATCCGTCTCTCCCATGTCGTTGATCTTATGACTTATGTCTTCTTTCTTTTATCTCGATCATGCGCGCGCACACACACACACACATCCCACATATACATGTATACCTCTCACACATGCACGTTCAAGGTCTCTATGTCTCCATACGTAGTTAACTACCCTCAATCCTAACGCCACATCGAATCATTCTCCTCTTTTGTGCACATAACTTCCGCCTGGATGGGTAAAACACACACTCACACTTAACAATCTCCTTCTAGCTACCACCCGCCTCTCACTCTTCCCCTATATCCCCAAACCAATAAGACCATCCCTTTGTTTAATTCCCGCCTACATGCACCATCAATATATAGTAGTCTTCCTGCTGCCTCTCGAACAAACACGCTCTCTCGATGTCGACTCCTCTCACACGCACACACCTTCTCTTCCCTCTCACGGCATTTTCTCTTGCACCCCATCGTTGGTGGCCTCTGTCATACACATCACCTCTCTATGATGAAGCCATGCACAGTTAAATTACATCTGCCATAGAGGACCCCACACACACACACACACACACGCACCCTCCTTCCCACACACACTAAGACTCCATGTCTCTCTCTCTCTCACACACACACACACAAACACACACACACACACACACGCACGCACGCACACCCCCCCACACACACTAAGACTCCATCTCTCTCTCTCACACGCACACACAAACTAAGACTCCATATCTCTCTGTCTCTCCTCTCTCTCTCTCTCTCACACACACACACACCCCACACACACACTAAGACTCCATATCACACACACATGCTCTAGGCGGAACATTTGTTCCTACCACCCTTCATCCAACCTTACCCGTATGATAAACAATCACCTTTATTTACTTGCATAACATGGACAAATTCCACTTTACTTTAGTAGTCAGCAAACTTATCATCTGTACCCTTATAAAAAACGAGTTGGCAATGATGGTGTTCCTACCATCTTGTAATACATACCGTATGATCTATATCTGACGGATAGAAAGCAAACTATGACAATTTTACAAAAGATACCCGCACCAATCTCCACATCATTATCTCCCGCAACCTCATTGCTCAGCAATTAAAAAAGGAATAAGTCTCTGGAACAATCTAGCATGCATGGTGGTCACGCCACCGCCGACGCCTGGCCCATCCCCATGCCTCGGCCCATTCCACCACCACCACCACCACGCTCCACTCCTCGCCTTATCTCTCATCTTTCATTTTTTTCGATGACATTCTCAAGATACTAGTTTTCCGATAAAATTCTCGAGATATCATTAGTTTTTACACATGGGATTACTCCTGCATGGGTCAATCACAACAGGTGTTTTGTAAAAAAAAATGCATATTGATGTTCCGTGCAATGCACGAGAATCTTGCTTGTAATTATATAACGCAAATCACGAAAGGTGAAGTGACATTTTTTGACACAACCATGTTAACATGGCCACGTAAATCACTAGCTAAAGTAAATACCATTATACTTATATCCCGATGCAAAAGGTTGAGTACATGTCCGAAGAGTAGAGTCGCACACACGCACTCTGTCTCTTAGAATCTCTCTCACACACACACACACCAGTACGTGACGCCCACTTAAGCAGATACATATGTTACAATTTGTGCACCCGCGGGTACACGTGGTGCTGCGCATTTATTTAAGCCGGAAGGCGAACCCAAACAGTAGCTGCATTCATTCCCCTGCCGCCGCCTCTTCTCTGGTCACCGTCGCCTGGTAGCCATGGGCCGGCCGAAGGTAACAACATACACCATACTCCGCCGAGCGGCGCTTTAATATGGAAATTTTAGTGGTCATGCATGCATCTTTTGTGCTAGCACTCCTATATAAGGGTTGACCGGTCGCTTCCTACCTGGACGCAGCGCTGGCAAGTGGAAGAGGAAGGAGAAGGGAAGCGGGCTGTGGAGTAACGCTTTTTACCACAATTTCTTAGGAAATCGAGTGCAATAATTGAGTAGTTTTACAAACTACCAAGATTACACAAACGGTTCAAAACCTATACTCCCTTGCCACAAGGCTTCCCGCATGAAACGGTCAGCGCTCGAGCTGCCAAGCGTCGACACGTTAATGCCAGAGCGGAGGCGACCTCTCACTGGCGCCGGCTTTGAAGTGGCGCGACGACCAAGAGAGCCCGCTTCCCGGTGCACGCGACTGCTCCGCGTCGAGACTGGCCATAGGCCCTGTTTGGACCCATGGGTTAGAGTTAGTTTGAGCTAGTTGGGGCTCAAATAGCCCTAAAGTATCCAAGCATGAGGGTTTAAATTGGAGCAAGTTGCACCAACCCAGCAAAAAACTATCCCACCCAAGAGGTGCTAACTGGAGATAGTTCTCATTGGGACCACCGAAAAATCACTTTTCTCTCTCCATGAAGTGCATTTATTGTCAATCTAACCCTGTCACCCAAACACCTCTTTGGCTACGCTTATTTCAGGGTTAGTCATGAGTTAGTCTAACCTCTAGCTAAGTTAGAGTATCAAACAGGAGCAGTATAGGACATGCAAGTTTCTCAAAGCATACAGGCAAATTCGTACGTGAAAGGATTTTTTTCTTTTTGAAAACGGAGCGTGAAAGGAATTTTTTTAGAATGCTCTTGGCATGTCGCTAACATGTGATAGTTAACCGATCTCAATAGACGACAGAAACGCTAGCCGCCGCACTTTGATAGAGACGAGGAGGGAGAAGTGATACAGGCTGCTGGATTACTAGAGATAGGTGTTGCACGGAAACCAAGAAATATGGTGATAGAGTGGGTTAGCCATGTACTAGTATGATGTAACTACACTAGGCTGCCGTGTTTTGTACTCTTCCAGTCCACTGTGGAGATGATTGGTTAATTTTATATCGCTGAATAATATTAAGTGAGTGCAGACGCTCCACCACGAGGTTCCTTGCTCGTTCTCGGTCGTCCGGAATCTATGTTCTTCCACTCTATTTTTTTACGTGAGCTTTGTTCATCCTTTTGCCAACACGCGAGACATCTAGCATCAAGGTGCACGTGTTATGCAAGGATCGTTTCATCTATATGAAGAACACGTGGACCTGAACTACGAGATGGACATGTACCTGTGGAGTGGACGTACGTGCACTGAGTAATGTAGCGCAAGAAGTGAAGTAGAAAGGCACAAATGGTATGAACATGCGTGGCATATAGGGTGTGTTTGGTTGCGTTCTCATCTCAGCATAGTTGTTCCTCTTCATGCATGCTCAACTCAACACCCCTCTTCATGCATGCTCTCATCATGCATGCTTCTAGTGTATTTGTGCTAAACTAGTGTGGACTCATGCACCCTCCATACACTCTACCAAACACCCAAAAGTAGGTCGAGAAGGGAACTCTTGGGCGGCATTTGTCTCTTACTACGTACTACCACTAAATGTTGTACGTGCAATGCACGGTGATGTTATGGAGTACGTGCTTCAAGTACTCTACTACTACTATCTTAGTTGGAGGCACATATTAACTTTTATATTTGTTTACGTGTATGCCCCGAGACCTTCCAACTAGACGTGTCTTTCTCTCCGTGTCGCACTTTATATCGCTCATACCACTAAGTACTACTCTGCGTGTGGTCTCCGACCCGTAAGTGGAAGAAGTGGAGACACTCTACCACGCTGTTTTTTTACTGGGCTCTACCACTGTTCATGTCCCACTCCTTTTCACGACGCAGGGACATCCAAAGACGCGGCCGTGTTTGGCACCCTTCGTCGTAAGAGTTGAAACGCTAGCATTCATCGTAAATAAAAAAATTATAAATCGGGCAAAGTGATACTATTTTTTGCGAACCAATCAGCAGTGATACTATACCACGCGGTTTCCTTGCTCCTCGGTATCGGAAAGAATACTTCCGCTCGCTAACATGTGGGACGCCGACCATCCCGGTCCACTTGCCATGCACGTAGAACTCCAAGGGAGAGTCACCTGTGTCGTCGACGTAGTAACAATGACAAATGAGCCGTCAAATCACAGGCCCACTTCCCACTTTGAAGTTGCTCAGACAAAGGAACCATCATGACTTCGTTGAATTCCGCTTCTTGAAGGAAACTACTATACCAACAGTACTGCTAGCTATAGTAGTTACTCCAACAGAGGCCTCCTTTCGTTCATAGGATAGGAATATGAAAATCATAGGAAGTGAGATGACATGCATCTCAATTCCTATAGAGAAATAGATGCCATTTGATGCTTAGGATAGGAATTTTCCATTTAGTCTAGGCTAATGTACTGGTAATTTGCTCTAAAACTACATAGTAACTAGTAGTACCGGTACATGCTCGTACTCGCATACGCACACACACACTAACTACTAGTACTACTACTTCTCACATGCTGGCCAGACGCCGTCGTTCTCCTTCATGCTTTGTCATTGACACCCCACCGTGCTTGGATCTCCACGACCTCTCTGCAGTAGCTGCGTCCTTTTTCTTTCTTATGGCGGCGGGCCTCTCTTTCTTGAGTGCTTTCGACTTTTCTGCTCCCTCTCAGACGGCTTTTGACGCTTCTTGCTCTACCACCCATTCGGCCTTGGCATCTTCAAATTCCTCCCACATAGTTGTGAGGCCGCGAGCGGCGATGAACTCGGCACGGCGGGATGCCATCGCTTCCCTACCATTTTGTGTGCGGTCGGGGGCGGCGAGGAACTCGGCGCGGCGGGATGCCATCGCTGCCTTACCGGTTAGTGTGCGGCGTGGGGGCATGAACGACGCTTGGTGAGAGCTCTAGGATGGAGTGGCCAGACAACCGTATAGTGCATTGGTTTGTCAAGAGCTCAAGGATGTAAGATTTAAGCAAATTTGGATTCCCTTCAATCCTGGTCATTTATTACCGAGTAATATGCATTGGCGGTCATTGAACTTGTCTTTTGCTCACTTTGATCATTGTATACGAGATATGGTGATTATACGGTCACCGACTCAGCATATAGCTCCGTATTTGTCTGGTTGACCAGTCAAATAGTCCGCAAGCGCCTCATCAGCTCGTGTTCTTTATCTATCTACGCTGGCCTACTCACAATGGAGAAAAAATACTATAAAAACCAAAATTATGCGTATGTGGGGAATCAAACCACGGACTCGCCGCTGCAACGCACCCTCGTCACCAAATGAAAATGAAATACTTCGCTACGACACTCACGCTCATGTTGTCAAAGCATGCTAATGCATGCACGCCGCCTCTAAATCAAAGTCCTGCTCATGGCGCAATGCAAACAGCGAGCCCATCACCTGCGCGCCCCGGCGGTGCCTGACATTACTGTTTAGACGTTTCATGGAGGCCAACACGAACGCCAAGCATGTATTCACCTAGCTCAACACCAACGGTCATACTCGGACCGCCTTGCTCATGTATATCGTCCATCACAACGACAATCTATAAAACAGCCTAAAGCTAGAGAGGGTACTATGGTAGTATGGTACGGAGTATGTACTATCGTGAGCGACCGATCTTAGTGCCACTGCACACCAAAACCCCTTCCATCGCTAGCGCGCGCTTCCCGCCTGAAATGGTCACCATCTCTCTAGAATGTCAATGCCGCATTCACCGTATTTTAATCAGGTCGGCGTTCGGGAACGGGGTCCCAGACTTGCTCGCCTGCTGCCTTGGCGTGGCTCAAAGGAGGCCCAGACAGCCCATCTTCATCAACACGAGCTCAAGACCCTCGTGAGGGGGCTGAGATTACTGGGCGGACGACCAGGAGCTTCCTCAGGCACGACCTCGTCAGGCTGGCTCATGAGGAGGCGGAGAGTTCAAGGCAGGGTACATCGCGAGGTGCCCATGACGCAAGCCATGATGACCAAGGGTGCCAGTCGGGCGCCAGCCAGCCATGGCAGTCCTTCTTTCCTCTTTGGTGCAAAGGGAGCAAGCGCAGGCGAGAGCATCAAGCAAAGGCATCCGCTTCGGTGCAACAAGACCAAGACCAGCCCCAACGGCTGGAATGCAGTCATCGTGGAGCCCAAGCAAAGGCCATCACCGAGCCTTTGGCAAGCGAGGACCAACTTTAGTCGATAAGTGTACCCGATGTTCCCCTTCAAAATGGCCAATTGTTGGCGCCCTTCCCGCTCAATATTTGGGAAGAGGCCTAGGGCCTTCGTCTATATAAGTAGAGCTAGCCACCATCGTAAAAGGGTGGGCATTTGGAATCCAAACAGAGAGAGAGACCCGATCCTCAAGTTAGAGCGACGGGATACCACTTAGCAGTTCATGACACCCACCAAGAACAGACCCTCGTGAGGCTGTTCTTCCCTCAGCTCCTCATCACCAAGAGGCAATCCACCACACCACAAACTAGAGTAGGGTATTACACCACAACGGTGGCCCGAACTAGTATAAATCTCGTGTCTCTTGTGCTGTTCTTTCTAGTAGTTTAGGTCCTTGCGATTCGGCGAGATACGAGACGGTGGAGGGTTGGATCTCCGCCACACCCCTGTAGTTCGAACCTTAAGGGTCTGCCGGAACCCGAAATCCGACATTTGGCGCGCCAGGTAGGGGTGCGCCGGAATCCGCCTTTTGCCACCTCGTGTCCCGTCGCATCGTCATCACCATGCCCGCCCATGCAGAGCCGCTCGCCTCGGGCGACCCCGTGCCCCAGGCAGCTCACGGTCCGCAGGGTGCTGCGGGCCGCGGGCGACGCGGACAGGCTTCGACGGCTCTCACGCTGGCGGCGCGGGTCGGCAGCAAGAGCCTCCAACCACGCCACGACCACATCAACGTACACCCGCCGAGCAAAGCGACCGAGGGCCGCGGCCACGATGGCCCGAGAGCTGCTGCAGTGCCGGCCATCGGAGAGCGGCCGTGACGTGTCAGCCGGAGCGAGTGGCGGAGCTCCTAGAAGCTTCGCCCGCCGGGGCTCACCCTTCTGCACCCAGCTTCCATCTCAGGCCGAGGGCTGCCCGCACGGGGCTCCACGCGCGCCCGCAGGCTCCAAGGCTACTCCAACACCGGCGGTTAAGTCAGACGGGGGCGGGCGGGTTGCCCGCCTGCCCATGGAGAAGAAGGACTCGACGTAACTCATGGTCTGGCGGACCGCCGCGCTTCACCCCACGGTGGGCGCGGCCAACAGAAAGCAGCAAGGCACGCCAAAGACTACGGGCGTGGCTCTTCGGATGACGGCGCCGAAGAATACGTGCCCCACATGATGGACCAAGGGCACCAGATGAGGGAGAACAAGACTCGCCTCCTCAAATTTCAAGTTGGGGATGAGGCGCCGGAAGCCGCGCTCTTCCAGGAGCCTTGAGACGGTCCCACTGGTCACACCGGGGGCGACGATTATCGGGTACCACTACTTCCTCAGGAGCAAACATACACTAACCACAGATCGCATGAGGTACAGGTCGCCACGACAAGCGGCTGCCCCGCCCCCGCAGTCTCCTACCCCTCGGGAGGGGGGCGCAGGGGGCTGCCGGAGAGGGGCAGAGACCCGACATCACCACCGCGGCGTTCGGAGCAAGGCGTTCTCGTGGAGGTAGGCCCTTCTGGCTGGGAGGTGCCTCTGTGGCCTGCCTCAAGTGAGGACCCGTGGTCGCTTGGGAACTGGCGACCGCTCTACCCCACCGGGCAAGGCCCTGGTTTCCTGGCGTCACATTGGTGGCACTAGAGTGTGGTGCAAGGTGGGGCCTCGTCTGGGCGATATGAAGCAAGGCCGGTACTGTGAAGAAGGCCCAAAGGTTCGTGAAGCTCACGCCTGCGTGACACTCTCACGTAATAATGAGTGGGGTTGTACACGCCCAGAGTCTCAGGGGTGCCGGCCTCAGCCCCTGGGCTCCCTCCCACGGCCATGGCAAGACTTAGCTCTGCTACTGGTGAGAAGACGCCCAAGACTAGACTAGGTGCCGGACGCTGCTTTTCTTCCGCTTTCTTCGCCTTTCCATTTGATTGTCGCTTTTCCTCGCTGGATTTAAGTTGGATTCAAGTTGAGATTTGCGTGTGTTTGGGGAAGGGGTGCTTAGTCTCGTTCGAGCAAATCTCTCGCGTTTCGGTTACAACTCCGCCTCAGCAGCCTCCCCTTGTGAGACCCTCGCGAGCCGGGCCAGGCCAAGCTTGCGCGCAGCCGAGCCTGTCGCCGCCGCGTCCTCTCCGGAGGGTTTTTACTGCAGGTCCTACGGATTCGATCGGTAGGCACTCAGATCGCCTCAGCCTCCCACAGGCTATCTCGGAGCTCGTACGAAACAAAGGTAAACCATCCAACTAGCACGTCGCTTAGCCAACCACTTGGCGCGGGCGTATGGGCGATGTAACACCTGCTAATACGAAGAACACAAGTTTTACATGAGGGGCTCCCCCTCCGAAAATGCTCTCACCTCCATCAGGCCAAAACCTGAGTTCTATTCATGCAGGGTAATGGAACAAGGACAATACATGATCAGTCGGACAAATCCCCCAATGCATCCTCAGGAGCACCTCCCGAGCCGTTGCTGGCGTCGCTGGCCTCGCCGTCACTGGCTGCGTGATCGGGCGGCGGCGTCTGGCTGTTCACCACGCCGCCTCATCGGGCGCCACAACCACGCTGCCGTCGTCCGGCGAAGGCTCGAACGAGGGCATCCACATTGTCTTCCACCGGTCGTCAGTCGCCTTGACGGCCCGGGGAACTGGGGCGATGGCTGCGTCCAAAATCAAGTGGGGTCCATGTCCCGGAGATGGCTGAAGACACGAGAGAAGGCGGCGCCCGAGCAGCGCCATGGCTCCTCTCCTCCACCAACACTGCCGTTTCGACCGACCGCGCCTCTAGCCGCGCCACCACGTCGATGAAGAACCGAAGGTTGCCGGGCGTAGTTAACGCAGGCGGCGCGCCTACTACCGCCTCGCAGATATTATCCAAGGATGCGTTAGCTCTTTCCCGGAGCGTGGCAAGCATGGGACCGTGCTCATGTTCCAGGATTCGCCGCTGACGCATCTCGTCCGCATTGTGGCGCGCGACGGCTTCGACCTCCTCCACCTGTTGGGGAAGAAGGAGCGCCTCGGCCTGGGAGGTGGTGGACTCCCTCTGCGCCACCTCGAGGGCGGCCTGAAGAGCATCGGCCCGCCGTCGCCTCCTCCAGCTTGGCCCTCAAGGCAGCAGTCCTGCCTCACCTCGGCCTTGAT
The DNA here is from genome assembly GCA_021605145.1 of Aegilops bicornis. Taxonomy (NCBI): domain Eukaryota; kingdom Viridiplantae; phylum Streptophyta; class Magnoliopsida; order Poales; family Poaceae; genus Aegilops; species Aegilops bicornis. Next base: position 132,969,329 of record CM038670.1, on the reverse strand, counting down.
CAACCCGGCCGCTCCTCAAACTCAAGGCTCGAGGTTCGAAGCGCCGCCGCCACTCGGCGTCCGACCTCCTCCATGACGCTGGCTTCCCGATCTGCGACCTCATCCTGCCCGCGTCGCCAAGCGCCTCCTCGTCTCCAAGCGCTCGTACTGGCGTGCAAGATTCGGGCGGCTTCTGGCGTGGCGCCTCCTCACGCTTCTGGAGCTCCACCGAGTCACCGGAGGCCACCTTCATCGACGCAAGGGCTGCCTCGCGCAGCTCCACTTGCTCCTCCAATGAGTGACACCGGGCCAGGAGTTCCCGTGCCCGCTCCTCTGCCGCCTCTCGCCGCCTGTTAGCTGCCCGGGCCTCCTCGACGGCCCGAGAGCAGGCCTCCCAGGAGGCTGCCCGCGACGCTTTGGCCTCTTCATCATCAAGATCGCGCTGGCGGCGCGCAAGGGCGGCAGCGCCCTCCAGCTCGCGCCTCTCTGCGGCCAGGCACAGGCCCTCGGCCTCAAGGCGCGCGTCTTCGTCAGCAAGCTCTTCACCTAGAAGGCTCACCGCGTCGGCCGCCCTCTGAAGATATCCTTGGTGAAGGGTGCGACGCTCCCGGGCGCGCTCGCGCACGTCCTCCACACCATCAACCGCCCCAGAAGGGCGCCGGAAGCCGCGAATCAACACTCCCCCTTCGGGCAGGGGGCTGGGGGTTGGCACCCTCGCGGCGGCCGAGCGCGCCGCGCTAGAAGCCCAGCCTGGAGCCAGCCCATCCCTGCATTTAGGGGCGCAGGAAGCGCCAGCCAATCGCCGCCCACGACTCAGCGAGAAGCCCACGGCAGGCTAGCTATGCCTCGAGAAGGCTCATGAGGAAGGATCACGAGGCGCCGCAGGCCACGACGCGCCTCGGGACGGTTCACCTCCCCGGTCGCCCTCACCACAAGGGCTCCACTGCTTGGAGCACTCAAGGACGGGGGAGGGGGCGAAGCCGAGGAGGACGGCTCCTCACCCGTCTCCGCGAGCTCAGCAAGAAGGGGCCTGCAGGGCAAGGATCAGTACGAGCAGCAGAAGAATCAGGAACTGGAGAAGGAGAAGGCTTACTCATCAGTGGCGAAGTACTTCCTACGCTTCAGCAGGCGACAAGGGTAATCATCGCCCAGGGCCTCCCTCCTCTTCTGGAGGGCCTCGAAGTTCACGTGGAAACGACCCAAGATTTGAGCGCAGGGATCAGCCTGCGGCGAGGGAGAAGCATCAAGGCAGCCCGCGTCAGGGGCATCTGCCTGACGCGCGCTGCTAGTCGCCTGACCAAGAGAAGCAGCAGGGGCCTCGGGGGCTCCATCCGCGGGCGCTGCGGGCGGCTGCCTGCCGCCCTCAGCCGCAGCGACATGAGCCTCAGGAGCTTCCCCCTCACGAGCATCGCCCGGCGCTGTCACCCTGGGGGTCCTTCGCCTCTAGCGGCTCAGGCCTCCTCGCCCGCCACTCGAGGAGGAGCCGCTTGGCCGATCGGAAGGGCTGTCACCACCACTGGATTCTCGCGAGGCCCCTGGAGACCGGCGGGGCGCAGCCCCCATTCGTCAAAGATAGGCATCTGGTTCACCAAATCACCCCTGTTCCGGCAGAGGTACAACAAGGCCCCTTCATGCCGGATGCCACCGGGGTTAGGGTCGCCGGTCAGGACCAGGAGCACTTTCCTTAGCGCACGGCCAGTCTTCTTCCTGGAGCCTCATACGATCACCAGGCCTGCCGAAGGCCCACATCCGGTGGGAATGGCGTTGGAGAGGAGCAATGCGGCGCATCAGGAACTCCTTCACCACCTTGGGCGCTGTCACAGCAAGCGACCTCAGGAACGCGAAGCGGCGCCAGACGAAGATGAGCCGGGGGCTCGAAAGCGTCTCCTGGCCCCAGCCTGAATTGGGGACAGCAGGCGAGGTCGGCTCCGATAGCAGGGGGCTGGGCACCTCCACATCCACATAGAGCCACCTCTCGCAGAACTCAGCCGCGGGCGGAGGCAAGCTGAAGTCAATCCCTGAGGCCGCTGTCTCGGGCGCGGCGACGAAGCTCACGCACGCCGAGCATTGAGTGGGGTCGACAAGGCGCAGAGAGAAGAAGTGGCGCAGCAAGGCAACCGAGGGAAGGATGCCCATCATTGCCTCGCAAACGAAGGCGAAGACCGAGAGGAGAGTAATGGACTCAGGACCCAGATGCATCATGTGGACCTGATAGTGGGAAAGCACGGCATTGAAGAAATCAGAGAAGGGGGGAACCAGTCCGCCTACGTGGCGCCGGGCGAATACTGGACCTCAGTGACTGTCCTGTCGATGGAGAAGTGGGACGCGGGCCAAGCCGTCGTCCTCCCGCATTCGTTGAAGGAGGTGGCCAGAACCGAACTAACCTTGCCCAAGCCCTCTAGATTGAGTATGATTGACGGGTCGACAGCGGAGGCCGCCGGCGGCAGCGAGCGAGGCGGAGGCACATGTTTCTTCCCTTCCCCCTTCTTTGTCGGAGCCATGGCGATCGAAAGGGGGGGGGGGGATATTTGAGATTGAATTGGAAATGGAAGCTGGAGTTCGAGAGAGGGAAGGACAGGAGCGCGCAAGCAGCAGAGAGGGGAACGGATGTGTACAGCAGCGTGTTCGCCTAGCAAGGCACGAAATAAGGAGGCGTGGGGGAACAGTGCCTCCCACGTCCAATCAACCGCCACGCGTCGCCCAAGGCCGCAAGGCTTGTTAGGGGCTCATGATGCTTTGCACTTGCCCTTTCGCCTCTCTGCCGGCCAAGTTCGGGCGTGCCGTGGGCTGGGCTATCACGGGCGCTCGGGAACGGGGTCCCAGACTTGCTCGCTCGCGGCAAGGCGTGGCTCAAAGGAGGCCCAGGACAGCCCATCTTCATCAACACGAAGCTCAAGACCCTCGCGAGGGGCCAAGCTGCTGGGCGGACGACCAGGAGCTTCTCGTGCACGGCCTCGCCAGTGGGCTCATGAGGAGGCGGAGAGTTCAAGGCAGGGTACCTCGCGAGGTGCCCATGACGCAAGCCATGATTTACCAAGGGCGCGGGCCGGGCGCCAGCCAGCCAAGGCCCTCCTTTCCTCTTTGGTTCAAAGGGAGCAAGCGCAGCGAGAGCATCAAGCAAAGGCATCCGTTTGGTGCAACAAGACCAAGACCAGCCCCAACGGCTAGAATGCAGTCATCGTGGGAGCCCAAGCAGTGTCATCACCAGTAGCCTTTGGCAGGCCAGGACAAACTTTAGTGAGGATAAGTGTACCCGCTGTTCCCCTTCAAAATGGCCAATTGTTGGCGCCCTTCCCGCTCAATATTTGGGAAGAGGCCCAGGGCCTTCGTCTATATAAGTAGAGCTAGCCACCATCGTAAAAGGGTGGGCATTTGGAATCCAGAGAGAGAGAGAGACCCGATCCTCAAGTTAGAGCGACGGGATACCACTTAGCAGTTCATCACACCCACCAAGAACAGACCCTCGCAAGGCTGTTCTTCCTCAGACTGCTCCTCATCACCCAAGAGGCAATCCACCACACCACAAACTAGAGTAGGGTATTACACCACAACGGTGGCCCGAATTAGTATAAATCTCGTGTCTCTTGTGCTGTTCTTTCTAGTAGTTTAGGTCCTTGCGATTCGGCGAGGTACGAGACGGTGGAGGGTTGGATCTCCGCGCGCACCCCAGAGTTCGAACATTAAGGGTCTGCCGGAACCCAAAATCCGACAAACTGCAGGTGCAATTGGTGTGTCACTGACATTCGGGCCAGATGCCCGTTGGGCCCACATGTCAGTAACCCAAATGCATCTGCAGTTAAGACACTGAAGCAGCGTCCACATTCACGCCCGACGAACCTACTCCGGCGCCAGTTGTCCATCCGTCGGCCGCGGCTCATTGCCATTCGCCCGCTATATTAACTTGAGCCCCAGCTCCCAGCCATAGCCGAAGACCTACACTTATTCTCCTCCGGTCCCTTCCTTCTGTTGGCACCACTTCAACCATGGCCTCCTGACGCTCCGAAGCTCTCTTGGAAGTACTGTCGCAGGAGCAGACGAGGGACATCGGCGGCTCGCCGGCAAGGCGCTCCAAAGCTCTCTTCGACGTACTGTCGCAGGAGCAAACGAAGGAGATCGCCGGCACCCCCCTGGCCGCCCTCCGCCGCCATGACCACGAAGCCGGTGCGCGTGCGCGGGCGCAGCCAGCAGCGAGGAAGAGTAGTATACGGTAGTTCACCGCCGCTCTGGTCCCGGGAAGGCCACCGCTACTCCACTCAGTCGACGCCAAACTTGGTGGGGTAAACATCGGCGGCCGATTAGCCGCTTCACGGCGATGTGGAGGCGGAAATCTTCAGATCCTTGTGCTCCGGAGGAGGAGGTTATCGAGGCGGATGAGGAGGAGGCAAAGGCAATGGCCGGCTTTCTCGGGTTCATGGCCGGACATGGTGGTCGCCACGGCGATCGCTTAGATTAGGTTTATGTAGGTTTTAGTACGGTTTGTGCGAAATATGTAATGAATTTCATCCAGTCTGTAGGAAAAGTTTTGAAATGTAATGAATTTCATCCGGTTAATTTGAAATTTGCTTTGTTTGCACGAATTTCGTCTGGTTAGTTCATATAGTTGTCGAAAGGTATGCGGGCAGCATCGGATGGCATCCATCAGTGTCCTCGGACAGATGCCGGTGTAATTTTCTGGGCCAGTGCCGGAGATGCCCTAACTATCATGCTATAGTCACTAACAATCCTCCATTATTTGGCAGGGAACAGTTATCCCTCGATCAAAATCAGATCCGTGGTGTTTCGCACTCCTCCCGCGTAAGAGTGTAAACTCTTGCTTACATAAAAATGGAGCAAGTGGACGGCACTGTAGCATGTCATATCACTCGAACTAGCCCGCCTAACGAGCGGGAAAGCACCGCCCTCGTCATTTTGTTCTGAATTTCTATCAATCGATCGTGCGAAATGTCATGCTTCGCAAGTTTTAAAGGAAAAGGCGGCACACTTACAACTCGTACGCGTCGCAACCCCGACAGTCAGGCTCGCACGCCGCTCACCAGAGGGGACACGCGTTGTCTTGCAATTTCACTGACATGTGGGACCGTAATTGAATAAATCGTCGATAGCCGAAATCCAATCGCTCGGCAGGCGTCGGCTGAGAATCGTGCACGGACTCCAAGAAATATATGGTGATAATGTGAGGTGGGCCATGCTGGAGTCTGGACCGCTTCCGGAGCCCGCTCTCACCGCCCTGGTCCTTCAAGACGCCAGCTGCCCACCGCATGCATGCATAGCAAGTACTCCTTATGTGGAGGAGAGAGAGGCATTGACAAAGTCAAGGAGTGGGCTCTGCAAGAACCCGTCTCTACACGTGCTCCTAGGTATAAAAAAATAATTCTAAAAAAGGCATAAAAAACAATTGTGTCTTAAAAAGAAAGGTAAAAACATTTGAGAGGAAATAGATAGAGAGAAAGTGAGAAAAAGATGTAACCTGGCATTACATGAGGAAGGAGGAGTGGTGCACATGCCAAGTTCACTGGCTGCCGTGTTTCACACTCCTCCGTCAGAATAAAGGAGACAATAGCTTTCATAAAAAATAAACAATGAATACTCGTTGCTCGTCCTCTATATCGGAAAGAATACTTTCATTCGCCGACATGTGGGATGTCGACCATCCTGGTCCACCTGCCATGCACAAAATTATCCTGGTCTACCCCGGTCGTATGTCGACTATTGTTTGATCGATCGCTAAGCCTACAATTTTAGGAGCTAGGGCTATTGGTCGATCAACGAGGGATATGTATAAGCGTACCACGAGCTCATCAGCCCCAACGTTTCTCTTTGGTGAGTGTTTTGCAAGTACTATAGCTCGCAAAGAGCTAGCCTACTAACACCAAGAATCATCAAACAAGCCCGCTGATATGATAAACAGTTCAAACTTACATCTAAGCATGCCATATATTACATAAAAAGCTGGTGAGGATACATCTGTTTCCATAACTCGGAGAGGGTTCGCATGATTCATCGCATGATTCACTATCAAACAAAAGTAGCAAGATCTGCCCACACAAGACAGTGCACTAGCCCTAAGATGGTTTGATAACATGCATCATTCTGGTAATTAAACACAGGGCAATGCAAACTACCCTGAAGGATTAGCGCGACCAACTATTTCTTGTCATCGATCTCTTGGGCAATGACCACAGCACGGACAGCAGCATGGGAATCGATTTCTGGGCGATGTCCACAGGACTGACCGCGACATCGGAATCGATCTCTGGGGCGATGTCCACAGGATCGACAGCGGCATCGGAATTGATCTCCGGGGCGATGCCAACAGGACGGGCCATGACATCAGAATCATCAAGGACAACCACCGGCACCTACACAACCCTAACATATTAGCAAGCACATTGCAAATAATCAAAAACAACAACTATGGTAATAAGCCATCATTTTTTACCTTGTGCAGCTCACCGGGGGATCTCATCCCTTCGAGGGACATCTCCTCGATCGATGGGGGCCATCACCTTGCTAGGGGAATACTGCTTCTCAACGGCGACTATCTCCTCAAACTCGGTCTTGAGCCTCACATAGGTGGCAATCAGAGTTCCTGGGGTAGGCACGGTGGGGCCCTTGCTGTTCTTCCAACTTTCTTTGAGGAGTTCGCCGCCAACGCCCTCAACTCTTTGGCGGTGCTTGTTTCTTGGAGTTCTTCGTCTCCATGGGTTGGCCCGCCAACATGGTCAACTCGTTGGTCGGTGCTCGCTTCCTGGAGATCGCTGTTTCCAGTGGGTTGTCTGCCGGCAACTCTTTGCCTAGTGCTCCAGGATCCATCAATGAACTAACAAACAAAAAGCAATCGAAAGGAAACCACAGTCGCAATGAAAACGGGAAAAGAATAGGATATGAGAATCGGTCGGTGCTTTGCAAAAAGAAGATTATTGGAATGAAAATATGGCAGCATAACTGATTCGCCCACCTTTCCTTCGCTTGCATGTAAGAAAAATGGCAGAAGTGAGTAGCCTGGTTTTCTTCAAGAAAGGGAAGAAAGGGCTTGAACGAACGTTCCAGTGAAATGATGGTTGCTTCGTCCAGTCCAACTTGGGGGCCACCTTACCACTTCTGGTAAAGGTGTGGGTTTTGTGATATGACGGGTCATGACGGCCACACCGGGGTGACATGTGAGTCTCGACTGTAGCACCTCACTATGATTTGGTGGATGGCACGCGGGCCCGGATGTTTTGAAATGTCCCGCATGTAGATAGAGCGGCTAGTCATATAGGAGTGCTCAATATTGTGCACCGCGACCAAGGCGGAGAGGAAAACGAGAGAACTACATAATAAATGCATGGTTTAATTAGGGTAGTTTTGTAAAGTACGAGATACATTCCTCCAATCGCAAAATGCCTTTGTTCATGAGATTTGAGATTTGAGCCCTATAAACCGGAAGGGAGGGAGTACTGCACACAGTGTAGTCTAGTCACTTGTTGAAATCTCTAGAAAGGCAAATACTCCCTTCCGGTTTACAGGTCTATACTACTCCCTCCGTCTAGGTGTGTAAGTCATCTTACGAAAACCAAATAGTCCCAAAACACTTAGGCGCGGTGCATTAACTTCTACCGTGTTTCTTGTTTCTTGACATATCAACCAATAAGAGATGAGAGGTGTGCATGCTTTTAAAGACTTGCAATGGCTAGTTCATTGCATGCAATGCTATTAATTAGCAAATAAACATTGGTGACCCCAGGAGGAAACAGTGCTAAGCGCGTGGACCTATGCAGAATGAGTATCAACCAATGGATAATGGAGCTTAATTGTTAAACAATACCCCCTCCTTTCCTGTTTATAGGGCTTATCTCAAAATTTTAGGTTTTCCATTTTATAAGGCTCAATTTGGTTGTTTTCCATCACATTTTCAGATTCCAAGATGCATTAAATCATTGCATGCAAGTATTAAGAGAAAATTGACCAATGCATGTACTTTATGCATGCATGCATTGCAATTAATGCATTGATAAACATAATTTTTTTGAGGAAAACAAGAGCATTAATTAGATGCTTTTGCAAAACTACAAACTGTATTCCACCACTCACCCTCTACATTGATTGGAGAGATTTTTGAATTGAGCACTATAAACCGGAAAGGAGGGAGTAGCAATTTTGTCTCTTGCAAGAGCCTCGCTAGTATATGCGTGCTCCAAGGAACTGCAGACCACGCTGAAGCGCTCAAGAATCGCCACATTCGGGTTGCACTTGGCTCTTCGCCTCTTGAGAAGACGAACAATGATGTTACTCCTACTTCTACGAGATCGAATCCTTTGCTGCATGTCCGCCCACCTCGTGTGGGAGGGATAGCGTAGCGAAAGTTTCTACTTATCGCTCTTGCCTTTGCCACTATGACAGGTGGCCCAACAGGTGGTTGGCCCTCTGTCATGCAGCCAAAGGCAAAAAGTGCTAAGGCACCGGAGCTCAGTCCATGAGGGAGAGGGCGCTAGTATTCAAATTTCTTGGTCTTGTATGAGTTGACGCGACACATCAAAGCACTTCACTCGATATAAGTCTTTTACACATTTCAAATGGGCTACTTCGCCATTATGTAATGACATATTCGCTTCGTATGTAGTCACTTGTTACAATCTCTACAAAGACTTATATTTGGAAATGGAGGGAGTACAACGCATGCATGCATGCCGTGACTTTCCTTTTGATACTTGCATGTGTTGATTTGATGCACCTTGCCAAATTTTGACTATAAATTTAACTAACCAAATTTTCATGCATGTCACAAAAACTTACGGGGCTGTTTGGATTGTGACTATGTTTGTCTTATGTTGCCACATTATTTTTCCCACACTTGCCACACTTGCCTAACCTGAGTTGCTCAAATTGTTAGACACGCTTTGGCTTGCCTAAGGGAATCTTGCCACAATTTTTTTGTCTATGACATGTGGGGTTCACTGCTAATAAAAAAATTTGTGTCTTAGGTGTGTCTAATAAAAAAGAATTATATTTAGGAACGGAGGGAGTAGAAAATATAAATAATAATGCGTGTTGGGGCAACCCACGTTTCCGCTAATTTTAGCCGTGGGCTTGTTCACAATTTTTATGAGGGGGTGGTTGTTCATTTAATGGAGGGACTTGTAGTACCAGACTTGAACGATACAAAGTGCGACCTGGCACACCGTAACACCACTTGGAACAAGCGGGTAGCTATCTCAAAAAACAATCAACAACTAAAAAACCGTGACACGACATGTAGTAGTACACAATTTTAAACGATTGTTTTGATGGAGTGAAAAAGGAAAACTACCCCATCACAGATATATAGGCCAGAGCCTCCACGCTTCCTCGCTAGGGTTGCTCTATTCACACACTCTCATCCTCTCCAGATCTAAACAAGATAGGGGTAGTAACACTGTCTTTCTCCCTTCAAAAAACACTGGCTTTCTATCCTCACGGCTGGTTACAGATCCGGACGTATCCCCCTCCGCCGGTGAAGGGGAGGAGGGGCAGCGTTTAGGCCGTCATCGATAGCGAGGGAGGAGACCCACTGCCGGACACACCGTTATCTCTGGCCGAGCGCCGGAGCGGGAGGTCCTCCGATCCCTTCGTCGTTACCTGTGGGAGGATCCGGCATCCCGCCGCCCACCTATCCACATCCCGACGACCTTCAGGTATATCTTCGTTCGAAACCGCCTTAGCTCTACTTCCCCAGCTCGCTACATCGCTGCATGTGCATCATTTTCTACCTCTCAGCCCCTCTCGATCGGATGGTCCAACAACACCTATTTTTTTCTTCTATTGATAGAGGTAAAGCTACTTCATGGAGTCGAATCTTGTACTCTCCGTTCAAAATACTTTGTCATTGAAATGGATGTATCTAGATGTATTTTAGTTCTAGACACATCCATTTTGATGACAAGTAATCTTGACAGAGGGAGTGCTTGGTTCAAACAAGAAATAAAGTGGGGTGGGGAATTTAGTATGTACATCGGACTTGGTACAAACAGGAAGGAAAGGGGTGAAAGTAGTACAGACCGGTCATGCAACCGTCTCTTGGTCGAAAAAGGAAATATAGGGGTAACACTGTACACAGTGGTATGACTATGACTAGATTTGCTATCCACACATAGGAGTAGGTGGCTAGAGTGAACAAAAATGGGACCAACCCAGATATGTTTCTTGGATGTTTGTTTCTCGGGCAACAAACTATGAATCACCACTTTATGCCCATGTTTACGTACATGGTGCTGGACTGCTGGTGCACCCACTGTCCCATGCCCTTATACCAAATATTTAGGCTCCATTCAGAATAAAGGGGCAGAAAACATAGGTCATGATGAAAATAGAGGAATAGGAAAGGAATTTAGGTACAAAACTATGGAATAGCGAACCAGAGGAAACTCTCAAGAGAATGTGTTCGGATGGACTACGAAATGTACAGATTTGTTTTTTTAGAGTAGCATGCTTGGCAGTATGAGATGCTATTTGTTTATTCAGTTGCACAGTGACTACTCTTGTCCTCACCTCACGTACCACACATAGGTTGATATTTTTATTCCGGCAAACACAAAGACAAATGACCTGTCTAACGCATGGTAGCGAAGCGCTTGCCTCGGCTTCCGCCCAAAAAATGAGCAGCGTGGATGTTTCTAATCCTATGAAATCAGTACTACTGCACCAGCTTTCCTATGAAACACTATTCACCTTTCCCGTGTTAGGAACGGTTGGAAGGAAAGAATACCGTAGGGAATTGTGTTCCTATGAAAATCTCGCACAAGAAACCTCAGGAACCTAACGCAGCCTTAGCTGTTCTTAATCTAATGTCCCTGGTAAAAATCAAGCCATGCCACTATTATAAGCCATGAAAAGTTTAGCCAAATGTTTTTGCCTGTAATTGTTTGAGACTCTGACTGTTTCCTCTGTGCCTTTTTGTGCAAACAGGTATATCCAATTCACACAGTTGTCATTGTGACCTTTTTATGCATCGCACAAAACTCTTCTTAAAAGAAGTGACTTTTGTGCTTTTAATCGAATGTCAGAATGGAACAGTTGGTTCATTTTGGTGGAACTGCAGAAAGGGAGATATGTGTTCCAATCCTCATCATCCATATTGGCGCCATAACCTTCCTTTAGGTAAGAATGATATTTAATGCATGTGTTCATCTCTATTTTCCGAACGCCATGAGAAAATAATGCTGTTTTTTACTAGTACACTTGTACTCCCTCACTGACAAAACAATTCTGAATTAGAAGTCCAATCATGTACTTGGTTTCACCAACTGGTGAGGAGAAAGAGAAACAGAGCATGAAGAGGAAGAAGAAGAAGAAGAATAAATAGTGCCAAGGCGATCTTGCTGAAGCTAGAGGCCTCAGTCGAGGCCATTCAAGGGCTCCGACAACAACTACCTTACATGTGAGACGATCCTCCAGGGAGCCCTTCCACTTCTGTTGTCTCACTTAATTAATTAGGAGTACTTAAGTACCACTAATTTATTACCGCCTAATTTTCTGTTGGAGTTAAACAAATCTATAGTAGGACCCTATGCTTTGAATCATGTACGTGTGTATGTTTGTCTATGGAGGTGAATCATGTGGTGGAGCAGGAGGGAATATTATTAGTGTCATGACATAATAGTGCTATTGTTTTGCATGTCAATTTATTGCCATTGGTTCAATGAGGCAATGTTTTGCGTATTGTCCATCATGAATTTGATGCTACTATTTGAGTAATATGCTAATGTCTTCCTATCCTTTCTCACTAAGCTAATGAAGGTTTCACCTTGTTCCTACTTGTGCAAACAGGGATCATGTTGTGCCAATCATACATTTTAGTGGAACTACACAAGACAATACAATGAACTGTATCCCAACCAGTGCTTTAACTCTTCTGGAAGTTCTTGACAATCTTTCGATATAATCTCAGCACTGGTAAACAAGAGTGATTTCAACCATACATTTGAAGTGCACAAAAATATATGCTATTGTGTGATTCCAGTGAGTGCTTTATCATCTCTTATGGGACTACATGAATAAGCTTTTTTCAGGTTGGTACGGGCCTAAGGCCTTCATCCATATTAGTTTGCTGCCATCTCTATTTGTATCGTTACTCTTGTCATGAGAAACTCCTTTATCTTTGCACGTTAAAGTTTTGCAACCTATGATAAATGGCAATGCTTTGAGTGTTGAGTTGAGCTAATTGGCACTTGATTAAATAAACTAATACCTCTCTTTAAGCAAGACTACTATGTTGCTAACTTTACCCATTAAGATAATGAGGGTGCTTCTATTTGTTAGTGTATGTTTCATCAACTAGTCCCACTATTACAGTAATCTCACTCTCTCAATATATGTGCCAACAGGGATGCTCGATTTTGGTGGAACTGCACAAAAACTTTGGGTGCTTCATTGCCTCGACAACTTTCGTCCTTTCCTGTCAGTCGCTAATCTCCGCTTGCTTTCTTCCTTTGCTGTCAGTCGCTTGGCTTATCTCGACTTCCAGTCAAAGGAAATAATAATTGATATGCTACCTCACATAGGTTGGTACTGGTCTTTATCCTGATTATTGTGCCTGTCATATGTATTGGTAATTTGGTATTGTGCTACTGTTTGACGATTTAATAAAGGAGTAATTTGGAGCCTGAACTCGCAGACAAATCATTACATCGGGTGATTTCAGTAGAACTGCACAAAATGATCAGATGGACAGGTACTTACGCTGCTGCTATGTACTTCAAGTTCACTCGCACAAGCATCGATGTTGACAAGAAGTGCCTATATTCATTCGAGTATCAACCAAGGCGTCAACCAATTGTCAAACTCCAAGTATTAGGAGAGTGAACGCCAAAATATTGCTTGGTGCATAGCCCAAAAACGCATGATCCAGTCTTTGGTCCCAACTTGTGCCTTTTGGTTATCGGCACATATGGTAGCGAACTATATGGCATGGAGTCTAAAGATTCCGCATAAGTTGGTTGACGCGTATATTCATCGGCATTTAATCAGCCCGCACGCCAAGGATTCTCCATTTCAATTCGAACTGCACAAAAAAATTGGGTGGTTCATTTTCTCAATCGCCTCCTTTCTAAATGCGCAATGTAGAATTTTGGCGAGATACAGGACCAAGATGAGCCAGTAAACTAGTTGGATGAAATTAGTGGCCAAGTTACTCAAACCTCCCTCGGCACGAGGCCACTATTTGAGGATAAACCTACAAGCAAAGTTCAGATTGTCTCTACTGCCTCTTATGTACTCGAAAGTTTACTCGCACAGGGAACTAATTTTAGCAAGAAGTACCTCCGATTGACACCATTTACCAGTCTGTACCCTAGGTAATTAAAATTCGTCCATGGATCATATTGGCTGTGATCTCAATCATTTGGATGCATAAATATACTGAACATGTGTATATCTGAATCTTTTTGTGAATTATGTATGAATATTGTCGTGTGATCTATCAATCATTTGGATGCATAGATATGCTGAGCTTGTGTATATATGAATCTTTTGAGTTGTTGATAGTGAATGTTGGCTATGAATATGAACGTGTCCTCTGAACCTGAGTTTGATATGAATGTTTACCTTTTCTGTTGTATTTGTGTGTGAACTTGTTAGTATGCCTACTGTGGGGTATAAAACGCAGGCCTCTTATAGAAGTAATGTTGTGTCCAATTTATGTTTTCCCTTCTAACATAACATAACATTATATATATAACGATCCCACCTAATACATGTATTTCAAGGAAGTGCAAATGGGCTGGGATTTCTTAGAAAATATAAATGGGCCTGATTGACGCGAAATTATTTGTTCACCCAGCCCAGCAAATGGACTATACATTCTAGAAAACATGGGTTAGTTATATGCCACATTTTTGCAGGCTGACATGTGGGCCAATAGGTCGAAGCCTACGCAGGGCGTTGTCAACTTGGTCAACAAATGATTGTGTCATCCACAGCCACTGGATTTATATCCAACGGCCGGCATGCACCTTCAATCTCTCGTCTTCTTCCTCCAGCGTCGTTGGGACCGCCTGGTCTGGCCTCCGTCGGCTAGCGGCTCTGCTTAGCACGCATCGCTACGAAGCGCTACCCCACCAGGCTATCCCTCCACCCCTCGACACCTCCTGTTATTCTGCACAGACTACAACCCCACGCCACAACAGAACCAGTTATAACCCTTCTCCTCCTCTCAATCTGCGACTCCACTGCTGCGTTTTCCCATCTCCGAGTCGTTCCCGTCCGAGGCCTCGCCGTCATCCACCGCCTCGCTTCACGCTTTCGGTCTTGGCGTGGTCAACAAACGAGAGTCATCGGAAAAGGACTGTACGTGGAGAGCCTGACGGCTGGGACCCACGAAGTCCATGGTCGCACGCAAGGAAAGTTCCTCCTTATTAAGCTGAAAAAAGTTTCCTCCACCTGACAGCTGGGACCCACCGGCTGTAGCTTCGCACAGAAGGAAGTGCCTCCTTGTTTTGCAAAAACAATTATTCATCCCGTTGACAGCTGGGACCCGTCAGATTTGGTGACTGACTTGTGGGCTTACTAAGCGAACGTGTACGCACGGCTTTGTCAACTTAATCAACAAATGATTCTAGCAGCTAGACCGTTGGATGTTAATCCAACACCCGTGCTCCTTCTTCAACCTCTATTCTTGCTCCTGTCTCCCGTATGGCATCAAGGGCTGTCTTTGCCAAGACCAACCGATGAAGTTTCCTCTCCTCTCCATCTGCGACTCCACCGCCCGTCTTCCCCATCTCCGGTCGTTCGATCGAGTGCGCTTCGGCACGGTGTGGTCAACGTGGTCAATAACCGAGAGTCATCGGAAGATGACTGTAGTACGTGAGAGGCTGACAGTGGGGACGCACCACGCCCATACACGCATGCATGCAATGGAACACGGCGAGGTCAACATGGTCAAGGAACGACTTCCATCGGAAGTATACTGTACGTGGAGAGTCTCAGCTGGTTCCACGGCCGCAACAAGTAAGTGCCTCCTTATTACGCGGAAAATAATGATTCCTTCAACTGACAGCAGGGACCCACTGGACGGGCCACCGTATTTTGCGAAAAAAACGTTTGCCCCTCGATCATTGGGACCCACCTGACGGGCCACCGTATTTCGTGAAAAAAACGTTCCCCCGCTGTCAGCTCGGACCCACCGGAAGTGCCTCCTTATTACGCACAAAAAAATGTATACTCCCTCAGCTAGATGGGACCCACCTTGGTGGGAGGCTGACTTGTGGACCTACTAAGTTGACGGGGACGAAGTGCTTTGTCAACTTAGTCAATATGAACGATTCTAGCTCCAGTGACCGTACGATGTCCATCCAACGGCCGTAGTGCTTCTTCAACCTCTGGTCTTCTTGCTCCAGCCGCCCAAAGTAGCGCCGGTCGTGCCGCATGCTCCTGCCTCCCGTGGCCGCGGAGGCCTCACCGCCCCCTACTATTCCCACCGCTGGCCAGGCCCTGCGGCGACGGCAGCCTCACACCGCAGCCGAACCAGTGAACCCTCGTACTCCTCTCCGTGCGGGCTTCCACTGCCGCGTCGTCCCCATCCTAGGCCTCGCCGCCGTCCACCGCCGTGGTGCTCTCCGCGTGCCGTGGTCAACGTGGTCAAGTAGCGACTTTTATTAGAAGAGTACTATACGTGGAGAGGCTGACAGCTGGGTCCACGGCCACAGCCCAGTTTTTTTGTGATTTGCCAAGTAAGTCGCTTTGTCAGGCCTGTTGGGCTGCAAATCTTTCAAGACGAGGAGAGCTTTCATTTGACTGGCCGAGAAAATGGCCCATCAAGAATGAGAAATGGGGTACATTTTAAAACACATCAAACCGACAATTAGTTTCAAATATCTTTTTTCATTTCGAGATTTTAAATTACATTAATTTTTATGCGTGGAGAATTTGTTGGATTTTATATTGATATACATTTATTTTTAAAATCAGTTTGAATGTGAGTCGAAAGTTCAGGATTAAAAACAGTTCGGACCGCACCGAAATATGCAAAATTTCATATAATTTTTTAAACGTGGCCACAATATGGGTTGTAATGCTAACAAAAAGAATATGGGCTAAAAAAACCTTAAGAATTAGGTCTGTAAATATTAGAAATAATGGCAGATGGGCTGTATGCTGTTTTCCACGGATTTGAGGCTTTCGTAAAAAAAAGGTTGACGCACAAGCAGTGACTGTTGGATGTAGTGCTTCTTCAACCTCTGGTCTTCGTTCTCCAGCCGCCCAAAGCAGCGGCGGTCGTGCCGCATGCTCCTGCCTCCCGTGGCCGGCTGTGATACCGCGGAGGCCTCACCGCCCCCTACTACTCCCACCGCTAGCCAGGCCATCCCTCTACTCACCCACACCCCCTATTATTCTGTGGTGACGACAGCCTCACACCGCAGCCGAACTAGTGAACCCTCGTACTCCTCTTCACGTGGGCATCCACTGCTGAGTCTTCCCCGGCTCCGCGTCGTCCCCTTCCTAGGCCTCACCATCATCCACCGTCGTGGTGCTCTCGGCGTGGCATGGTCAATGTGGTCAACGACCGACTTCCATCGGAAGAGTACTGTGCATGGAGAGGCTGACAGTTGGGTCCACGGCGGCCGCAAGGAAGTGCCTCCTTATTACACGCAAAATAATTATTCCTCCACCTGACAGCTGGGACCCATCGGACGGGCCACCGTATTTCATGAAAAAAACGTTTCCCCCCTGATTGCTGGGACCCACCAGCTACACCTTCGCACGCAAGGAAGTGCGTCCGGGAAAAAAAATGATTCGCCCCCCTGACTGGTAGGACCCACAGCTACATCTTCGCACGCAAGGAAGTGCGTCCGGCCAAAAAAAAAGATTCGCCCCCTGACTGCTGGGACCCACCAGCAACATCTTCGCAGTAAGGAAGTGCACGATACCGGGACCCACCTAGTCGAAGCGTACGTAGCGTTGTCATTCTGGTTGCGAACGTGTACGTACATATATACTGGTCGATGTAGAGGCGCGCACGTGTCGTAGTAGAGGC